>CM076575.1:251863412-252463412 GCA_034641835.2 Pinus albicaulis
GAAGAAGAGAGCGTTCCCATTCCTCAGCCTCGGCAGATCACGATCCTCCATGATCTCCATGGATGGATACCTGCACACGCAAGAAAAAAACAGATACAAGCATAAAATCCAGCATATGCAACTAAATATCAGTCAGAAAGGATACTACTCATATTAACATAATCGAAAACAGAGTGGAACCATAATCGTAATCATTCACTAAATAACAATCGAAAGAGATTACAACCAATGTTCTGACGTCGTGGTCCCCTTCGGATGGGTCTCTAGTCGTTCACGTCTCGCAAAGCTCGCCAGGGAAAGGGAAAACCTCTCCAGAGTCTCTCGACGATAGTCTCCTTACTTGAGTCAGCCTTAAGGAAAGAAAGAGGGCTCTTACGGCACAAAGGCTCTTGGGAATTTGGAGATTCAAAACTTAGGCACTTCAAGACTAGCTTGCCATGGAATTGAGCAGGCTTTTATAGATGGGGAAGGAGGGAGTTGGGATCCCTATTATTGTGGGATTGGCCCTATCAACAAGGAAGGTTCCATGGGAGGTGGAAAACCACTTCCCTTCCATAGAACTTCCGCAGCCAAACCTCCCAACTCAAGATAGGCAATGGTTTCTGAGTTTGTTGAAACACAACTTCCGCCATCTTTATTTAAAAAACACTCCTTAAATTGGCTGGCGCGACTACTGCTCTGGGACAGAGCGCCAGTTGGCGCGGCCTCTTTGTAGGATTTTCCTCATTGGTGCGAGTGATGAACTGTCTGCCTGTGCCAATGCAAAAGGAGATGTGTTCATGATTTTTTGCATGGAGATGTCTTTAGGGCAATTGAAGCTCATGCTTATAGGAATGCATTGATGATGTTTTCAAGGCATGACAATGTTCACAGGTCACAAAATGGGTCCTCCATTGTGCGGGATGGGGAATGGTAGGGACGGTGACAAATTACTGTGTAACAGATGCCCCCTAAAGTATGAGGCCCGAGAGAGAGAGGGGTGAAATGATTTACGAGAACATGTTCAACTGAAGGCCCGCCATCGGAAAACCTGCGCAGAAAAATACAACTGATATCTCAAGTACATGATGTATGTGTGGTATGGGCGCAGCCATCCGAAACAGAGTACACTATAATCCGGATCCAGGGTATGGGCACAGCCATCCAGCGAGGATCAAATAAATAGACTCAGGTATGGTCGCAGCCATCCAATCAATGAGTCATATACACAATGATAATAATCCACAATCGCAGCCTGGATTACAACAGACACAATCCAGGGTCTTGCGCTCCATCTCGACCCAAACAAAGTACAAGTTCGAGCATGCGAATATATGAGCTGAAGTCGAACATGCAGGAACATCGTCTGATTACCAGCCAATGATGAAAGCTGTTAACAGACGCGAGAGAAACCACCAATAATGACAATGGTCCTCAAGGTACTACAGGTACAATCTACGGCGTGTGAATAAATGAGTTGGCGTCGAACACCCACAGAATCACTCGATCGGAGGCCAATGATGAAAACCTCACATCGAATGTGACGAACCTGCCATTGAGGCATGCAGGCTCCAAGGTACCATGAAGGAGTCTCTAGATCAACTTCCTAGATAATGAGCTGAAGTCGACAAGAAGTGACCTTGATCGAAGGTGGGCCATAATGTTTCCCACATCATCGACACGAGACAGAGGAACATGATGTTTTTGTTGTGAATCAAGATCGTATGAGAATCAGAGGAAGGTTGATATTTGCAGAGGCCAACTTCTCTTGAACATATAAACGGCACGACAGTGGACTTGGCAGTATTTGACATCAACAGATCAGAGGTCATGGTGACAAGGAAATGAGCAGAGGAGAGGTCAAAAGGGATTATCCAAACCCACGGAGGCAAAGTGAAGAAACGAGATGAGATGTCCCCAACCCGACACGAATGCAGACAAGTGCCATGTTCAAGAGCGACATACTGCCGATGACAACGACGATGGTTCCATTTTCCCCCCACCATTTCTGGTGAGTACCCCAATTATTTTTGATAACAAGCTTGAAGGGGATAGCATATGCTTGTAATATAAGTCCGCCCTTCAGGTGAATCCATCCTAGTGCATTTAACGAGTCCTAGGAAGGAGGAACTCGGAGAACGTCATTTCGACTGGATCCGATGTCATCAGGGTTTAACGAGTCTGAAAAAGGGAGAACTCGGTGTCTTTTCATGTTTAGAGAGTTTGAAAAGACAGCAGAAAAGTAAACTCTAGAGGTCCCTTTTCGTAAATAGTTCCTCAGATCCGAAAAGGTGGAAAACAATATCCGAGAAAACCTCCTAGTCGCGATAGACTAGGGTATTCCTTTTTCGTAATCAATCCATCCCAGCCCGAAAAAGGGGTAAACGTATACTGGGTAGATGTCGATTCGTGTCCAATTTAATGAGATCGAAATGACAAGGGCCTTGGCAATATTTTCATGTTTTGAGAGTCAGAAAAGAGCTGAAAGATGACTCCAAAGTGACTTTTTCGTGTATTTACTGAGTCCGAAAAAGTATAAAATACAATTTGTTTCCATCGTTAAAGTCGCAAAAATCTGCTACTGCACATACCAAGCAAGCGTAAAACCCATTTTCAACATAATATATTAAAATATTCGATAAAAATGACCTTTTACAACTCATTTTATGTCAAAAAGTTATAAATATGTCAAATTGGTAAAAATAAAATTACATTTACTATTTACCTTGGTAAAAAGCAACAGTGATCCATTTGGAGCAGAAAATTCTGACGGCGATTGCGACAGATTCGGTTGACCATTCAGTTTCTCGTCTGCTACAGGTAAGAGGCGCTTCCCTGCTCTACATTTTCATCCATTTTTTAATAGTTTTACCTTGTAAATCAGTTCTATGTGGCCACTTTTGAAATTTTAGGGCCGTGCTCATTGGCACGGGTATCGGGCACGGACCCGTGCCAATGGGCTCTTTTATACAAAGGGCTCACGCCACGTGGCGCGACTGTTCACAAAACAGCTGCGCCAGCGGCCGAACCTAAAATTACGCCTAAAAAATCGATATCTAAACCAAATTGCATGGAATTTGAGGCCTACCAGAGATCTAAATAAGGGTTTATGACCATATGGATGTAGGTAATCAAGAAAAATGGTGATTGAATGGAAAGAACGAGAGCATGGAGAAGAGGATGAACAGACCATCCAAAGTGAGGCTTGCATGAATGCCCTCAGAAACTGTGGGTTGAATAAGTTCTTCCTTACACCTTGTCTACGAGCTCAGCCCGAGCTCCTCCAGTATTTGATCAGTATTTGGGATGAACATGAACAGGTGTTCAGGTTGCGAGATCAGGTATTAGAGCTGGAGGTTTCTGATGTTCATTTTATCATCGGATTGTCTCGCAGAGGTCCGATCCCTGTGTTGACTAGAAGCAGACCATCTGGGGAGAAGATGGAAGAAGTGATGGCATGAGTGTGCCGAGGAGAAAAAATGGGATCAGGAAGCAAGAAGGTGGATATCCACACTATCCCTGATCTGGCATTGAGAGTTGTCCTACATACCATCACGCAGGCTGCAGGGTCGCAAGTACCGCACGAGGCCACAAAGGCCCAACTCCTGTTGGCTTCAGAATGCATGAGTCCCTTACTGTTCGACTGGGCAACAACAGTAACGATAAATATGAAAAGGTAGCTCACAAAATGCAAACAAGCTAAACTGAAACAGTTTGGCTATGGTTCCATCTTGGTATCGTTCATTCTGGAATGCTTACCAATCTTCCAGGGCCAAGGGGCCTCAGTAGCAAATCCGATACCACGAGAGCCATGAATGGCTCGCTGGGCAGCATTAATGCCCAGAGCTAGAGGCAGCCAACAGATGTCCTGGAGGCCGGGGTTCTTTAGGTGGTTGCGGCGCCAGCTGATTGTAGTGCAAGACTGGCCTTATGCAGGAACTGACTTCACTGGAGACCCAGATCTCCCACTGCCAGAAGGAGATGACTGGGATGAGGAGTTGGGTAAGACCTCATGTTTTTGATTTTATGTTTTATGTTTTTTTTTGTTAATACACATTCGTCCTAACACATTTTGTATATGTATGCAGATGTGGGACCTGAGAGACCAGCTGGGATGTCTCCAATCTCACGGAGGACTCAACTCACCCCTAATCCTCAGGGAGAGGGTACCGAAGGAGAGGAGTTGATCCAGAATCTCGAGGGCATTGCCCGAGAGATCCCGGACTATGCTCGGCTGGCGGACGTACCGATGGCATACCAGCGTCACACGGTGGGAGTTCCAAGTCAGATCCACCGAATCCTGAGACGCTTAGTGTGTGTAGTCACATGCTATCATGAGCACCATGCGGATTAGCTCTTAGGATTTATACCACACCTATTTTTTGAGAGACGTATCGTCTATGGATGTACTTAAGATGATTATGTATATTTTGACTTTTATGTGACACACTCTATGTAAACATTTCGATATCTATATATATGTGCATATCTATTTCTGGATGGATCTTTCTTTACATGTGATGATGATTTATAAATTGCACAAATGTCTATCTAATACCAAATTTGCTACTACATCTGTTAATGTATTCAAATGTCTGGGTATATGATGATATGTAATGTAGTCAAAATTTCTTTCCAGTAATCGAATACGCAGATACAGACATAGGATGGACGGGTTCCTTACCGAATAGTGTCCGTTCATTTGTAACACCACAAGTTGTGAATCTAGATACACAAGCAATTCACGGATACCAAGGTTTACTGCCTCGGTTAATAATTCTAACACAGCACTATATTCCACGATGTTGTTCGTGGTACGTCCTAGACACACTCCTTGCAGGTTGAACAACTCACCAGCAGGATCATAGATTACCCAGGCTACTGAAGACAGATTTCTGGTACTGTGGGAGGCACCATCCACGAAACCAACAAATGGATGAATAGACATCTGCACAACTAGGAAGACCTGATCAGCAGAAAGATGTTTACAAAGCACACCACACTATACATGCACACAAATGAAAATCACACACCTAGGTACACACACCACACCAAGAAATCACTTCAGGCATAGTACTTTTTGAGGTACAACCCATTTCTGGGTTGCGCCAGCGGAACTCCTTCATAATCTATAAGCTCGTAGGCCCCATTTTTCAAAACGTGTTTTACTATATTGGGCCCATGCCACATAGGCTGGAACTTACCGGCTCCAAGCTTGTCATGTGCTTGATCGTACAGGAGGACAAGGTCTCCTTCAATAAAGAAACGAGGAGAAACAGATTGATAAAAATGATTTTTGACCCTCTTATTTTGTGCTTCGATAACCAAAGTAGCCAGACGACGGGTTTCATCTAAACGTTCCAGATACAGAAGAAGTTCTTCCTCAGCAGAAGTATTAGGTAGAAGCTCCACAGCTAATTTCAACGAAAGAATCTCGCATTCAACCGGAAGAGTTGCTTCCAGGCCATACACCAATTGAAATGGTGTGAACCCAGTTGCACTCTTTGTAGATGTTCGGTATGCCCAGAGAGCTGAGAACAGTTGGAGATTCCAATTGGATTTGTGAATACCAACTATTCGCTGAAGCATAGTGACCAAGACCTTGTTCACTGGTTCAACCTGACCATTCGCTTGAGGGTAATATGGTGTCGAGCTATCGTGACACAAGCCCAACTTTGAAGTCATCTCCGCCATCATATAATCTCGGAAATGAGTACCGTGATCAGTGACGATGGCTTGAGGAACCCCGAATCGTGCAATAATGTGGTTGAATATAAATTGAGCAGCCGTTTTCCCGTCAGCAGCTAGTGTAGGCATCGCCTCGGCCCACTTGGTGAAGTAGTCGACGACGACAATGATATACGCATGCCCCCCGGCCGAGTGAGGGTTACACGTCATAAAATCCACGCCCCATTTCGCAAAAGGGCCGACGGTAATAACGAGATGCAATGGTAAAGGCGGCGCGTGCATCTTGCGCTGAAATATCTGGCATGCATGGCATTTACGGACTGCAGTGATACAATCTTTGAATATGGAAGGCCAGAAATAACCTGCTCGCAGAATATTCTAGGCAGTAGCATACCCGAACATATGTCCACCACAGGCGACACTGTGGCAGTCATTTAGGACCTTTTCAGCCTCTTCCAAGGTTAGGCATCGCCAGAGCACTGAATCTACTCCAATGCGATATAAGGTATCTCCTACTATCCGGTAGGGCTGGGACTAGTGCCGAATGCGACGGCGGGTAGCTTTATCCAACTCAGACCGAAATGTCGAGGTCTGAAGATACACTATTATGTCACCGTACCAAGGGTCACGAGTATTGATGAGGAAAAGTGTTTCGTCCGGTATATGGTCTTCGGAGTGTGAGGGAGCAGAGTCTGTAGGGAGAGAACATATCAAATCCGTGAAGACCAGTGATTTAGTTGACTTAGCAGTAGTGAACTCCAAGTCAAACTCCTGCAGGATCACAATCCATTTGGAGTACTTTCCCCCCAGTAATTGTCTAGAAAGAATATATGTCATAGGGTTGCAGTCTGAAACCACTGTTATTGTACGCAAAAGGATGTAATGGCGAAAGCGTTGTACGGCATGTACTGCTGCTAATGCCAACTTCTCGACATGAGCATAACGCGTTTCCAGGTCGAGAAGGTTTCGTGACAGGTAATAAACAACATGTTCATCACCGTGATCATCATCCTGCACCAAGACCATGGCTATGGTGCTAAATGCGGCGGCTATATATAAAGTGAAGTCGCGGTGGTAGTTCGGAGGACGAAGCAATGGAGCATTGACAAGCAGCGTCTTCAGCTTCTCAAAGGATTCCTGAGAAATTTCGTCCCAATGAAAGGGAACATTCTGCTTTAACAAATGAGTGAATCCTTTGGCCACCTCCGCATAATTCGAGATAAAGCACCGAAGAAAGTTCGCTTTCCCTTGCAGACTCTGTAACTGATACAGGGAGGAGGGTGATGGGAGATTTATGATGGCCTCGACCTTTAGAGGGTCAAGGCAAATTCCGTCTTTCAAGACAATGAATCCTAAAAGACGGCCAGAATCAACGCAGAAGACGCATTTATGAGGATTGAGCCTGATATTGTAGTGCCTGCAAGGAAGAAAGATCTGGCGGAGATGCTCAGGATGGTCCTCTCGCTTACCCGAATGGGCTGGCAAGTCGTCCAGATAAGGCTGAACGATATGGTGAATGTCATGAAAAGCGTAGGACATCGCATGCTGAAAAGTGGCTCCAGTGTTCTTCAAGCCGAACGGGAGTTTTTTATACGCGAAAGTACCCCACGGACAGATGAATGTGGTCTTGTGTTGATCCTCAGGTGCAATATTGATTTGGTTATATCCTGAGAAACCGTCCATTAAGGAATAGATCTCACTCCCGGCACATTCGTTGATGATCTGGTCTATAAACGAAGTGGGATAATTATCTTTTGGATAGGCGCGATTGATGTCGCGATAATCCACACAAACTCTAATCGTACCCTGCTTTTTATCAACAGGGACAATGTTAGACACCCATTCTGTGAGGGGGATGGGATAAATAATACCCGCGTTCAGAAGTTTTTCAACTTCTGCCTTGATGGCGGCAGCTTTTCGAGGATGCATGGGGCATAAACGTTGGCGCACGGGTTTTTCACCTGGATAGGTTGGAATCTCATGCACTACGTTACTACGATCAATCCCCGGCATTTCCTCGTAAGACCACGCGAAAACATCTCTGAATTCTTTGAAAAGCTCAGTATAGACTTGAATCTCATCGGGAGAACAAGTCACACCCACGTGAATATTCTCAATGATCCCCGGTTTAACGGAGATGTTGATTGGAACAATTTGAGTAATGTTACTCAGGTTACCCTCCGAAAAAACCTCGTGCGTCAAGATGGGCGTTTGAAGAGGAGGGGAAGGAACCTGAGTAGCATAACGCTCCAGACAATCAGTCATTGCCCCCAAGCTAGGCATAAATGAGGAGCGACGATGTCCATCGCCCCAAGGCAGCTCCTCAAGAGACATAGTTTCACTAATAGCCTCATCGGAAGGAAATGTCTCTCCGAGAGGATCAGGTGAATCAGCCTGACCAAGCCAGGGGGATTGAGAGTAGACGTCGAGAGCCATGCTCAAAGGAGCATGCTGAGGAGGTGGAGGATCCGATGCAGCAACAATCTCACAGTAGTTGATCTCTGCTAGTGTTAAATGCATGAATTCTCCAAACTCATACACCTGCTCAGGCATAGGAATAAGCCAGGGGTCATTAGACCTGGACATCATGTTGACTTGAGCGGTGTGTGGTGGCGGTGCGGGAAAGATACCCATGAGGACTGGGTCTTTGAAGAGGCCAGGTCCTACACTATCCGGGGGATTCGGAATTTGATCCACGTATGGCACATTGTTCTCAAAGGAAGAGGTGAAAAATGACAACTGATCCACCGTGACAATATTGCCCTCGTGAGGGAACTTAATGAATCGAAAGACGGTGGACGGCACGCAGAGCATGGCATGGGTCTAGCTGCAGCCAAGAAGTATATTGTAGTTGAGTTTAGCGTCAACCACTTCCACTTCTACGTTGACAGTTTTTCCCTATAATGTGATTGCTAGACTCTCGAGAACGCCCAGGGGTTTAGATTCCCGACCATCAAATGCCTCAAGGGAATTGGGAGATGACGACAGGGCTGGAGAGCCGATGGCCTTCCAGCAAGCGAAGGACATAACGCAGGTAGATGCACCCTCATCCACGACGGCCCTATGAATGTTCAGACCGTTAATCCCGACTTGAATAACCAGAGCGATTTGATGGGAAGCCGGGGAGTGAAATTCTCCAGATCGAAGGTGAGAAGACTCGAGTCGGCGGGATCAATGCCCCCGATCCCAGACAGTAAAGCCTTCCGTTGCAAAGGACAACTTTGAAGAACTTCTAGCGCAGACATGGCAGATGGCGCCTGTGCCAAATCCTCAACAATGTTGTAATGTTGAGCGGCACGAGCATTTGGATTATAAGAAGATTTTCGAAGGACACCTTTAGGAGGTGGATTCACAATGGGTTCAAGAGAAGGCTTCTCGATTTCCAACGGACCGGAGACAGGTGGGGGAGGCGGCCCATCCGCAACTGCCTTCCCGGGTGCCTGTCACGATTCATTGTAATCCTTCGACCGCGTAGCGATAGAGATAGGTGCAACACTATTCACCATGAAATCCTGACACCCAAACAGTGCAGATGGTGACGGTTGTTCGACCATCTGGGTCTGCTGAGAGGGAAATGGCTCTTTTAACATAGCCGGAGTCCCTTTTGGGCCTTTAAGAAGTTGAATAACCTCGGATCGTCATGGAAAATCCTTAGTATAACGGTCCCCTTCACAGATGAGGCAAAGGTACTTCGGTTTACGCTGGGAGCCATCCTCAGTTTGAGATTTAGATTCTGGTTTCGGGGCATCAGATTTAGATTTTCCTTTGCCCTTCTTCTTCCCCTTGGAGGATTTGTCCACAGGATTGGCCTGAACGGAATTCACCTCCGCGGTTTTACCAGAATCGGGTGAGGCGGGATTAGTAGAAGTATTTTTGGAAGAATTAGCCTTCTGCTTCCCATTCGAAGATTTCTTCGAATTCTGAGTGATAGAACCAATGACACCATCCACCGCAGGGGTAGGCGGAGCCTTAGAGGTCCCGGGCCGTGGAGCATCAGTCAAGATGTCATAAAGCGTGCTGAACTGAGAATAGACAAGATCCAGGTATTGGGAACACGCGATGGCTTGTTCCTCTGTCACGCATGCTCCCATCGCAATATCTTGAGCGATTTTATTCACAAAGGAGGTGGTGAACCAGTGAGTCAGTATCTGATCAGGTATGTGAAACTTGATCAGTCTACGACGGCGCCACCACTCATGAATGTGATCTGAGATGTGAGTGGCTTTATCCTGCTTCAGGGAAGTTAGGAGGTGCGTCCCGGCTTCATACCGAACCGGTAACTGAAAATGCATGAGGAAAGCCATGGCTAAAGAGTTGAAATCTTGGAAAATGCCATGGGATAACTCTATGTACCACTTAGTAGCAGCTCCAGTTAGAGTACGCTGGAAGAGGCGCAGGCGAATCAAATCGTCGACCCAAGAGTTAGACGAACACCAAAGATGATACATCATCACATGCGCCTGGGGGTCCTCTCCAGCTTTTCCCTCAAACTTGGGGCAATCACCTGGTATCTTGGTGGGAACCGGAGACCAATACGGATTATGTAAAATCGGATCATTGGTCAAATTTGAAACGTCCGGTAGCTCCAAGGTAGCCAGGAACAACAATGGAGGATTAACCATCATGCCAAGCCCAGGATGTGGTCTGGTACCCATACTCCACGATGGTTGTGAATATCCTTGCCCCCATGGGTTCTGTCCTGCAGGATTCTGACCGTAGGGGGCATAGGTCGTATAACCAGACTGATTTGGTTGCTGGTAACCATAGTGTGGGGCTTGATAACCAGGGTATGGACCCTGATTATGTGTCGGCCTCGTATAAGCAGCGTTTGGATTTGGCTGCTGAGTGTAGGTAAAACCGAGTGGAGGAGGATAATACTGAGAGCCTCTGGGGTGGTTATAGTTTGGTTGAGACTGACCATGAGGATAATAACCACCCTGAGGATGAGTAGTCTGTTGAAAAGTGGAACCCTGTGGAGCCTGATACGTAGGGCGCAGCTGTTGATTTGGCTGCGGCATTGAATGAACCGGCTGTTGTGCAGGGTTAATGGAATGAGTGGGCTGCCCTGAATGAACAGGTTGACCCGACTGAGAGGGCTAACCTGAGTGAACAGGTTGACTCGAGTGAGAGGGTTGACCTGAATGACCAGGTTGACCTGGATAGACAGGTGGCGCCGGTTGCGCAGGTTGACTTGGTTGTAAGTGAGCCCCAGGTTGTACCGGATGGGCCGGTTGGCCTGGAGGTGGGACACCGGGTTGTACCAGATGAACCGGTTGGCCCGGTGGTGGAACAGGACCAGGTGCTTGCTGGAAACCGGTTTGACCTGAAGCATAACCATAGGATGGTCCCGGCTGATATGCAACATTAGAAACAACAGGATACTGCGGTTGCATCGGTAAAGAAGGCTGGATTTGCCCCCTAGGACCATAGACCGGTCCCGGTTGATACCCCGGCTGAGGCTGAACAGGTTGACCAGAAGGGATATAATACTGTCCTTGCGGACCGTACGATGGCCCTTGTTGGCCGACAGGATAGCCTTGAATGGGCTGCCCCTGTGGATCATAAAGATAGCCAGGTTGGCCCGTAGGTTGGCCTTGGAAAGGCTGTCCTTGCGGGTTATAAGCCTGGTTATAAGTTAAACCTTGAGCATAGAGATAAGCCTCAAGAGTGGGTAGACGCAAAATCTCCCCGTGCTCGTCATACTGACTTGGGAAAGGATACACGGGAGTACCATCCTGTGCATAGTGTGAAAAGTAAGATCGGTAGGGATCTTGGGAGGACGGTCCAACCTTGGAGTTCGGCTATTGCAAAGACAACCAATACTCCTCCGGAGAGATGTTCTCCGGTATAGCAGTGGCTAGATAGACATCTTCAGGAGTTTTCCCAGCCCTAATAGCAGATGCTGAGACAACAGGAGAAGAGGCGGCCACACAGATAGTGGGCCGGACGGGAACAGAAGTGATGGGCGTCTAAGGAGACACCCCGGGTGTAGTAGCAGCTGGCCTCGAAGCAGGAGATGATATTCCCATAGAGGCTGCAGCGGAAATGATCTGACCCAGAGATCTGTATCCCTGTGGTAAAGAAGGACTGGCTATTGACATGGCAGCCAGCTCAAAGTTGTCTCCCTGAAACAATCTTCATGGGAAGAGCTGATAGTCTTCACCAGACGTTGGGATTTCCTCACCAGAATCACTCATGGTTGATCCTGCCATTAAATCTCGCAAGAGACGGTGAGGATTAGGAGGAAAAACAGCAGCAACAAAAGGCAAACCCGATGTAAGAGAAAGGAAATCAGCTCCTAATCTCAATTCAGACACAGGGTCCGAAAAGGGCCAATTGAACTCAACTGGTCCTCCAAAGGGTTGCTCAGTGAGAACCGGTCCCCCGTCAGGAAACTCGGAAAAAATAGGCTGCTGTGGTTCGACAGAGGATTGGGAAGCCTCTGAAGAATCGTCTGTGTAAGGACTACCAGTAGATGAAACAGAGGGTTCCGCCACTGTGGCAAACGACAAGAGAAGAAAAAACCAACACACACATGGGCTGAAAAAGAGTCAAGGCACATGATCAAACGGTCAAGAAGCAATATCTAAGCAGGCGTGTAATCGTGGGTGATTAATTTTTACCACATTGAAAAGTAAGAAACTCTATCGTTTCATGTTTTAAGAGTCGAGAAACGATAGAAAGATCACTCTATCTCTTTCAGATTTAATACAAGCGTGAAAGGACAAGCGCTTGACGGTCTTTTCAAATTTATGGAGTCAGAAAAGACCAAATGACTGCTCAGGAAAAAACTAGGCACAAAGGGTGTACCAAATATCCGTGAACTGCAATATACACCTTGGTTTCAATAATGAAACAAAAATCGACCAAGGACTTTCCGTACATGCAGGCAATCTCCCCGAATGTTGTGTTCGGTGTATCACGGGTATAGGGCGGCAGACTCGGCTTTCTGTGGATAAAGGATTGAAAACCTAGAGGGGTCTCCCTTTATATATGCGACGGTACGGGGAGCACAAGTCCGTACTAGTGCTGTCTAAAGCCAAAAGGCGAACGACAGCTGCTAGTTTTAAAGACGCCGGAACACGTCTCTAGCCTAGACCTCTAAATATGTTTCGTTAGATTTCAATGCTGCCTTAGGTTAATTGAGTGGATTTTAAAGTTGATCTTCAATTAGGTTTCAATTTTCAGGCCCTAGCGAATGTATTGTTTCAAAAACTCCTAAATGCAAAGCTACATGCCACAGTAGACCATTTTGTTCAATGAAAACTAGCTACAGAAGAGTTGAGAGTCTTTACACAAACAAAATGATTCAGAAGAAAAACAATGAGATCTCTAATGCAACTAATGAAATTGAAAACTTTTCATTCAAATCACTAATTACTAGTAAAATAGAAAAATTTCAATTTGCACTAATTCAACCAAAAGCACAAGAGATTTTTTTTTGTAATTTTCAACGTTTGATAGCTAAATGCACTAAAAAAACTGAAAACAAACGGAACAACTTAAGAAACGATATTGAGAGAGCAAAATGAGAAAATTTCACTCAATGACACAAGAAATCAAATCCCAAATCGACCAAAGTCTCTCAAAACCAAGAAAAGACTCAAAGGCTCCAATGGACCATGTGATCTAGGCCCAAAGCAAGACCAAACGAAATTCGAATGAAGGAATGAGCAATCACCCAAAAATCGCAACAAAACAGTGAACAACTACTAAGAGGATGCGGAGGAGCAATCAAAAAGTCGACTGGACAAATGAAACACCAAAACTCCCAAGGAGGGCTCGATACACAAAGCCACTAGATGGCCTAGGGCTTAAAACGTGAAATCGATAAATAAAAGAAAACAACCAAAGGACAAAGGCAAATTCCCAGTCAAACAGGACTCCAACACACTCAGGTAGTCGGAAAAACAAGAAGAAAAACACTGACCAGACCCAGAGAGCTCAAAACTGAGCAAACTAAAAAAACTTACAGGAGTGGCGCGACTGTAAGGCTGCAACTGGCGCCAGAAAGAAATTGGCGCGGGCTAAACAAGAGCAACATGTGCTAATTCGTGCGACTGTCGGGCTAAAATGTGCGCCAGTCGAGTTTCTCAGCCAAAAACAAAAAAGAACTACTCCAGGAGCAGATCAATGTATACTAAGCAAACCAAGAAGCAAAAAAAGAGCAAAAGAACCCAACCCAGAAGGATCACCAAGCAAGGAAAATCATAAAATAATCAAAACGAGACAATCTAAACGAGACAGTGAAATCTAGACGATCCCCAGTGGAGTCGCAAAATTGTTGAGGAGGTAAATCCCCTCTGCGGACAGAGGCGATCCCTACTAGCCCAGCAGGGGTCTAGCAACAATCACGAAATGTTACAACGCAAGTTCCTAGTTATGAATGAAAAGACCAAAGATGGAGGCCTACCTAGAATCCAATGCTATGATCTGAAGAAGAGAGCGTTTCCGTTCCTCAGCCTCGGAAGATCACGATCCTCCACGATGTCCACGGATGGATACCTGCACACACAAGAAACAAACAGATACAAGCATAAAATCCAGCAGACGCAACTAAATATCAGTCGGAAAGGATACTACTCATATTAACATAATCGTAATCATTCATTAAATAACAATTGAAAGATATTACAACCAATGTTCTGACGTCGTGGTCCCCTTCGGATGGGTCTCTAGTCATTCACGTCTCGCAAAGTTCGCCAGGGAAAGGGCAAACCTCTCCAGAGTCTCTCGACGATAGTCTCCTTACTTGAGTCGGCCTTAAGGGAAGAAAGAGGGCTCTTACGGCACAAAGGCTCTTGGGAATTTGGAGATTCAAAGCTTAGGCACTTCAAGACTAGCTTGCCATGGAATTGAGTAGGCTTTTATAGATGGGGAAGGAGGGAGTTGGGATCCCTATTATTGTGGGATTGGCCATATCAACAAGGAAGGTTCCATGGGAGGTGGCAAACCACTTCCTTTCCATAGAACTCCCGCAGCCAAACCTCCCAACTCAAGATAGGAAATGGTTTCTGAGTTTGTTGAAACACAACTTCTGCCATCTTTATTTAAAAAACACTCCTTAAATTGGCTGGCGCGACTACTGCTCTGGGACAGAGCGCCAGTTGGCATGGCCTCTTTGTAGGATTTTCCTCATTGGCGCGAGTGATGAACTGTCTGCCCGTGCCAATGCAAAAGGAGATGTTTTCATGATTTTTTGCAAGGAGATGTCTTTAGGGCAATTGAATCTCATGCTTAGAGGAATGCATTGATGATGTTTTCAAGGCATGACAATGTTCACAGGTCACAAAATGGGTCCTCCATTGTGCGGGGCGGGGAATGGTAGGGACAGTGACAAATTACTATGTAACACAGTGTCATAATAAAGGGGAAGCTGGAAATAAGATAGAAAAGCCCAGGCAAGAGTTGAAAAGGTGGTATGAGAGGATGAGGCTTGATCAACATACCACTTAGAAGCTTCACTAGTAAACGTACGTTGGAACAACCAAAGTCGGACAGAGTCATCGGTAATGAAGTTAGACGAACACCACATATGGAAAGATCGAACATGATTTGTAGGATATTCTCCAGTAAGGCCTTCAAACTTGGGGATGTCCGAAGGAATCTTAGTAGGTATAGCAGGCCAACTAGCATCATGGTGTATAGGTTCATTGATCAACTGGTTAAAATCAGGAAGACTGAGGCCTGCCATATAGGGGAAAAAGGGAGTAGTCGGGGTAGTTCCTATTGCGGTCCCACTAGTAGTATTCCCAGTATTAGGGCTAGGGCTACCACCAGCATTAGGTCCTGAACAGGACATGGTGAAGGTGATAGGGGGTGAACCGGGGGCGAAACTAGAAGGGGAACCCAATGAACCAGAAGAGGAGTCAGAGTGCAAACTCGGTGGAGGAATAACTCGAATCCTACGTGGAGGAGTAAGTCTTCCTACTGGAAACTGTGGATGAAGGCCAAGAAGTGTCTAGGATAAACACCTTGGTGGCACAATGGTGAGAGAAAAAACACGGCACAAATATAAGAGAGACCAAAAAGGGTGGAAAGGTGCAGGATCAACTTATTACAATGTCGAAACAAGGGCAGAGAGGTGCAGGATCAATTGATTTCAATTTTTTAAAGTCTTTTCTTGGAGGTGTTAACCAAGCTCTTCTCCACTTAGGGTGTGTACGTAAGTGTGTAAATTTTAATTTTTAAACCCAAATGTTTGTAGAGAAAAAGAAAAAGTGTGTTTTATAACTGTAAATAAACCTACAGATAGCAGTATATGAAATTGAAATAATAGAAAATAAATAGCTAATAATGCAATATCTAAACCCAAGGAGGTGGGCCTCTCAACAAGTAGTATGTGGGTGGGCAAAAATCTAGTCAAAACACACCAAAATAGCCAATATATCTAAGGTCAAGAGGTACAAGGATCTAAAGTTCAGATCTTCTAGAAATAGGTGTATAAAAACAACAAAAAATCAGAGGAAACATTGTTGTAAATGAGGTGACGAAATGCTATAACCTGGAGGGAAGCAGAGGGGACCCTAGAGGAAAACCCAAAAAAAAAATGGAAAGAGGTGTTTTGGATGGATAAATAACTAATCTGAAGTGGATCTGAAGGTAAGGTATCATATCTAAAAAATGGTTGAACACTCTGAAAATTTCGGACAACCTGTAGCAGCTAAAACTATTCCACAAAAGGTGGAGGGTACTAAAGCCCTAGAGGGCTAGGTTCCCATTTAGATGAGTACAAAAGAAAAAGTGTAGTTCCAAAATGGGCAAAGACAGAGGTAAGACAACCATGAACAGAGGCCTAGACAAACCCAGAGAACATTTAGAAAAACTCCTGCAAAAAGTCCAGGTCGCAATTTCTGACGTGATTTCTATAGAGGTCATATTTTTAAGCCTGTTTTATGTGCCCTGGAGGTTTAGGTGGAAGTTTTTGGCCCAAAAAGTGTGACCTACACTTTCGGCACTCTCGAGAGTAGGTTTTAGTATAATGTTTCGTCTCAGCTGCGGCTGATGTCTCTCACCTGCGTAATAGGTCCAAAAACACATGAAGGTTAGAATTTTTAATGTTTTAGGGTTTTGTAGGTTAAAAACAACATCAAGGAAAGAAAAATAAGAAGCTAAAGAGAAATCATAGGGTTTGAAGTAGCTAAATATGTAGGGACGTGATAAACGACAGCGGTCGTAATCATAAACCCATGTGGAGTCGCCAGTTGTTAGTATGAATCTTAATTAGAAGTGTACGAAAAAAGACCACTTTAGTTGTGCATAACAAACAGGCCTAAAAACAATGATGCCTGCCAATATCTTTAGATCTGCAATTAGTTGATCAAGATAAATGCTGCGAAAATCTAGATTAATGGATTAAAATACATTAATCAGTAAATAAAAACAAGAGTTGCTCCATGCATCCAATAGATAAGACAAGAATATGTTGAATGAATTTTGTATTAATGGGACCTGGGAGGAAAACATAAAAGGATGTTCCCAGTTCTCCTCAATGGGATGGGTTCTTGTAAGTCCTCAGCACTTCAGATCTAAAACTCCTCTCTCTTGATGGTGTAGAAAACCCAGAAAAAAATGGAACTCAAAGGGAACTCACAAGCAAAAAGATAGAAAAATATGACAATGATGGTGGATCAAAGTTAGACCAAAAGTATAGATCCAGAGTAATCTTTAGGCAACAGAAGGTAGTGAGTGAATGGAATAACCCTTCTATGTATAACAAAATATTGAGTTAGTCTAGATATTCATGCATAATTAAAATATTATTAACCAAATCAAGATCAAACTTTTATGGAATATTTTATTATATTTGTTGGAGGGAAAAAGAATTTGACTTGGGTAAAATCCCTTTATTTGTAAATAATAAATAAGTAAATGATTTATTTATTATTTAAGGATGTGGTTGAGTAACAATAAAATAAATAATGATTTATTTAATTATTTATGAGTGATTTAGTCAAATTTAACAAGGAATATTCTTTAAATAAGGTTTAAATAATTATTCCTAGAAAATAATAAGATAAATAATAATTTATATAATTAATTTTCCTGTTTTGGGTTAAATATGACTAGGAATATTAATTAAATTGTTACTTAACTAATTATTCCTTGAGGAAATTCAAACAAATGTAGGTTTATTTAATATTTCCTCATGGGGTTTCCTGTTTAGACCATAAGCAACTTAATAAAGGTGGTTTACTAAGTTAATTTTCATAGTGAAAGAAATTTTACTTAGGGTAAAATTAGTCTTACATGGTGTACTTAGGTCCATCTAATAGTAACAGGTTAGATGACCAAAAAATGGTGTAACGGTGAATATTTACCTTCACAATTTTCTAGATACAAATCATGTTATTGATAGGAAAAAATTAACCTTTTCAAGGGAATGATTAATTATCAATTGTTTTCCAATCACTCGAGTTGTCTCTCTCGTCATCCCATACATTATTAAGAAAAGTGAGTGAGTCAAGTGGAAATCTGATATTCATAGAAGAAATAACTATAAATGAGTCATTGAGACTATAAATCATGCCCATGAGATTCAGCATATAATACAGTTATTTCTTAGTTTTGAAAACCTATATTTTATTTAACTATTTCATTTATCTTTCTTGTTTTATTTAAGGAATAGGGATTTATTTTTGGAGGGGTCTATTTCTCCGAAGGCATGTTAAGCACCTCACCTTATAAATATGTCTTGTATCATGTCTCATCAAAAGAAACACAAGAGGCATCTCCATATCCATTTATATCCACTTCAAAGTAAATAAGTTCATTGAATATCCTTAATTATCACTCATTATAACATAACATAAATAAGTCAAATGATTCAATTGGGGTTATCTCAGATGGTTTGGAAGAACGTTGTTATCTCCCACACCCAAGTTCAATTACTTGCGAGTGACATGATGATGAGAAATATTACTATAATGGCTAGGTGGATATGAATATTTTTGTATGGAACTTTACATTCACTGATCTAAAATGGGTGGCCGACTTGTTATGCTATCCAAGAACCTCCCACTCAGAT
The DNA here is from genome assembly GCA_034641835.2 of Pinus albicaulis. Classification (NCBI taxonomy): domain Eukaryota; kingdom Viridiplantae; phylum Streptophyta; class Pinopsida; order Pinales; family Pinaceae; genus Pinus; species Pinus albicaulis. The sequence goes on from CM076575.1 coordinate 251,882,107, forward strand.
AAAAAAAATCAAGATATTGCTTATACTTGATAATGCGGAATGGAATACTTGAATCGAGTGTATGTGTTTTAAATTTTTTTAATGATTTATGTATGAGGACTTAAACATTTGTTTTTTCTAATAATAAGCATGTAAAACAACCATAAAGTGTAGAAAATGAGCATCAACACATAAGAAAAATTTAATAAAGGAGTTGACCCGAATGTCATGGGCTACGTCTCCTTGAGCCTTCGTCAATTGACTTGGCTCTCTGGGATTATGATGAAAAAAATATTTAAAAGTTTCTACTTAAATCCAATGGTTATTTTAACTGTACCAATGGGTTTAGAATACCATCATACCCTCGGAATGACTACTTTCTATCTGGAAATGGACCTAGGCTCCCTTTAACTTGACCTCTTCTATCGGTGCCCTTAAGCTTCCATGAGATTCTATGTGGCACTAACTCCTTAATAAGTCATTTTATATCCCTGAAAACTTTTCTAATGTCTCCAGAACATATCAAACATCCAAAATAGACTGATCATTTTCTGCAAATGAGCTTTGAATCCCCAATCTAGGCCTCTAACTCCTGTTGGCCCCAGGTGGCCCTGGTGGCCCTTAGAACTTCTCTAAAGCAAGATCATGCTCAGAAGTACTCTTATAGCTCTGAAAACATCACCAATGGCTCCATAATTTTTGAAACATCTAGTAATGAGTATTGGTTTCCTGAGTAAGGCCTCTAGCTGCCCTAGCTAGGCCTCATTCTGTTGCTGGCCCTTGGTGGCCCTCGTGGCCCTTGGAAATTATATGAAGCAATATCTCATCCAAAAGTTATATAATGGCTTTGAAACCCCCACCAATGGCTTTGGAATGTCAAATAAAGTTGAAATTGACTATTCACACTCCCAGAATGGTCGAAAAATGAGTCTCCAACACATTTGTCTAGTTTCACCTAAAACAACTCCACCGAATGTGGAGGACTTCAGTTTAACTGGAGTTAAAAATGGAAAATTTGCACAAATTTAAGGCGTGCTCTAAATTCTCCACAATAGAACAGAAATTATAAATGTTATTGGTTTTGGGTGGCCACATGACAACCCCAAAAACCACAGTCACGTTGGAGGTTAGCAGAACTGAAGGGTTAAACCCCGGCTACAAAGGGAGAACTCTAGGTTGACTACATGGATATTTTGGCATTAAACGCCATGCCATCTGAAAACTCAAACGATTGTGTAAAAATCTGGCCATATTCTGGATTAATCGTCGAGTTGAAATTTTTATGTTAGCCATGTGAACGCGATACCAGGGAACTGTCAGCAGATATCATTTGCTGCGATGGTTATTGTAAACATTTTTCATGTGAAAAAACCACGTGGGTCCTCTGGCGGGTTGGGACCGCCAGTGGTCTCCAACCCCCAATGTATTTTCCTTTACAACAGAAATTGATGCCGCATACAATACGGTTAAGAACCAAAGCATATGTGAGATGGTAAGACATGCACGTGCTAGGCAGTAGTGTTACACAACATTTTGTTATTGTCCATGTAATCCCCAACTCGTGCATTGGAGGGTTGTTTCTGTGACCAATGAGTAGTGTCATGCTTTGAAAATACTATCCTTGCATCTCTTTTGATGAAAGAAACATTCTTCTTGTTGACATTTCCCTGAGCAGAGCTGTAAAAACACTTATTTTTTCCTTCGCGCAAGTATCCAGTTACACCCTCATGCCGACCAAGAAATTTAACACTATGCCTACGCCAATTGGCACTCTATGCCACTTAGACACCCATACCAATTTTTTTATGGATTTTTTTTTAAAAATAGAGGCGGAGGTTCCATTCCAACCACCTCGGGGATGAGTCATTGGGAGTGGTAGAACTAAAACAACTAGGAAATCCTTCCTTTAGTTCGTAGTTTCCACCTCCCTTGGAACTCTCCTAAAGGTTAGGACTCCCTCCCACCTTTGTAGGGATCCCAATCTCCTCCTTTTCCTCTATAAAAGAAACTATCCATTTTATTAGAAGCTAGTTGAACAATTGATTAGCTGAACTAGGAGAATTATACATACTATAGCTAAGCTGCTAGAGCAGATAGAATAAGAAGGACTATGTTGAGAGAGCTTGAGTCGAAGACTTCTGAGAGAGCTTGAGTGTGAATTCCCTGACCAACATTTCAGATGCGCTTTGCCTGAACCCCGTTGGAGGAGATTTCGATTTCAAATTATCGGCTGTACTCTTCCTTCTATTCATTATATACATGACTACTGTTTGGTTCCACTATTGTGTTATGATGTTTATTTGATGCGATATGTTTAGCCCTATTTGGCTGGCTAATGGTTATGAGTGAAACTATTTTGTCATATGTTGTTCTTTTTATTTTTCCTATGTGCAGGTATCTAAGCGTAACAACGAATGGATTGTGATCTGCCAAGGCAGGAGCGAGAGGCCACTACTCTTTCTACAACAATGACAGCATTGGATTCAAGGTAGGCCAATCTACCGTGTATTTTTTTCATTCATTAACTAGGAAGCAACACTTTAGGGTGTCCTTTTGTTACTAGACCCACCCTAGGGCTAGAGGGATCGTCTCTGTCCACAGAGAGGATTTACCTTCATAGAAAATTGGTGACTCCATTAGGGATCAGTGTGAGTTTGTCGTGTCATATTGTTGGGTTTGTTTCAATTATTGTTTTAGTTATCTATCTTTTTTCGGTTTGTTTGATGAGTTTTCATCCTCTGTTCAGCTCTAGAGTGTCAAGGTTGACCTCTACTCATTAGGCTATGGTTTTTCCTTTTTTTCCCATAAGTATCCATCTTGGCATGGTTTTTGTCTCGACAGACGCGTCAATTGGCACATGTTGTTCTTTTAGCACTCGTGCCAACGACTATATGGCACGAATTACATCCTTACAGTCGCGCCAACCCTTGTAGGTTTTGGTTTTGCCTCGTTAATGAGTATTTTGGTCATTTATTATTTCTTCTGGGTTATCTTTCAGTGTGTTTAAGCCTTTAAAACTGTGTTGACTATTGTATACTTGTTTCCCTCATTCGTTTGTCCGTTTTCTTGTTGGTGTCATTTAAGACCTTAGGGTCTCTAAGTGTTCTTGCACATCAAGCCTTTTGCTTGAGAACAAGTCTCTTTGATTGTTATCAGTCTCGTTTCGGGTCATTAGACTGATTTTTTCTTGATCCTTTTGTTTTGCTGATTGAATGGTCTTTCCGTTTTTTTTATTCCTCCTTCTTCTTCAATAATTTGAGCATCGATTACTTTTCTCGTTTGGGTCACTTTGGGAAACTCTCTTTTTTGATTGAAATTTTGCTCCATTAGCTTGCATGTTTTTGTATCTGTTTCACTTTGGTTGGGTCATTCAATTTCAAAACCTTACATTTGCAAAACTCAAACTAGTGTTTATTTTGTTTTCCATTGAATTAGTACGTTGTGTGCTTTATTTCATTGAAAAATAAAAAAATATATTTGCATTATTTTATTGTATCGAAAGTGAAACGTTCCTTTACATAACTAGCATTTGTCAATTTAGGAAGGAATTTCATTTTCAATTGATTGCATTAAGGGCATTAGAAGTTTCTTCACATATTTTACTTTCTTTCTTGTTGGAAATATTTCTATCCTTCCTATAATTAGCATTCATCGAATTGAAATGATGTTCATTTGCATATAGTTTTCATTTAGGAAGTTGAGCTCCAAATTCGATAGGGCTTGGAAATTGAAATCGAATTCAAGATTAACTTTAAAATTTACTCAATGAAACTAAGGCAACTTTGAAACCTAATGCAATATTTCTAGTGGTCTAGGCTAGAGACGTGTTCCGGCATCTTAAAACCTAGTAGTTGTCACTCGCCTATTGGCTTTAGACAGCGCTAGTACGAACTTGAGCTCCCCATACCATCACATATATAAAGGGAGACCCCTATAGGTTACAATCCTTTTATCCATAGGAAGCCGAGTCTACCACCTTGTAACCATGATACATCGAACACAGCATTCGGGGAGACTACCTGAACGTACATCAAGTCCTTGGTCATTTCTCTTTCATTTGATCACCAAGGTGTATATGGCAGTTCACGGAAACCTAGTACACCCTCTTGCTTAAAATTCTTGAGAAGTCATTTCGATATTTTCATGACTCTTTAAAGAAGAGAAGAGATCTTAGAGCACTTGTCCTTTCACGCTCGTTTCGAATTGAAAGTCACTAGAGTCATATTTTTCCTATATCTTGACACTTAAAACATGAAACAATGCATTTTGGTTTCAATGTTATAAAATTCATCACCTACGATCACACACCCATTAAAAGTTTCATGCTTGGCCTGACTGATTTCTTTGGTTCTTGTTTTTCCACCTTCGATTGGTTATCTCTTTGTTGGTCACTTTAATTGTTTATTGAATTAAACAATTCAATTGCTACATAAATTGTCAACCCAGGGAAGTATATTTATTTCAAAGGCAATCACTCATTGTATATGCTCAATCTCAAAAGAAATGAAATGTTGTAGTAAAAATTACACTAATCACACCTTGCTTCAAAAAACTGAAGTCTGCTTGAGTTACAGCAAAGACAAACTTTCTATTGTAGACAATTACCAAAAGAATCCTGGATTCCATTAAAATGACAACATCTAGGAAAGGAAACCAATCTGCAAAAGGAAAGACCAATTATGCTATAACAGAGAACAGTACCCTATTCCCCAAGTAGGAATCTTCAACACTTGTTTCTGATTACAAAGCTTTCATAAACTTATTCTGCAAAAAATATTGCCAATTAAAATAATCCACAATTACCTAGGAATGAATTGTATGAAATCAATGCAACAAGTAATGGAAACAGAGCTTCAACAATAAACAACATAATTCCAACACTACATAAATGAATTAAGAAAATAGAGTTTAACAAGGCATAAATAAAAAGAACAGTTAACAAACTACAGGAATAAATGGGTGAATCTTGTGAAGAAGGTAGGCCCTTCCCTTCTCACAAGATTCCCCAGAGGAAGGAATTAAAATGAAATGCTCAGAACAAAATTTTGTTCATCTGTCGAAAGCAAAATATTACAAAGGATTCACATTCCTTCGCTGTTAAAAAATAAACCTCCCATGGTCTCTAATTGTCCCTCTAATGTTGATGTCTCCTATTTTTAAAGAGGAGAAATCTATTACAATTGATTTACATTATAGAAATCATATTTTTAACCCAATCTGATCTTCTATACTGAAATAGGAACTTCCTTTTCTTCCATAGAAAAATGTTGTTACAATGGTTATGGTACTAGCTTCAAAATAGCCCGTGTAACAACTTCCTTACTTTTATTTTCTTGTTGTCGTCATGCTTGAAATACTGCTTCAAAATCGCAAATCATGAGTTGTTTCAGCAATGGGATTTGCGTACCATGTTGATTGTTTCAGCAATGCAGTCTTCAGACAGCCACGATAGATTATCTGTAGTCTTCCAACTGTCTCAGCAACTATATATCTTCGATTAATGATTAAATCTGAAAGTAATGTAAAATTATATGTAAAACAAGTTAGACATATAGTAAAGAGAAGAAGGCTATATACTTTTGGAAGAATGGATGAAAGTGGTAGCATAAGCTTTAAATATGGACTGGAAAAGAGTGGAATGATAACAAAATGTATGGTCAAAATGGTACATTATGGGGTCCTAACATCCCCCCCAACTGAAAGGGTTGCATGTCCTCGGGAAAATTTAGTCTGAGTAAGAGTCCGGATACTGGCTTTTAGCATGAAAATTACTTAGGCAGTAGCTATGGAAGGTGCTATCTGTTAAAGCTCTGAATCCTTGCACTTTTTGAAATCTTTTCCAAGCTGTTGCTTCATCCTTGTTAGCCAACCTATAATTAGCATGATATTATTCTGTTAGCATCCATAAAATAGGAAAATTAAAGTGGTGCCCTATCCACTTTTCAGCACTTTGCTGAACACATATGATATAATTGGGTACTCTAGACAATGCAGTTTCAAGTTTAGTAGGGCTAAAAGGATTATAATTCTACCTCTCCTTAGAGTATTGTGTCCAAAACATATTTTTTGAGAATCTGGGAGTACTGAAGCTTGTAATTGTTGTATATGTTCAGTCATTCCTGGCTTCTACAAAAATTGATGATATTCTGCCACAAAGATGGCAGGGTTCTAAGGTTCTGACCTTATTTAGAGAAGGCAGTTGTCTTCGTTATGCCTGGTTACAAGAAAATTAGTCTGCCATGTAATCTGATTAGCAAGAAAAGAGGCAAATGCCCTAATCTGAATATCACCAACAAGAGGGTTAAGATTAAATTTTCTATTTTTAGCGATGGATTCATTGTGAAGGTACAAATTACATAGTAAGTGTTGATCACTGGTGGAGGCTTCTGGGAATTTTTTCACAAACTATTCAGATGTAAGCACCTCATGGGATCTTCCATCTTTGACTGCTTTCAACTGAAAATAAACAAGGTGTTCTGAGAGAAATAAAGAGAAATTTAGAGATGGTTTCCTAGTAGCCAATAATTTTTGTACCAGTTGAAACATTAGGATCAATTTTCCTTTTAGCTCTTTATTCTCCTTCTTCTAAATTCTAGATTGCTGGAGTGTCTCCTCCAAGATCTCCCAGTTAGAATATGTATGATTCTGCCAAACCAATTTGTGGTGCTGCAAGGTTTTATCTTGCGAAATGACATACTGTTTCCTCCACTTTTTCATTATTTCCATCTCATTCCATGGTTTAGTTTGTGTTCCATCATTGCAAGTGGTAGGATGAGCCATATTCTGAGTAGCAGAATCAGTTACAGTAGGGCAAGATACTTATACATCAACTTCTTTTTCTAAAATTTTTGAAGTCCCCACTGGTTCTTATGTAATAGTAGGGCATTCTTCTCTGACTACAGAAGATGTACATGCTCTTGACATTGGAACTTGAACTATCTTATATCCTACTTTCTAATAGATTTTTCCACATTGATTGCACATATATTCTTTATATGGATCATTTTCTGTATGTTTGTCTGCCATGGATGTTGTATGGGCTAGGGTATAAAAATTTAGCTCTGTTTCATAGGCTTCCCTTGCCATTACCAATTCTCACTTATAAGCTTCTAATTATGATTTTAAAAATTCATTTTCTTGTAAGAGGGAGGCCATAGTGACTGGGCCTTGTGTATCAGTTGCATTCTCCTGAATTGATTGCTGTGTTTCAGCTCTAGCTGGTTCTTGTGTGACTGCTAGAGCCACCTCCTTTATGGCAGCTACTAAATAAGTAGCATCTTGGATGTCTAGTTCTTGTACATCGGCAACTGGTTCTTGTGTTTTAGCTGCTGACTGAGTATTTAGTTCTTGTGGAACAGCTATTGATTGAGTAGAAAATGATGTCATATTACCTCGGGCATCTGGTTCTTGTGTTTCAGTACCACAGGGTGAGACAGGTAATAAGTTCGGGGTTTGGAAGGGTGGTGATGTGTGGATTTTTAACAAAATGGCTGTGGGATCAGGGGTAGTAGGGATGGTTGTTGCTTTAGTAGACATCCTCATTCATCTCCTAGGTAAGAAAGTAGAAAAAGCAGTAGTTTTATTTTTCCTTTTATGAGAGGGTTGTTCCCTAGGGCTATCAGAGGAGGTAGCTATTTTAGTTAAGACCCTTGTTTGTATTTTTGATCGGGAGGCAGTTGTGATTCGCCTTTTCCTTTTATGAATAGATGAAGATGGTGGTGTATCGGCCTGAGAGTCATCACTGGGAATATGGACAATAGGATCAGATGATTCTGCTAAGTGGTGAGATGGACTTGAAGAAAGGTTAATTGGATTAGTTGGTTCTATGGATGGAATTGATGGAGGGTCAGGGATATTCTCTGGTTGCTGCTCGTGGGAAATTTTAGGAATTTCTTGAGGATGTTCAACAACTTCTTGAGGAATTTCAGCAGCTTGCTCAGGGGGTAGGGGTAGGTTGTTTAGAGGAGGGTTTTGTTGAGAAAAACCCCTCTGAATTAGTAGTTGAACAAGGTGGTGATGGGTGAGGGAAATTAGTGGGAATTTTACCCGTCTACAATAATATGACATATTTCTAATGCATCCAAGTAAATAGTAAGGAATGTTCACTAGTCTACCGTATCGTAAATGACTCATTAAGACAAAATCATGCTGATAGACTACCTGATAGCGACCTTCACAAGTGAGATCATTTTTCACAAATTCAGCAACTTTTGACCAAGGAGGCAGCAATGAGTGAAGTCTGACACCCCGGCCTTTAAGCTCGACGTGTTCTCCTGGTAGAAGAAAGTCCTTTTGTGCATTTAGAATGATGTGCTTTCGACTAAACCATTGAGTACCAGTGATCGATAGACCTGAAACTTGCGCTATGTTGCACTCTGATACTGGAATTCGAACTCCCTGAACAATAGAATGATCTTCCTAAAGATTTTGTGCAAATTCAAGGACCTGTTGTGGGTCAAACTCTTGAAGTCTCTGAAAATATCCTACCCAACCTACCTGCTAAAAAATCTGATATGCGTCTGGGAATAATTCAAGTAGAGCTATCGAGTCGGGCTCATGTTGAATAGCAGGTCCTCCCATAGTTAACAAGCTTTGGTGAAATTCAGAGTCTAAGAGCGAAGTTACCGGACATCGAACAGAGTAAACTTTGTGAATGAGAACATGGAGTAACGGTGAAGCGGCAAAGTAAGGGGTAGGAAAAATGACAGTAATTGGCATGCTATGAAATGATGGCATATAATTTTGATATTCCCCCCCAACTATGGTGAAATGATGTCTTTAATTGTGCAGAAATTGTGGTCATAATAAACAAAATCTTCTCTTTAAACCATAGTTTAATTGCACTTACATATAAAATTTATATACCTCATGTTTACCTTTGATTTGTAGTTCGAAAAATATAGTGCTTGTTTATAATGCCTCAATGGTCATAGAAGAACATTAGAAGCTTTTTGAAACATAAGGGAGATCATATTATAGGTCTTCTTGATCATAGGAGAAGGCAGTGAATGGACAGGATTAACACAAGGAATAAGAGAAGTGAAACTGAAGGAACTAAAGAAAATGATTTCATGACAGAAAATGTTGCATAGTCATGTTTTTGGAGAAAGAAATGGTGTTTCAGCAACGAGAAAAATGGATGAAATGCTATTGAAAAGTGTTGTTTCAGCAATGGAAAAATAGAGAAAGTGTTGCTGAGGAGTGATGTTTTAGCAATGGGAAAATGGGGAAAATATTTGCTGAGAAATGATATTTCAGCAATATGAAAAATAGGGAAGATATTTGCTGAAGAATGGTGTTTCAGCAATGGGAAAAATAGAGAAAATGATATGAAAAGTGAAAAATGAATGAAGGGAATGAATGATGAAATGTTACTGGAAGATAGGGAAATGAGTTGAAGTGAGGGAAGCAATGCTTCTCAAAATGAAGCTTGGATCTTCTTGTGGTGAAATTTTCCTTCCTTGGTAAGCCTTTCCTTAATAAAAAATCTGCAAAATAATCAATTGTAACATCCCAGCCCTTGACACGGATTATTAGTTTAAGAAATATAATCTAATACTAAAAATACAATACAGAAAAATTAATTGTAATGAGGGGCAGAAGACTCCCCTAAAAATAGATAATGTGCATCTGCCATGCAAGTAGCCTTAAAATATTTTTTGGAAATAAGGCGCTAGTACAGATGAAGCCGATGACCATTTACTAATAGTGGTGTTTTAGAGTCATCAATTTTTAAGAGCCTTACTATTCCATTGGGAAAAATGACATCTAATTTGTAGGGTCCCAGCCATCTTGTACGTAGCTTCCCTTGAAAGTTTTCAAACCAAGAATCATACAATAAAACCCAATTACCTTTTTAGAACTGCTTATGCTTGATGATTTTATCATGCCACTTTGTTCTTTGTTGTTGGATCATAGTTGTCTGATGAATGCAATCTAATATTTTTTCATCCATTTCATGAAGCTGTTGCAACCTAGTTGTCTATACATCAATCAAATCAAGGTTAACAACTAAAGCAGTCCTTAAGGTTTTAATTTCAAATTCCACAGGAAAAACAACACTTTTACCATAAACCAATTAATAGGGAGAAAATCTTGTAGTATTTCTCCAGGTAGTTCTGTAAGCCGATAGTGCTTCAGGGAGTCTTTGAGACCAATCCTTCCAGTTCCCCTTGACTATTTTTGTTAGAGTGGCTTATATTACTTTGTTTGTACTTTCCACCTACCCATTGGCTTGGGGGTGGTATGGTGTAGTCATTCTATGTTGAATGTTATATTTCTGAAGGGTGGCTTTGAAACCATGAGAATTGAAAGGAGGTCCTCCATCTGTAACTAGCTCTCTAGGGACTCCAAACCTAACAAATATTTCTTCAAATAGGAAAGCTATGACAGCTTCTTCATTAGCTCTAAGAAGTGCTTTGGCCTCCACCCATTTATTCATATAATCTATGCAGACTAATATATAAACTCTTTGGTTGGATGGAGGATTAATGGGTCCTATAAAATCTAAGGCCCATCTTTCAAATGGTTCAAGTATTACCTAGGGGCTTAATGGCATTTCATCTCTATGATTAGGTTGACCCATTCTCTGACAGCTATCACAAGCCTGAACATATTTCTTTGTATCCTTAAAGAGTGATGGCCAATAATAACCCACGCTAAGAATTTTATGTGCCATTCTCTTATCAGAAAAATGCCCTCCGCAAGGGCCACCATGACAAGCTTTTAGTATATCATACACCTCATCCTCTCTAATGCATCTCCGGATCTCATGATCAAGTCCTGTATAGAAAATACACCCACTTATCCAGCTATACCTAGCACTTTGTTGAATGATTTTTCTTTTCTCTCGATGTGATAGGTGTGATGGTAACTTCCATGCAACCAAATAATTGGCATTGTCTACATACCATGGTGAGTGAGAAGATACTGCAAATAAATACTCATCATGAAAGGAATCATCTACTGGAGTATTATCATCAGCTTTTAACCGAGAAAGGAAATCAGCAACAACATTTTCTTTACATGGTCGATCTACAATTGTAATATCAAACTCTTGTAATAACAATAACCATCTGGTGACTCGAGCATTTGTGACATATTTGTTCATTAGACACTTGATAGCCGAGTGGTTAGTATGGACAAAAGTAGAGTAACAAGTAATGTAATGTCGAAATTTATTAATAGCATAAATTACTGCTAAAAATTCCTTTTTGGTAACTGTGTAATTGAGCTCAGAAGGAGTCATATTCTTACTGATAAAGTAGATAGCATAAGGAAGAAGGTATTCCTCTTGTCCCAAGACAGCTCCAATTGTAGTATCTGAAGCATCAGAAGATATATGAAAGGGAAGTGCCTAATTAGGTCCTCTCAAAATAGGATTTGTGGATAATTGATGCTTGAGTTCTATAAAGGCCTCCTGGAAAATATTAGTCCACTTAAATGTAGCATTTTTCATAAGTAACACAAATAAAGGAGAAGCTATTTTGGAAAAGTTTTAATAAATCTCATGTAATATCCTGCATGCCCTAAGAATCTTCTCATATCTGTTTGTGTTTTAGGAATAGGAAGGTTCTGAATGACTTGTATTTTGGATGGATATACCTAAATTCATTGAGATGAAATAAAATTTCCAAACACTACTCCTTCACTCATCATCATATGACATTTTTCGGTGCTTAAGGAGAGGTGATCTTGTATACATCATTTAAGTACTTTCTCAAGATTTTGTAATGCATCTTCGAAAGACACACCAGAAGGGGTAAAGTCATCCATAAATATTTCCATGGAGTCATTCAGCATATCAGAAAATTTTCCTATAACTACCCTTTCAAAGGTTGTTGGTGCATTATAGAGTCCAAATGGAATAACTCTATAGGAAAAGGTTTCCCAAGGGCTAGTAAAAGTGGTCTTATCTTGGTCTTGGGGTACAATTCTAATTTGGTTGTACCCACTAAACCCATCTAAAAAGGAGAAGAATTTCTTCCCTGACAAACTATCCAATACCTGATCAATGAATGGTAAAGGAAAGTGATCCTTTTGAGTGGCTTTATTTAAGGCTCTATAATCTACACACACTCTCCATTTCCCATTTTTCTTAGGAACTATTACCAATGGGGACACCCATTCACTGTCAGATACAAGGTATATAAATCCCGCATTAAGAAATTTCTGAAGTTCCTCTTTATCAATTTCCCTTAAATTAGGGTTCATTCGTCATTGGGGTTGACAGAATGGTCGACAACCTTCCTTGATATAGATACGATGAGTACATAATTCAGGGGAGATTCCGTTCATATCTGTATAGTCCCATGCGAATGCTTCCTTATTTTCAAGTAGTAACTTCATTAATTGATGTGTTTCAGCAACTGTCAAATTGGGGTTTATATTTAGTGTTTTTCCAGGTTCAATTTCTACTGTTATGCTTTTAGAAGAGTGGTTGATGTCTGACGAAGATCTTCAGGTTTAAGCTTTTCCTGGGTATCTGATTTCAAAAGTGCAGCCAGTTGATTATTTGTTTCTGGAATCACTGAGGAGGGTTTACAAATGAAATTATTAATTACCTCATCCTCAGTGGTATCTTTGAGGCTTAAAGCTTGTCCGATAGTCAAAATAGGTTGAATATAATGATCATCATAGTCCATCCATACAGACTTATCATTATTAATCATGGATGTATCATCAGGGTAAAGAGTAAGCTGCTTAGTTTCATATCCATTGGAAATTGTCATTGAACCAGATCTGCAGCTGATAAGGGCATCAGTTGTAGCTAACCATGATATTCCCAGAATTAAAGGATGTCCCCCCAACTTTTTTTTAGTCTGTAACACCACAAAGTCAGCTGGGTAATTCCAGGACTCAACCGAGATGACTAGGTCTACAATAACTCCCTCTGGTTTGATTGTAGAATGGTCAGCTAACTCTAGAATGGTTGGTGTATCTCTGATTGTATTCTTTAGTTGTAGAAATTGTGAAGTTTCAAGAGTAATAATGTTTATAACAGCACCTAAATCTACCAGAACTTGAGGGGTTATTTTTTTACCGATTTGGACTGTCACGGTAGGATGGTCGGGATCACCATATTTAACTAGGGGAGTTTTACCGAACATTAATGCAGATAGATCACCCATAACATGGACTGTAAGGGGATCTTTAACTTTCCTACCAGGTTTCTTAACACAAATATCTCTCATGGTTCTGGCATAAATTGGTACATCTCTTAGTGCCTGTAAAAGTGGAATTTTAACATACAGATTCTACAATTCCCCTAAAAGATTAAAAGTAGGTGGCTCAGGCATTATAGTTAAAACTAAATGTTCAGGGAATGGTGGTTCTACTGTTTCAGCACCCTTATTATAGGGTGTTTGTACCTCTTTATGTGAATCATGTTTTTCATTTTCTTCTTTATCAGAATCGGCAGAGGTAACATCATCAATAATGGGCTCAACTATTATCCCAGATCGTAAATGAATGTCATTACATTGTGTAGAGAAAACAGGAAATATAAGCTGGTTCTGAATATCAATAACTTGCACAGCTTTATTGTTGGGGTTAGGATTTGGTTGTACAGGTCGTTGGGGTCTCATCATTTGATTATTTGGTGGAGCACCTAACGGTAGAGGAAGTGGTTGCTGAAATTCAGGAAATTGATTTTGGAACGAGAGTCGTTGACCCCTCCAATTTGAATTCCATTGATTAAAGTAAGATTGTTGTTGTGGATACCAAGGAGTCCACATTGTAGGATCTACAAAGGGAGGGTTATTTTGTTGCATGGGTGGGTAATTCATTTGATTGAAGGGCGGGCATTGCATCTAGTTAAAGGGAGGGTAATTTTCTTGACTAAAAGAAAGATAATTTTTCCAATGATTAGAAGATGTAAATGGCATATTAGAGTTCATACTTTGTCCTCGTGGTTACCATTTCCTTCTCTGTGTCAATAGATAGTCTGCTTCAGCTTCTTCTTCGGTTGGTTGCAATGTTGCTTTTATTCCTGGTAAAGAAGGGCATTGTTGTGTTTCATGATATTTCTCACAAAGGGTGCAAATTGGCACCTTGTCCAATGGGCATTCCCTTAGTGGATGTTTATCTCTGCACTTGGGGCAAAAGACAGCCAAAGCTGCTTCTACTTTGGCTTGTTTCTTCTTAACCTGCAAGGTGTAAATTTGTGAAGCAAAAGAACTTAACATTTCAGTTTTAAATTCTTCAAGTAAATTACCTATTTTGGCTCTTGTTGCTCCTCCACTAGTTGACTTTTAAACTCTTGAATATGTGGTATCTCTATTGTTTGACCTGTTCCTTGCAACTCCTTTTGAACATCTTTTACAGAGGTTAACAATTTCATCATATGATTCTTTAGATATGTCCCCTTTTCCAAGCATATTTAGCATATCTAAACAGTCATCCCTTACCCCTTTCAGTAATATTGTTTTAAGAATATCTTTACTTACATTGGGATGATTGGATCTCTACAAATTTTATTGTAGTGTTTCCACAAATTCCTCCAGATTTTCGTCCTCCTTTTGTACCATCTTAAATAGTTCCTCTCTTTTTTCTCTTGTCCGACAATAGTCTTCATATTTAAGCAGAAAATTTGTTTCATCTGTTCCCATGTTGTGATTACATGGCCTCCAAGACTCATGAACCACCTTAATGCATTTCCTTTTAGTGTTTCTAGAAATAGCTTCAACTTCTGGGCATTAGTAACATAATCATAACTTCTTCATAATATATCAAATTCAAAACAAAATTCGTCAGGATCTTCAGAAGATAAACCATGGAAGTTAGGTAAGGATGAAAGTGGGATATTCTTCATGGGAGTTTCTCCTCTAGGGAGATCACCAATAGGAAATCCCAAGGTAGAGAGAGAATTCTCATCTTTTCCCTCTCCTTCAGAATCTACTTGTCCTCCATCGAAGAATCCTTCATTGTTCCCTTCCATTGTTTGATCTTCTACTGCACTTGCTCGATCCTCAATGTTTTCTACTAGCTCCTCAATGTTTTCCACTGGCTTTTCAACATTTCTTGTTGATTCCTCAACGTTTTCTGTTGGTTCTTCAATTCTTTCTAATGGCTCTTCAACACTTTCTCTTGGTTCCTCAACGTTTCCTGCTGGTTCTTCAACACTTGCTACTGGTTCCTCAATGTTCTCGAGGCTCACAAATTCTTATGTTCCATAATTAGATTGAGGGGAGTGTTGAGGCTTTGGCCTTTGAGAGCTTAGTCTCTGAAAAGATTTATCTTTTGATATGATTTTGTCAATAAAGGTATTTCTTCCTCCCCTTCCTTTGCCCTTGCCACCTACGGGGTTAGTTTTCTTATGGGTTCCGCATCCTCTCATGAAATCTACACATCTGAAAGAAAGACATTAATGCTTTTGAAATCTATAATTTCCTTCCCCAGCAATGGCGCAAAAATGTTGGTCACTTTAATTTTTTATTGAATTAAACAATTCAAGTGCTACATAAATTGTCAACCCAGGGAAGTCTATTTATTTCAAAGGCAATCACACACTATATATGCTCAATCTCAAAAACAATGAAATGTTGTAGTAAAAATTACACTAATCACACCTTTCTTCAAAAAACTGAAGTCTACTTGAGTTACAATAAAGACAATCTTTCTATTGCAGACAATTACCAAAAGAATCCTGGATTACATTAAAAAGACAACATCTAGGAAAGGAAACCAATCTACAAAAGCAAAGACCAATTATGCTATAACAGAGAACAGGACCCTATTCCCCAAGTAGGAATCTTCAGCGCCTGTTTCTGATTACCAAGCTTTCACAAACTCATTCTGTAAACAAGATTTCCAATTAAAATAATCCACAATTACCTAGGAATGAATTGTTTGAAATTAATGCAACAAGTAATGGAAACAGAGCTTCAGCAAGAAACAACAGAATTCCAATACTACATAAATGAATTCAACAAATAGAGTTTAACAAGGCATAAATAAAAATAACTGTTAACAAACTACAGGAATAAATGGGTGAATCTTGTGAAGAAGGTGGGCCCTTCCCTTCTCACAGGATTCCCCAGAGGAAGGAATTAAAAAGAAATGCTCAGAACAAACTTTTATTCATCTATCGAAAGAAACATATTAAAAAGGATTCACGTTCCTTCTCTGTTAAAAAATAAACCTCCCATAGTCTCTAATTGTCCCTCTAATGTTGATGTCTCCTCTTTTTAAAGAGGATACATCTATTACAATTGATTTACATTATAGAAATCCTATTTTTAACCCAATCTGATCTTCTATACTGAAATAGGACCTTTCTGTTCTTCCATAGAAAAATTTTGTTACAATGGTTACGATGGTACTGGCTTGAAACTGGCCCATGTAACAGCTTCCTTACTTGTCTTTTCTTATTGTTGTCATGCTTGAAATACTGCTTCAAAATCGCAAATCACGGGCTGTTGTTAGGATGAATATTTTGTCGAAGCATACGAAAAAATACCACTTTACCTACGCATAAAAAATAGCCCTAACATCAAATATGGCTGCTAATATCTTCAGATATGCGGCTATTTGATCAAGACAAATGCTACAAAAATCTAGGTCTATGCATAAAAAGACATTAAGCAGTAAAAATAAGGTTTTGCTCAATGCATCCAATAGACAAGGAAAGAACAATATTTTTGAAAGAATTTTTATATTAAGGGCACTTGAGAGGAAAACAAAAAAGGTCTTTCCAATTCTCCTCAGTGGGATAGGTTCTTGAAATTCCTCAGCGCTTCAGATCTAGCATTTCTCTCTCTTGTTGGTGTAGAAAACCCAGACAAACATAGAACTCAAAGGGAGCTCACAAAGAAAATAATGGAGAATGTGACACTGATAATGGCTCAAAGTCAGACCAAGGTCATAGATCTAGAGTGATCAAGTGGGCAGCAAAAGGTGACAAATGAATGGGAAAACCCTTCTATTTATAACAAAATATTAGGTCATTCTAGATCTTGGTGCATGATTAAAATAATATTAACCAAATCTAGATCCACCTTTTATGGAATATTTTATTATATTTGTTGGAGGGAAAAGGAATTTGATTTGGGTCAAATCCCTTTATTTGTAAATAATAAATAAATAAATGATTTATTTATTATTTTAAGGAAGTGGTTGAATGTTAATTAAATAAATAATCATTTATTTAATTATTTATAAATGATTTAGTCATATTTAACAAGGAATATTATTTAAATAAGATTTAAATAATTATTCCTAGAAAATAATAAGATAAATAAGGATTTATCTAATTAATTTCCTTGTTTTGGGTTAAATATCACCAGGAATAATAATTAAATTATTGTTTAATTAATTATTCCATGAGGAAAATCAAACAAATATAGATTTGTTTAATACTCCCTTTGGGGTTTCCTGTTTAGCCATAAACAACCTAATAAATGTGTTTTGTTAAGTTATTTTACATAGTGAAAGAAATTTAACATAGGGTAAAATTGGTCTTACATGGTGTACTTGTGTCCATCTAATGATAATAAGTTAGATGACCAAAAAATGGTGTAATAGATTTCCCCCTAGCATGCGAGTGTTAGGAGCAAATCATATGACCAAAGTACGTTGTAAGAACTTAATCACCAAACATCAAAAGGCAAGTCAGAGAGATAAATGGAAGGTAGCCTAATGTGTTGAAGAACTAGACCCTGAGGAGACGAGGCTTATAGGTGCAACAAGTCTCTTTTTATGAGAGGGTACCTATGCTAAAGGCGGCGGGGGAGGCATACCTATGCCCGCCGAGATAAAGTACAAAAGAATAGTGTGTCTAGTAAACAAGGAATCGAACTATAAAGTACATGCTGGCATAAACATGAGCCAGATAAAAGATATAATGATGAATCCCACATACATGATGTGCCTGGGATAACAGCCAGGACTTATACAATAATATCTAAGTACATGAGATACAAATACAACCCAAATGCCCCCTATCAACGGGGAAGGGCTCGCAAAATCTGACTGATACATGCAAATCAAAGAGGTGTTGCAAGTGGCTAGGCTAACATCATCAAATGTATGGAGCTACATCAAAGGCTGCGATGAAGAGGTCATTCGGGTAGGTGGGAGGATACCTGCAGGGCCACCCCCTCATGAGGGTTGAGACATATCACACACACCTGGGAATCACAGAGAACAACTACTGCATCACTGGAACATCAAGAATATGGATCTTGATCATGCTGAAAGAAGCTGGAGGTGAGAAACAACCAAGTCAAAGGGTAATAAGGACTCCCTTTGCATGATCCAAGGCACCAAACAAGAGTGGAAGCTGGAACCAAGGTACACTTCCCTCTAGACCTGTCCTTTGGAATGAATGAGCTAATGTCGACAGAAGGAGGTCCACCATAGGTGAGGCAATAAGGGATCCTCAAATAAGGCACAAGAGAAAATAGTAGAGTGACTGGAAGACTGACACGAATGATGATGATGAAATGGTGGGTACTGAGTAGCAAATAAATGACTTCCCTTGTTAAATCATAAAGGGAATGGATGGCCTAGCAACGACTAAAACAATATCACGAGGGATAGGGGACAATGGGGCTGAAGGCCATAATGTGCGACACGAGAGAGGGACCAAGAAATGAAGGATGGAGGACTATGGCGGGATACAAAGGGACTCAAGATAGACTCCATGAATGCAATGATGACTCAACTCGAATGCTCTAAACAAGGCGACTCGATGATGCTGCCACATAGTAAAGGGACTATTGGATGTCGAAAGAGGCTCTGTAGAACCTGAAGAAGGTGACTCGGGGACAGATGGAGTGGAAGGCTTGGGGTACTGATGAGACCGAGTTTGAAGGTTAAGGTCGACGATTAAAGGTGTATCAGAGTTCATCATGAGTATCTGGTAATCAGAAGAAGCAGAAGGGGAAGGCTGAGTGGCTACTGGTGCATGAGGTGGTTGGGTAGCCATGAATCCTTGCTGAGGGAAAGGATCAGTAAACACAGCTGGCTGAGAAGTAGCCGCCTTGGGGGGAACAATAGGGGAGGCATGTTATTCTTGCAATGTAGCCTGAGAATCCCACATCTGCTACATCTATGGTAATAGGGGACAATCGTGAGTGTAATGACTGTAAACACCGCAACACAAACAAGGATTATTTGTAGGAAGAGGCTTGTCTGGATTGGGCCGAGTTCCATGTTGCTGGTTAGTAGTGTTAGAGTCAATACCTGAAGGATTGGATCCACAATTACCAGGGGCAGATTGATTTTGATTGCCTTTCCTCTTTCTTTGAGAAGAAGGAGGATTAGTCGCGCCCTGCTGTGCAAATACTTGCCTTGGAGGGGGTGGTAGTTATTTTTGCTGGGGTTGAGAAGGCAAGGGAGGTGGAGGTGCAAATGATGGAGAAGCTGGGGCACTAGGTTGTGGATAAGGATATTGGGTAGGTTGGGCAACATTCAGGTAAGCAGGAGGTTTGGAAAAAGGAGGAGGCATGTCGTATCCTGGATACATGCTACCTAGAGGGGGAAAAGTGTTGGAGGTGTTGGCCCCTCCTGGAGGGAGACCATAGCCCATAGGAGGTTGAGCGTATGAATGTAAAAGAGCTCCAACCATACCGTCGGTAGAATGAGATGCCCCAGGGGCATTATCGCTGCTGGGTCTAGGGAGGTCAGGAAGGACGATATAAACATAACCAGAATGAGCATAGATGAGGTCATATCTCAAGGCTATTTGGATGGTGGCTTATTCAATTTGAGGGAACTAGGATGTGACATCTTTGCCGATGGCAGGTAAGAGAGATCTAAGGAACCATTCCATGTATGTTGAAAATGCAGCAAGATGATGGAGCTTAGTGAAATGAAGTTGCCTTCACTAAGTGGGCCCACAGGCAAATTCTGGCGCAAAACCTATTTTTAGACTATGTCTATTTTGAGACATATGGAGCATGGTTCGAGGATTCCAGTTTGAGATTCTTGGAGCATTGGTCATGTTGGAAAAAATAGATGAGACTCTATTTTTTAGGTCGAAGAGGTCGAAGTCTATTTTTAGACTGCCTCTCCTAAAAATAGGGAAGTCAAATATTATTTACCCTTAATAATATTTGGACTCTAAACAGCAGTTTACTCTCTTGGAGCACTTCAGTTCGAGCTACAAAAGTGGCTCATGCATATGACAGAGGAATTATGCTATTCCCAAGGGTTTGATGGCATCATGCATGGTTGACTTCAGTTGGACTTCAGTGGCAGAAGTTTGGTGGAGTTAATGAGATAGATAGTGGAGTTTTGTTCTGTTTATTTTAGTTGAACTAGTTGAGATTAGTTTAACTAGCTAATCAATTAGTTATGAGTGGAGTGAATTAAATGTTATTTAATTCATTAATTAGTAACTCATTATTCAACTCAAGAACACATCAGTTCACTACAGTGCATGATCAGTTCAGTGGAGACCGGTGAAAGAGGTAGATGAAAGGGTGGAGTTAGCTATCAGTTGTGACTATACTGTTGCTATTTGCAACACACAGATAGGTGGAGTAAGCCCATGAGGATTGCGCAGTTCAGGCTGTTGGTTTATCTATATAAAGAGGCCATCCCATAGCATTGAAACACGCAATAGAGGCAAGGCAATTGGCGGTGAGTTTTGAACCAGTAACCTGTTCAAAACTGAGCTAGATTGTGAGTAACTGTATGAGAAAGTACTGAGTACTTGTGAGGAGTATTGTACTGAGTTAGTTACTTGATTTCTCCATTATAATATACACAATAGCTATGGGGTTTTCAGCTATAAGCTTTCCCCATACATACTGTGTTAATGTGTATGATGATTTGATGTGTTATCGCTTGATTTTATTTCCGCATGTGTGATGATCTGAGTTGAGTTGAGTGGAAGAGATTATGTGTTGTGTATGAAGTTCAAATAGTATGTGACCAGGATAGTCTCGGTGAATAATTGATCATTATTCAGCAAATTTCTACAATGTAGACCCGATATTCAAAGGTAGGAGCTCGACATAAGCTCCTTCTTCTCTACCATTCATGGACATGAGTGGAAAGGTGGGTCGCAAATGATTGACAGAAAGAAGTCAAGAGTTCGGTACCAGTGTTGTATTGAATAGGGAGCTGGAAATAAGATAAGAAGGCTTGGGCAATGGTTGCAAAGGTGGTATGTGAAGAGGCAGTTTGATCAACATACCACTTGGAAGCTTCACCTGTAAGTGTGCATTGGAACAATCTAAGACAGATGGAATCATTAGTAATGGAATTAGATGAACACCACATGTGGAAAGATTGGATATGGTTTGAGGGATCTTCTCCAGCAAGGCCTTCGAACTTGGGAATGTCGGAGGGGAGCTTGGTTGGCATATCAGGCCAACCAACATCGTGGCAGATAGGATCATTGATCAACTGATTGAAATCGGGGAGACTGAGACCTACCATATAGGGGAGCAAAGGGAAAATCAAGGTAGTTCCCGTGGTGGTTCTGTTAGTAAAATTCCAAAAATTAGGGTCGAAGTTGTCGCTAGCATTAGGCCTTGGACCAGACATGGTGAAGGTAATAGGGGGAGAACCAGAAGTAGGGGGAGAACCCAAAGAATCAGAACAGGAGTCGGAGTGCGGAGCTGGGGGAGGACTAACTTGACGACAGCAGGAAGGAGCAAATCGACCAACCAGAAACTGAGGGTGAAGGCCAACAAGTCTCTAGAATATATGCCTTTGGGGCATAATGATGATGGCACAAAGGGAGGAAGAATGACCAACAAGGGTAGGAAGGTGCAAAATCAAGTGATCATAATGTCGAAACAAGGGCAGAGAGGTGCAGTGGCAATTGATTTTAAAGTCATTTCCTGGTGGTGTTAACCAAGCTCTTCTTCTCTTAGCCTCAGTGTGTGGCATGTGCTAATTTAATTTTTAAACCCAAACGTTTTGAGAGTAAAAGAACAAGTGTGTTGCGTAACTGAAAATAAATCAGCAGAGAACATTATATAATGCTGAAATAATAGAAAATTAACAGCTAACAATGCATCAATCTAACCCAAGAAGGTGGGTCTCCCAAAAATAGTCTAAAAGAGGGAAAAAATATAGTCAAAACAAACTAAAAAAGGGCCAATAGATCTGAGGTCAGGAGGGACAAGGATCTAAAGGAGAAATCTGTTGAAAAGAGGTGCAGAAAACAATAAAGAGGCAGAGGCAAGGTTGCTGCAAAAAAGGAGGAAATCAGCTAAAGGTAGAAGGTAAAAGGAGGGGACGCTTGAGGAAAACCCAAGAAAAACTATATGAGGTGATTTGAAAGGGAGAAGAGCTGATGTAAAAGGGATCTGAAGGTGAGGTATGAGATCTAAAAAGAAAAAGGCTGAAACTCTAAAAATTCAGACATCTGAAACAACTAAAACTCTTCCACAAAAAGTGGAGGGTATTAAAGCCCTAGGGGGCTATATTCCCACTTAAATGAGTAAAATAGATCATAAACAGGTCTAAACAGGTGAAGATAGAGGCTGGAAAACCGTGACAAAAGCTTCAGACAAACCTAGAAAAATTGCAAAAATTTTGCCGAAAAAAGTGCAGGTCGCAAGTTCTGACCTATTTTCTATCCAGGTCATAGATTTTGGGCTAAAAAGTATGTCCTACAGTCCAGGTCACAGTTACTAGGCCAAAAAGTGTGACCTGCAGCTTCGGGTGTCTCAGCGGCAGATTTCAGAAAAAGTTGTCGTCTCAGTTGCGGCTGATGTCAGTTACCTGCGCAATAGGGCCAGAAACACATGGAAGTTATAAACTTTAATGTTTGAGGGTTTTATAGGTGAAAAAAAACATAAAAATAGAAAAAACAAAAACCGGAAAAGAAACCCTATGGCCTGAAGTAGCTAGATATGTAGGAATATGAAAAATGACAGCGGTCGTAATCGAAAACCCGTGTGGAGTTGCTAGTTGTTAGTATGAATCTTTTGTCGAAGCGTACAAAAAAATACCACTTTAGCTATGCATAACAAATAGCCCTAACATCAAATATGGCTGCCAATATCTTCATATCTGTTGTTAGTTGATCAAGACAAATGCTGCAAAAATCCAGATCTATGCATAAAAAGACATTAAGCAGTAAAAATAAGAGTTTGCTCCATGCATCCAATAGACAAGGCAAGAACAATATTTTTGAAAGAATTTTTATATTAAGGGCACCTGAGAGGTCTTGGAAATTCTTTCATTAATGGCAAAAGGACTTGGCAAAGAAGGAGCATCTGAAACAAGAACAGAGAAAGAGTGCATTTACACAGAGAAGTAACAGTCAAGGAGCACATTGAATTCAGCAAGAAGGACATTTGAGTCCCTATGGAACTAATTCATGTGTGAACATATGTATGCATCCTGATAGAGGATAATTGAAATCCATGATAAGTAAGAAACCATATGAAGGGATTAATGGTGCTCTGTATGAAATTAGAGGAACCAATGCTAATACGGTCGAATGTGTACCCCAAACTAGTAGACAGTGGAGTTATATATATTCGTTGAATCTAAGACTGAAGGTAAATTGGGATCAATGCTCAGAATTGATCTCGGTCTTGTATGTGCCTTTATTGAATTGAGCATGTGTAATATATGAACATGTTCTTGATGAAGGAATTTTGAATCCCTGCAACCAACATGGAACTCGGTGACCGAATTATGTGAGTACAGGAAATTGAATTTTCGTTGGAACAACACTTCGGAATTATGAACGGATCCTGGAAGGGAAGTGGTGGATCTTAACAAAAGGAAGCGCGACGGAACTTGGAGTAAAAGGGCGGAACCACGAAGGAGGATTAGTACAAGCGGTTTTCGGGTTTCATCGCACCGCTTTCGATGGGCAAGCGGTATTCAAGAGGTTCGGAGCAATTCCATAGAACGAGCGACACACGTCCCTGAACAAATTTGTAAAATCATCAACACCGCGTGCCATCACGCGTTAACGTCTGACCAAGGAAGTCGCGCGATATTTTTGTGCGCCTTTGATCTGGAGGGGAGTCATCAGACAGTGACCGTATGAGAAAGATGCACAATGGATAACCACGGTATGATGCGAGTATGTGATTGAGTAATTGATTATACATGTGGGACCGGTTCTAAATTATATTAATTGGGACCTTTTTAAACTAAGGTCTGCAGGGTTAATAAAGGATGTTGAATATGTGAAGTTGGAGAAATATGAAACATGTGGTGTAATGAACGTGGGCTAATATATGCGTTGATCTCACGAACACGTAAACCTGGGGTCGATATATATATATATATATATATATATATATATATATATATATATATATATATATATATTGGGGAGTTCATAACAAAAAGGAGGAATTGGATTAATATCTCAATCTCAGATTGAGATATTAAAAAGACTTAGATTAATTAATTGCTAGACCAAGGAAATAGAACAATGAGAAGTTGTTTGGGGCTTGGGTAGACACAGCTGGATTATCTATTTGATCCCATCTAGGAATACCATTAGCAGTTGAGTGGTTTTTACTCATGGTACTAATAAAGGCTAAAACTATATAAGGAGAAGAGGACTATGCTACAACGTGTGTATGAGGAGGGGTTGTTAATGAATAAATCTCTTTAAGAGATATCAACATGATTGAACTTTGATAAATCTGAATGCACCTATGGAGTTGATCTAGAAATAATGAATCTCTAGGAAGATCTGCAAAGAAATAATGGAGACCTGATGCAAGTCCGATGAAGAAATTGAGGAAATTTGGTGGATCTGAGGGTTGAAGTCTTTAGCATGAAAGTGAAAGTTTTCTGCCACTACCAGCTGGTGTTATATCAGGGGGTCGAAGCTCCTTTCCATGAGAGGTTGGTAAACAAGATCAGGGGATTGGTGCTCCCTTCCTGTAGTGACTACAAAATGAGAGAAGGTTGTAGCCTTCTGCAGGTGGGTGCCTGCGTGCTGGTATAAGTCTATGCCAGCACAAAAATTTTAAGAAGTTTTCTTTATAAGAAATATTGAAGATAGAGATGACAACAGCAGTGGTTTTCTCCCAAATTGGGTTTCCACCTTAAATACTCGTGTTCATGTGTGTTTCTTATTACTTCTTACTAAACTTCTGTTGAATGAATGATGCAATAATCTAAGTAAAGAATTAAATGCATAATAAGATCTCTGATAAAAATTTATCAGTCAGCTCAAAATACTGATTCACCCCCCCCCCCCCCTCTCTCTCAGTATTTTTCCCAACAATTGCAATCAGAGCAGGCCCTTCTGAAAAGCTTAGCCGCTAGAAGGAAGATCAATCAAGATGAGCAATCAATATGGAATAGTATCTATCAGGCCTCCGCTCTTCAATGGAAACAATTTAATCTTCTAGAAAACAAGGATGAGATCCTATCTTCAGTCTCTGGGAGCAGATGTATGGGCTATTGTTGAAGTAGGATATCAATATCTAGCTGCAATACAAATAGATCCAATGGAAAGAAATAATTATGAAACAAATGCAAAGGCGGTTAATGCTCTATTGGGAAGTCTAACCGAATCATAATTTGTCAAAGTCGTGCAGCTGAATACAACAAAGTAAATATGGGACAAAATCATTCTAAGTTATGAAGGTGATGCAAAGGTAAAAAGTGCTAAACTCCAAACTCTCAAAATTCAATATGAGAACCTAAAAATGCATAATGAGGAAAGCATTGCCAATTTATTTTTACATCTTGATGATATTGTAAATCATATGAGAAATCTGGGAGAAACAATAACCGAATCTACTTTGGTTGAGAAGGTTTTAAGATCACTAACGACAAAATTTGAGTCAAAAGTTTCTGCCCTTGAAGAAAAGCAGGATCTTCGAAATCTTACTGTGGTGCAACTTCATGGCATACTAACTGCATATGAAATGATAAGAGGAGGACCATCTGAAGTCAAAGAAGTCATCTTTAGAACTTCTAAAAAAGGGAAAGAAGTACAAGAGATAGAAGGATCAGGGTATATCTCATAAGAAGAAGAGGTAAATTTTGTAAAGAAACTCCAACTTGGTATAGGACGGTTCAGAGGTAAGCCTCCTTTCAAATTTTTTTCTTGTGGAAGAGTTGGTCATTATGCTGCTAAGTGTCCTCACAAAGAAACACATGAGAAAGGAAAGGAAGTAGCAATAAGGAATAAGAATCATTTTAGCACTAGAAAAAGTTACTACACTCATGAAGACAGTGATGGGTTATCAGACAGTGAGGAAGAATGTGAACAATATCTTAGACTTCTCATGGCATTTGAAAAAGAGTCTAGAGAAGAAAAGGATATTTTAATGGATGCTTTAGAGGACAATGATTTTATTGATGAAATCAATCAACTCAAAATATGCTTAGAAGAAAGTAAAATATCCATAGAAACTCTGAAAAAATAGCTTCAAGAAAAGGAGAAACATAATGAGAAATTAGAATGTGAAATAGTAAGTCTAAGAAAAGAAATTGAGAAAGTAAAGACTTTGAATCTTAGATTTTCTAAAGGATCTGAAACCTTAGATGAGATTATTAAGGTACAACGTTCTCCTCTTCTAAAGACAGGTCTCGTATATACCGGAGAATATTCTCAAGCTTCAGCACCAAATAATCTAAAAGCAGCTACAGCCAGTGCACAACATTCTACCCCTCAGCAAGGGAATAAAGAATCTTTACAGATAAAGCATGACCATCTCAATTCAAAGAACACTAACAGGAGTACCTTTCAAAGAAACACCAATCAACAGGTAAATTCAAGTAGAAGATTTCATGATCGCATAAATTTCTTCTTCAATGGACAATGCTTCTCATGTCACAATTTTGGTGATAAAGTTGTTCAATGTGTTGCATATAAAACCATCATGACAAGAGAAGCAAGGAAGAAAAGGATTGATATTGGAAAAAATAAGAATACATATAACAACTTTTCTCCTCTTCAAAATGAAGTTGAATGTGCTTATTGCAATAACTTTGGCCATGAAGAATCTGAATGCAGGAGCAAAGTTCAGCCAAAAGAGCATTTGTGTTCAAGCGCCAAAGTGTGGAAAAAGAAGGAATTACAAGTTGAAAATTGTGGAAAAGCTTTATTTGTAGAAGGTGAAGAAAATCAATGGTACATTGATAGTGGATGCTCAAAACACATGACAGGTGACAAAAACAAACTTCTTGCATATAGTGATCTAGAAAAGGAAAAGAATGTTACATTTGGAAATGATACTCATGCTGTAATTAAGGGAAAAGGGTCTGTTTTTCTAAAAGAAAAGTTGAAAGCCAATAATGTCATGTATGTGGATGGATTAAAGCATAACCTGTTAAGTGTAAGTCAAATGTGTGATCAAGGAATTGAAGTTGTCTATAGTTCAAAATAATGTGTGGTACATGATCTTGATACAGGTAAAACAATTATAAAAGGAAACAGAACTCCAAGCAACCTGTAAGTATTGAAGAACTGCAAAGAATGATGTTACTTGAGTAAATCTTCAGAAAACTGGCTATGACATAGAAGGTTGGGGCATCTGAGCTTCTCTCAAATCAACAAATCAAGTAGACTTAAAGTTGTTCGTGATCTTCCCAATATTACTCTACCTGAAAATACCATATGCAAATCTTGCCAATTTGGTAAGCAAACCAGAGTGCAATTTAATGCCAAGGAAGGATCATCAAGTAAGCCTCTTAAGCTCATTCATACTGACATATGTGGACCTGTGAGGAAAAATTCACCACGTGGTGAACAATAATATATCTTATTTATTGATGATTTCTCTAGAATGTGTTGGATTGGGTTGATTAAACACAAAGATGAAGCATTTGAGAAATTTCAGATCTTCAAAGCACTGGTTGAAAATGAATTAGATCTAAAAATCAAGTGTCTTAGATATGATCGAGGAGGAGAATATACATCAGATGAATTTCTTGAATTTTGTGAACAACATGGCATAAAAAGGCAATTTTCTGTACTTGGCACTCCACAACAAAATTTCATAGCAGAAAGAATGAATAGAACAGTTCAAAAAATGGCTAGATCTATGCTTGATGATTCCAGAACACCTGACACATTTTGGGGAGAAGCAGCACATACAACTATAAATATCCTTAACAAGGCACATGTTTTTGTAAATAGTGATAAAACTCCATATGAACTATGGTATGGTAATCCTCCCACTGTGAAGCACTTCAGAGTTTTTGGGAGCAAATTCTTTATAAAAAATAATGATGAAAAACTTGGCAAGTTTGAACCCAGAGCATATGAAGGAATATTTCTTGGTTACTCCTCTAGGAGTCGGGCATATAAATGTTACAATAAATGACTTCAAAATATTGTTGAATGTATTTATGTTCTTATTGATGAGTCTCCCACAGCCCCAAAAGAGGAAAAACAAACAATAGATGAAGACGATGATGACATATATCCTTCTACATCAAATAGGAATGATATAGACAGTGAACCTAATGAAGAACTCAAAGATGATTTATCTCAAAAAGCTCCATCCAGATATGTTCAAAAGAATCATCCAGAATATCAAATTTTGGGAGAAAAGGGATCAGGAGTACAAACAAGAAGGACTCTCGTGGGATCTTCTAGCTATCTAGCATTTCTATCCACTGTTGAACCACAAAATGTCAATCAAGCCAGAAAAGATGAATGTTGGATTCAAACCATGAATGAAGAGCTTGATCAAATTGAAAAGAATCACACCTGGGATTTAGTACCAAGACCTCATGACAAAAATGTCATTGGAGCTAAATGGATATTCAAAAATAAGTTAAATGAGAATGGGGATGTTATAATAAATAAAGCTAGACTTGTTTGCAAAGGGTTTGCTCAACAAGAAGGGATAGACTTTGAAGAAACTTTTTCTCCTGTTGCTAGACTTGAAGCCATAAGTATGTTTCTTGCTTTTTCAAGCTTCCAAAAAATCAAAGTTTATCAAATGGATGTTAAATCTACCTTTCTCAATGGTGATCTAGAAGAAGAAGTTTATATAGAACAAACAGAAGGATTCATTTTGGGAAATTATGAAAAAATTGTTTGTAGACTTAAAAAGGCTCTATATGGTTTCAAACAAGCTCCAAGGGCATGGTACTATCGTCTTGACAAATATCTTCATCAACAAGGTTTTTCAAAGGGGTCTGCTGATAGCAACTTATACACAAAAAATGAAAATGATAAACTATTGATTGTGGTTGTATATGTTGATGATATCATTTTTGGAAGTAATCAAGAGTCTATGAGTCAGAAATTCTCTTCTGATATGCAACAAGAATTTGAAATGTCTTTACTTGCGGAACTAGCATTATTTCTTAGCTTGCAAGTGCAACAAGCAACAAATGGCATATTCTTATCACAAGAAAAATATCTTAAGTAAATTCGGAACAAGTATGGCATGGAAGAGTGCAAACCTGTAAGTACACCAATGATAACCAGATGTAATCTCAGTTCTCAAGATGATTCTCCCACGGTAAATCAACCAGAATACAGATCTATGATATGAAGTCTACTTTATCTCACTGGGACTAGACCAGACATTATGCATGAAGTTGGGATTGTTGGACGGTTCCAAGATAATCCAAAAGATTCTCATCTTTAGGCTGTCAAAATAATATTCAAATATCTACAAGGAACTCAAGACTTTGGACTATGGTATCCAAAGAATGTTGATCTCACTCTTCATGCTTACACTGATGTAGATTGGGCTGGAAATATTGATGATTGGAAAAGCGCTAGTGGTGGTGCATTCTATATGGGGCCTCGGTTAGTATCTTGGTTCAGCAAGAAGCAAAGCTCTGTTGCCTTATCTATAGCAGAAGCAGAATATGTGGATGTCGCATCATGTTGCACTCAACTTCTTAGGATGATGCAGACCTTACAAGACATTCAAATCAAATTTTCACCTCCTATCTCCAGTATGTGTGATAATACAAGTGCCATCAGTATTTCAAAGAAACCTGTTATGCATTCCAAAACCAAGCACATTCCCATCAAGTATCATTTCTTACGTGAACAAGTTCTTGAACAAAAGGTGAAATTGGAGTATGTTCCCTCCAAAGAACAAGTTCCTTATATATTCACCAAACCTTTATCTAGTGAAGTGTTCGAATATCTCAGACAGAAGCTGCGAGTTGTCTCTCCCTCTCAGAAGATCAGATCAGCATAATCTCATGGGGAGCATGGTATTGTCGGTACAGAGGATCTTGATCAACCCTCTGCCATTGATGTCAAATGGGAGAAAAGGGGGGCTTCTATACGAAAAACAGAGGAAGAGTATTACCATCAATTCCAAAGGGGGAGATTGTTGGAAATGTTGTCATTAATGGAAAAAGGACTTGGCAAAGAAGGAGCATCTGAAATAAGAACAAAGAAAGAGTGCATTTACACAAAGCAGTATCAGTCAAGGAGCACATTGAATTCAGTAGGAATGACATTTGAGTCCATATGGAACTAATTCATGTGTGAACATATTTATGCATCCTGATAGAGGATAATTGAAATCCGTGATAAGTAAGAAACCCTATGAAGGGATTAATGGTTCTCTGTATGAAATTAGAGGAACTAATGCTAATACGGTCAAATGTGTACCCCAAACTGGTAGACAGTGGAGTTATATATATTCATTGAATCTAAGACTGAAGGTAAATTGGGATCAATGTTCGGGATCGATCTCGGTATTGTTTGTACCTTTATTGAATTGAGCATGTATAATATATGAACATGTTCTTGATGAAGGAATTGTGAATCCCTGCAACCAACACGGAACTCGGTGACCAAATTATGTGAGCATAGGCAGTCGAATTTTCAATGGAACAACACTTCGGAATTACGAACGGATCCTAGAAGGGAAGTGGTGGATCTTAACAAAAGGAAGCGCGACGGAACCTAGAGTAGAAGGGCAGAACCACGAAGGAGGATCAGTACAAGCGGTTTCTGGGTTTCATCGCACTTCTTTCGACAGGCAAGCGGTATTCAAGAGGTTGGGAGCGATTCCATAGAATGAGCGACACGCGTCCCTGAACAAATTTGTAAAACCGTCATCACCGCGTGTCATCGCGCATTAACGTCCGACCAAGGAAGCCACGTGATATTTTTGTGCGCTGTTGATCTGGAGGGGAGTCATCGGACGGTGACCGTATGAGAAATATGCACGATGGATAACCATGGTACGATGCAAGTATGTGATTGGGTCATTGATTATGCATGTGGGTCCAGTTCTAAATTATATTAATTGGGACCTTTTTAAACTAAGGTCTGTGGGGTTATTAAAGGATGTTGAATATGTGATGTTGGCGAAATATGAAACATGTGGTGTAATGAACGTGGGATAATATATGTGTTGATCTCACGAACATGTAAACCTGGGGTCGACATATATATATATATATATATATATATATATATATATATATATATATATATATATATATATATATATATATATATATATATATATATATATATATATATGCATTGGGGAGTTCATAACAAAAAGGAGGAATTAGATTAATATCTCAATCTCAGATTGAGATATTAAAAATCCTTAGATTAATTATTTGATAGACCAAGGAAATAGAACAATGAGAAGTTGTTTGAGGATTGGGTAGACACAACTAGATTATCTATTTGATCCCGTCTAGGAATACCATTAGCGGTTAAGTGGTTTTTACTCATCGTATTAATAAAGGCTAAAACTATATAAGGAGAAGAGGACTATACTAAAATGTGTGTATGAGGAGGGGTTGTTAATAAATAAATCTCTTTAAGAGATATCAGCATGATTGAAATTTGATAAATCTGAATGCACCTATGGGGTTGATCTAGAAATAATGAATCTCTAGGAAGATCTGCGAAGAAATAATGGAGACCTGACGCAAGTCTGACGAAGAAATTGAGGAAATTTGGTGGATCCGAGGGTTGAAGTCTTTAGCATGAAAGTGAAAGTTTTCTGCCAGTACCAGCTGGTGTTATATCATGGGGTCGAAGCTCCTTTCCATGAGAGGTTGGTAAACAAGATCAGGGGGTTGGTGCTCCCTTCCAGTAGTGATTGGAGAATGAGAGAAGGCTGTAGCCTTCTGCAGGTGGGTGCATGCGTGCTGGTATAAGTCTGCGCCAGCACAAAAATTGTAAGAAGTTTTCTTTATAATAAATATTTAAGACATAGAAGACAACAGCGGTGGTTTTCTCCCAAATTTGGTTTCCACCTTAAATACTGGTATTCATGTGTGTTGCTTATTACTGCTTACTAAACTTCTGTTGAATGAATGATGCAATAATCTAAGTAAAGAATTAAATGCATAATAAGATCTCTGATAAAAAGTTATCAGTCAGCTCAAAATACTGATTCACCCCCCCCCCCTCTCAGTATTTTTCCCAACAAGAGGAAAACAAGAAAGGTGTTTCCAATTCTCCTCAATGGGATGGGTTCTTGAAAATCCTCAGTGCTTCAGATCTAGCATTTCTCTCTCTTGTTGGTGTAGAAAACCCAGAAAAACATAGAACTCAAAGGGAGCTCACAAAGAAAATAATGGAGAATGTGACAACGATAATGGCTCAAAGTCAGACCAAGGGAATAGATCTAGAGTGATCTAGTGGGCAACAAAAGGTGATAAATGAATGGAAAAACCCTTCTATTTATAAGAAAATATTAGGTCATTCTAGATATTGGTGCATGATTAAAATAATATTAACCAAATCTAGATCCACCTTTTATGGAATATTTTATTATATTTGTTGGAGGGAAAAGGCATCTGATTTGGGTCAAATCCCTTTATTTGTAAATAATAAATAAATAAATGATTTATTTATTATTTTAAGGAAGTGGTTGAATGATAATTAAACAAATAATGATTTATTTAATTATTTATAAATGATTTAGTCATATTTAACAAGGAATGTTATTTAAATAAGATTTAAATAATTATTACTAGAAAATAATAAGGTAAATAAGGATTTATCTAATTAATTTCCTTGTTTTGAGTTAAATATGACCAGGAATAATAATTAAATTATTGTTTAATTAATTATTCCATGAGGAAAATAAAACAAATATATATTTGTTTAATACTTCCCTTTGTGGTTTCCTGTTTAGACCATAAACAACCTAATAAATGTGTTTTATTAAGTTATTTTACATAGTGAAAGAAATTTAACTTAGGGTAAAATTGGTCTTACATGGTGTACTTGGGTCCATCTAATGATAATAGGTTATATGACCTAAGAATGGTGTAACAACTATTTCAGCAATGGGATTTGCATACCATGTTGACTGTTTCAGCAATGCAGTCTTCGGACAGCCACGATAGATTATCTGCAGTCTTCCAACTGTCTCAGCAACTATATATCTTCGATTAATGATTAAATATGAAAGTAATGTAAAATTATATGTAAAACAAGTTAGACATATAGTAAAGAGAAGAATGTTATATACCTTGGGAATAATGGATGAAAGTGATAGCATAAGCTTTAAATATGGACTGGAAAAGAGTGGAATCATAACAAAATGTAAGTTCAAAATGGTACATTATGGGGTCCTAACACTCTTTTCCTTCATGTTCTAATATACAGTCAAAGTGGCCGAACATCCAGTTTCGTCGTCCTCACTGCCTCCTAGTGGTAGTTCTTTTCCGGACGTTTCTTTCGAAACCCCTCAGTCCACTAGGTCTGTCAAGTTCTCACAGGCTATTCTTCTATCTATCCAACCCCTTGCTACTCGATCTCCGCTTGATGAGCCAGTTGAATTCCATTGGCCTCCTTCAAGTTCTTGGTCTGGTTTTCGGGAAAAAGGAGAGTTTCCTCGTTTTACATCCGGATCACCTTTTGTTGCTGCTGCAGTACCTCCTAGTCCCCGTAATATTTTAAAACATCTTACATTGGAATTAGATATGGATTCCTCTAGTTCTGTTGGCAGTGAAGGAATGCCTGTTTCCACGAGAGAATATCAACCTTTTCTTGAAGATCTCTCTCGTGCCTTCACCTAATCTTCACCATCGTCGGTTTCACTTCCGCTTGGATATAGGTCTTTGAGTCAGATTATGTCTGGTGTTTCCTCCATTGCACAATCTGGTATAGTAATTCCTCCTCCGAGTTCGGTCCTACCTTCATTGGGGCTATCACCTTTGACTCCTGGTTCGTCAATTACTATCACATCTGTTCGAGTTCAACCAACAGTTTTTGGGGCATCTAGTTCAGTTTCCACTACTCCTGTGATTATTTTGGACTTAATTTTGAAGAATATCTATTGGTTGTTTAGCAACATAGTTCTCAGGGTTCTTAGCAGTCTCAGGCTCTTGCTAATCCTGAATTCCATCACTATGATGTTGTTGGTAATCTTATATATATATCCCCGCACCATTATGATGTGTATGGTAATCTAGTCCACTTGCCTCCTATTGATGCTTATCAAACTATTTATGATCCTTATCAGAGTGTTACTCATCTAGGACCTACTATGCCTGTGCAACTGGCTTACAAGGAAAACCCTCTCAGGGACAACCTTTAGCGTAGCAGGGCCCTGCTTCTGGTCCACAAGGACAACCATATGGTCCACAAGGCCATCCTTTACAAGGAAAACCTTTGGTCCAACATGGACAACCCTCTGGTCTCTCGGGTCAATCGTTAAATCAACCCAGATCATATTTTGGTCTTAGGGGGAAAAATTGTCCGTTACAGGGACAAACTATTGCACCTCAATCACAGTCGCACGTTCAATATGGCCCAAAAATTGTGCAATCAATACAACCCTTTGGTCCTCATCTTGGTCAACCTGGTCATCAGGAGAAAACCTGGTCTGTCGCAACCATCAGGCCAACCTTTCCCACAAGGTCAACCTGGTGGTCCTCAACAACCATTTCAAAATTCGGTTCAACCAGCTCAGTAGCCGTTGCAACCTACCCACTAGCAAATTCCTTCGTTTCCGCAGTCGGTTTTACCTATTTACCCTACTCAACAGCCTACTCAATTTGCTCTACATGGTCAACCTACGTAACCACAGGGCACTTATTACCCTCAAGCTTCATATCAACCGATATATAATGCACCCCAAATTCCTTACCCTCAAAATCAACCTGTGTATCAGCAACTTTGAATTCATACTTACATTCCGCAAAATAATCCTTATGCTACTCAGAAAGGACCTCAGTGGTCTTCTTTGACTCAATATCCTGGTCCTCAATCCTAGTATCAATCGAATTATCCTATTTTTAATCCCTATGATATGAATCCTTTGGGACAGAATCTCGCTCAGACTGGGTGGAATGTACACACAGGTCCTTATCAAAAACCTTCGATGACTTTTAACACTCAATTATTATTTCTTGCTACGTTGGAATTACCCAATGTGTCAAAGTTGAAAAATGATCCTATTCTTCATAATCCATATTGGCCTCCTGTTTCGACCAAGATTCCTGGTGATTGTCTTAAATTTGACGGTAAACCCGGTGAAGACCCCCAAATGCATGCTATGAATTACCACTTGTGGTGTTCTTCTAACTCTTGGGTTGACGATTCTATTTGCCTCCATATTTTCTAACTAACTCTTACTGGTGCCACTGCAAAGTGGTACATTGAGCTGTCTCATGGATTTTTCCAACATTTCAATTCTTTGGCCATGGCATTCCTTACACATTTTCAGTTACCGATCCGCTATGATACTGGGACGCATCTCCTCACTTCATTGAAACAAGACCAAGCTACTCATATCTCAGATTATATTCATGAGTGGCAGCGTTTTCGTCACATGATCAAATTTTATATACCTGATCAGCTTTTTACTCATTGGTTCACTACCTCCTTTGTCAATCAGATTGCCAAAGACATAGCTATGGGGGCATGTGTAACTAAGGAACAAGTCATTTCTTACACTCAGTACCTTGATCTTGTGTACTCTCAGTCTGGCGCATTATATGATATCTTGCCTGATGCTCCTCAACCTGGAACTTATAAACCACTAGCGACTCCATTCGTTGATGGTATTATTGGTTCTGTATTGCATACTTCTCAGAAGTCTCCTTCATCTAATTTTGGAAAGCAGAAGTCTACTTCTTCCAGTAATGTAGCTTCTCAGTCAACTTCGAATTCTGGAAAACCTATAGAAGTGAATGTTGTTCAGGCCAATCCTATAGATAACACTTCCAAAGGTAAGAAGAAGGGTAAAGGTAAGGCCAAATCTGATACACTGAAACGAGATTCTCCAAAACCTCGTTCTATTGATAGTTCTCAATGCAAACCGAAGTATCCTTGTTTGATTTGTGATGATGAGCACTTCACTAAGGACTGTCCTTGACATTCTAAAGTGATTTGATTTCTCAAAGGCACCCAAGAAGCTCCAATTGTTCTTAAATAACCTTTCCCTTAGCAGACCCAGATGGTAGAGCACCCTCAATCCTCTACCCCATTTGGCTTGCAAGTGTTCATTATGAACAATTTTGCACCCATTTCTATTTCTACTCTATTGAAAGATTATTATGGTTCATGTTAGGCAGTGTGGAAAGAGATTGATGATGGTCCTCCTCCTCTACCTATTTCTGGTTCTCTTAAGATTGAATGGCCTAGCGCCCAATCCATTTTTTAGCTGCCTTCCAAAGGCATTCTCTATAATTCTTCATACAATCCTAACACCCGTGTCGCTCAGCATTACAGTATTGTAGAGGATTTGGCTCAGAAGCCATTCACAATGTCTGTGTTAGAAGTACTTCAGAGTTGTCTGTCGCAATGGAAGGCTTTGCTATTTGTGATAGGTGGGATTTATCTTATCGATACTAGCTTGCTTGATTTCGATTTAGATAATTTTGTCCCGCAACTCCCACACCAAATGTCACTCATCATTCAAGTTGGTATTGATGGTTTGAACATTCATCGGGAAATCGTGGACGATGGTGCATCTACCTGTGTTATGTCCTCTACTTGTTGGAAATCCATTGGTTCTCCAGCTCTCACTTCGTCACCCAATGCCCTTGAAGCATTTGATGGAAGAGAGTCGAAACCTCTTGGTGTACTCGCTATTTTACCGATCACATTAGAAGGGAAGACAGTCAATTTTGAGGTCGAAGTCGTTGATGCAAAACTGAATTATAATATTCTCCTCAGATGCAGTTGGACTCACACCATGTTATGCATTCCGTCCACTCTCTTTTGTGTTTTGAAATTTCCACACGAGGGAAATATTATTACTGTCGATCGATTGTATTTTTTCACTTCTTCTTCTAAGAACAAGGTTCCGTATGTGGATAAAATTCCTACTCCCTATGAGAGTGTAGGGCCAGGCCTTTTCAAGGATCCCACCCTCATGTGTGTTTTGCCTCTTCCACCACAAAATAATGTTCAGGTAAATATGATTTCTCACACCGATGACCCCTGGTTTATCCCTTATCCTAAATAGATCGATTCATTTGGAGATTAGATGTTGTTGAGCTCGATTGAAATTGACTATTGTGAACTCATTGCTGCATCGATACTCCGTCCTTTGATTCTAATCCTTCGAGCGTGACTCTTGACATCTATTCTAAATCCCCTTGACTTGGTATTTTTGATTCACCGGATCCTTTAAAAGAAGTGTTTCCTTTCGAAGAGGCTATCGTGGAAATCATGTCTCTCCACGATCTACTGTGGGACAATGGTCATCATCATTCCTCATTTCTACCAAAACTCAGGGCCATGTCTACCTGTCTTGAGCGTTTTTTCTCTTAGGTTCCTTCTCCTCCACTTCAAACACCTGTTCAAGTCCATGAAGTTTTCTCGGAAGGTAACTTGAGTAACATTACTCATATGATGCCTAGTGACATTTCCATTAAACTGGGAATCGTCGAAAACATCCATATTGTGGTTACTTGTTCTTCTGATGAAGTGTAAGTCTATACTAGATTTTTTCGTGAATTCCGTGATGTCTTTGCATGGTCCTACGAATAAATGCCCGACATTGATCCTAGCATCGTGGTACATGAAATTCCTAATTACCCCTATTCAAAACTTATTCATCAGCGTCTTCATCCGGTGCATCCTAGGAAAGTTGCTTCCATTAAGGCTGAAGTGGAAAAGCTTCTCAAAGTTGGTTTTATTTATCCAATTCCATTGATAGAATGGGTCAATAATATTTTTCCTGTAGACAAGAAATAGGGCACTATTTGTGTCTATGTTTACTATTGTGATATCAATCGAGTTTGTCCTAAGGATAATTATCCCACTCCCCTCATTGATCGAATCATTGACGACTGTGCCGGGAGGGAGATGTTTTCCCTGATGGATGGTTTTTTGGGTTATAATCAGAGCAACATTCTCCCGAATAATCAACACAAGACCGCCTTCATCTGTCCTTGGGGAACCTTTGAATATAAGAAGCTTCCTTTTGGTTTGAAGAATGATGGGGCCAAATTTCAGCGCGTAATGTCTTATGCCTTTCATGATATTCATCACATCATTTAGGCATATCTGGATGACCTTATAGCTCATTTAGCTAAGCGTAGATACCATCCTGACCATATTTGTCAGATTTTTCTCCGTTGTAGACACTATAACATTCAACTTAATCCACACAAGTATGTCTTCTGTGTCGATTCCAGTAGACCCTTAGGGTTTATCATTTCTAAAGATGAGATTTTCCTGGATCCTCTGAAGGTTCAGGCTATTATCAATCCCCCCTATCCTTCCTCATTGCATCAGTTGTAGAGTTTATAGGGGAAAGCTAATTTTCTACGCCATTTTATACCTAACTATGCCAAAGTGGCTAACGGATTCACATGATTGTTAAAGCAAGGTGTTCCTTTTTACTGGGATGAGATCGCTCAAAAATATTTCGATGTGTTGAAAACATTATTGGTAAATGCTCTTCTCATCTGCCCTCCAAATTATCATTGTGATTTTCTCTTTATTTAATTGTTTCTTTCATCACGATTTCCATGGTTTTGGTACAAGACGATGATGACGATCATGAGCATGTTATTTATTACTTATCTTGTAACCGTCTCGACCCTGAAATGCGTTATGCCCATGTTGATAAGTTAGCGTTGGCTGTTGTTCAAGCCATTCAACATTTTCGTCACTATATTCTTTTGCATATAGTGACGGTGATTTTTGAATGCAACCCCATGAACTACATATTTTCTCAACAATAGATAGGGGGAAAATACTCAAAGTGGATTGTTATCCTCCAAGAGTTTGATTTGGAATTTACTGCTGCCAAGTGTAAGAAATCATTGGTCTTTGTTGATTTACTCTGTTCTCTCCCTTCCAACTCCGCTCCTTCTCATTCTAAGGAATTCATTCAAGATGATTCAATTTTCTTGATTAGCACCCTCGATCCTTGGTACGGTGATATCATTGTTTATCTCCAAACTTCATATTTTAGATTTGAGTTGACAAAGGATGTCTATCAACGCATCCGCCACCTGTCGCAACCTTATCGTATATTTGGATATACTCTCTATCGTCTTGGAGTCGATTCCATTCTCCGACAATGTTTGGCTCTCGAGGAAGCTAAGAAAGCTCTAAATGATTGTCACAGTGGCGCCTATGGTGGTCACATGTCTGTTTATGCTACTTCACAAAAGATCCTTCATGCTGGTTATTTTTGGCCTTTTATTTTGAAAGATTGTATTGTCCCAGTTCGTAAATGCCATGATTACCAGATTTATCAATGCAATTTGTGTGCGCCACCCATCCCTATTCATCCTGTCATTACAGTTCGTCCCTTCACAAAGTGGGGCATCGAATTTATGACATGAAACCCTCACTCAGTCAGGGGGAATACTTATATTATTGTAGCTGTGGACTACTTCACCAAATGGGCCGAAGCAATGCCTACACTTGCCGCTGACGGTAAAACAACTGCTCAGTTCATATTCAATCACATTATTGCTAGTTTTGGTGTCCCTCAAGCCATCATTACCGATCATGGTTCCCATTTTCGGCATTATATGGTGGTGGAATTGACTTCTAAGTTGGGTCTGCGCCACGATAGCTCAATGCCGTACTACCCTCAAGCCAATGGCTAGGTTGAAGTTGTGAAAAAATTTCTTTTCATGATGCTTCAATGTGTAATTGGGATCCACAAATCAAATTGGCATATCATTTTATTTTTAGCTCTTTGGGCATACCGAACCTCAGTTAATAACGCAACCGAGTTCACTCCTTTCCACTTGGTTTATGGCCTGGAAGCTACTCTCCCGATTGAATGTGAAATACCTTCGCTCAATTTGGCTATTGAATTACTGCCGAATACTTCACCAGAAGAATAATTTCTCATTTATTTAGAAAGGGTGGATGAAACCCATCGCTTTGCTGGTGTCCTTATTGAAGCACATAAAAAGTGGGTCAAAGCTCATTTTGATTAGTCAGTTTCCCCTCATTCTTTCATTGAAGGAGATCTCGTCCTCCTGTATGACCAAGCTCGTGATAAGCTGGGGGAAGGAAAATTTTAACCTATGTGGCATGGGCCCTACATCGTTAAACATGTGTTGCAAAATGGGGCCAATGAGCTAATTGACTATGAAGGCCATCCTCTTGAACAACCCAAAAATGGGTTGTACCTCAAAAAATATTATGCATGAGTCATTCATGCGTAATAGGTGTACGTAGGTGTTGTTTTCATTTTTGTACATATTTTTTGGTTTGGTGTGCTTTGTGAGAATTTTATTGCTTATTAGGTATTTCTTATTATGCAGATGTCTATTACCCTGTATGTCGGTTTCGTGGACGGTGCTTCCCACAGTACCAGGAATTTGTCTTCGACAACCTAGCTAGTTTATGATCCTGCTAGTGAGTTAATTTATGATCTTGCTAGTGAGTTGATAGATATACAAGGTATTTGTATAGGATGAAATACAAACAATTTCGTTGAATATAGTGCTGTCATTGAGCTATTAACTGAAGCGATCAACCTCGGCATATGCACATTGCATGTAAATCTAGATTCACAACTTTTCGTTCTGCAACTCAATAATCATTATTCAGTTCGAATATTTCCAAAACAATCACGCCAATGGGCATGCCCTAGTGAAAAAAATCGAGAGGTTGGCGCGACTCCGTGCCTGAAGCCCGAAGCCCGCGTCAACCGTCATGCCCTAATATTTGCATTTCCTCCCCCAAAATTCGAAATGGAAAATTGCAGGTAGTGAGAAATGACTTAAAATGACGAGAGGGATCTCGGCTCTTACCTGGAGTTGAAATATTTATGATTGGTCTGCTAGATTGGCCGCTATCGGCGCCGCAAGATTGCACAGTGAAATGGGTAACTATTTCTCCACAAGAGGTAAAAAGTGAAACGTAATTATTTTTACCATTTTTGGAATTTTATAACTTTTTCACAACCCTAATTAGGTTTTAAGACATGTTTTTTGATTATTTTATTATATTACTTTTGAGAAATGGGTTTTACACATGTCTCTTGTGCAGCAACATGTTTTTCATGTGACAATGATGAAGTAACGAGTTATATTTTATACTTTTTCGGACTCGGTAAAAACACAAAAAAGTCCCTATTGGAGTCATCTTTCAGCTCTTTTTTGACTCTCTAAAATTGAAAATATTGCCAAGATTCTTGTCATTTTGAACTCATTAAATGGCTATGAAATGATATCTACCTAGTATACGTTTAACCCTTTTTTGGGCTGGGATGGATTATTTACGAAAAAGGAATACCTTAGCCCATCATGACTAAGAGGTTCTCTCAGACACAATTTTCTACCTTTTCGAATCTGTGAGACTACCTACAAAAAGGGCCTGTTGGAGTTTTTTTTTCTGCCTTCTTTTCAAAATCTCTAAATATGAAAAGATTTCAAGTTCTTCCTTTGTCAGACTCATTAAATCCTGATGACATCGGACTTCTTCACCATGACGTTCTTTGAGTTCCTCCTTCCTAGGGCTCGTAAAATGTACTAGGTTGGATTTTTCCGAAGGAAAAACTTAGATTGCAAGCATATACTATCCCCTTCAAGCTTTTTTTTAAAAATTAATTGTGGTACTCGCCAAAAATGGTGGGGGGAAATGGAACCAAGTTTTAGTTATGTTGGCAGTATGTCGCTCTTGAACATGGCACTCGTCTGCATTTGTGTTGGGTTGGGGACAACTCATTTCATCAATTTTTTATCTCCATGGGTTTGGGTAATCTCTTTTGACCTCTCATCTACTCTTTGCCACATCATCATGACCTCAGATCCTTTGATGTCAAATACTACCAAATCCACTATCCTGTTGTTCATATGTTCAAGAGAAGTTTGCCACTGCAGTTTTCAACCTTCCTATGATCTCCTATTGGTCCTAATTCACTTTCATAATATTCCTTTGTCTCATGTCGATGATGTGAGAAACATTATGGCCCTCCTTCGACCAGGTCACTTCTTGTCGACTTAAGCTCATTATCCCGGAATTTTATCTAAAGACTCTGTTCTAGTACCTTGGAGCCTGCATGCCTTAATGGTAGTTTTTTTGAATT
This sequence comes from Pinus albicaulis, assembly GCA_034641835.2. NCBI lineage: Eukaryota > Viridiplantae > Streptophyta > Pinopsida > Pinales > Pinaceae > Pinus > Pinus albicaulis. Next base: position 251,924,418 of record CM076575.1, read on the forward strand.
CGATGCAAGGTTCACATCATTGGACTTTGATTCAGTGATTCTATGGATTTTCAATGTCAAATCATTTTTCACATTTCGTATATTGTACCTTTTGTACCTTGAGTGCCATCATCATCATTGGTGGTTTCTCTCGCGTATGTTAACAAATTTCATCATTGGCTGCTAATCAGATGATTTTCCTGCATTTTCAACTTCAGCTCATATATTCACATGCTCGAAATCGTACTTGTTCAGGTCGATATGGAGCACAAGACCCTGGGTTTTGTCTAATAAAATCTAGGGTGTGGATTTTTGTGGATTATTATGACTTATTTCATGATTCTCTTGATTGGATGGTTGCGACCATACCTGAGTCTATTTATTGATCCTTCCTGTTGGATGGTTGTGTCCATACCTCGTATCTTAGTTTTTATATACTTTATTATGGATGGCTGCATCCATGCCACATGATTCATGTATCACAAATATCAGTTGTATTTGTAATTGCAGGTCTTTCGATAGTGGTGTTTGGTTCAAATTCATTCTCATAAAGCATTTCACCCCTCCCTCTCTCTCAGACTTCATGATTTAGGGGGCATTTGTTACACAACATTTTTTCACTGTCCTTGCAATACCCAACTCGCAAATTGGAGGGTCATTTCTATGACGAAAAATCCGTGTCATGATTTGCAAATACTATCCTTGCATCCCTTTTGATGAAAGTAACATTATTCTTGTTGAAATTTCCCTGAGAAGTGTTGTAAAAACCCCTATTTTTTCCTTGGCACGAGTATCCAGCTACACCCTCACACCAACCAAGAAATTTAACACAGCGGCCATGCCAGTTGGTGCTATGTGCTAGTTAGACACTCACGCCAAGCTGTTTATGGAATGTTTTCTAAAAATAGAGGCAGAGGTTCCATTCCAACCACCTCAGGGATGAGTCATTGGGAGTGGTTGAACTGAAACAACCACATACTCCTTCCTTTAGTTAGTAGTTTCCACCTCCCTTGGAACTCTCCTAAAGGTTAGGACTCCCTCCCACCTTTCTAGGGATTCCAACCTCCTCCTTTTCCTTTATAAAAGAAACTATCTCTTTTAGTAGAAGCTATCTGAATGGCTAAATATTTGAACTGGGAGAATTATACATACTATAGCAAAGCTGCTAGAGAAGATAGAATAAGCAGGACTATGTTGAGAGAGCTTGAGTCTGAATTCCTTGACCAACATTTGAGACGCGCTTTGCCTGAACCCCGTTGTAGGAGACTGCGACGTCAAAGCACCGATTGTACTCTTCCTTCTATTCATTTATATACATGACTATTGTTTGGTTCCAATATTGTGTTATGATTTTTATTTGATGTAATATTTTTAGCCCTCTTTGATTGGCTATTGGTTGTGAGTGAAACTATTCTGTCGTATGTTGTTCTTGTTCTTTTTCCTATGTGCAAGTATCTGAGCGTAACAGCGAACAAATTGTGATTTGCCAAGGCAGGACCAAGATTTCACTACTCTTTCTGCAACAACGATAGCGTTGGATTCAAGGTAGGCCAACCTACCGTGTTTTTTGTTCATTCATTAACTAGGAAGCAACACTTTAGCATGTTATTTTGTTACTAGACCCGCCCTAGGGCTAGAGGGATCATCTCTGTCCGTAGAGAGGATTTATCTTCATAATAAGGAGGCTTCGAGGTTGACCCTGCGAACCCAAAAAATTTTATTTTCAACCTTCTTGGGCCACGTGGCGGCCTCCGAGCATACCACATGGCAACCTGTGATTGGCCAAAACCAAAGAATGTACAATCCATTAGCAAATGAAATCTTGCTACTTTTCATCCTGTGACTGGCCCAAAAGGAATATTTTGGGGGAATATTCTAAGGAATATTCCCTAAAATATTCACCTTTTTCTTACTGTACCTTTTCCCAATAAACCTTGGTCGAATGTCAAAATTTCCAGTTTACTGGACTTTTCAAATCGTGATAACTTCTTCATATGGTGTCAGTTTTTTGAACCGTTCACCACACCGGAATTAGGAATAAGAGATCTATCCAGTCACTCGGGTTTGAAACTCTATAGAACACTTTGAAATTTTATCTATCACTTAGGTCCTAATCAAAATCTAATCACTCACCCCCAGGCTAAGAAAAAGGATAATTTCCCTTGAAAAATAAATAAGTCAAATGAAAGGAAGGAACCATGGAAACTTGAGTTAATGGGTAGGAATGAATGAATTATTTTTTATTTTAAGAGATAAATTTTTTGGACCAAAGAGATAGGACACACTTCTATTCTATTTACTAACCATGTCAAGAAGGGTAGGAACCATGTAGGACCTGTTATTTCGACTTCTTGAATTGGCATGCAATTTTCTTTATTTATGGATTATGGAAATTATCTAGTAATTATGTGCATTGGGATAATTATAGTATCATAATATCATAAATAAAAGAGATAAGCCATTTTATTTATGTTTGCCTATTTTCATTAAAAATTGACTTGTTTATTTTCACATTACCACAGTAATGCCAAAAAGAACAAAAGAAAATGACCAAAAGAGTAATGAGTAGATTTATTGCAAAGGTGAATCAAAACCAAGTAGAAAAGGCATGCAATAAAGTAATCCCACTCTTTATTCAAAGCTTGGTTATCTTTCCTCGTGGTTATGGAATGGAAAATAAGGATTCATTATTTTTTTTTTCATTTCAGAGAGATACTTTACCTCTACTTTCAGATCAACGTAAGATGAGTTGGAAAGGTCAGATTTAACTAAGATCCTTAAGGTGAATGGGTGTTGATCCTAGATTTTTTCTACATGGTTATGACAATTTTAGAGTCCTTGTCAAGGATATTACATAAAAACATGATTACATATATAAATATCATATAAGTCACTAACATACTTCGAGGTAAATGGGTCATGAGTCTAAGGCTTGACAGGTATTCTAACTAAGTAATGGTATTATCTTAGTTTGAAGGAAGGTTCTCCTTATTTCTTCATGCCCCCCCCTACCCACACACACACTTTTTAAATTTTAGACCAAATAAGAAACCATTAGCACCCTTATTCTTCTGAAAAGGAGAACAATCAGGACTTGTCTAGATTGACCTCCACTCCTCACTTCTTGAAGCATTAACTCACCTTACTGAAATGGTTAGATGATAGTTTAGTTTCACCTTTCATCATAATCACACTCTCATGAGGGTGGATAGGGCCTCCATGTTTGTTCCCTAGCATAAAATGTACTTTAATGAGCTCTATCTAATGATACATTCCTATATGGATCCCTTTTGTGTGTGAATAAGGTGTTCTCTACTTTCTCATGGTTAATGAAGAATATGAGTGAGAAGACTCAAAGCCCTTATTAAAGTGAAGAGACTAAGTGATCAAGAGCAAGAGAATGGTGTTTGGTGATGGGAGGGGCATATTGAAGGTAAAGAGCTACATTAGAGGTTCACTTGTGACTTCTTTCATAATCAAATGTTAAATTTTCATCTTGTTTTAGATTGGGGTGTTTATCATTCCACTACATGGTTTTATGGTCTCCTAACATAGGTGTGATTAGCTCCATCATCCATACATGATTGTTTTTTATGAGCAATAGGAGAGTATGGTGCACAATATTAGGGGCAAGTATGTTGGCCTTGATTATTATGGGTTGGGGATTGCAAATATATTTAGTTCTTAGGTGAACAAGGCATAGTCTAGTTGGAGTAAGTGTAACTTGGTCAACTTGTTGTAATAGGGGCAGGACTTGGTTGGTTTCCCAAGTCTCAAAAAAATTAATAGTAGCTGTGAGCGCATGATATCTAAGGAGTGACAGGGCATCTCAAGGAATGAAAAGGAGAGCTAACACATGTCGAACAATGTCAGTACATGTTGAGGAGAGTTAGGGAGTGCCATGGGAACACAAGGTAGAACAAGGTCAAAATTCTTTGAAATGAATGAATAAGAGTGTGTTCCAAGGACTCTCAATGAATTCCAAGTGTCCCAAGGATGAAATGTGTTAGGAGAAGTTCATAATAGGACTTGCAGGAGGCAAGCCTATTGTGGTTGTGGTTTTGGTGCAGAATTGTAGCAATCCACACTTGCTTAGGAGGAGTGCTCGCTGCCTCCCATCTTATGGTCACAAGAAGAAATACAAAAGAGTTAGCAAGTTAGTGAACATGCTATAAAACATTTAACACACTAAATCATGATATATTATGCATATGTAGAGAGAAAATAAAACTAAACTAAACATAAACACAAAAGTTCATAAGGTTTCAAACATGACAATAATGCTAACGAGGGAATCAAATTCCCCTCTTATTGCTTGTTGTTAGGAAGAAAGATACTCTGTTTACACACTTTCCAAAGGGCCCTTACAACTATGGACTTCTAAGATGCAGTGCAAGGAAATTTTACCCTTTTAGCTTTCAGTGCAAGTTCTCTCTCTCTACTCCAAAGGATTGAATTTGTTGGATGGCCAAAAACCGAATCCCCTCTCTATTTCTGCTCTGGATTGCACACTACTATTTTTCTCATGGGAAATTTGGCTAGCATAACAATGTGCTCTCATTTTTCTCATCTCTTGGTGGCCTTTTATAGATGACTTCAAAATCTCTTTCCCTCTCTTGGTACATTGGTGGATGGTGACCCAAGAGAGAGGGTTCATTCCTTTTTGTGCCACTTGATTCCTTTGTGTGCTCCCTTGAGGTACCAATGTGTCTTAGGTGGCTGTCCTTGGGTAGCCTCAAGTGTATGATCATTTCTTGGAGTTGCCAAGTGGTCCCAGATGGTGACTTCTTCCGCTCTTAGGACCACGTGGAATTTTTAGGGAAAGTCGCGCAAAGGCATGCTTATCGAAGAAAACTACGTGGAAAGGCACATTTTCCCAGTGTTTTGGGTGGGAAATTTGATTTTTCTCCTTGACCTTAGATATTTTTAAAAAAATTGAGATCCTCTAATGTTCCTCATCCCTGTAAATACTTCTTCCTGACATCTAATAATGTCATCTTTGCTTGTCTGATTTTCCAGTGATAACACCTATGGTTTTGATAAGGTGTTGATAAAGAAGTTTCGAAGAAAGGGATAATTTGGGTTGGGAATAACATTATTTTTACAATGACTTGGTTGGGTTCCCAAGTCACAAAAAAAGGATATCTATGAGGGCATTACAGCTAGGGAGTTCTGAGGTGTTCTAGGGAATGTCAAGAAGTACTAACACATGTTAGATAGTTCTAATGCATGTAAGGCATCCCAAGGGGTGCATGAAAGTTCTAAGGCATGCCAAGATGTGTCAGGCACCAAGGTGTGGTGCCAACACATTCTAGGGTATGTTAGGGCCAAGTTCCAGGGAAACGTAAGGGAGCACTAGTTTTAAATATATGGAGATGAATGAATAAGAGTGTAACAGGGAGTGTGACCAAGTTCTAGGTGTGCTAGGTGTTAGGGAGTGTTATGATTTTTTAAGGAGTGCCGAAAGGATGCCATAGAATGTAGGGGATGCTAACACGTTCCACATAGTGCCAAGGGATTGTTAGGCATGCTAGGTGTTATGTAATATCAATATGTAAACTATGTTATGTAATATCAAGATGTAAACTATGTAAACTATGTTCCCAAGTTGCAAAAAATGTAAGGGTAGTTGTGAGGGCATGATAACTATGGAGTGTTACGGTGTGCCAAGGAATGAAAAGGAGTGATAAAAAATTCTATAGAATGTCAATGCATTGTGAAAATTTTTGGGGAGTGTCAGTGCATCATAAAGGAGAAATAGGAAAAAATGCAAGGAAATGAACAAATAAGAGTGTGCAGCAAGGTATGTCAGTGAATTCAAGGTGTCTCAAGGAAAAAGTGTGTTAGGAGAATTTTATAATAGGACTTGCAGGAGGAAAGCCTACGATTGTGATATTGGGCTAGAAAAAAAAAAATTAGACAAAGGGATACTTGGGAGTAGGCACAAAAATAATTTTTCATTGACTTAGTTCGGATCCCAAATTGCAGAAAAAGTAAGGCTATCTATAAGGGCATGACAACTAGGGAGTGCCAAGGTGTTCCAGGGAATTCCAATAAGTGTTAAAACATTCTAGAAAGCTCCAATATATGCTAGGCATGCCAAGACATGCCAAGTTCTAAGGCATGGGAATATGTTCCAGGTGTTAGGTTGTGATGCGAATGCATGATAGGGAGTGTTAGGGAGTGCTATAGAAACACAAGGGAGCACTAGTTTCACTTGCATTGAAGTGAATGAATAAGAGTGTGTGATAGGTAGTGTTAGAAAGTTCCAAGTGTGCTAATGAGGGAGTGACAAGGTATGTTAGGTAGTGTCAAGGCATGCTAGTGTGCTAGGGAAGCATGCCAAGATGTACCATGTGCCAAGGTGTGTCAATGTGTTTTGAGGATTGTTAGTGAATGTTACGGAAAATTGAGGGAGCACTAGGTAAAAATGCATGGAAATGAAGGAATAATAGTGTGTGATAGGGAGTGTTAGTGAGTTGCAGGTGTGTTAAGGAAGGAGTGACATGGTATGTAAGGCAGTGCTAAGGCATGCTAGAATTCCACAACAGCATGTGTCCAAGATGTGCAAGGTGCTATGGCGTGCCAACAGATGCTAAGAAGTATTAGTGAGTGCAAGGGAAAAACAAGGGAGAAATAGGTCAAATTAATGCACGGAAATTAATGAATAAGAGTTTGGGATAAGAAGTGTCAATGATTTATTGCCAAGATATTGTTAGATGTTCTAGGTGTTATGGCATGTCAAGATGTAAACTATGTTGCTTAGTTGTTTTATGGCCATGGTTGGACGTGAGTCTTGACTTGGTAGCTTGTTAAGTGGGATGAGTTAAGATTGGATATGAGTAGCCTAAGATGAGTTATAACCCATTCTTAGGTGAACAAGGCATAGTCTAGTTGTATTAAATGAAAGTTCATCAAGTTTTTGTAGTCAAGGCAGGACTTCGTTATGTTCCAAAGTCTAAAAAAAATAAGGGTAGTTATGAGGAAATGATAGTTAAGGACTTATAAGGCACGTCGGTGAATGAAAAGGTGTTCTAACATGTAATATTCCAAAATTTGCAAGCAGCAAATTGGAAGATTAATTTTTCCTTATATCATCTAGGAGGTGAATAAAATGGGTAAAAGGCCCATGAGTAGGAATAAAATCCCTCATAGTATGAAAGGGATCTATGGAGTAGCTTAATTTTGCACCGTCTAGTGTGAAAAGGGGCAAATGCTTGAGGACAAGGTCAAGTTTGACCAAGTCAACAACGCTCCTAAGAGGGTGTGGCTTGCTTGGGAAGACAACATAGTTTGAGAGGGAGAAAGATTATTTGTGGAAGAAACCCTAATGTGTGGGGTCCGAGGCAAAGAGACATTCACTTGAATAAAAGGAGGAAGAGGGAGCCATAGTGAGATATGTTTGAGTATATGATTTTGGTTTGAAGACTATTTGCATTCTCTGGCTGTTTAGCTGAGTTGCAGTATTGTTTAGCACGAGGGATTTCTTTTTAGGATTTCCTCTCCTTCTTGAGAGGCCTCTTGAAGGATTGCACTTCAATTTTCCACATCTAGGCTCAAGGCTAAAGCCACTTCTTCAGTCACTGCATTATTTATGTTGAAGTATAATGTAGTGTTGCTGGGTGTTGCAGTGGAGGGTTCCACAACACCATTCCTTAGCTCATATTTCAGAGGAGGGAACTCCTATTCCATGGGAAGGTTAGTGAGGAAGGTTTCAGAGTTGATTTTCATATCTTGGCATCAGGACAAGCATCTCCCATCATAGACAGCGCAATCCCTTCTCTAGACTACGTTATTTCAGTGAGTACCTGCAGTAGGGGTTTGCACCATCATCTTTTAGGAAGAGATGTTTTGGGAAAGGATCAGCCTATCCCTTGAGAGATCTGTTGGAGGAGTTTTATTTCATATTGTATATCATCTTCAACCATCACCAGTTATTTCCTGATTTGTAGCTACTACCCAGCAACTCCGGCATTTTTATAGATTTTCCATTTGTATCTATATTGTAGCCAATCCTCTTAAGGATTCTTGTATTGTTATTTTCAGGGGTTGAGAGCTTGCTCCCCCACATTTATTGAGCTGATATTGTCATATCATTCTGTTATCATTTATTTTTTTGTAGTGTCTCCTATAAACTACACTGATATAACCTTATGTAAGTATGTGTAGCAGTGTTCTTCCATTGCCAAGCTTGAGTGATTGATTCCTCAAAGCATTGTACTCTTTTGCTACTATATTATACATTGGTTGGATATTTGTATCTTCATGTTTTCATGGCTATAATATAACGTTGTTATTCCATTGTATGCTCATACATTGTTGCAACCCCTCATCGGTCACTTTCTGAGGACAACTAGGTGTGGGAGATCTATTTAACCCACCTAGAAGAATTTTTTTAGAGCTTCCTCTTTGATTCAGGACTTAGAAATCTTGTTATAAGGGATCCAGGGCTTGGTTTCAATTACTCTATCAGCCATTACTGGAAAATGCGTTTTCTAGTCATGCCTTGCTAGCTTTTCTGAATTTGGAATATTACAGTGGTATTAGAGCAACTTTCTTGGCTCGACCTCTTAGTCTCAGCCCAAGAAGATCGGAAGATTGAAGAGGATGGGTTTCATCTCATCATATTTCAGATCCATGAAGAACCTCCCCAAGGAGGATAAGAAAATAGGAGAGGAAGGCCTCTACACTTTCTATTCTCATCATGAAGGAGACAGAGAAATAAGCAGGAAAAATACTCCATCTTCTGGAGGAGAAAAAGGGGATAAGCTCACAAAGATTCTCCCTAATTATGTACATGATATTCATGAAGATTTGAAGAAGATAAGGAGGGATATGTATGAAGAACCTCCAAAAGTGTTTAGTCTAAAGCAAACTCTAGATTGACATATGAGGAGTGTGAGCATGCATCCACACCCTATGGTACACAGCGCAGTCACATACCCAAGATTTCCAGAAGAGAGATGGAAAGATGACAAGAGGTTGCTAGGAGGAAAACTTTTAGTGATTTCCTAAAGGAGTATGAGTCTGAAACTCAAAAATTCTGAGATCATCTCAGTTTTTCATAGTTTTGCAAGATCAAGGTGAAGGGAAAATAGAAATAGGATAGATTTCTTCTATCTATCTTTGAAGGTTCACCTACATGTTTAGCCAAAGCTTGGGTGGAAGAGTTAGATACCTTCTTGCAGCAGCACCAAATTCCTGAAGATGAAGCCATCAAAGTTGCAGCGCTTCATATGAGAGGTAAGGCCTATGCCTGGTGGATCTTTGAATCCTTTTCTTTAAGAAATGTAAACATTACATCCTATGCAATTTTCACTAAGGCCTTAGTGAAAATATTTGATAGGAGGATTCATGAGACACACATGGTGGATCTAAACAAGGAAACTCAAACAAAACCCTTGCATGAGAATGCAATTCCATTTCATAAAACCATGAAGGAGGCTAAAAAATTGCACCATACCTTGCCAGAAGAAAGTATTTCATCTCACACCTTGGAGCAACGAAGCATGGAGATATCTTTTGCAAGGAGGGATCCAATCATTGTGAGGTTTCCCATTCACGTTGCAGATATTGAGGGCAACAACGTTGTCACATCTAGAGATCATCTAGTGCCTCATGCAGAGGAAGGAGGAGATCTTTCTCCAAGTAGAGGGATTCTTGCATATTTTCAGGGAAGTCCCCAGGATCTCATGAGTGGGGATCAAGGCACAACTCATGTGCCATTGTTGAGGAGGTGTGGAACCATGGAGACACAAGGAGGAGGTAGGGAGAAGACCCAACATCATGAGATAAGTAGTACCCATCCCTATCCATTTCTGGAGGTTGTTACACCTAGGAAAGAGACTGGATTGTGCAGTGAGAGCATGGAAAAAATTTTCCATTCATATATGCAGTCACCTTTTGATGATCATGTCTCATTGCATGGAGACATTTCACCAGGGAGACCACTGGATCAGCAGAGGATGACGGATGCTTCACATGTTGAGGCACCACTCATTGATTTCAGAGTAGTGGAAACCTTGGGAGAGCGAGGCATAGCGTTGAGAGTCTTGGGTGGACTCAAGGAGGAAAAAGGAACTCTCTCACCACCATTTTTACCCGCTCACATTTCAGATTCTGCACCGTGGTAGAAGCAGCAAGGGAAGGATAGCAACCTTCCAGCTTGCATTTTTTACATGGGAGATGTCAAAGGAGAGGGAATCCATATGAAATATGTTCTTCATGATATTTCATCAGCGCTGTCACTATGGAATATATATCCATATTGGATCTCCCAGCTGTTGGTGGAGTATTCCAAGGATCTTCATGCTTGTAAGATATTGGATAGCCAGTTGCATGAAGAGGAGTATTCAGTCAGAGATGGGGTCATATACTGTCAAGGTAGGATATTATTATCTATAGCTTCCAGTCTCAAGGGTAATTTTATACAAGAAGCACAGATGGATTTCCTTTTCAGCCACTATAATGTTCCCAAAATGGATTTCTCAGCAAGACATGCCTGAAAAAAGGAATTATTCAGGGATGTGTGCTTAATATATTATAAAACGTGTTTAAAAACACTCAGAACCCCATTCCAAATACTGCAGCAACCTTTACTCAGATTTTATGGGAAAAAAAGTGGGGAAAAGTGATGATTTTGGCCCTAAAATGAGTGTATTCAGACATATGTGTAAAAATAAGGGTCATGGATTTTGGATATGTTATATTAGGTAAAAATGGATTCACATGTCTAATTTCAGCTCAAAAAAATAAGTCTAGCTAAGTTAAACAATTCCTCCTTCCCGACTAGTCAAGAAAAACCCTCATTTCCCATGACTTGGAAGATGCAGAAATTTATTGAAGCAAGGGCAGAATATTTTCTGAAGTTTTGAGATGTAAAATAGTATTAGGAATCATATAATGAGTTTAGTAACATGGAATAAGCATTAAGAAATGTTAAACAACAGTTTTACATAGAAAATCCCTCAAGTTTGAGGTGTTGCAACACAAGAGAATGACGCAGAAACTCTTCAACGTTAATTACAGGAGGCTGAATATTATTTTAATTAATTTACAGATGTGAAACTGATATTTAAATTAAATCAGAGATCTATAACAAATCAAAATGCCCAAAGGGCTGTTTATTTCATTCCCCTTGGGGATTTAAAAAATACATGAAAATGCAGGAGAAGATCTGAATTTTACTACAGCATGATTCAGAAATTCTTAAGAAAAAACATCAGTGAGTGTTTCAGATCTGAAATAGACATGGATTTATTGTCCAATCCATGGATCAACCTTGATGCAAGGAGGCTTCCTTCACATCAGAGATCTAGCTCCAAAATGATGCCAAAAACACTGCAACGCTGCTCCTTCAGCAATAACACATATCTGGGGAAGGAACTACATAGTATACCATGAAGAACACATTGGAATGATGCCAATATCTAAAATGAATATCAAATTGTTCAATAAAGCTCTCCAATGGATTAGAAACCCTCCTGCACTAAAGAGTATTGAAATGCTTTAGATCTAAAAAGATCTAAATCCCACTTGGTGCAGCTTACAAAAGCAATCAAACCCTCTATTAGACTCCTATACCAATAGGTGTCATATTTTATGATTGACTTGATGGGCTATGTAATATTTTCATACCTTTTCTTGTTGCAAAGGTTTTCCATATTCTCAAAAAATCAAAAAATTTAAAAAATGTAAAGAGGGTATACCCTAAAAGAAAAATCAAAGGGTGAAAAGAATAAAAATGGCCAAAAAGTAAAATAAAATGAACCCCACCAAAATAAAGGCCAAGGAAAGTGTGCAATTCTAAATGCCACTACTTTTTTCTCTTATGTAATAAATAAAATTGTGTGCAACTTGTATCTTATGCCACAATTGATGAACAGTCAAATAGTTTAAGCTTGGCTAGTTCATATTTCAATTTTATGTTTTAGAGATATAGAATAAAATCTGACCAAACTGTTTAATCTTCGAAGATGAGTAGATAGGTAGAGTGAATAAAAGGAGCTCAACAACTTAATTTGAGCCCTTGGATGTAATAAGGTTAGACTTAGATAGATTTCCAGATGTAAAAGAAAAAGTTTGGTGAGGGTTTACCAGTCTAAGTGCACCCTAATAAAGAAGAAAAAATGGTAGGGTAAAGTAGGTAGGGTGGGTAGGTGATGTTGCAGAATTACATGTAATGGATAATGATTCTAAATGTGTTAAATCTTTACTTTCATCACAAGTGCAAAGGTGGAAAATACACTGGAAGAATTTCAAGCAATGCAAAGTCAGATTATTAACTTCCCTTCTCATTTTCCCTAAAAATTTCACTAATTTCCCCTAAGTACTAAGGCATTTGAAAATTAAAGGGGCTCAAGGCATTTCCTTGAATTTTGGAGGGACCAGACCCTCGGCCCAGTAATTGGAAAAGCCTAAGTACTTAAAATCATTCATCGTGACATTTCTTTCTAAAAAAATCTTTTCCTAAGTAAAATTCCATTTTCCTTAGGAAAATCATGCAATATTTCATAAAAAACCTATTCATAAAAGCATAAGTTAAATACATTATCTTGATGTTTTACACTTAGCACTTTTTTCATTTTCCATATTAATTTTGAACTTATTATTTAAATCCTTATAAAATTTCCCCTTTTATCGTATTATTTTAATAATGAAATTCCCAATTAATATGTATCTGGCCCCGTTGGTTGAAAAATAACCATATATTTATTAAAATTCATTAATTGGTTGAAATTTCCAATTAATAAATAAACCCGACCCGCCGTCGTATAAGGGATTAATTAACCCTCCAGGTTAATTAATATCCTAATCTGCTAATCAAATCATCCCCAATGCGATTATTTTTAATAAATTGCATTGGGCCCGCCATTTTAATTCCCTGTCATCTTCCTTTCCCGACGACCGTTTGATCGATCAACTCAAGATCTACGGTTATCATCCATATCGCTGGCCATCCTCATCCGAACGATAACGCGCGATGGCCAAGCGGTTTTCTGAACAGTGCCGCACCACATGTCGTTCATCGTATGGAAGCACTCACCCTCCACTCAAAACCACTTTTCCCCAAAATTTGTGCGATGGAAACCACTTACCACCTGCCTCCCATGACGAAGCCTCCATACTTGTTGACGTCATCCATTAAAAAAATAAAAAACCTGCCAACCTTTGAATTTGTAAATAAAACAAAAGAACCCACGTCATTTTCACTTTCTCATGTATTGAACAGTCTCCCATGTAACAAATTTCGAAATCAAATGTCGAAGTTTTCCAACCGCTACTTTACTGAAGAAAATTGCAGTCAGGCATCCATAATTCATCTGCCATTACCAGCACCTATTTTCATCACTGTTTATTTCCCGGAAAACAGGTATTTACCTAAATTCCCACTAAACTCTATAAAAAAAACATGGTTTTTGTTTTGAATTTCACACGAAAAAATGAAACAGGGTTCTGGACAATTCCCAAAACTACATTTGCATTCCCAAACCTTTGATTATGCCCGTTTTTCATAAAAAACCTAAATTCATTTCTGAATCCAAAAGAACCAAAAATGGAAATTCTCGTGGCTCTGAATGTCGCACCGTTGAATGCCCCTCACAGAGATTTAGATTATCTGCCTTTAGTAGACATGTTGGGAGAAATACTGAGAGGGGGGGGGGGGTGAATTAGTATTTAGGGATGAACTATTTTTCTTTTCTTTCTCTTAAAACCTTAAGTTACAGTACAACATCCAACATGTATGTACAGATATCTTATTATGTTTTTACTGAGAGCATTGCATCAGATAAGCATTAAGCATGAATAGAACAAACCATCAAACATACACAACATATATGAACACCACGATTTAAGGTGAAAACCCAATTTGGGAGAAAACTACCGCTGTCGTAATCTCAGTCTTCAATATTTATTATAGAGAAAACTTCTTACAATATATGCTGGTGCATACTTATACCAGCACACAGGCACCCACCTGCAGAAGGCTACAACCTTCTCTTGTTTACCAGCTACCACTGGAAGGGAGCTACAACCCCCTCTCTGAAGGCTTCGACCCTCAGTACTGTTGTAGACCTTGTTTCATCAATTTTTATACTGGATCCACCAATTTCCATACGACATACCTTGCCGGTTACCAGATTTGTTTATCTTCTGTATATTCACACCAGTTCTTCATGATATCGTCCATCATTCAAACCAGAGACTTTATCATCGTCAGATTATATTCACAGGCGCATTGTGGTCTTAGATTTATCAGTTAAGAATAGAGCTTGCCAATACAGATATTCCTTTTTGAAAATTTATTCACAACCTTTGCAATGCACACACCATTCTTTATTTTCTTCTCCTTATATAGTTTTCCCTTTATTAAAACCATGAGTCAAAAACCAAGAACCGCTAGTGGTATTATTTTTGGTTTGTCACACGGGGCATTTGATCTCTTTTTAATTTATTTATCAATTTTAAAGAAATTGATAAATAATTATATTTACAACTTTTTGAATTCCCAAGCCTTATATCTAAAGATTAACCCTTCGGACTTTATAGAAACATCCAATGCTTCCAAATAAATTAATCGTACGATAAACCTTTGATCCCGGGCCCACATACAAAGTTAATAGCCAATCCAATACGCCCATCGTACCACATTAAACCTCGTGCAAGTCCAGCGTCCGATCACTGTTAGATTAACAAGCTTCTAGATCAACGACGTATATGCATATCGCTTCGACCTCCGATGCCGAACGTTAACGGGCGATGGCCCGCCGTACCTTAGTTAATCTTCACGCACCTTCAACAAATAATGACAGTCCAATGACCTCTTCCCAGATCAACAATGCTCAACGATATCACTGGGCATCTTGGGTCGAACTATAACGCGCGATGGCGCATAGTGAAAAGCGGTTTTGTAAAATCGTACAGGGACACGTGTCAAGTATTCTATGGAATCGATCCTCATCCGGAAATACTGCTTGCTCCACATAGGTGGTGCGATGAAAACCGCAAACCACATTTACTGTTCATATGGACATGGTTCCTCTCATCCACGTAGGGTTCCATCGCCCTTTTTAAAATATTATTATAATTAAATTGCTCTTTAATATTTTGTGTTCCATCGTCACCAAGTGTTCCGCTACTCCATTAATCTGCGCCATCTCCCATCAACTCCCTCATCATATACAGAGTATTATTCAACCCTTCCAATTACACAGGACATCATTCGATTCCATTACAGAGATTATTCACACAGAGGTTCATGGGATTTCATACAATAATTAAATCAATCAATACACATATAATACATATATCCTGATAAATTCATTCTTCTCTGTGCGCCATAGATATCCTCTGCCCATTATGAAATTAATTAAACAGGTCATGTAAATTCCAGATTTACTCAACCAGACGTAACACAATTCCATGGTTTTCAATTTGTCCTTCAATCTACTGCCTTGATTCTTCCTAGCATCTCTCCCTTTGCCATCTCCTTTACAAACTATATTAAACCCCTAATTCCTGTCTTTTCTTTTCCAATTCATTTTCCATCAATGACAATAGTTCCAACAATCTCCCCCTTTGGCATTGATGGCAATACTCTTCCGATGATGGCCTTACAGAAGCCCTTGGTTTCTTTTCCTCCCCCTTTGACATCAATGGCAAAGATTTTGATCAAGATCCTGTATATCGATAATTCCATGCTCCCCCTAAGATCATGCTGCATCTTTAAACATAATATGATCAAAAATTCATCCTTTTCATATGAACAATGCTTCACCTGAACCTGTTCATTCAGAGCACTTCACAACCAAATTAGTCTTCTATATTTAAGTATACCTGGTCCTCTGCATGGCAGAGACTACTCCTAGTTTCTGTCTGAGATACTCGAACACTTCCCTGGGTAGAGGTTTGGTAAATATATCAGCAACTTGTTCTTTGGAGGAAACATACTCCAATTTCACCTTTTGTTCAAGCACTTGTTCACATAAGAAGTGATATTTTATGGGAATGTGCTTGGTCTTGGAATGCATAATAGGATTCTTTGAGATACTTATGGCACTTGTATTATCACACATAATGGAGATAGGAGGTGAACATTTGATTTGAAAGTCTTGTAGGGTTTGCATCATCCAGAGAAGCTGAGTGCAACATAATGCTGCAGCCACATATTCTGCTTCTGTTGTAGAAAAGGCAATAGAGCTTTTCTTCTTGCTGAACCAAGATACTAACCGGGGCCCCATATAGAATGCACCACCACTAGTGCTTTTCCGATCATCAACACTTCCAGCCCAATCTGCATCAGTGTATGCATGAGGAGTAAGATCAACATTCTTTGGATACCATAGTCCAAAGTCTTGAGTTCCTTGTAGATATTTGAATATTCTTTTCACAGCCTGAAGATGAGACTCTTTTGGATTAGCTTGGAATCGTCCAACAATCCCAACTGCATGCATAATATCTGGTCTTGTCCCAGTGAGATAAAGTAGACTTCCTATCATAGATCTGTATTCAGGTTGATTCACCGTGGGGGAATCATCATTAGAAATGAGATTACATTTGGTTATCATTGGTGTACTTACAAGTTTGCAGTCTTCCATGCCATACTTCTTCAGGATTTGCTTGAGGTATTTTGCTTGTGATAAGAATATGCCATCTATTGCTTGTTGCACTTGCAAGCTAAGAAAGAATGTTAGTTCCCCAAGTAGAGACATTTCAAAATCTTGCTGCATATCAGAAGCAAATTTCTGACTCATAGACTCTTTATTACTTCCAAAACTGATATCATCAACATATACAACCACAATCAATAGTTTTTCATTTTTAGTTTTTGTGTATAAGTTGCTATCAACAGCCTTTTGAAAATCCTTGTTGATGAAGATATTTGTCAAGACGATAGTACCATGCCCTTGGAGCTTGTTTGAGACCATATAGAGCCTTTTTAAGTTTACAAACAAGTTTTTCATCATTTCTCAAAATGAATCCTTCTGGTTGTTCTATATAAACGTCTTCTTCTAGATCACCATTGAGAAAAGCAGATTTAACATCCATTTGATAAACTTTGAATTTTTTGAAGCTTGAAAAAGCAAGAAACATTCTTATGGTTTCAAGTCTGGCTACAGGAGCAAAGGTTTCTTCAAAGTCTATACCTTCTTGTTGAGCATACCCTTTGCACACAAGTCTAGCTTTATTTCTTATAACATCCCCATTCTCATTTAGCTTGTTTTTGAATATCCATTTAGTTCCAATAACATTTTTGTCATGAGGGCTTGGTACTAATTCCCAAGTCTGATTCTTTTCAATTTGATCAAGCTCTTCATTCATGGCTTAGAGCCAACATTCATCTTTGCTAGCTTGACTGACATTCTGAGGTTCAATAGTGGACATAAATGCCAGATTGCTAGAAGATCCCACAAGAGTCCTTCTTGTTTGTACACCTGATCCCTTTTCTCCCAAAATTTGAGATTTTGGATGATTCTTTTGAACATATCTAGATGGAGCCTTTTCAGTCAAATTCTCTTCGGATTCTTCACTGGGTTCACTGTTTGCATCATTACTATTTGATGTAGAAGGATATGTGTCATCATCACCTTCATCTGTTGTTTTCTTTTCTTCTTTTGGAGCTCCAGGAGACTCATCAATAACGACATCAATACATTCAACAATCTTCCGAAGTATTATATTGTAACATTTATACGCCCTAATCCTAGAGGAGTAACCAAGAAATATTCCTTCACTTGCTCTGGGTTCGAACTTGCCATGTTTTTCATCATTATTCTTGATAAAGCATTTGCTCCCAAAAATTTTAAAATGCTTTATAGTGGGAGGATTACCATACCAGAGTTCATATGGAGTTTTATCACTATTTACACGAACATGTGCTTTGTTGAGAATGTTAACTATTGTATGTGCTGCTTCTCCCCAAAATGTGTCAGGTGTTCCGGAATCATCAAGCATAGCTCTAGCCATTTGTTGAATTTTTCTATTAATTCTTTCTGTAACACCATTCTGTTGTGGAGTGCCAGCTACAGAGAACTGTCTTTTTATGCCATGTTGTTCACAAAATTCAAGGAATTCATTGGATGTATATTCTCCTCCTCGATCAGATCTGAGACACTTGATTTTTAAATCTAATTCATTCTCAACTAGTGCTTTGAATATCTGAAACTTCTCAAATGCTTCATCTTTGTGTTTAAGCAGCCCAATCCAACACATTCTAGAAAAATCATCAATGAATAAGATATAGTATTCTTCACCACGTGGTGACTTTTTCTTCATAGGTCGACATATGTTAGTATGAATGAGTTCAAGTGGCTTACTTGATGATCCTTCCTTGGCATTAAATTTTACCCTGGTTTGCTTGCTGAATTGGCAGGATTTGCATATGATATTTTCAGGTAGGGTAATATTGGGAAGATCACGAACAACTTTAAGTCTACTTGATTTGTTAATTTGAGAGAAGCTCAAATGCCCCAACCTTCTATGCCATAGCCAATTTTCTGAATATTTACTAAAATAACATTGTTCTTTGGGGTTCTTCAATATATACAGGTTGTTTGGAATTCTTTTTCCTTTTATAATTGCTTTACCTATATCAAGATCATGTACCACACATTCTTTTGAACTAAAGACAACTTCAGTTCCTTGATCACACATTTGACTTACACTTAACAAGTTATGCTTTAATCCATCCACATACATGAATTCATTAGCTTTCACCTTTTCTTTTAGAAAAATAGACCTTTTTACCTTAATGACTGGAGGAGTGTCATTTCTAAATGTAACATTTTTTTCTTTTTCTAGAGCACTATATGCAAGAATTTTGTCTTTATCACCTGTCATGTGTCTTGAGCATCCACTATCAATGTACCATTGGTTTTCTTCATCTTTTGCAAATAATGCTATGCCACAATTTTCAACTTGTAGTTCCTTCTTTTTCCATACTTTGGAGTTTGAAGGAACATGTTATTTTGGTTGAACTTTGCTCCTGCATTCAGATTCTTCATGGCCAAAGCTATTGCAATAAGCACATTCAACTTCATTTTGAAGAGGAAAACAATTGTTATAAGTATTCTTCTTTGTTTCAATCCTTTTCTTTCTTGCTTCTCTTGTCATGATGGTTTTATATGCAACACATTGAACAACTTTATGACCAAAATTGTGACATGAGAAACATTGTCCATTGAAGAAGAAATTTTTGCAATCATAAAATATTCTATATGAATTTACTTGTTGATTGGTGTTTCTTTGAAAGACATTCCTGTTAGTGTTATTTGAATTGAGATGTACATGCGTTACCTATGAAGATTCTTTATTTCCTTGCTGAGTGGCAGCATGTTGTAAACCAATTGTAATTGCTTTTCGATAATTTGATGTTGAAGCCTGAGAAGATTCTTCGATATATCCAAGACCTGTTTTTATAAGAGGAGAACGTTGTAACTTGATAATATCATCTAAGGTTTCAGATCCTTTAGCAAATCTAAGATTCAGAGTCTTTACTTTCTCAAGTTCTTTTCTTAGACTTACTACTTCACACTCTAATTTCTCATTGTGTTTCTCCTTTTATTCAAGCTGATTTTTCAGAGTTTCTATGGTTATTTTACTCTCTTCTAAGAAAATTTTGAGCTTATTGTTTTCATCAAGAAAATCACTGTCTTCTAGAGCATCCACAAAAGTATCCTTTTCTTCTCTATATTCTTTTTCAAATGCCATAAGAAGTCTAAGATCTTGTTCATATTTTTCCTCACTATCAGATAACACATCACTATCTTCATGAGTATAGTAACTCTGCCTAGTGCTAAAACGATTCTTATTTCTTCTTGCTACTTCCTTCCCCTTTTTATGTGTTTCTTTATAAGGACACTTAGTAGCATAATGACCAACTCTTCCACAATCAAAACATTTGAAAGGAAGCTTACCTCTGAACCGTCCTGTGCCAAGTTGAAGTTTCTTTACAAAATTTTATCTCATCTTATTTTGAGATATATATTTATCCTTCTGGTTTTTGTACTTCCTTCCCTTTTGTAGAAGTTATAAATACTGCTTCTTTGACTTCAGATGGTCCTCCTCTTCTCATTTCATATGCAGTTAGTATGCCATGAAGTTTCACCACAGTGAGATTTTGAAGATCCTACTTTTCTTCAAGGGTTGAAAATTTTGACTCAAATTTCGTCGTTAGTGATCTTAAAACTTTCTCAACCAAAGTAGATTCAGTTATTGTTTCTCCCAGATTTCTCATATGATTTACAATATCATCAAGACGTAAAAATAAATTGGCAATGCTCTCTTTATTATCCATTTTTATATTCTCATATTGAATTCTGAGAGTTTTGAGTTTAGCACTTTTTACCTTTGCATCACCTTCATAACTTAGAATTATTTTGTCCCATATTATCTTTGCTGTATTCAGCTGCATAACTTTGAAAAATTATGATTCAGTTAGACTTCCCAATAGATCATTGACTGCCTTTGCATTTGTTTCATAATTCTTTCTTTCTGTCGGATCTGTTGGTACTGCTGCTGGATATTGATATCCTTGTTCAACAATTGCCCATACCTCTGCTCCCACAGACTGAGGATAGGACCTCATCCTTGTTTTCCAAAAGATTAAATTGTTTCTGTTAAAGAGCGTAGGCCTGATAGATGTTGTTCCATCTTAATTGATCATGTTGCTTGATCTTCCTTCTAGCAGCTAAGATTTTTCAGAAGGACCTTCTTTGATACCAATTGTTGGGAGAAATACTGAGAGGGGGGGGTGAATCAGTATTTAGGGTTGAACTATTTTTATTTTCTTTCTCTTAAAACCTTAAGTTACAGTACAACATCCAACATGTATGTACAGATATCTTATTATGTTTTTACTTAGAGCATTGCATCAGATAAGAAATAAGCATGAACAGAACAAACCATCAAACATACACAACATATATGAACACCAGGATTTAAGGTGGAAACCCAATTTGGGAGAAAACTACCGCTGCCGTAATCTCAGTCTTCAATATTTATTATAGAGAAAACTTCTTACAATATATGCTAGTGCAGAATTATACCAGCATGCAGGCACCCACCTGCAGAAGGGTACAACCTTCTCTCGTTTACCAACTACCACTGAAGGGAGCTACAACCCCCTCTCTGAATGCTTCGACCTTCAGTACTGCTGCAGACCTTGTTTCATCAATTTTTATACTAGATCCACCAATTTCCATACGACATACCTTGCCGGTTACTAGATTTGTTTATATTCTGTATACTCACACCAGTTCTTCATGATATCGTCCGTCATTCAAACCAGCGATTTTATCATCGTCAGATTATATTCACGGGTGCATCGTGGTCTCAGATTTATCAGTTAAGAATAGAGCTCACCAATATAGATATTCTTTTTGGAAAATTTATTCACAACCTTTGCAATGCACACATCGTTCTTTATTTTCTTCTCCTTATATAGTTTTCCCTTTATTAAAACCATGAGTCAAAAACCACGAACCGCTAGTGGTATTATTTTTCATTTTTCGCACGGGGCCTTTGATCTCTTTTTAATTTATTTATCAATTTTAATTAATTGATAAATAATTATATTTACAACTTTTTGAATTCCCAAGCCTTATATCTAATGATTAACCCTTCGGACTTTATAGAAACATCCAACGCTTCCAAATAAATTCATCTTGCGATAAAAATTTGATCCCAGGCCCACATACATAGTTAATAGCCAATCAAATATGCCCATCGTACCAGAGTAAACCTCGTGCAAGTCCAGCATCTGATCACCGTTAGATTAACAAGCTTCTAGATCAACGGTGTATATGCATATCGCTTCAACCTCTGATGCTGAACGGGCGATGGCCCGCCATACCTAAGTTAATCTTCATGCACCTTCAACAAATAATGACAGTCCGATGACCTCTTCCCAGATCAACGACGCTCAACGATATCACTGGGCATCCTGGGTCAAACTATAACGCGCGATGGCGCATAGTCAAAAGATTTTTTGTAAAATCATACAGGGACGCGTGTCGAGTATTCTATGGAATCGCTCCTCATCCGGAAATACCGCTTGCTCCACATAGGTGGTGCGATGAAAACCGTAAACCACCTTTATTTTTCATATGGACATGGTTCCGCTCATCCACGCAGGGTTCCGTCGCCCTTTTTAAAAGTATTATTATAATTAAATTTCTCTTTAATATTTCGTGTTCCGTCGTCACCAAGTGTTCTGCTAATCCATTAATCTGCGCCATCTCCCATCAACTCCCTCATCATATACAGATTATTTTTCAGCCCTTCCAATTACACAGGACATCATTCGATTCCATTACAGAGATTATTCACACAGAGGTTTAGGGGATTTCATACAAGAATTACATCAGTCAATACACATATAATACACATATCTTGATAAATTCATTCTTCTCTATGCACCGTAGATATCCTCTGCCCATTATGAAATTGATTACACAGGTCATGTAAATTCTAGATTTACTCAACCAAACTTAACGTAATTCCACAATTTTCAATTTGTCCTTCAATCTATTACCTTGATTCTTCCTAGCAGCTCTCCCTTTTCCATCTCCTTTGAAAACTGTATTAAACCCCTAATTCCTATCTTTGCTTTTCCAATTCCTTTGCCATCAATGACAATAGTTCCAACAAGACAGAGATTTCCAAATTAAAGACCTGGTTCTCAGTGAAAATCCCCTTCGAATTTTCTGTCACTGTAGAGATAATTACTTGAAAGGTTCTGACATTTTTGGATTATGGGAATCCAATCTTCCCATGTATCTTCTTCCCTCAGTCCACATTTTTCTTGAGATAATCCATTACTGCCATGAAAATCATGATCCCAATCAACGAGCAGTTTTGTCCCCGGGTTAGACCTTCCTTTTTCCCATAACTGCTGAGTCTATCAACGAAATGTTACAATTTCAACCTCGTCAAGCCCTGACTCCCCTGTCCATGGGAGAATTACTTGAGAAATTTGCCAAACTATCCCATGAAGAATTAAATCGCCTCTATCAAATATTCATGTTGCCAGAACATCAGCCCAAAGGCCCTCCCTCTTATGGTTATACCTTTTTCACTGATGTGGGAAGGCTTATTTTGAATATGATATCCTCTATAATGGGCTTTAATACTAGTGAATATGTTGACCAATTAACCCTAGTATTGTTATCAATTTTTACCCCTGGACAACCCCCTGCTGTCAAGTATGAATTTTCTTCCTACATTTTGGATAAAATCCATAATTAGTTCATGAGATTAGAGAATGAAAGAGTGTTCAAGTATTCTTCTATCATATATCATATCATGCTTTACCTTCAATCAGAGAGTTTCCCTTTCTGTGTCAAAAAACTTGATGCCAAAGGAAATCCCAGGTCTGTAATTTTTTGGTCTGCCATCACTCATAACTCCCCTGATTCTCCTTATTCCTACAATGAGATTATTGACCTTTTTGTACACCCTGCAACCACCTTGTTTACAGGATTCTCCCATCCTAGGGTCAGTAGTGAAATCAAGAAAATTCTTCAACTCTCAAATAAATACCGGATAGGTGACTAGTACCTATATCGGAATCACACAGAAATCAGAATATATGGGTGTGAGTTATGCCCATTTAAGTTGCCAAAATATGTCCCAATGAGACTCTTTGCATTAGGGTATTTCAGGTAGATGATCAATTCAGATACAGTCCATTTTTGTAATGCAAAGAGAAAGGCTCAACTCAGGATTAAAAGTCAGTTAGGTCACTTTGTTTTTAACTCTAGAGATGCTAGAAAAGAATATGAAAGAATCTTGGAAGACTATCTAAAATTACAAAAAAAATTCTACTGGGTACCTTATGACACAAACAGCTTTATTTGTGATAGAAGAATGAAAAATAAACTATCACCATACATTCATCAAAGAATCCCAGAAATTGAACAGTATGCCAATATGGATGAATGGATGGAAGGGACATTGATAGAACAAGATAGTGAGCAGGTCAATGCTGAAAATGTAATGAAAGACCTTGAAAAAATACTTGACCTAGACTCTTTTGGAGAGGTGCAGATACCAGGTATTAGTTCTTCTTATGCTGGGACTTCTCAACAAAATTTACAGGAAATCATTGCATTGGCTATGGTAGCATATAAAGGAAAGGAGAAAGAGGTTGATATACAAGTTACAGAGAAATTTACAATGACAGAACAACCTGAAACTTCTAAAGAAGAGGGTCGAGTACAGATTTCTCCTACTCAGACTAATGTGGTAGAAATATCAATTTTACAAACTCCTCTTAATGTAGAAAAGGGTAAGAAGAGAGATGCTGAAGTAGCTACTCCTATCAGTGGGTCTTCGGAACAGCCTGATGTTAATAGAAAAAAATTAAATCCTCTTCCAGAAGTAGAATCTGTTCATGAAATCTCTGATAGTCAAAGGAGAGAAGAACCAAGCAGGCAACAAACATGTATAATCAGTACTTTACAGAGAAAAGAGCTACAAAGGTAGAAAAGTGCAGAAGTATCATCTTTCAAACCACCAGTGAAATATGCCTGAGATATTAAAAGGACATTCATAAATATAAACGCCAGAAATGATCCACTCAGACTCCAAGTTTACAATCAATGTTTGAAGATGGCTCCTAAGAATCAACAAAGATTGATGTTAGCCTATGACATTCAATAGGGTAAAATGATAATGATTCACTTCAAACCCAAAGTGCAGCAACCTCAAAAAGCTGCAGATCATATCAAAACTAATTTTGAAGTCATAGAAAAGGATATTCATCCTTTGGATCAAATTTAGCTGCATAAACAAATAGGTGAAATGATTTATTCTACTCTGACAGATAAATCAATGATGACCCAGAAATTGCAAGATTATTTGGAGAGTACTAATGCTCAATTAAGTCTTGAAAAAGCCTCTTCTCAGGCTAAGGACAACAGGATAAAGACTTTGGAGGAAATAATTATTGGATTGGGTCATAATCCCAAGGACGTCAAGGGTATAGAAGCCTTGATCAAGAAAAAAGATGATGATATTGCAGCCTTGAGAAAACAACCGAAGTTATCAGCCTCAAGACATCCACAGACTGCAGAAATCATAAAGAAAAATTCTGAAGAAGAAATGATGGATTTTCTCTTGAAACTGAATGAGCAACTTAATGAAACTGAAAAAGAGCTTGAAAAGGTGTTAAAAGACAAGCAGACTAATATTACATCATCTACAACAGAAATAGTTACAGGTACATCTACAACAGGTCAGCCAAAAAAATTGTCACAGGTGCATACTTCCAGTTTAAGTACAGAAGAATTAATAAAGTCAATGGAGGAATTGAAACTCCAATTGACAGAGCTACAAAGAACAAAGGTGCAACTCACCACTTTGGAATAGAAATATGATCTCTCAAAGATGAGTGTTGTAGATAAAACAAGAGAGGTCAACATACTAGAAAAGTTGGTTAATAGATTGGAGAAGGATTTCACATTGGAGAAGCCTTTAAAGGAAATAAATGAAATTATTTGGGACAACATCATCTAGTCAATAAAATGTGTCTGGCCCTCAATTCAAATGACATATGAATAAAATTATTTGGTCAAACTGGCTCTCGAAGAAATCCTTAAAGAAAGAGAAGAATTGGGAAACATGCCTGAAGAAGCTGATAAACTTATCTGCTTTTTAAATACTCAGAACAAGCATCAACTTGAAGAACTTGGCATTCTAGACAGGACAGGAACAACTTTTGAAATAAAGAGATTTTTTACCAAAAGAACTCTTAGGCAGAATCTAGAACGAAGACGCTCTGATATGCAAGAAGAAATCACTACCTTTATAAAAATATTTGATATTTTGTTGAATAAAGGATTCCCCAGTCCTTTAGTCTCAGAGGATAAATTGATCGACCCTAAAAGTTATGTTGAGAAATTGGACAAGCATGCTGACAATCAGGCCAGTTCCTCAACTAGCTCATCAGCAGCAACATTGCCTACTGGAAAAAAAATTCATGATAGATTGGAAAATTTGTTTTATCTCGAGCATGAGCTAAAGCATTTGTTCCCAATTCAACCCACTTTCTTTAGATATACAGAGACATATGAAACTCTGAGAAAGCTACAAAGGACTAGAATACCGGAAGAAAAATGGTGGGAAGAAATGTTAGAACTTTTGTAAACATTATCCTTACATGAATTTTTTATTATGTACTACAGTAAGTCATGATAAGAAGGATAAATAGAGGTTAAAAAATATCAGTAAAACAGAGCAGCCAGCACAGAATTACGAGAGAGGACAGCAACAAGACAAATCATAGGGCCTGCCTCCAGCACATTCTTAAAGGAAGGAAACAGCACAACATCAGTTTTCATTTCCTTTATCTACAAGACTATCTGTCTCTAGTTTGTTGTAAAATACTTATGACTCATCCTAGATTATATCTCAATTTGTTATGAGATATTTTCTGTAATTTTTTGTATAAATACTCCGTCAATTGGAGTATTGAGGGGTGGATTCTTAGACTTTGCTGTAACATTGACTATTTTGGAATAAAGTGTTGTTGGAGAAATTTCGCATGGCTAGCTAGATGATGAATTAATGCAAAAGACTTTTTACAGGATTATTGTGTCAGACAATGGATCAATAAGTCATCTATATCTTATGTTTTTAAGTCTTTATCTTTGTTTATTATATCATCTATGTTTCATTTCTGAATGATTAATGAAAAGGAATAAATCAGAAAGTGCTTAAGTGTAATCTGATTTTAATCATTGTTATTCTAAATGTTTTCTTCTAATCTGGTTTAAAAATTGAATTCTTAATTGCTCCTGTTTTTCTAGTTTACGCACTTTGATTATTTAGTAAAGAATACTTAATTTCTCTTTATTAATAATCACTCAATTTCCCTCTTATAAATGTGTTGAAGGATTCTTAATTGCCCTTCATCCATTTTGATTCCATCCCATTCACTTTAAGATCTATAATTGTTCCCTGTTTGATTATCTTGCCCTCTGAAACCATGTTTTGTTAAGAAACTTAATCCAGTCAAGCCATTTTTTTTTACTCCATTAGCCCAATTGCATAAACTACTCAATCTTACCCTCAGCTATTGAATTCCATCACACAAATTCAAACAAAACCCCTGGACTTTATAACTAGCCTAATATCTCCCAAAACAAAGTTAAATTTTAGAGAGAGAGCCCTCTCTAGGTACAAATTGGCTAGATTATGTACCTAAAAGTTGGTTTGTGGTTACCTCGTGACCCCTTTCCTCTTCCCAACAACTTCAAGGAAAATATAAGTGATAACATAGTGGTGACTCTGCTGGGAAACTTGAATAATTTTATTGTTACTATTGTTTACTTTATAAACTACAGACGGAGCTTGAAGTTAGCCAGGTAGCCTTTGAACTAATTTTGCTCTGCAATTGCATAAGTAAATAAATTTTGCTTCAGTCTATCTCCTGTTTAGTTTATGAACTGAACTTTGGTTTCAAACATTTGATCAGTTCCTCTAGTCAAATAAATCTTTAAGAAAATCTAAATCCAATATCTAAAACTTCTTAAAGAGATTGTTGAAGTTGTATTGTTCATTCTATTTAGAAAAAAAAAACAAAAAATATATCACCTGGAAACCTGGCTTCAGAAAGGATTCGTTACACCAGGGCTAATCTCGATCCAAATCCACCGCTTGTGTTTGAAAATCCGGATCTGATCCCCAGAATTCTTAGGAGACAAGATAGTCAGGAAAGCTCTGGTAGTTCTCGACCTCTCGAAAGAGCAATATCCTGTCCTATGAAGTGAATTTATCTTGAGGACGAAACTTTTGATGAGTAGTTTGAAACATCTTTATTTGTAAATTTTTATGAATTTGAGTTGGCCAATTTGGTTCCAGACCCAGTATTTCTTGAATATTTACAATTTGAATTTGTTACTTCACATCTTGATAAAAATTTGCGAGATTCCATACAATCTGAGTTTACCTTTGAAGGAACTTCAAATATTTCTGTGATCAATTCAGCTTCTCTAATTCATCAACATTTCCTCAAACATCTCAACCTCAAACTACCCCTTCTATTCATCCACCCACCACTCACATACCAACCTCACCTGTTATTTCATCGTTACCTCCTGTAATGGCAAACAGATATGCTCCTTTGGTATTACCAGCTAATCTAGGGGCTATGCCCCAAGACTACCAAAGTAAAATCACTCCTTTCGATGGTTCTGGTACTTACACTACACAACAACATACTAAAAAGATGACCGATTATTTTGAAATTTATGAAATAGATGCTGATGATGTGAGAATGAGAATATTTGTCCAAAGTCTTACTAGAGAAGTCAGAACCTGGTTTAGAGCCCTTGCTGCAAATATTGTTACTGACTTACAAGATCTGTATAGATCATTTTTAAACAGATGGGAAAAGAAGAAAGATCCTCTTCAAATCTTATCAGACTTTGGAAAACTAAAGAGAGGACCAAATGAGATTGTGCAAGATTATGTCACCAGGTTCAATGAGGCTTACAATGTTATTTCCCAAAATCTTAGACCTCCTCCAAATTCAGTATTAATCAAATTCCCTAATGGATTTGATTCTGATATGGCGTATCAGCTTAGGGAAAGAGCTCCTCAAAATTTAGAAGAAATGAAAATTATAGTTGTTAGTGTTGAAGCCAACCTGATAGAGAAACGGCTAGAGCCAGAGCTGAAAGGAGAATTCCTTCAAATGAAGAACCCACAGCTTTTGAAAAGAATCTGGATGCTATTATCAAAGGATTGGAAAGGCTAGGAGATAGAGTAGAAACAATTGAAAAGAAATCTCCTTGGGATGGTCAACCGAGCAATACTGTGAGAAATCCAAATTTCAGAAGGAAGCAAAATCAAAATACTGGAAAAATTGGTCTTGACCAAAATATTAGGCCCCCATTCCTGGAAAATTATATTGAAGCCTCAACTTCTGAGGAACCAACTCAAGATACTCAAATAAAAAACTTTACTAAACACAAGGATGAACCAGAAATTTTCTTGACCTAAGATGATCAAGAAGCTCATATTCTTAAGCAGTTTCAAACCCATTCAGAAGAATCATTTGACTTTAAGGAAGGATATGAAACAACCATTTACGAAGTTCACAAGCAATATAATCTGAGGAGCAGAATAATTGATGTCCCGGAAACAAGTAAACAGAAAGCTATAAAACAACCCCTCAAAGGTAAAACCAATATTACCCCTATACATATTCTTTCTAGATCAGATCATAATCCTGCTAACCCAATAACTGAAGATGTATCCGATAGTCAACTGAATCACAGACATCTTTCTAATACTCTTCCTCCTAAAGGAAATGTAGAAGAACCTCCAGAAGTTGATTTGGAAACAACTTTAGCTCATAACCCCATTCCTGAAAAGGAGAAAAATACTGAAAACATAGAAGATAAAGAGAATCCAGCTCTTCGAAATACAAGAACTCAGACAGAGAAACCTTTTAATCTATAAGTTGAAGTAGGAAATTAAAGATAATTGTTCCATTGTATGAATTAGCTAAACATGATGTCTACCAAAGTCAAATCAATATATTACTTAATATTACTGGAAGTGATGACTCAATAAATGTTTTTTATGAGCAACCCAGATTACTCTTTGGCCCTGAAGTAAATGGAAAACCAGGAAGTGGAGGAACTCCTCCATTCTATGTGAGTTTGAATATACATGATAAAATACTCCATAATGCCATGTTTGATTCTAGGGCATCTCACAATCTAATGTCGAAGGCTATAATGGAGAGATTAAACTTAGAAATCACCAAAACCTACAAAGATATCTTTTATTTTGATTCAAGTCAGGTGAGATGTTTAGGATTAATTAAATATTTGTGTGGTACATTGGTTCAATAACCTGCAAAAACAATTTTGATGGATATAGTAGTAGCATATATTCCTCCAAAATATGGGATGTTATTGTCAAGATCTTGGGGTGCAAAACTCAGAGGATCTCTTCAATTATACATGTCATATGCTACTATTTCAGTATTTGGCCAACCTAAGAGACTATACAGAGAACCTTTAATGAAATATGTGGTCAGTAGTCAAGAGAAGCCGGAAAATTTCCCCATTTACTCAGTACACTCTAATATGGACTCATTTATTCTTTATAATGTTGAATCTAATCTTCCCACTGAATTAGAAGTTCCAGTAACAGAACCAAAAGAAACTGCAAATAAATCTACTGTTCAAATCCAAGAAATCTCTGAGGAAAAAGAAACCTCAGATACCGAAGAAAAACCAGAAGAAAGTAAAAAACAAGATCTCACTGTTAAGAAAGTTCCTGAAACTCCTGATACTAATTATGAACATGAAATTCTGTGGCACTTAAAATTGGATGGTTCAGTTAATAAGTTAGGAGCTGGAGCTGGAATTTGGATACACAACCTTGAAAATGATCATGTTGAAGGCCATGCTTACAGATTGAAATTTAAATGCACTAATATTATGGCAGAATATGAAGCTCTTTTGTTAGGGCTTAAACTTGTCAAAATATTAGGGGAAATTAGAGTATCTTTCATAAGAGATTATGATTTAATCATTCAACAAATCAAAGGTGACTTTCTGACCAATGAACCCAGACTAAGAAAATATAGAGGAACATTTGTAGAGATTCTCAATACTTTTCTGCAGACTCAGCTTGCTAAAATCCCAAGAAAACAAAATTTGCATGCTCATAGTCTTGTAATGTTTGCTAGCACTTGTAAATTACCATTCAAACCTAATCATCAGTTCACAGCTGAGATTAGACACAGAACATCTATACCAGACAATTTTAAGAATTGGCAAGCGTTTGCGAATGACAATGAGATTAACAATTTTCTGACTTTAGAGAATGAAATTTCTAACAGTAACATAGATGAAGATACAATCATTGAATCTGATCAAATAAACGAACAAGAAACATATATTTCAGAAGAGAGTGTAATTCAAATGCTTCATCCAACAAAATTCACCAAAGAAGAAATGCAGGACCTTAAACAAATGGAAGTTGATGAGATTATAGAAGAAGAATCTGAGATCATTAATTTAAAAGATAATCATTTTCCTAAAGGATTAACTCCTCTAGAAGATGTTTTTGACTCTAATGATATTCCAAAGAAACCTAAAATGGAACCATTGAAAGCTGATATTGAGGAATATAATCTGGGAATTGAAGAAAATCATAAACTGATAAAGTTATCTAAATCTTTGTCTCCTGATCAAAAACTAAAATATGTTGAACTAATAAGAGAATTCCAAGATGTATTTGCCTGGAGTTATGAAGACTTGAAATCATATGACACCTCTATAATTCAGCATACAATACCTCTGAAATAAAATTAGAAACAATTTAAACAGAAACTCAGAAGAATCAACCATATATTGTTGCCTTTAATTGAGAAAGAAATCAAACGAATGTATGAAGCAGGGATAATTTCTCCTATTAGGTTTTCAGAGTGGTTGTGTAATTTAGTACCTACTAGGAAGAAAACTGGAGAGATCAGATTATGTGTTGATCTAAGAAATGTAAATAAGGTTTCTTTGAAGGATAATTACCCTTTGCCTAAAATGGATCACATTTTACAAAGGGTAGTATATGCTTCAAGGATTTATCTTCTAGATGGGTTTTGAGGATACAACCAGAGTTTGGTTCATCCTAATGACCAGGAAAAAGAAACTGTTACAACACCATGGGGTACATTCAAGTACGTTAAAATGCCATTCAGAATTAAAAATTCTAGAGCAACCTTCCAAATAGCAAAGGACATTGCATTTGAAAAATAAATTCATGACTTTCTTGTTATATATCTGGACGATTTAACTATTTTTTTCTAAATCCGATTAGCAGCATTTGGACCATCTGAGACAAGTATTCATAAAATGCAGAAAGTATGGTATCTCTTTGAATCCAAATAAGTCATTGTTTCATCTTGAAGAAGGTAAAATCTTGGGCCATATCATTTCCACAGATGGTATTAGAATTTATCTTGCTATAATAGAAGCTATATTGCAGATACCTCACCGTAGAAATGTTAAAGAAATTCAAGCTTTCATAGGAAAAATCAATTTTTTGAGAAGATTCATATCTAGCGTAGCTAAACTAATTAGATTGCTTACTAACACGTTAAAAAAGGATTCAAGTATTAAATGGACATTAGAAGCCAAACAATAATTTGAAGAAATTAAAATGGCTTTGACTAAAACACTAGTTCTCACCAGTCCACAATTTCATAGAGACTTCATAATATTTTCATTTGCATCAGAACATACTGTAGCAGTTGTTTTATTACAAAAGGATGATCAAGGATGTGAAAAACCTATATCCTTTTTTAGTAAATCACTAAGGGATGCATCATTAAAATACAACATCATGGAAAAACAAGATTTTTCACTTGTAAAAGCCATTAAAGATTTTAGAATCTATATATTTTATTCTCATGTGATAGCCTATGTACCAAATGTTGTTGTCAAAGACATCTTGACTTAAGATGGAATTGAGGGAAAAAGAGGCAAATGGATTGCTACCATATTAGAATATGATATTGAGATAAAGCCTACAAAGCTTATAAAATGACAGGGATTGGCTCAGCTCATGACAGAAACAAATTGCCAAGCCCTGGATATTAATGAACTAGATAACGGACAGGAGATGGTGACTCCACAAATCAGCCAGGCCTTTTTAAATTCACCTTTGTATGTTGATATAATTTATGTATTGTTAAACCTGCAAGATCCCCCAGGGTTATCCAGAACAAAGAAAAGGTTTTTAAAGATGAAATATTTGAAGTTTTTTATTTTAGATAATGTTCTCTTTTGGAAAAATCATGATGGTATTCTATTGAATTGTTTGTTAAAAGATGAAGCTGACAAGGTGATCAATGAATTCCATGCAAGAGACTGTGGTGGACACCTTTATTGGAAATCAACTGTAGATAATATCTTAAGAGATGGATTCTATTGTCCAACCTTGTTCTCTGATGTAAATAAATTTGTCACTACTTGCCATAAATGTCAAATTTTTGAAGGCAAGAGAAAACTATTACCTTTACCCTTGAAACCAATTTCCACTGAAAAACCTTTCCAACAATGGGGCCTAGATTTCATTGGAGAAATCCATCCTCCTTACTCTGGCCAACACAAATGGATCCTCACTGCCACAGATTATTTTACTAAATGGATAGAAGCAATTCCTTCCAGACAAGCCAATGACACTGTGATCATAGGATTCCTTGAAACCAATATATTATCAAAATTTTGCTGTCCTGAGAAAATCATAACTGATAATGTTGTTGCCTTCAAATCCAAGAAGATGATAAGTTTCTGTAATAAACACCATATCACCTTAAGTCATTCCACGGCCTATTACTCTCAGGGTAATGGACTAGCTGAATCTTCCAACAAAGGTCTCATTAATATTATCAAGAAATTATTGGAGGAAAACAAGAAAAATTGGCACAAGAAACTTACAAATGCATTGTGGGCAGACAGACTCACCACCAAAAAATCTATTGGGACTAGTCCTTATGAGTTAGTCTATGGTATTGAAGCTGTATTTCCTTCATCTTTAGGAGTTCCTGTAATGAAATTACTTCAAGAAGCTCAGGTTGAACAAAATGATATTCAAAGGAGAATAAATCAGAATATTAATTTGCAGCAGACCAGAGTGGAAGTTTATCAAAGATCCCAAGTATTGCAGGAGAAAGTAAAGAAGATATTTGATAAAAGGACTAAGGCAGAAGATTTCCAACTTGGAAACAAAGTTTTAAGATGGGATTCCAGAAGAGAGGATAAGGGAAAACATGGGAAGTTTGATTTCCTGTGGAAAAGACCTTATATTATTCATGCTTTACAAGGAAATAATACATATTTTCTGAAAAACTTGGATGGTACAGAAACTGAAGAAGGGCCAGTTAATGGTCGAATGTTGAAACATTACTTTGATCCTTTTTATTAGGATATCCTAATTTTTAACATGTACATACTAAATCCTTTGTAATGTATCAATTTTGAGTGGATAGTAACTTGCTGGAGTTGAAGCCCGAGGAGAAGGCCCTAAGCTTCAAAAGTATTACTATCATACATAAAATAAAGCAACAAGCAGAAGAAGATTCCATGGTTCAGTCAAAATCATTTTTAGGCCAAATAACCTGTTGTTCTTGACTCTTCGCCAGGAAAATCCATCCCCAAGTGGAGCCAGTGTTACACTCCTATACCAATAGGTGTCATATTTCATGATTGACTTGATGGGCTATGTAATATGTTCATACCTTTTCTTGTTGAAAAGGTTTTCCATATTCTCAAAAAATCAAAAAATTAAAAAAATGTAAAGAGGATATACCCTAAAAGAAAAATGAAAGGGTGAAAAGAATAAAAATGGCGAAAATGTAAAAGAAAATGAACCCCATCAAAAGAAAGGCCAAGGAAAGTGTGCAATTCTAAATTCCACCACTTTTTGCTCTCATGTAATAAATAAAATTGTGTGAAACTTGTATCTTATTCCACAATTGATGAACAGTCAAACAGTTTAAGCTTGTCTGGTTCATATTTCAATTTTATGTTTTAGAGATATAGAATAAAATCTAACCAAACTATTTAATCTTGGCAGATGAGTAGATAGGTAGAGTGAATAAAAGGAGCTCAACCTCTTAATCTGAGCCCTTGGATGTAATAAGGTTAGACCTAGATAGATATCCATATGTAAAAGAAAAAGTTTGACAAGGGTTTGCCAGTCTAAGTGCACCCTAATAAAGAAGAAAAAATGGTAGGGTAAAGTAGGTAGGGTAGGTAGATGATGTCGTAGAATTACATGTGATGGATAATGGTTCTAAATGTGTTAAATATTTAATTTCATCACAAGTGCAAAGACAAACAATACACTGGAAAAATTTCAAGCAAAGAAATGTTAGATTATTAATTTCCCTTCTCATTTTCCCTAAAAATTTCACTAATTTCCCCTAAGTACTAAGGCATTTGAAAATTAAAGGGGCTCAAGGCATTTCCTTGAATTTTGGAGGGACCGGACCCTCGGCCCAATAATTGGAAAAGCCTAAGTACTTAAAATCATTCATCATAACATTTCTTTCTAAAAAAATCTTTTCCTAAGTAAAATTCCATTTAATTAGGAAAATCATGCAATATTTCATAAAAACCCGATTCATAAAAGCATAAGTTAAATACATTATCTTGATGTTTTACACTTAGTGCTTTATTCATTTTCCATATTAATTTTTAACATATTATTTAAATCCTTATAAAATTTCCCCTTTTCCCGTATTATTTTAATAATAAAATTCGCAATTAATATGTCTCCCGCCCCGTTGGTTGAAAAATAACCATATATTTATTAAAATTCATTAATTGGTTGAAATTTCCAATTAATAAATAAACTCAACCCGCCATCGTATAAGGGATTAATAAACCCTCCAAATTAATTAATAACCTAATAAGCCAATCAAATCGTCCCGGATGTGATTATTTTTGATAAATTGCATTGGGCCTGCCATTTTAATTCCCCGTCATCTTCCTTTCCCGACGACCGTTCGATCGATCAACTCAAGATCTACGGTTATCGTCCATATCGCTAGCCATCCTCGTCTGAACAATAACGCGTGATGGCCGAGCATTTTTCTGAACAGTGCCGCACCACACGTCATTCATCATATGGAATCACTCACCCTCTGCTCAAAACCACTTTTCCCCAAAAGCAGTGTGATGGAAACCACTTAACGCCTACCTCCCGTGATGAAGCTTTTGTACTTGCTAACGTCATCCATTAAAAAAATAAAAAACCCGCCAACCTTTGAATTTGTAAATAAAACAAAAGAACCTGCGTCATTTTCACTTTCTCATGCAGTGACCAGTCTCCCATGCAACAAATTTTGAAATCAACTGTCGAAGATTTCCAACCACTACTTTACTGAAGAAAATTGCAGTCAAGCATCCATAATTCATCTGCCATTACCAGCACCTCTTTTCATCACTGTTGATTTCCCGGAAAATAGGTATCTACCTAAATTCCCACTGAAATCTGTAAAAAAACCTAGTTTTTGTTTTGAATTTCACACGAAAAACTGAAACAGGGTTCAGGACAATTCCCAAAACTACATTTTCATTCCCAAACCTGTGATTGTGCCTATTTTCATAAAAAAAACCTGAATTCATTTCTGAATCCACAAGAACCAGAAATGGAAATTCCCGTTGCTCTGAATGTCGCACCCTTGAATGCCCCTCACAGAGATTTAGATTATCTGGCTTTAGTAGATAGAGATTTCCAAATTAAAGACCTGGTTCTCAGTGAAAATCTCCTTCGAATTTTTTGTCACTGCAGAGATAATTACTTGAAAGGTTCTGACATTTTTGGATTATGGGAATCCAATCTTCCCATGTATCTTCTTCCCTCAGTCCACATTTTTCCTGAGATAATCCATTACTGCCATGCAAATTATGATCCCAATCAACGAGCAGTTTTGTCCCCGGGTTAGACCATCCTTTTTCCCATAATTGCTTAGTCTATCAATGAAATGTTACAATTTCAACCTGGTCAAGCCCTGACTCACCTGTCCATGGGATAATTACTTGATAAATCTGCCAAATTATCCCATGAAGAATTAAATCACCTCTGTCAAATATTCATGTTGCCAGAACATCAGCCCAAAGGCCCTCCCCCTTATGGTTATACCTTTTTCACTGATGTGGGCAGGCTTATTTTGAATATGATATCCTCTATAATGGGCTTCAATACTAGTGAATATGTTGACCAATTAACCCTAGTATGGTTATCAATTTTTACCCCTGGACAGCCCCCTGCTGTCAAGTATGATTTTGCTTCCTACATTGCAGATAAAATCCATGATCAGTTCATGAGATTAGAGAATGAAAGAGTGTTCAAGTATTCTTCTATCATATATCATCTCATGCTTTACTTTTAATCAGAGATTTTCCCTTTTTCTGTCAAAAAACTTGATGCCAAAGGAAATCCTAGGTCTGTAATTTTTTGGCCTACCATCACTCATAATTCTTAGGTCTGTAATTTTTTGGTCTGTCATCACTCATAATTCCCCTGATTCTCCTTATTCCTACAATGATTTTATTGACCTTTTTGTACACCCTGCAACCACCTTTTTGACATGAGTCTCCCCTCCTAGGGTCAATAGTGAAATAAAGAAATTTCTTCAACTCTCAAAGAAATACCGGATAGGTGACTGGTACCTATACCGAAATCACACAAAAATAAAAATATATGGGTGTGAGTTATGCCCATTTAAGTTGCCAAAATATGTCCCAATGAGACTCTTTGCATTAGATTATTTCAGGAAGATGATCAATTCAGATATATTCCATTTTTGTAATGCAAAGAAAAAGGCTCAACTCAGGATTAAAATTTAGTTAGGTCCTTTTCTCTGTAACTCTAGAGATGTTGGAAAAGAAGCTGAAAGAATCTTAGAAGACTATCTAAAATTACAAAAAAGTTTCTACTCGGTACCTTATAACCCAAACAACTTTATTTGTGATAGAAGAATGAAAAATAAACTATCACCATACATTCATCAAAGAATCCCAGAAATTGAACAGTATGCCAATATGGATAAATGGATGGAAGGGACATTAATAGAACAAGATAGTGAGCAGGTCAATGTTGAAAATGTAATGAAAGACCTTGAAAAAATACTTGACCTAGACTCTTTTGGAGAGGTGCAGATACCATGTATTGGTTCTTCTTCTTCTGGGACTTCTCAACAAAATTTACAGGAAATCAGTGCATTAGCTACGGTAGCATCTAAAGGAAAGAATAAAGAGGATGATATACAAGTTACAAAGAAATTTACAATGAAAAAACAGCCTGAAACTTCTAAAGAACAGGTTCAAGTACAGATTTCTCCTACTCAGACTAATGTGGCAGAAATATCAATTCCACAAACTCCTCTTAATGTAGAAAAGGGTAAGAAGAGAGATGCTGAAGCAGGTAATCCTACCAATGGGTCTTCAGAACAGCCTGATGTTAAAAGACAAAAATTGAATCCTCTTCCAAAAGTAGAATATGTTCGTGAAATCTCTTATAGTCGAAGGAGAGAAGAACTAGGTAGTTAGCAAACATGTACAATCAGTACTTTACAGATAAAAGAGTTGCAAAGGCAGCAAAGTGTAGAAGTATCATCTTTCAAACCACCAGTGAAAGATGCCTAAGATATTAAAAGGACATTCATAAATATAAAGGCTAGAAATGATCCACTCAGACTCCAAGTTTACAATCAATGTTTGAATATGGCTCCTAAGAATAAAAAAAGATTGATGTTAGCCTATGACATTCAATAGGGTATAATGATAATGAGTCACTTCAAACCCAAAGTGCAGCAACCTCAAACAATTGCAGATTATATCAGAACTAATTTTGAAGTCATAGAAAAGGATATTCATCCTTTGGATCAAATTGAGCTGCATAAACAGACAGGTGAAATGATTTATTCTACTCTGACAAATAAATCAATGATGACCCAGAAATTGCAAGATTCTTTGGAGAATACTAATCCTCATTTAAGTCTTGAAAAAGCCTCTTCTAAGGCTAAGGACAACAGGATAAAGACTTTGGAGGAAATATTTATTGGATTGGGTCATAATCCCAAGGACGTCAAGGGTATAGAAGCCTTGATCAAGAAAAAAGATGATGATATTGCAACCTTGAGAAAACCACTGATGTTACCACCCTCAAGACATCCATAGACTGCAGAAATCATGAAGCAAAATTCTGAAGAAGAATTGATGGATTTGATCTTGAAACTAAATGAGCAGCTTAATGAAACTGAAAAAGAGCTTGAAAAGGCGTTAAAAGACAGGCAGACTAATATTCCAGCATCTACAGCAGAAATAATTACAGGTACATGTACAACAGGTCAGCCAACAGAATTGTCACAGGTGCATACTTCCAATTTAAGTACAGGAGAATTAATAAAGTAAATGGAGGAATTGAAACTCCAATTGACAGAGCTACAGAGAAAAAAGGTGCAACTCACCACTTTGGAACAGAAATATGATCTCTCAAAGATGAGTGTTGCAGATAAAACAAGCGAGGTCAACAGATTAGAAAAGTTGGTTAAATGATTGGAGAAGAATCTCGCATTGGAGAAGCCTTTAAAGGAAATAAATGAAATTCTTTGGGACAACATCATCCAGTCAATAAAATATGTCTTGCCCTTAATTCAAATAATGTATGAACAAAATGATTTGGTCAAATTGGCTCTGGAAGAAATCCTAAAAGCAAGAGAAGAATTGGGAAACATGCCTGAAGAAGCTGATAAACTTATCCACTTTTTAAATACTCAGAACAAGCATCAACTTGAAGAACTTGGCATTCTATACAGGACAGGAACAATTTTGGAAATAAAGATAGTTTTTACCAAAAGAACTCTGATGCAGAATCTAGAACGAAGATGCTCTGATATGCAAGATGAAATCACTGCCTTTATAAAAATATTTGATATTTTGTTGAATAAAGGATTGCCCAGTCCTTTAGTCTCAGAGGATAAATTGATGGACCTTGAAATTTATGTTGAGAAATTGGACAAGCATGCTGACAATCAGGCCATTTCCTCAACGAGCTCATCAGTAGTAGCATTGCCTACAGGAAAAATTCTTCATGATAGATTGGAAATTTTGTTTTATCTCGAGCATGAGGTAAAGCATTTGTTCCCAATTCAACCCACTTTCTCTAGATATACAAAGACATATGAAACTCTGAGAAAGATGCAAAGGACCAGAATGCTGGAAGAAAAATGGTGGGAAGGAATGTTAAATCTTTTGTAAACATTATCCTTACATGAATTTTTGATTATGTACTACAGTAAGTCATGATAAGAAGGATAAACAGAGGTTAAAGAGTATCAGTAAAATAGATCAGCTAGCACAGAGTTACGAGAGAGGACAATAACAAGCCAAATCATAGTGCATGCCTCCAACACATTCTTAAAATAAGGAAACACCACAAAAGCAGTTATCATTTCTCTTACCTACAAGACTATCTGTCTCTAGTTTGTTGTAAAATACTTATGACTCATCCTAGATTATATCTCAATTTGTTATGAGATATTTTTTGTAATTTTTTGTATAAATACTCCCTCAATTGGAGTATTGAGGGGTGGATTCTTAGACTTTGCTGTAACATTGAATATTTTGGAATAAAGTGTTGTTGGAGAAATTTCGCATGGCTAGCTGGATGATGAATTAATGCAAAAGATTTTTTACAGGATTCTTGTGTCAGACAACGGATCAATAAGTCATCTATCTCTTATGTTTTGAAGTCTTTATATTTGTTTATTATATCATCTTTGTTTCATTTCTGAATGATTAATGAAAAGGAATAAATCAGAAAGTGCTTAAGTGTAATCTGATTTTAATCATTGTTATTCTAAATATTTTCTTCTAAACTGGTTTAAATAGTGAATTCTTAATTGCTCTTGTTTTTCTAGTTTACGCACTTTGATTATTTAGTAAATAATACTTAATTTCTCTTTATTAATAATCACTCAATTTCCCTCTTATAAATGTGTTGAAGGATTCTTAATTGACCTTCATCCATTTTGATTCCATCCCATTCACTTAAGATCTAGATTTGTTCCCTGTTTGATTATCTTGCCCTGTGAAACCATCTTTCGTTAAGAAAATAAATCCAATCAAGCCATTTTTTTTGACTCCATTAGCCCAATGGCCTAAACTACTCAATCTTACCCTCGGCTATTGAATTCCATCACCCAAATTCAAACAAAACCCCTGGACTTTATAACTAGCCTAATATCTCCCAAAACAAAGTTAAATTTTAGAGAGAGAGCCCTCTCTAGGTACAAATTGGCTAGATTGTGTACCTAAAAGTTGGTTTTTGGTTACCTTAGACCACTTTCCTCTTCCCAACAACTTCAAGAAAAATATGAGTGATAACATAGTGGCGACTCTGCTGGGAAACTTGAAGAATTTTATTGTTACTATTGTTTACTTTATAAACTACAAACGGAGCCTGAAGTTAGCCAGGTAGCCTTTGAACTACTTTTGCTATGCAATTGCATAAGTAAATAAATGTTGCTTCAGTCTATCTCTGGTTTAGTTTATGAAATGAACTTTGGTTTCAAACATTTGATCAGATCCTCTAGTCAAATAAATCTTTAAGAAAATCTAAATCCAATATCTAAAACTTCTTAAAGAGATTTTTGAAGTTTTATTGTTCATTCTGTTTAGAAAAAAAAACCAAAAAATATATCACCTGGAAACCTGGCTTCAGAAAGGATTCGTTACACCAGGGCTAATCCTGATCCAAATCCATCGCCTGTGTTTGAAAATCCAGATCTGATCCACAGAATTCTTAGGAGACAAGATAGTCAAGAAAGCTCTGGTAGTTCTCAACCTCTCTATATATCAATATCATGTCCTGTGAAGTGGATTTATCTTGAGGATGAAACTTTTGACGAGTAGTTTGAAAAATCTTTATTTGTAAATTTTTCTGAATCTGAGTTGTCCAATTTGGTTCCAGACCCAGTATTTCTTGAAGATTTACAATTTTAATTTGTTACTTCACATCTTGATAAACATTTGTGATATTCCATACAATCTGAGTTTACCTCTAAAGGAACTTCAAATATTTCTATGATCACTTCAGCTTCTCTAAGTTCATCAACATTTCCTCAAACATCTCAACCTCAAACTACCCCTTCCATTCCTCCACCCACCACTGACATACCAACCTCACCTGTTATTTCATTGTTACCTCCTGCAATGGCAAATAGATAT
Organism: Pinus albicaulis; assembly: GCA_034641835.2. Lineage (NCBI taxonomy): Eukaryota > Viridiplantae > Streptophyta > Pinopsida > Pinales > Pinaceae > Pinus > Pinus albicaulis. The sequence goes on from CM076575.1 coordinate 251,966,162, forward strand.
GCTCCTTTGGTGTTACCAGCTAATATAGGGGCTATGCCCCAAGACTACCAAAGTAAAATCACTCTTTTCGATGGTTCTGGTACTTACACTGCACAACATCATACTAAAAAGATGACCGATTATTTTGAAATTTATGAAATAGATGCTGATGATGTGAGAATGAGAATATTTGTCCAAATTCTTACTGGAGAAGTCAAAAGCTGGTTTAGAGCCCTTCCTGCAAAAAATTTTACTGACTTACAAGCTCTTTATAGATCATTTTTAAATAGATGGGAAAAGAAGAAAGATCCTCTTCAAATCTTATCAGACTTTGGAAAACTAAAGAGAGGACCAAATGAGACTGTGCAAGATTACGTCACCAGGTTCAATGAGGCTTACAATGCTATTCCCAAAAATCTTAGACCTCCTCCAGATTCAGTATTAATCAAATTCCCTAATGGATTTGATTCTGATATGGCATATCAGCTTAGGGAAAGAGCTCCTCAAACATTAGAAGAAATGCAAAGTATATTTGTTAGTGTTGAAGCCAACCTGATATAGAAATGAGTTAGAGCCAGAGCTGAAAGGAGAATGCCTTCAAATAAAGAACCCACAGCTTTTGAAAATAAATTGGATGCTATTATCAAATGAATGGAAAGGCTAGGAGATAGAGTAGAAACAATTGAATAGAAATCTCCTTGGGATGGTCAACCGAGCAATACTGTGAGAAATCCAAATTTTAGAAGGAACCAAAATCAAAATACTGGAAAAATTGGTCCTGACCAAAATATTAGGCCCCCATTCCTGGAAAATTATATTGAAGCCTCAACTTCCGAGGAACCAATTGAAGATACTCAAATAAACAACTTTACTGAACGCAAGGATGAACCAAAAATTTTCTTGACCCAAGATGATCAAGAAGCTCATATTCTTAAGCAGTTTCAAATCCATTCAGGAGAATCATTTGACTTTAAGGAAGGATATGACACAGCCATTTACGAAGTTCACAAGCAATATAATCTAAGAAGTAGAAGAATTGATGTCCCAGAAACAAGTAAATAGAAAGCTACAAAACAACCCCTCAAAGGTAAAACAAATACTACCCATGTACATATTCTTTCTAGATCAGATCCTAATCCTGCTAACCCAATAATTGAAGATGTATCTGACAGTCAACTGAATAACAAACAACTTTCCAATACTCTTCCTCCTAAAGGAAACGTAGAGGAACCTCCAAAAGTTGATTTGGAAACAACTTTAGCTCATAACCCCATTCCTGAAAAGGAGAAAAATACTGAAAACATAGAAGATAAAGAGAATCTAGCTGCTCGAAATAGAAGAACTAAGACCAAGAAATCTTTTAATCTAGAAGCTGAAGTAGGAAAATTAAAGATATTTGTTCCATTGTATGAATTAGCTAAACATGATATCTACTGAAGTCAAATCAATAGATCACTTAATATTACTGGAAGTGATGACTCAGTAAATGTTTTTTATGACCAACCCAGATTACTCTTTGGCACTGAAGTAAATGGAAAACTAGGAAGTGGAGGAACTCCTCCATTCTATGTGAGTTTGAATATATATGATTAAATACTTCATAATGCCATGCTTGATTCTGGGGCATCTCACAATCTAACGCCCAAGGATGTAATGGAGAGATTAAACTTAGACATCACCAGACCCTACAAAGATATATTTTCTTTTGATTCAAGTCAGGTGAGATGTTTAGGATTAATTAAAGATTTATGTGTTACATTCATTCAATACCCTGCAAAAACAATTTTGATGGATATAGTAGTAGCAGAAATTCCTCCAAAATATGTGATGCTATTGTCCAGATCTTGGGGTGCAAAACTTGGAGGATCTCTTCAATTAGACATGTCATATACGATTATTTCAGTATTCAGCCAACCTAAGAGACTATACAGAGAAAATTTAATGAAATATGTGGTCTGTAGTCAGGAGAAGCCTGAAAATTTCCCCATTTACTCAGTACACTCTGATATGGACTCATTTATTCTTTATAATGTTGAATCTGATCTTCCCACTGAATTAGAAGTTCCAGCAACAGAACCAAAAGAAACTGCAAATAAATCTAGTGTTCAAATCCAAGAAATCTCTGAGGAAAAGGAAACCTCAGATACCCAAGAAAAACCAGAAGAAAGTAAAAAACAAGATCTCGCTGTTAAGAAAGTTCCTAAAACTCCTGATACTAATTATGAATGTGAAATTCTGTGGCACTTAGAATTTGATGGTTCAATTAATAATATAGGAGCTGGAGCTAGAATTTGGATACACAACCTTGAAAATGATCATGTTGAAGGCCATGCTTATAGATTGAACTTTAAATGCACTAATAATATGGCAGAATATGAAGCTCTTTTGTTAGGGCTTAAACTTGTCAAAAGATTAGGGGAAATTAGAGTATCTGTCATAGGAGAGTCTGATTTAATCATTCAACAGATCAAAGGTGATTTTCTGACCAACGACCCCAGACTGAGAAAATATAGAGGAACAGTTGTAGAGATTCTCAATACTTTTCTACAGACTCAGCTTGCTAAAATCCCAAGAAAACAAAATTTGCATGCTCATAGTCTTGGAATATTTGCTAGCACTTGTAAATTACCATTCGAACCTAATCATCAGTTCACAGCTGAGATTAGACACAGACCAGCTATATCAGACAATTTTAATAATTGGCAAGTGTTTGCAAATGACAATCAGATTAACAATTTTCTGAGTTTAGAGAATGCATTTTCTAATAGTAACATAGATGAAGATACAATCATTGAATCTGATCAAATAAATGAATAAGAAAAATATATTTCAGAAGAGAGTGAAATTCAAATGCTTCATCCAACAAAATTCATCAAAGAAGAAATGCAGGACCTTAAACAAATGGAAGTTGATGAGATTATAGAAGAAGAATCTGAGATCACTAATTTAAAAGATAATCATTTGCCTAAAGGATTAACTCCTCTAGAAGATCTTTTCGACTCTAATGATATTCCAAAGAAACCCAAAATGGAACCATTGAAAGCTGATATTGAGGAATATAATCTGGGAACTAAAGAAAATCCTAAACTGATAAAGTTATCTAAATCTTTGTCTCCTGATCAGAAACTAAAATATGTTGAACTAATAAGAGAATTCCAAGATGTCTTTGCCTGGAGTTATGAAGACTTGAAATCATAAGACACCTCTATAATTCAGCATACAATACCTCTAAAATAAAATCAGAAACCATTTAAATAGAAACTCAGAAGAATCAACCCTGTATTGTTGCCTTTAATTGAAAAAGAAATCAAACGAATGTATGAAGCAGGGATAATTGCTCCTATTAGGTTTTCAGAGTGGGTGTCTAATTTAGTACCTACTAGGAAGAAAACTGGAGAGATTAGATTATGTCTTGATCTAAGAAATGTAAATAAGGTTTCTTTGAAGGATAATTACCCTTTGGCTAAAATGGATCACATTTTACAAAGGGTAGTAGGCGCCTCAAGGATTTTTCTTCTAGATGGGTTCTGAGGATACAACCAGATTTTGGTTCATCCTAATGACCAGGAAAAAACAACTTTTACAACACCATGGGGTACATTCAAGTATGTTAAAATTCCATTCAGACTTAAAAATGCTGGAGCAACCTTCCAAATAGCAATGGACATTGCATTTGCAAAATAAATTCATGACTTTCTTGTTATATATCTGGATGATTTAACTGTTTTTTCTAAATTATATCAGCACCATTTGGACCATCTCAGACCAGTATTCATAAAATGCAGAAAGTATGGTATCTCTTTGAATCCAAAGAAGTCCTTTCTTGGTCTTGAAGAAGGTAAAATCTTGGGCCATATCATTTCCAAATATGGCATTAGAATTGATCTTGCTAGAATAGAAGCTATATTGCAGATACCTCAGCCTAGAAATGTTAAAGAACTTCAAGCTTTCATATTAAAAATCAATTTTTTGAGAATATTCATATCTAGCTTAGCTGAACAAATTAGATTGCTTACTAACATGTTAAAAAAGAATTCAAGTATTAAATGGACAGTAGAAGCCAAACAAGCATTTGAAGAAATTAAAATGGCTTTGACTAGAACACCAGTTCTTACCAGTCCACAATTTGATAGAGACTTCATAATATTTTCATTTGCAATGAAACATATTGTAGCAGTTGTTTTATTACAAAATGATGATCAAGGATGTGAAAAACCTATAGCTTTTTTTAGTAAATCACTAAGGGATGCATCATTAAAATACAACATCATGGAAAAACAAGCTTTTTCACTTGTAAAAGCCATTAAATATTTTAGAATCTATATATTGTATTCTCATGTGATAGCCTATGTACCAAATGTTGTTGTCAAAGACATCTTGACTCAAGATGGAATTGAGGGCAAAAGAGGCAAATGTATTGCTACCATATTAGAATATGATATTGAGATAAAGCCTACAAAGCTTATAAAAGGACAGGGATTGGTTCAGCTCATGACAGAAACAAATTGCCAAGCCCTGGATATTAATGAACTGGATAATGAACAGGAGATGGTGACTCCACAAATCAGCCATCCCTTTTTAGATTCACCTTGGTATGCTGATATAATTTATGTATTGTTAAACCTGCAAGCCCCCCCAGGGTTATCTAGAACAAAGAAAAGGTTTTTAAAGATGACATCTTTGAAGTTTTGTATTTTAGATAATGTTCTGTTTTGGAAAAATCATGATGGTATTCTATTGAATTGTTTGTTAAAATATGAAGCTGACAATGCTCTCAATAAATTCCATGCAGGAGACTGTGGTGGACACCTTTATTGGAAATCAACTGTAGATAAGATATTAAGAGTTGGATTCTATTGGCCAACCTTATTCTTTGATGTAAATAAATTTGTCACTGCTTGCCATAAATTTCAAATTTTTGAAGGCAAGAGAAAACTATTACCTTTACCCTGGAAACCAATTTCCACTAAAAAACCTTTCCAACAATGGGGCCTGGATTTCATTGGAGAAATCCATCCTCCTTACTCTGGCCAACACAATTGGATCCTCACTACCACGGATTATTTTACTAAATGGATAGAAGCAATTCCTTCCAGACAAGCCAATGACACTGTGATCATAGGATTCCTTGAAACCAATATATTATCAAGATTTGGCTGTCCTAAGAAAATCATAACTGATAATGTTGTTTCCTTCAAATCCAAGAAGATGATAAGTTTCTGTAATAAATATCATATCACCTTAATTCATTCCACAGCCTATTACCCTCAGGGTAATGGACTATTTGAATCTTCCAACAAAAGTCTCATTAATATTATCAAGAAATTATTGGAGGAAAACAAGAAAAATTGGCACAAGAAACTTACAAATGCATTGTGGGTAGACAGAATCACCACCAAAAAATATATTGGGACTAGTCCTTATGAGTTAGTTTATGGTATTGAAGTTGTATTTCCTTCATCTTTAGGAGTTCCTGTAATGAAATTACTTCAAGAAGCTCAGGTTGAACCAAATGATATTCAAAGGAGAATAAATCAAACTATCAATTTGCAGCAGACCAGAGAGGATTTTATCAAAGATCCCAAGTATTTCAGGAGAAACTAAAGAAGATATTTGATAAAAGGTCCAAGGCAGAAGATTTCCAACTGGGAAACAAAGTTCTAAGATAGGATTCCAGAAGAGAGGATAAGGGAAAACATGGGAAGTTTGATTTCCTGTGGAAAGGACCTTATATTATTCATGCTTTACAAGGAAATAATACATATTTTCTGAAAATTTTGGATGGTACAGAAACTGAAGAAGGGCCAGTTAATGGTCGAATGTTGAAACATTACTTTGATCCTTTTTATTAGGATATCCTAATTTTTAACATGTACATACTATATCCTTTGTAATGTATCAGTTTTGAGTGGATAGTAACTTGCTGGAGTTGAAGCCCAAGGAGAAGGCCCAAAGCTTCAAAAGTATTACTATCATACATACAATAAAGCAACAAGTAGAAGAAGAATCCATGGTTCAGTCAAAATAATTTTTAGGCCAACTGACCTGTTGTTCTTGACTTTTCACCAGGAAAAGCCATCCCCAAGTGGAGCCAGTGTTAGACTCCTATACCAATAGATGTCATATTTCATGATTGACTTGATGGGCTATGTAATATGTTCATACCTTTTCTTGTTGCAAAGGTTTTCCATATTCTCAAAAAATCAAAAAAATTAAAAAATGTAAAGAGGGTATACCCTAAAAGAAAAATCAAAGGGTGAAAAGAATAAAAATGGTGAATATGTAAAAAAAAATAAACCCCACCAATAGAAAGGCGATGGAAAGTGTGCAAGTCTAAATGCCACTAATTTTTGCTCTCATGTAATAAATAAAATTGTGTGCAACTTGTATCTTATGCCACAATTGATGAACAGTCAAACAGTTTAAGCTTGGCTAGTTCATATTTCAATTTTATGTTTTAGAGATATAGAATAAAATCTGACCAAACTGTTTAATCTTGGTAGATGAGTAGATAGGTAGAGTGAATAAAAGGAGCTCAACATCTTAATCTAAGCCCTTAGATGTAATAAGGTTAGACTTAGATATATTTCCAGATGTAAAAGAAAAAGTTTGATGAGGGTTTTCCAATCTAAGTGCACCCTAATAAAGAAGAAAAAATGGTAGGGTAAAGTAGGTAGGGTAGGTAGATGATGTTGTAGAATTACATGTGATGGATAATGCTTCTAAATGTGTTAAATCCTTAATTTCATCACAAGTGCAATGGCAGACAATACATTGGAAGAATTTCAAGAAAAGCAAAGTCAGATTATTAACTTCCCTTCTCATTTTCCCTAAAAATTTCACTAATTTCCCCTAAGTACTAAGGCATTTGAAAATTAATGGGGCTCAAGGCATTTCCTTGACTTTTTGAGGGACCGGACCCTCGGCCCAATAATTGGAAAAGCCTAAGTACTTAAAATCATTCATCATGACATTTCTTTCTAAAAAAATATTTTCCTAAGTAAAATTCCATTTTACTTAGGAAAATCATGCAATATTTCATAAAAACCCTATTCATAAAAGCATAAGTTAAATACATTATCTTGATGTTTTACACTTAGCACTTTTTTCATTTTCCATATTAATTTTTAACTTATTATTTAAATCCTTGTAAAATTTCCCCTTTTCCCATATTATTTTAATAATAAAATTCCCAATTAATATGTATCTCGCCCCGTTGGTTGAAAAATAACCATATATTTATTAAAATTCATTAATTGGTTGAAATTTCCAATTAATAAATAAACTCGACCCGTCGTCATATAAGGGATTAATTAACCCTCCAGGTTAATTAATAACATAATCTGCCAATCAAATCGTCCCCGATGTGATTATTTTTAATAAATTGCATTGGTCCCGCCATTTTCATTCCCCGTCATCTTTCTTTCCCCACGACCGTTCGATCGATCAACTCAATATCTATGGTTATCGTCCATATCGCTGGCCATCCTCGTCCAAATGATAACGCGCAATGGCCGAGTCATTTTTTGAACAGTGCCACACCACATGTCGTTCATCGTATGGAATTACTCACCCTCCGCTCAAAACCACTTTTCCCCAAAAGCTGTGAGATGGAAACCACTTAGCCCCTACCTCCCGTGAAGAAGCCTATGTACTTGCTAACGTCATCCATTAAAAAAATGTAAAACCCACCAACCTTTGACTTTGTAAATAAAACAAAATAACCCACGTCATTTTCAGTTTCTCATGCAGTGACCAATCTCCCATGCAACAAATTTCGAAATAAATTGTCGAAGTTTTCCAACTGCTACATTACTGAAGAAAATTACAGTCAAGCATCCATAATTCATCTGCCATTACCAGCACCTCTTTTCATCACTGTTTATTTTCCGGAAAATAGGTATTTACCTAAATTCCCACTGAACTCTGTAAAAAAACCTAGTTTTTGTTTTGAATTTCACACGAAAAACTGAAACAGGGTTCAAGACAATTCCCAAAACTACATTTGCATTCCCAAACCTGTGATTGTGGCCATTTTTAATAAAAAAACCTGAATTCATTTATGAATCTACAAGAACCAGAAATGGAAATTCCCGTGGCTCTGAATGTTGCACCCTTGAACGCCCCTCATAGAGATTTAGATTATCTACCTTTAGTAGACAGAGATTTCCAAATTAAAGACCTGGTTCTCAGTGAAAATCCCCTTCGAATTTTCTGTCACTGCAGAGATAATTACTTTAAAGGTTATGAAATTTTTGGATTATGGGAATCCAATCTTCCCATGTATCTTTCTCCCTTAGTCCACATTTTTCCTGAGATAATCCATTACTGCCATGCAAATTATGATCCCAATCAACGAGCAGTTTTTTCCACGGGTCAGACCATCATTTTTCCCATAAATGCTTATTCTATCAACGAAATGTTACAATTTCAACCTGGTCAAGCCTTGACTGACTTGTCCATGGGAGAATTACTTGATAAATCTACTAAACTATCCCATGAAGAATTAAATCGCTTCTATCAAATATTCATATTGCCAGAACATCAGCCCAAAGGCCCTCCCCCTTATGGTTATACCTTTTTCACTAATGTGGGTAGGCTTATTTTGAATATGATATCCTCTATAATGGGTTTCAATACTAGTGAATATGTTGACCAATTAACCCTAGTATTGTTATCAATTTTTACCCCTGGACAACCCCCTGCTGTCAAGTATGATTTTGCTTCCTAGATTGTAGATAAAATCCATGATCAGTTCATGAGATTAGAGAATGAAAGAGTGTTCAAGTATTCTTCTATCATATATCATCTCATGCTTTAATTTCAATCAGAAAGTTTCCCTTTCTGTGTCAAAAAACTTGATGCCAAAGGAAATCCTAGGTCTGTAATTTTTTGGTCTGCCATCACTCATAATTCCCCCGATTCTCCTTGTTCCTACAATGATTTTATTGACCTTTTTGTACACCATGCAACCACCTTGTTGACATGAGTCTCCCCTCATAGGGTCAATAGTGAAATCAAGAAAATTCTTCAACTCTCAAAGCAATACCGGATAGGTGACTGGTACCTATACCGGAATCACACAGAAATCAAAATATATGGGTGTGAGTTATGCCCATTTAAGTTGCCAAAATATGTCCCAATGAGACTCTTTGCATTAGAGTATTTCAGGCAGATGATCAATTCAGATATAGTCCATTTTGGTAATGCAAAGAAAAAGGCTCAACTCAGGATTAAAAGTCAGTTAGGTCCCTTTGTTTCTAACTCTAGAGATGCTGGAAAAGAAGCTGAAAGAATCTTGGAAGACAATCTAAAATTACAAAAAAGTTTCTGCTGGGTACCTTATGACCCAAACAGCTTTATTTGTGATAGAAGAATGAAAAATAAACTATCACCATACATTCATCAAAGAATCCCAGGAATTGAACAGTATGCCAATATGGATGAATGGATGGAAGGGACATTGATAGAACAAGATAGTGACCAGGTCAATGTTGAAAATGTAATGAAAGACCTTGAAAAAATACTTGACCTAGACTCTTTTGGAGAGGTGCAGATACCAGGTATTGGTTCTTCTTCTGCTGGGACTTCTCAAAAACATTTACAGGAATTCAGTGCATTGGCTACGGTAGCATCTAAAGGAAAGGAGAAAGAGGTTGATATACAAGTTACAGAGAAATTTACAATGACAGGAAAGTCTGAAACTTCTAAAGAACAGGGTCAAGTACAGATTTCTCCTACTCAGACTAATGTGGCAGAAATATCAATTTTACAAACTCCTCTTAATCTAGAAAAGGGTAAGAAGAGAGATGTTGAAGAAACTACTCCTATCAGCGTGTCTTCGGAACACCCTGATGTTAAAAGACAAAAATTGAATCCTCTTCGAGAAGTAGAATCTATTCATGAAATCTCTGATATTCAAAGGAGAGAAGAAATAGGCAGTCAGCAAACATGTACAATCAGTGGGACATCGACTACTTTACAGAGAAAAGAGCTGCAAAAGCAGCAAAGTGTAGAAGTATCATCTTTCAAACCACCAGTGAAAGATGCCTAGGATATTAAAAGGACATTGATAAATATAAAGGCCAGAAATGATCCACTCAGACTCCAATTTTACAATCAATGTTTGAAGATGGCTCCTAAGAATCAACAAAGATTGATGTCAGCGTATGACATTGAACAGGGTAAAATGATAATGAGTCACTTCAAACCCAAAGTGAAGCAACCTCAAATAGCTGTAGATTATATCAGAACTAATTTTGAAGTCATAAAAAAGGATATTCATCCTTTGGATCAAATTGAGCTGTATAAATAGACAGGTGAAATGATTTATTCTACTTTGACAGATAAATCAACGATGACCCAGAAATTGCAGGATTCTTTGGAGAATACTAATGCTCAATTAAGTCTTGAACAAGCCTCTTCTCAGGCTAAGGACAATGAGATAAAGACTTTGGAGGAAATAATTATTGGATTGGGTCATAGTCCCAAGGATGTCAAGGGTATAGAAGCCTTGATGAAGAAAAAATATGATGATATTGCAGCCTTGAGAAAACAACTGAAGTTATTAGCCTCAATGTTGGCAATATGATGCAGAGTGTTGTCCTTGATGGAAACCCACTTGATGAAGATGATGGCAACCTACTTGATGAAGTTATTCTTGACTTGATGGACTTGGTAATGATGTAAATCTGATGTGATATGATGTGTCTACAGAGCAACTCAGATGTAATGATGAAAGGAATTCCAGTATGTGCTAGAACAATGATGAAAAGTGTGTGTCTCAAGGCATACGCGGGTTTGTCAAGGATAAGGCGCGTATGCACGCGGAAAAGTACGTGCCAAGTCGCATATGGTCAATTGCGCTCTAAATGTGTAAAACCAAGGGTTACTACCATGGTATTGACCCATTGTATTGAGTGCTGGGTTGTCTATTTGATCCCGCCCAAGAATACCATCGGAAGCGATGTAGTTTTGGCTCATGGTATTGAAAAAGGGTAAACCTATATAAGGAGAAGAAAATCAGTGTGCAAATGGGGTGCATGAGTCTAGGTTTGAATGGAGACTTCACTCTGAAGTATGTCTGGATGGAAAGGGTAACAGTTTGATGATAGATCTGAATCTGTGATGCACCTATGAAGAAAATGATGAAGAAGGTTATCTAGATCTGAAATGTATTTGTATCTTCTAGATCTCTTTATGGAATGATTAGATCTGTGATCTAGAAAATCTGTGCTGAAGTAAAGAATGAAGATCTGAGTTGTTTATCTGTTTTGGAGAGCTGCACTGCCCTAAAATTTCTAAAGATCTATACGCAGGTTTGTCGAGGAGAAAGCGTGTATATACGCGGCTTGTATTCAGCTAAAGCGTGTATGGAAATTGAAATCAACTCTGAAATGTGTGCAGATGTATACGCGGGTTGGTATCTGTGAAAGCGCGTATATACACAGGATCAGTGAAGAAAAAGCGCGTATGTAATTTAGGGTTTGCTGAAGTATGTGGTATTAAATGTCTGATCTGTTCTGTTGTTTTACTGCTATCTGTCAATGATGATCTGGGTTGTTCGAATATTGATTATGCTACTATAGAGCAAGTTGTTGGTTTGATGAATTTTCCTTGAGCTTAATAGTGTGGGTTGGATCCAGTGTGAAAATTTAAGAAACGTGGTCCATGGTGGTGCTGAGGGTTGTAGCCTTCAGCCAGGGGGTTGTAGCTCCCTTCCAGGAGAGGCTGGTAAACGAGAGAAGGTTGTAGCCTTCTGCAGGTGGTTGCCTGCGTGCTGGTATGATTCTGCGCCAGTACATGGTTGTAAGATGTTTTCTCTATAATAAAATATTGAAGGCTGAGACAACGGCAGCGGTGGTTTTCTCCCAACTTGGGTTTCCACCTAAAATCCTGGTGTTCATGTGTGTTGCTTATTTGTGATGGTTTATTTTGTTATTACTGCTCATTCTTACTGTTTATTGAACATCTAATGAATGAATGATGGAATGATATAAGTGAAGAATTATCTGCATAATAAGATTACTGGACATACACATGTTTTATTAAGTATATCCGCGTGTATACGTATGTATTTTCAAGTAAGAAAAAGTAAAAAGTCTTGAGTATGCCCAAAATACTGATTCACCCCCCCCCCCCTCTCAGTAATTTTCCCAACAATTGGAATCAAAGTAGGTCCTTCTGCAGAAGCTTGATCGCTTGAAGGAGATCTGTCACAATGGGAAAGAAGCAAAAGAAGAAGGCTACTCAAAGAAAGGAGATATCTCAGAAAACATGTGCAGCAGAAAATGAAGAAGATGAAACAGGTAGTGATTGTTGTTCTTGTGATACTCTTCTTTGTGCAAGAAATGGTGAAGATAATTCTATGGACCTAGAAGAAGTTATAAAAGATCAACAAATAATATTTAATGAGAGGGAATCTGGCTACAAAGATTTGATCTCTAGACTGAAAAGGATGTACAATAATGAATCCAATCGAAGTAAAGGATTTGAAGCAGAAATTATCTCTCTAAAAGCAGATCTCGAAGCATCAAATAATAATAATAAGGAAATTCTACAATCGTTTGAAGAAAAAGGACTTGAAGCAGAAATCGTCTCCCTCAAAGATGATCTGGAAAAATCAAATAAGAAGAATAAAGAACTTGAAGCAGAAATCATCTCTCTCAAAGATGATCCAGAAAAAGAAAATAAGAAGAATGAAGAACTCATCTCTTTGAAAGCAGATCTCGAAGCATCAAATAAGATGAATGAAGGACTTGAAGAAGAAATCATTTCTCTAAAAGCAACATCATATAAAGAGAGTGAAGAACTTCTACAAAAATTTGGAGAACAAGAAAATGGGTTGAAAGAAGAGATTCTAAATTTGAATGATCAAGTAGAAGAAGGAAGAAAGGTCGAAGAAAGCATGAAGAAGCAATGTCAAAGATTGGAGGATGAGGTAAATATTTTGAAAGGTAAGTTAGAATAAAAGGATAAGCTCTTGAGATTTCAAGATAGTACTACGATTCTGGACAATATTCTTATAAATCAAAGATCTCCTGCTATTAAACTTGGTCTTGGTTTCCATGAAACTGTTAAAGGAGAATCTAGTTCACAAAGAAGTGCTAAAGATTCAAAGGATATCAATGCAAAGCCTGAAGTGTTGAAAGAAGCAAAAGGTCAACCAACATTCATGAACTCTCAAAAGAAATCATTCCCTCCTTTGATCAATAATGTTGAATGCTTTAAATGTCATAATTATGGGCATGTTGCAGCCAATTGCAGGAGTAGATTGCTTCAGTCACAAACAAGCAGATTCTACACAGAAAGGTACTCAGGTGTCTTCAAGGAGTATTGTTTTTCATGTAACAAGTATGGTCATAAAGCAGCTTATTGCAATAGAAGAAAGAATAGAAAAACACATTATGATCCATATGCTTACTTTTCTGGTCACATAATATGTTATGCCTGTAACAAGTATGGACATACAGAAAAGGAATGCAGGATGAATAGATCTGAGAAAGTGGACAATTTCCAGCACACAATTAGAAAGTTCAAGCAAAGTTGGAAAAATAAGGAGGACCGGTCAGAAACGTAGGGAATACTGACCCTACAGCAGTCATCCGCTTCTAAAGCTTACTTCTCTGAATGATTTCAGAAAAGATGTGAGATACATTATAGGGATTAGTAATGTATCATCACAGGGGGAGCAATGTATGGTGATTTTCATGGTTGATTTGGTTATTCTGGTTATGTTTATTTTTGACAGCACATCTGTTGTGAAGAAGACAGGTACAGGTGGTAGAAATTCAGGGGGAGAAGAAGGAGTGTGAAATATTCATTATTTCACTTTCCATACACAAGTTTAATGAAGTAAAGTCATGTATACACGCGAGTTCCAGTGGACACAGACGCGTATGCATTTATGATAAGAAAATTTGTATGACAGCTGAAGATCAGGAGTAAAGGTTCAGGGGGAGCATCAGTCTGACTATTAATGATTGTATTATTGGCACTATATCAGTTTATTTCTCATTTATAAATGATGATGACATGTTACATGGTTTCTTGTGATTATGGATGAACCCTGATTGTTTTTGCAGAAGAGTATTCTTCGCTTTCACACATGGATGAGATGGAAGTTTTATGATTCAGAGATAAGGATAGATCATGTAGAATTTGTTGCTGGTTGAGACCTCCTTTATTTCTTACACATGTTATATCATGATCATGATAAATCTTGAAGATCTTGGTGATATCATATCACGTGAATGATTGCCTAACACGTATTGTTTATTGTAGAAGTGGTTCTGGTATGATAATTCCTCTTGGGAAGAATATGTTGATGATGCAAGGAGTTTGAAGGCTTGGTTACTAATGTGCTTATGGTGCAACCATTGGATGACACTTGAAGACACAATTACATTGTCCTATCTATCTGCTCTCATATATTGCAGGGAAGAATTCAAATAACTCAGAAAGAAGCTGAAAACTATCTCTGCCTCACAGAGGATCATATCTGGTTAAAATGCAGAAGATGGAATTGGATACGCGGATTTCCTTAAACACAGTCGCATATATACGAGAGTTCATACACAGAAAACAGCATATGTGTGGTTGCTGACAATTTTTCTGGGTCAGCATTTCTTCAGCACAAGATGTGGTGCTATTTGGTATCTCTGATACTGTATGGTTTCTCTGGTGATGTTTCAGCTCTTATATTTCTATTTCATTCTCTGATTTTGCGTGAAAATTCCTTGATGATTTTTTGATTGAAATTATTTAGGATGCACAAGCAAAGGGGGAGCTTTTGTCTTATAGAAAGGATGCATTGGATGCACATTTTCAGGGAGAGCATTAGCCTTGCTGAGTATAATGCATTGTTGGCATTATGATTCTGAAATATGATCTCTCTTGAGGTCCTTCCGGTATTGGTCATGAAAAGTCATATTTGTAATTTGATGAAAAGGTCATGTTGAGACCTATGATGTAAAATTGTAATATTCAGTCATGTAAGGACTTGTTCAAATTTGTAAACCCACTTGGTTGGGTAGTTGAGTCAAAATATGTAAACCCTCTTGGTTGGGTATTTGAGTCTCATATGTAAATCCACTTGGTTGGATCCTTGATGTAAGTATGAGTCCTTGGTGATAGGAAGGTCATAGAGTCATGTACTTCATTGAAAAATATGTTTGAAGATTCAGCATGAACTCAGGGGGAGAGCATGGTAACTTCAATACACATCATATCTACAACACTCTTCTATCTACATGAGGAGAAAAACCTTGTCTTGGTTTTGATCTACCCTTTGCCCTTGATGTCAAAGGGGGAGAGTGACATCAAACACCATCGTGGTTGCCATCAAGTCCAAAGGGGGAGATTGTTGGAAATATGATGCAGAGTGTTGTCCTTGATGGCAACCCACTTGATGAAGATGATGGCAACCTACTTGATGAAGTTATTCTTGACTTGATGGACTTGGTAATGATTTAAATCTGATGTGATATGATGTGTCTACAGAGCAACTCATATGTAATGATGAAAGTAATTCCAATATGTGCTAGAACAATGATGAAAAGTGTGTGTCTCAAGGCATATGCGGGTTTGTCAAGGATAAGGCGCGTATGCACGTAGAAAAGTACGTGCCAAGTCGTGTATGGTCAATTGCGCTCTAAATGTGTAAAACCAAGGGTTAATACCATGGTATTGACCCATTGTATTGAGTGCTGGGTTGTCTATTTGATCCCTCTCAGGAATACCATCGGAAGTGATGTAGTTTTGGCTCATGGTATTGAAAAAGGGTAAACCTATATAAGGAGAAGAAAATCATTGTGAAAATGGGGTGCATGAGTCTGGGTTTGAATGGAGACTTCACTCTGAAGTATGTCTGGATGGAAAGGGTAATAGTTTGATGATAGATCTGAATCTGTGATGCACCTATGAAGAAAATGATGAAGAATGTTATCTAGATCTGAAATGTATTTGTATCTTCTAGATCTGTTTATGGAATGATTAGATTTGTGATCTAGCGAATCTGTGCTGAAGTAAAGAATGAAGATCTGAGCTGTTTATCTATTCTGGAGAGCTGCACTGCCCTAAAATGTCTGAAGATCTATACGCAGGTTCGTCGAGGAGAAAGCGCGTATATACGCGGCTTGTATTCAGCTAAAGCACGTATGGGAATTGAAATCAGCTCTGAAATGTGTGCAGATGTATATGCGGGTTGGTATCTGTGAAAGCACGTATATACGCAGGATCAGTGAAGAAAAAGTGCGTATGTAATTTAGGGTTTGCTGAAGTATGTGGTATGTAATGTCTGATTTATTCTGCTGTTTTACTACTATCTGTCAATGATGATCTGGGTTGTTCGAATATTGATTATGCTACTATAGAGCAAGTTTTTGGTTTGATGAATGTTCCTTGAGCTTAATAGTGTGGGTTGGATCTAGTGTGAAAATTGATGAAACGTGGTCCATGGTGGTGTTGAGGGTTGTAGCCTTCAGCCAGGGGGTTGTAGCTCCCTTCCAGGAGAGGCTGGTAAATGAGAGCAGGGGCTTGTAGCTCCCTTCCAGGAGAGGCTGGTAAATGAGAGCAGGGGGTTGTAGCTCCCTTCCAGGAGAGGTTGGTAAACGCGAGAAGGTTGTGGCCTTCTGCAGGTGGGTGCCTGCGTGCTGGTATGAGTCTGTGCCAGTACATGGTTGTAAGATGTTTTCTCTATAATAAAATATTGAAGGCTGAGACAACGACAGCAGTGGTTTTCTCCTGACTTGGGTTTCCACCTAAAATCCTGGTGTTCATGTGTGTTGATTATGTGTGATGGTTTATTCTGTTAGTACTGCTCATGTTTACTGTTTATTGAACATCTAATGAATGAATGAGGGAATGATATAAGTGAAGAATTATCTGCATAATAAGATTGTTGGACATACGCATGTTTTATTAAGTATATCCGCGTGTATACGCGAGTTGGCTACATGAAAGTTGCGTATGTGTTTTCAAGTAAGAAAAAGTAAAAACTCTTGAGTATGCCCAAAATACTAATTCACCCCCCCCCCCCCCCCCCTCTCAGTATTTCTCCCAACACTCAAGACATCCACAGACTGCAAAAATCATAAAGAAAAATTCTGAAGAAGAATTGATGGATTTGCTCTTGAAACTGAATAAGAAACTTAATGAAACTGAAAAAGAGATTGAAAAGGCATTAAAAGACAAGAAAACTAATATTCCAACATCTACAGCAGAAATAATTACAAGTACATCTACAACAGGTCAGCCAAAACAATTGTCACAGGTGCACACTTCCAATTTAAGTACAGAAGAATTAATAAAGTCAATGGAGGAATTGAAACTCCAAGTGACATAGCTACAGAGAACAAAGGTTCAACTCACCACTTTGGAACAGAAATATGATCTCTCGAAGATGAGTGTTGCAGATAAAACAAGAGAGGTCAACAGATTAGAAAAGTTGGTTAACAGATTGGAGAAGGATCTCACATTGGAGAAGCCTTTAAAGGAAATAAATGAAATTCTTTGGGACAACATCATCTAGTCAATAAAATATGTCTGGCCCTCAATTCAAATAATGTATGAACAGAATGATTTGGTCAAATTGGCTCTAGAAGAAATCCTAAAAGCAAGAGAAGAATTGGGAAACATGCCTGAAGAAGCTGATAAACTTATCCACTTTTTAAATACTCAGAACAAGCATCAACTTGAAGAACTTGGAATTCTAGATAGGACAGGAACAATTTTTGAAATAAAGAGAGTTTTTACCAAAATAACTCTGATGTAGAATCTAGAACAAAGATGCTCTGATATGCAAGAAGAAATCACTGCCTTTATAAAAATATTTGATATTTTGTTGAATAAAGGATAGCCCAGTCCTTTAGCCTCAGAGAATAAATTGATGGACCTTGAAAGTTATGTTGAAAAATTGAACAAGCATGCTCAAAATCAGGCCAGTTCCTAAACTAGCTCATCAGCAGTAGCATTGCCTATAGGAAAAAATCTTCATGATAGATTGGAAATTTTTTTTTATCTAGAGCATGAGGTAAAGCATTTGTTCCCAATTTAACCCACTTTCTTTAGATATACAGAGACAGATGAAACTCTGAGAAATCTGCAAAGGACCAGAATATCGGAAGAAAAATGGTGGGAAGAAATGTTAGAACTTTTGTAAACATTATCCTTACATGAATTTTTTATTATGTACTACAGTAAGTCATGATAAGAAGGATAAACAGAGGTTAAAGAGTATCAGTAAAATAGAGAAGCCAAAACAGAGTTACGAGAGAGGACAAAAACAAGCGAAATCATAGGGCCTGCCTCCAACACATTCTTAAAAGAAGAAAACAACACAACATCAGTTATCACTTCTCTTATCTACAAGACTATATGTCTCTAGTTTCTTGTAAAATAGTTATGAGTCATCCTAGATTATATCTCAATTTGTTATGAGATATTTTTTGTAATTTTTTGTATAAATACTCCCTCAATTGGAGTATTGAGGGGTGGATTATTATACTTTGCTATAACATTGACTATTTTGGAATAAAGTGCTGTTGGAGAAATTTTCGCATGGCTAGCTGGATGATGAATTAATGCAAAAGACTTTTTATAGGATTCTTGTGTCAGACAACGGATCAATAAGTCATCTATCCCTTATGTTTTGAAGTCTTTATATTTGTTTATTATATCATCTGTGTTTCATTTCTGAATGATTAATGAAAAGGAATAAATCAGAAAGTGCTTAAGTGTAATCTGATTTTAATAATTGTTATTCTAAATGCTTTCTTCTAAACTGGTTTAAACAATGAATTCTTAATTGCTCCTGTTTTTCTAGTTTACGCACTTTGATTATTTAGTAAAGAATACTTAATTTCTCTTTATTATAAATCACTCAATTTCCCTCTTATAAATTTGTTGAAGGATTCTTAATTTCCCTTCATCCATTTTTATTCCATCCCATTCACTTTAAGATTTATAATTGTTCCCTATTTGATTACCTTGCCCTGTGAAACCATCTTTTGTTAAGAAACTTAATCCAGTCAAGCCATTTTTTTTTACTCCATTAGCGCAATGGCCTAAACTTCTCAATCTTACCCTCAGCTATTGAATTCCATCACCCAAATTCAAACAAAACCCCTGGACTTTATAACTAGCCTAATATCTCCCAAAACAAAGTTAAATTTTACAAGAGAGCCCTCTTTGGGTATAGATTGGCTAGATTCTGTACCTAAAAGTTGGTTTGTGGTTACCTTGGACCCCTTTCCTCTTCCCAAAAAATTCAAGGAAAATCTGAGTGATAACACCCTCAACAGGATCTACATTGCAGTTGGAAGTAGAAGCTTGGGCAAATGCCGGATAGTGGATCAATGCAGCACATCCTCCTCCAAAGAGCTACTCCATGGAAGGAGAGAGGATTCCTAGACAGGAAACCCTCTTCCCTTTGGCTAACCAACCAAGAGAACTCTAGTTGCTCAAGCAACCACAAATCATCAACAACCCCTTATTGATTCCTCTCCCTCCTATTTATAAAATGAGGAAGTGAAAAACCCTAAACCAATTCACTTGAATTAGACCCTTTCACATTTAGAAGCTCCCTCTAGCACTGTGTAGGTCAATTAGGAGGTTAAATGCACCTAGAATTTCTTGTGATTTGGTCCTGTTGACCCAGTCAAATAACTTAGCCTTGTTCATACACAAGTGGTTTTTATGCAACCAGCTCATATTTAATCGTTTTCACATTGAGCATGTATTTATTTTTAGATCTAAGGAGTGTTACATGTCCCCCATTAGTCTATTATTCATAAACATGAAAAATAAGACAAAATTCTAATGTTCCAATTAGCTTAGCTAATTTAGGAACATTATAGTCCTCCCCTCCCAAATGTTGCTTTTCCTCAAGCAACTGCAAGGATAGAACTGAAAGATGTATCCTCCTCCTACTATAGCATCCGCATATAATGAACTCCTCCAAATAATGAGATGTTGTGTCAACAATGAATCTCCATATTTCCCCTCCCAAGCATGCAAGTTAGCTGAATAGCTATCATCATGAAACAATCAAACACTCAAGAAGGAAATAAGGTGCTACCTGTTAGCCACCTATAAAATTTCTTATACCAAAAGGTGGCTAAATCATTTTTGGAGCCTTCAAGGAAAAAATTTTATTGCAAAAACTGTTGGCTCTTAAAGACTCTTAAAGGCCTCATGCCACTGTTTAAAATCTTCACTGCTGTGCCCATTATGCCCCAGAAATCCTGTTGATTTCCAAGAGAGAATACTGCTGCAAGCACCATTTTCCCCTTCCTTATACTTCCAAAATTAACCTCATTTCTTATCCCTTTATTCCCCATAAAATCCCTCATTTTTCATGTTTTTTTTTTTTTCCTTCATAAAAACCCTTGTGATAAGGTTTAAGACTCCTTCTTTGCCTTATCGAAATCCTCGAAGCTCCTGAAAAACATTGAAAATTTCATAGAAAATACACATTTTGGTGTCAAGGTTTAAGCTCCCTTGGGCTAAGTCCTTAGCCATTTTCACTCCATATGCCCTGGCACTGGAACCAGATGCTGAGCTATTAGGGCACTTATCTCATTGGAGGTAACACAGTGTGCAAGTCTTCCCCCTTTATTTAAATCTCTGATGCCAATTAGCCCTTCATACTATAACCCCCGATCATGTTGCATTCCATATAACCCACAGCCCCACAGACAGACGCCAGGCTGTATTGTAAATAAATGTTTTTCCCCCTGAAATATAAACCTTCGTCTATACTAATTTTTCGATTTTTATTATGTCATAACATTTTCCACCGGTGCAAAGTTCCATGCACTCTCCACCGTCGATCCGATCTGTAGATCGATGGCATACAATCTATCGCCTCGGTGCTCCCTGCCAGTCACTTGCTGTTCAAAACCAGGCAGGATCCATCGCACTACTTTTTGAGAAGGAGGAAATTTTTTCCGTTTTGTAGAAATCCCATTCACCTACTGACACGTGGCCTTAAGAAAATTTTGAATACCACCCTCATCGCGCATTAAAGTTCGGACATGGGCCCAGCGCAATATTAGCGTCCACCGTCTGATCTGAGGCCAACACATCGGATGGTGATCGTGCTCTGGAGAAGCCCATGTGTTAGTCCAAGGTATGGCACATTTCATTGAACTTCTCCACCATCGATATGATTTATAGATCAATGGCCCAAGCTCGATCGCTCTGTTTCCTTGCCCAGTTAGTAGTTACAGACCCGGGGGTTTTTATTCATCCTAATTTTGTTAGAGGCTCGAAATCCGGTCGTATTTTGTAAAGGTTTTTTGGCACTTGTTCTCCTCCGTTGATCGCATAGACCGATCTCATATGACGGCCCGCATTTTTCCCAATCCCCAAACTTGATTTTTTGACCAGTTTTATCTGAAACAAAGGTTTTTGTCCATTTTCTCCATTTTTCCAAGAAATGACTTATTCTCTTTGACTTTTCGCCTCTGCTCCCGACCTTTGATCTCTGTGCGATCGACGGCTTCGATTTAATTCCTCCTTTGTTTCCCTTTGACCCCTTCTAATCAATCCTGACCATTGGATGATGCCATCCAACGGCTACGCTCTCCCCATATGTCCTCTAAAGAAGTAAACCTATACATGCAGGATTTCATAATGTTGTTTTTATTTTGTAGGGTTTAAATGATTTTCTGCCATGCTGAAGAAAATTCAAAGGCTGAGGGTGATGACCCTCCTGCCTTCGATTCATCAAAGAGAATCATTTGCAGGGTTTAAACTCCATGTTTCATCAGTGTTTCATGAGGCATTGATGCCATTCGATCCCTCTGCAGCCCTGCACACCAACAAATCAGTAAATCAGGCACAAATTAAATAGTATCAGTGTATAAGAAAAAAATATACTAGAACAGAATATTGAAGACAGATATGTGGGGATTACGTCTAAGATGGTTTATCAAAAGTCTAATCCCCCATTAAGACACAGTTTAAAGGTAAATCATAAAGTTTCATCAGACAGAAAGCCTCCACTGCCACATCTGAGGCAAATTGATTCCTCCCAGCTACCATAGTGCCACATGTTCCACAAATCATTCAAACAGAGGCCGAAGTTATTGATCAAGATCAGGTATTTTCCTTAGCACAGCGAGAGAAGTTAATTCTGCAAATAAACTTAATGACAAAATATCAGCAGAGTTACTTTAACACAACACTGAGCCTCAAAAGTCAAGAAGAGCTCTGACCGAGCTCAAATCTTAAATGTAAATTATTTAATACAGAGGACACCTATGTAAGCTTCTTCATTGAGCCCTCCGAAGGCCAAGAAGCCATTAAGTCTGTATTAATTATCTTTAGAGATCTTTTATCAGATCTCACCTCCTCATTCTTCAATAAATACTACTGTAGAAGATGAGAGAGGGGTTGGTTGAGTTGGCTACTAAAAATTGGAATGTAATTGAGCTTGATACTTCTACCTGTAAATAGTGTTCACTAGCCCTTGGAGCTCTGCTTGTGATAGATAAGTTAGGTTGAGATGTGTAGATGATTTCTAAACTAAAGCATTGGACTTAAAGCTATAACTAGTTTGGAGCATCAATACAAGCCGATTTATGGGATCCTGGTCTATGTTGATGGTGATGTTTTTCTCATTGTAACTTGTTCTTTTGTTTCTATTTTCACTGTGTTTCATCTTCTCTTATAAATAAAAACATGCATGGAGTTAGGACCTACTGTATACCAGTGCCCTTCTCTGACTGAAAATCTTTATCTGAATGTTTTCTTCCAATTTATGTTATTTGGGAATGATTCAATTCAGTTTAAGCATAGGAATGCTGGCGTTCCCTCGTCTTATTGTCTTAGCTTAATATTATTCTTAAATGTTATGTTTAATATTAGTTAACTAGATATGAACTAAGGAAGATATGGTGTGCCCTGGTCCTAGTTTTATCCCCAAAGACTGTTTGAATGTTTCCCTTCGAATGTGTTAAAAGCTGGCTAGTTTCAAAGTACTTACCAGATCTTAGACCATCCTTTGTTATCATTTGTGTTTTCCCTCTGTTTTTATATGTTTTCTATTGAAAGTGTATCAAAGGCTGGCTAGTTTCAAAGTACTTACCAGATCCTAGTTTACTTTCATGTCTTTCTTAAGTGTTTGTCAAAGGCTGGCTAGTTTCAAAGTACTTACCAAATCCTAGGCTACTCTTTGTTCTTCATCTGTTTAATTCCCCTTATTTTTGTATCATTTCATTCCATAAATAAAATTTCAAAGATATCCTTAGACATAGATGACTTGCCCCATGGACCACTCTTGCCTCTTGTTGTTTCAATTAAACCCTATTATGACTCCATAGCCCAATGGACTAAAACCTGTAATTATCTATCTTCCTGGCCAAAGCTTGTTCTATTTGCTTGCAACTTATCACCTTTGAAACTCTTTGCACTTAGAACTTTCCACCTCAAATAGTAATCATGCTCAACCATCCAAAAACAAAACAAAACCTTGGCCTTCATAACTAGCCTAATATCATTATCCAAAACTCCAAAGACAAATCCATCTTTGCACTTATCGGAGAGATCCCTCTCCGGATTCAGGAGGGCTAGATCATAGAATCCGAAAGTGGTTGAAATAATGTTCTCCCTGCAGTTTGACTTTGCCAATCTTGCTAATTACAGGGTGCTAACATTTTTGGTGACTCCAATCTGGAACTTTGAGTGATTTTCTTGTTCGAAACTTTAAAAGATCTCAGAAACCCCTTTACTCATTAAACATTTGTTATACTAACCATATGAACCACCAGGAACTAAAATTTCTGGTGACTTCGCTAGGGAATAAAAGTTGAACTTTCGCCTTAGGTTCCCTTAAAAACTTCATGAAACTTTGTGAGTAAGAAGCAGCCTTTCAAGCACTACCAAGAACTTGTAATCATGATGAAGCTTGTTTGAATCAGTGACAAACTAGGCAAAACCTAGGATTCTTATAAGAGTTTATCTAACCTTGAAAGATCAGTTGGCTTAGCCATAAGAGTAGACTGTCTTTGTCTCATAACTGTAGATAAGTTTTGGAATAGAGTTAGGAAATTCTTAGAAACCACACAACTGAAAAATAACTTAGAAAATCCAAAAATATTTCAGATTGGAATTCAATAAACATGGTGGTGGACCGTAAAACCTTTTACCTCCTCAGGAGCTAAAAACTTCCACTTGGCGACTCCACAATCCTAAACAGACCTTAAGAATCCACTAGGAAGAAGCCTGATTATTGTAATATCCTTAAAACTCAGTTAGAGGACTGTAGAATTAAGGTTCATGTAAACAGATTAGTTGACCTTTTAAAGACTGTCATACCTAGTTGAACTTTTCTTGTTTAGTTGGGTCTGAAAAACACAGCATAGTGGCTCCTAGAAAGGTTCACACTAGAGCCTATCCTGACCCCGATCCACCTGAGATAGTTGATAACCCAGAAATTATCCTTAGGAAGTCTCCTAAGACAAAATTTTCAACTGTTTTGAGATCACCCTTGAGAGCTAATTCAATTCCTGAAAATATTTCAGCTCTGCAACAATCACAAGTTGACTTAGTGAATCCATTTAGAACTAGGTAAATTGATGATTTACTAGGTATCTTTATGATTTAGATCATTTAGATTCTGAGTCTTCACATTCATCTCCTGAAACAAGTGAACATCTTGGTAGTAGAGTAACAACACCTCATGATTTACATTTCCTTCACAACTTAGGTGTTTCTCATCCAAGATCAGCTCAGCAATCTACTCCTGGTCCATCCACTTCTTCTCACCCTACATCCATTGTTCAAACCACTCCATTCCCACCCACTTTCCCTCTTGTTAATACACCTTTTGTAAATCCACCTCCACCTCCTACCATGGCTACATGGTATGCTCCCTTAGTCCTTCCTGTACCATTAGTCAATCTTCCGCAGGACTATCAGTCCAAAATTCCATTATATGATGCTAGCAATGCTACAACTGCATCACTACATGTGGATAAGATGAATGACTACTTTGACAAAAATGAAATTGATGATGATTCTATCAAGCTTAGATTATTTGCTCAAAGCTTAGGGGGAGGAGTAAGAAAATGGTTTAAAGGCTTAACCCCCCATAGTATAAATGATCTCCAAGATCTCCATTAGACATTCTTAAACAAATGGGAAGTAAAGAAGAATCCTCTCCAAGTCCTTTCTGATTACAAGAACCTCCATAGAAACACCGGGGAAAGTGTACAAGCTTATTGTACTAGATTTAATAGTGTATATAACACACTTTCCCCAGATCTAAAACCTCCACAAGGCTTAGCTTTAAACAATTTTCCTAAAGGGTTTGACCCTGAGATGGCCTATCAGCTAAAGAGAGAGATCCTGCAACTCTTCAAGAGATGCAAAAAGGTTCTCTTTCTGTGGAAGTCAACTTGATGGAGAAGAGAGCAAGAATGAAAAATGAAAAGAAAGTGTTCTTTAGAGAGGAATCTACACCCTCTACTTCCAACTAAAAGATGGAGAGAATGATGGAATAGATGATGAAGAAAATGAGCATCCTTGAGAGAGCACAAGCCAGTCAAAACCAAATTGCTCCTCAAAAAATAAACCAGAACCAGAATCAGAATTTTAGAAGGAACCAACCTCCAAACAGACCTAGGGATGATGATCAATAGAACACTCCTCCCTTTCGTCAAAACTATGTAAGTGAGGTTGAGGAAAGATATGAGATAACAGAGGAAGATGATATCAACATGATGGGGGTAGATGATGATGACTTTGAGATTCATTTCAATAGAAAACAAGGTCTTTATACGCCTTATGATGAAAAAAGAGATGATGACGAAAGTTATTATCAAGACATGGAAAATTTCATCATAGAGTCTCAAAAAGAATATGACCTTAGAATAAAAACTAGTCAACAAACTCCCAACACCAAAACCTCTGACAAATCTTCACAAAAAAACACTACAACCAAGCCTAAAGTTGTCAAACAGAAGGAAAAAATAGTAGCTGCAAATTCTAATACAGGTAGACAGAAATGCACTCAAAACAATGACAAACAGAGTGCAGACCTAAGAAGTACTAAAAATTTAGCTAGTACTCCTGTGAAAACAATTTTTTCAAGTATAAATAAAACAAATTAACAAGTTGATGTTGCTGATAAACTAGCAGCTAGTAAGGCTGAGACAAGTTCTTCAAAGAACCAAATTCCTTTCAGCCTAGAGCAGGAAATTTCAAAGATCAAAATCTTTGTTCCCCTTACTGAGTTAGCTGCCCAGAATGTATATAGGACCCAAATTTTGAAGGCTTTAAACATTGAAGAGAATAATGACATAGTCAATCTTAATGAGGACCAACCAAAGCTTATTTTTGGTCCTAAGATTGAAGGTAGATATCAAGAGGGACCTGTTCCTCCCTTTTATGTGAGTTTAAACGTTCATGACAAAATTTTGCACAATGCTATGCATGATTATGGGACTTCTCATAATTTAATGCCTAAAGTTCTGATGGAGAGCCTAGGCCTTGAAATCACTAGACCTTACAAATACCTTTACTCCTTTGACTCTAGCAGAGTAAAATGTCTAGGATTAATCAAACAACTCCGTGCTAACTTAGCCTAGATTCCAGCCAAATGCTTAGTAGTGGATATTGTTGTGGCTGATGTGCCCCCAAAGTATGGAATGTTATTATCTAGGTCCTGGAGGGCTAAGTTACAAGGTACTATGGAAATGGACATGACCTATGCGACTATCCCTGTTTTCAATCAAACTAGAAGACTTTACAGGGAATCCCATATGCAATACACAGTTACAAGCCAAGAGAGACCAAAAAACTCTCCTCTTTATTCTGTAAATACAGGCCTTGATTCCTTTATTATGTTAACGATGAAACATTTAGTGAACAAGTCACTTCAATAGGATTAATGGCCGATAGGGAGAAAGAGGAACACAACGCTGGAGTGTCACAATAGTCAGCTGCATTTGAAAACTCTAGCAAGCAAAACACAGGTCTTGAGCTACAAATCACGTGTCTTTTGCTTTTAAATATTCACATTCAAGAAAGTAGTCCTCAACCCAATAAAATATCTGAGGAGTTAGAACAAGTTCAACTAAGTGCTGATATTCAACAACAATCAGAAAGCGCGGTAGTTGAAGAGGATAGTAACCAAGATGAAAACGAAAAAATTCCTCTGTGGAGTATTTATTTTGATGGGTCATGCACTAGAACTAACGCTGGTGTAGATTTCTGGATCTGCAACACTGAAAACAACCACAAAAAAAGAATTTCCTACAAATTAAACTTTCAATTTTCTAACAACATAGCAGAATATCAATCCCTTCCCTTAGGCTTACGATTGTTGAAAAAGTTAGGAGCCAAAAGAATCAATGTATATGGGGATTCAGAGTTATTCATTATGAAAGTAAATGGGGAGTATAGTGCAAATCATCCCAGACTTAGGGCCTACCGAAACGATGTCATGGACCTTTTAAAAACATTCGAGGAGTCCAAATTGATTTTTCTCTCAAGAAAAAGAAATATTACCGCCCACAAGTTAGCCTTTGCAGCTAGAACATGCTTAATGCCATATGAAACTAAAGACTGTAATAAGTCCTGATTTTTCAAAATATTTTTATATTTTTTGTTTGCATCAGAACATACCATAGCTTTTTTCTTGTTACAGAAAAACCCGCAAGGACAAGAGCAGCCTATTGCATTCCTTAGCAAGGCATTGAGGGATGCCCCTCTGAAGTATAAAATTATGGAGAAGCAAGCTTTTGCTTTGGTTAAAGCTTTGAAAGACTTCATAGTATACATCATTCACGCATCATTGCCTTTGTCCAAAACTCAGTTACTAAAGAAATTCTAATGCAGGACCCAGATGGTAAGAGAGGCAAGTGGATTGTTGTTATCCTTAAATATGATTTAGAGATAAAACCCACTAAGATGATCAAATGCCAAGGTCTAGCTAGATTAATGGCTGAATAAAATTTTGAAGTTCTTGATATTAATATGATTAATGCTTTAGATGATCAAGAGGAAATCTCAACTCCCATTGTTGAAGACCATTTTATGAATTCCTCTTGGTATGCTGATATTATTTATGTTTTTATTAATTTGAATACATCTCCTGGTTTGACAAAAACAAAGGCAAGGTTCCTAAAGTTAAAGGTTGTAAACTATTGCATTATAGTTAAATGTCTTTATTGGAAAAATGAAATTGGGGTATTGCTTAAATGTTTTCCTGAGTTTGATGAAGAGAAGGTTAAGCACGAGTTCCATGAAGGAGAGTGTGGCAGTCATTTGTATTGGAAGACAATAGCCAACACAATTTTGAGGGCTGGTTACTGTTGGCCTACTCTTTTTCCTGATATACACAAGATGATCATTGCCTGTCATAAATGTCAACTTTTTGAAGGCAAAAGAAAACTGCTACCTCTACCGCTGCATCCAATCACTATTGAAGACCCTTTTCAATAGTGGGGACTTGAATTCATAGGAGAAATCCATCCACCGTCTTCTGCTCAGCACAGATGGATTCTCATTTCCACAGACTATTTCACTAAGTAGATAGAAGTCATACCTTGTAGGAAAGCCAATGATTCTGTTATTATAAAATTCATAGAAAATAATATTCTCTCTAGATTTTTTTGTCCTACCAAGATCATCAGTGATAATGCAGCAGCATTTGGATCAAAGAAGATGGTTGAATTTTTCCACAGATATCAGATAACATTGGGGCATTCCACAACCTATTACCCTCAAGGTAATGGACTAGCAGAATCCTCAAAAAAGAGTTTAGTGAACATAATCAAGAAACTGTTGGAGGACAACAAAAAGTCTTGGCACACAAAGCTAGTTCATGCACTCTGGGCCGACAGATTGACTTTGAAGAAATCTATTGGTATGTCATCTTTCCAACTTGTGTATGGTACCGATGCAATTTTTCCAACCAGCCTTGGTGTACCAGTCATTAAGTTGATTCAAGAGTTGCAAAATGAAGATAATGACATGATCAGAAGAATAAATCAGACCATTCATCTTCAGAAAACTAGAGAGGAGGTTTATAGCAAAGCATTGCAGAAGCAGGACAGCATTAAAAAGCTTTTTGACACAAGAACAAAGGCCAACAATTTCAATATTGGGGACAAAGTTTTAAAGTGGGACTCAAGGAGGGAAGACAAGGGCAAGCGTGGAAAATTTGACAATTGATGGCTTCGCCCTTACTCTATTCATTCAGCCGTTGGTAACAATGCATTTTTCGTGCAAGAGTTGAATGGAGAAAAATTGTTTGGGGGTCCTGTCAATGGCAGGATGCTTAAGAATTACGTCTCTTGATCCATGTTATGTTTTGAAAACATTTTTACATTTTTCTCATTATGAATACTCCACCCATCATTACATTCAAAGTTATAAAAAATCAAAATACAAAAACAAGAAAATAAAGAAAAGAGGGCAGATTGTGAAAACAAGAAAGGTATAACCCCATACCAAAAAGAGAAACAAATATGAAAGTGTGCAAGCTTAAATGATACTCCTGAAAAACACACTTCTTGTTAGTCAAACAGCCTAATCTTGACTAATTAGTTTTAAATTTTCTGTTGATAAGATAGTGAGTTCGATTTTCCAAACTATTTAATCTTGGCTTATCAGTAGATAGATTAGGATAGAAATTAAAGGTTCAAACACGCTCAAAATATGAACCTAAGTTTGCAAAGAGAGTGACTCAAATCTGTTTCAAATTCTAAAACGATGAAAATCTGGTTCCAATTAGCTCAAAATCCGAACCAGTTGACAAAGGAAAGATGGCTCAAAACAAGAGTTAAAATAGAGCTCTGAAAGAGATGAAGGAAATGATTTGAAATTTTAGATCCTAAGCCTTCATTTTTATTTATTTAATTTTATACAGAATAAATTTCTATGTGCAGCTTTTTTCCATGCCGTAGATCATAGCAAGTCAAGCAGCATAATCTTGACTTGGCTTTTTTTTTTAAATTTCTGTTGTAGAAATTAGTGAATAAAATCTATTGCATAGTTCAATCCCAACAGATAGTAGATTAGGTAGAGAATCATATGGACTCAACTGTTTAATCTAAGTCCATGGAGAGATAAGGAGTAGAAATAGATTATATTTTCTGCTTTCAAAAGAATAAAATGTTGTAAAAGAGTCTGCCAATCCAAGTGCACTCTAAATAAAAAAGATGTTAGATCTGTAGGAATGGGTAGGTAGAGAGCTTGTTGATGAAAGATACATTGTTTTTATGGCTGCTAATATGTTTTCAAAGCAAAAGAATATCATCCACAGAAAGGAAGAGTAGCCCAATGGATGAGGCACAGGTCAGCTTCCCAGAGAAAGCAAGTCTGAAGTTCTTGATGCCTTCAAGAAGGCACCATCTCCAAGTGGAGCCACTGTTAGCCACCTATAAAATTTGTTATACCAAAAGGTGGCTAAATAATTTTTGGAGCCTTCAAGGAACAAATTTTATTGCAAAAACTGTTGGCTCTTGAAGACTATTAAAGGCCTCATGCCGCTATTTAAAATCTTCACTATTGCGCCCATTATGCCCCAGAAATCCTGCTGATTTCCAAGAGAGAATACTGTTGCAAGCACCATTTTCCCCTTCCTTCCACTTCCAAAATTAACCTCATTTATTATCCCTTTATTCCCCATAAAATCCCTCATTTTTCATGTTTTATTTTTTTTCCTTCATCAAAACCCATGTGATAAGGTTTAAGAATCCTTCTTTTCCTTATCGAAATCGTCGAAGCTCTTAAAAAACATTTAAAACTTCATAAAAAATACACATTTTTGTGTAAAGGTTTAAGCCCCCTTGGGCTAAGTCCTTAGCCATTTTCACTCCATATGCCCTGGCACTGGAACCAGGCGCTGAGCTATTTGGGCGCTTATTGCATCGGAGGTAACACAGTGTGCAAGTCTTCCCCCTTTATTGAAATCTCCGATGCCGATTAGCCCTTTATACTATAACCCCCGATCATGTTGCATTCCATATAAACCACGGCCACGTAGACAGGTGCTAGGCCATATTGTAAATAAATTTTTCGCCCCCCAAAATATAAACCTTCGTCTATACTAATTTGTCGGTTTCTATTATGTAATAACATTTTCCTCCGGTGCAAAGTTCCATTTTCTCTCCACCGTCGATCCGATTTGCAGATCGACGGCGTAAATCTATCACCCCGGTGGCCCCCGCCAGTCACACACTGTTCAAAACCAGGCGGGATCCATCGCACCGTTTTTTGAGAGGGAGGCGGTTTTTTCCATTTAGCAGTGATCCCATTCACCGGGCGACACGTGGCCTTGAGAAAATTTTGAATACCGCCCTCATCGCGCATTAAAAGTCGGACATGGGCCCAGCGTGACATTAGTGTCTACTGTCTAATATGAGGCCAGCTCATCGGACAGTGATCGTGCTCTGGAGAAGCCCGTGTGTTACTCCAACGTACGACGTGTTTCATTGAACTTCTCTGCCATCGATTTGATTTGCAGATTGATGGCTGAAGCTCGATCGCTCTTTTTCCTTGCCCAGTCAGTAGTTATAGACCCAGGGGTTTTTATTTATCCTAATTTTGTTAGAGACTTAAAATCCGGTCGTATTTTGTAAGGGTTTTTTGGCGCCTGTTCTTTGTCATTGATCACATAGGCCAATCTCATCCGACGGCCCGCATTTTTCTCGATCCCAAAACTTGATTTTGTGATCAGTTTTATCTGAAACAAATTTTTTTATCCATTTTCTCCATTTTTCCAAGAAATGACTTATTCGCTTTCACTTTTCGCCTGCGCTCCCGGCCATCGATCTCTGCGTGATTGACGGCTCCGATTTAATTCCTCCTTTGTTTCCCTTTGACCCCTTCTAATCAATTCTGACCATTGGATGATGCCATCCAATGGCCACACTCTCCCCACATGTCCTCTAAAGCAGTAAACCTATACATGCAGGATTTCATAATGTTGTTTGTATTTTGCAGGGTTTAAATGATTTTACGCCATGTTGAAGAAAATTCAAAGGCTGAGGGTGACGACCCTCCTACATTAAATTCATCAAAGAGAATCATTTGCAGGGTTTAAACTCCACATTTCATCGGTGTTTCATGAGGCATTGATGCCATTCGATCCCTCTGCAACCCTGCACACCAACAAATCAGTGAATTAGGCACAAATTAAAGAGTATCAGTGTCGAAGACAAAAATATACCAGAACAAAAGATTGAAGAAAAATCTGTGGGGATTACATCTAAGATGGTTTATCAAAATCCTAATCCCCAATTAAGACACAGTTTAAAGGTAGATGATAAAGGTTCATTAGACAGAAAGCCTCCACCACCACATCTAAGGAAAATTGATTCCTCCCAGCTACCACAGTGCCACCTGTGCCTCAAAGCATTCAAACAGAGACCAAAGTTAAATATCAAGATCAGGTATTTGCCTTAGTGCAGCCATATAAGTTAATTCTGCAAATAAACTTAATGACAAAATATTAGCAGAGTTACTTTAACACAACACTGAGCCTCAAAAGTCAAGAAGAGCTCCCACCGAGCTCAAATGTTAAATGTAAATTATTTAATACAGAGGACACCTATGTAAGCTTCTTCATTGAGCCCCTCAAAGGCCGAGAAGCCATTAAGTCTGTATTATTTATCTTTAGAGATATTTTACCAGATCTCACCTCCTCATTCTTCTATAAATACTACTGCAGAACATGAGAGAGGGGTTGGTTGAGTTGGCTACTGAACATTAGAATGTAATTGAGCTTGAGACTTCTACCTGTAAATAGTGTTCACTGGCCCTTGGAGCTCTTCTTGTGATAGATAAGTTAGGCTGAGATGTGTAGATGATTGCTAAACTAAAGCATTGGACTTAAAGTTGTAACTTTTTTGGAGCATCAATACAAGCTGATTTATGGGATCCTGGTCTATGTTGACGGTGATGTTTTTCTCATTGTAACTTGTTATTTTGTTTCTATTTTCATTGTGTTTCATCTTCTCTTATAAAGAAAAACATGCATGGAGTTAGGACCTACTGTATTCTAGTGCCCTTCTCTGACTTAAAATCTTTATTTGAATGTTTTCATCCAATTTGTGTCATTTGGGAATGATTCAATTCAGTTTAAGCATAGGAATGTTGGCGTTCCCTCGTCTTCTTGTCTTCGCTGAATATTATTCTTAAATTTTATTTTCAGTATTAGTTAAGTATAGATAAACTAAGGAAGATATGGTGTGCCCTGGTCCTAGTTTTATCCCCAAAGACTGTCTGAATGTTTCCCTTTTAATATGTTAAAAGCCAGCTAGTTTCAAAGTACTTACTAGATCTTAGACCATCCTTAAATTTTATCATTTGTGTTTCCCCTTTGTTTTTATATGTTTTCTATTGAAAGTGTATCAAAGGCTGGCTAGTTTCAAATTAATTACCAGATCCTAGTTTACTTTCATGTCTTTCTTAAGTGTTTGTCAAAGGTTGGCTAGTTTCAAAGTACTTACCAGATCCTAGGCTACTCTTTGATCTTCATCTGTTTAATTCCCATTTTTTTGTATCATTTCATTCCATAAATCAAATTTCAAAGAGATCCTTAGATATAGATGACTTGCCCCATGGACCACTCTTGCCTCTTGCTATTTCAATTAAACCCTATTATGACTCCATAGCCCAATGGACTAAAACCTGCAATTATCTAACTTCCTGGCCAAAGCTTGTTCTATTTGCTTGCAACTTGTCACCTTTGAAACTCTTTGCACGTAGAACTTTCCACCTCAAATAGTAATCATGCTCAAACATCCAAAAAAAAAAACAAACCCTTGGCCTTCATAACTAGCCTAATATCATTATATAAAACTCCAAAGACAAATCCATATTTGCACTTATTGGAGAGATCCCTCTCCGGATTCAGGAGGGCTAGATCATAGAATCCCAAAGTGGTTGAAATAATGCTCTCCCTGCAGTTGGACTTTGCCAATCTTGCTAATTATAGGGTGCTAACACTACCTATAGTCTCCCTTGAGGCATGAAATCCGAAGTGTGTTGGGAAATAACATCCCCCATGTGAGTTCTCCACCCTCAAGCAATAATCCACCAAAAATGAGTCACCTCGTGACATGGCAACTCCATGAAACAGTTCCTCCACCTTGAGCTCCTATAAAATAGGTGGGCTGAAAATTTGCACATCGTAGAGAAGATAGCCTACCCCATGCTATTCTCCTCTCCACTTAAGATAAGTGTAGAGTGAAAATTGATCTTAGGCTGCAAGGACATTTCCCTCAAGTGGCATCATGAGGATTAGATCTACAAAAATCCTCCCTCCAACGCTGTAAAACCAGTCAGCCCAAAATGTCTCATATGTGATGGATAGAAGAGTATCACCATGAGGTACTCCATCACGCACATGGCTCACCTCCAAAAGAAACAAGTTCTTGGCTATGGTGGCCACAATTTCCCCCATGTTACCATTAGAAGATGTGATGTAGAAAATGTGGGAATCTCCTTCCCAAAAGGACACACTCATCTCATGTGTCTCTTTCTCAATCATGCTCTCAAAAGAGATAATGGTAATATCAGTAAAAGAAAACATGATCATCATCATAATGAGGGAAATACTGAAGGTTCTATGTGATTCAAGTGATTACCAACAGTCCCCCAAATTCTCACAGCGCAGTCTTCTCAACTGCTGCTTAAGAAGAGTATATGGAAAACTGTCTCATGTGACATGGTTAATCATATGAATAAAGAATCCACGTGTAAGGAAAACATATTTTCCCAAGGCCACATAATAGATGGCTTTCTCCATCATGCAATTTGGCCCAATGAAGTTCATGGAGCTCAATAAATAGCTTGCCCTCTTGTGGAGCAATGCACCACCAAGAGATGTAAGAGAATGCAAGAAAAAGCTCTCACTATATGTTGGAAGCAATAAGATACATGGATTCATGAGTGAACCCTCAAGTGTAGTTTGGCACGCCTCCATGAAGAGAAATGCACCAAGCTCTACATGCCAATCCTTTTCTCCATGCTTGGAAACCCAAGACAAGAAGAATACATCATCTTCCTCTCCTCCATTCTTGGAAACCCAAGACAAGAAGAATACATCATCTTCCTCACCAAGTGTATTGAATAAGAAGTGATCCTATGAATACACCTGTTAGACTCCTATACCAATAGGTGTCATTTTTCATGATTGTCTTGATTGAACTATGCAATATGTTCAAACCTTTTTCTTGTGCAAAAGTGTTCCATATTCTTGAAAAATCAAAAAATCAAAAAATTTAAAAAATGTAAAGAGGGTATACCCTAAAAATAAAATCAAAGGGTAAAAAGAATAAATTGGTCAAAAAAAAAAGGTGAGAGAAATGAACCCTAAGCAAAAATAGACCAGGAAAGTGTGCAAGTCAAAATGCCACTACTATTTCATTTTCTGTGATAAAGCAATTGTGTGCAGCTTGTCAAACTTTTGCCACAATTTAGGAAGAGTCAAACTGTTTAAACTTGACTCATTCATGTTTCAATTTCATGTTGTAGAATAGAGAATAAATATCTGACCAAACAGTTTAATCTTGGTAGATAAATAGATAGGTAGAGTTAATAAAAGGTGCTCAATAGTTTAATCTGAGCCCTTGGATGTAATAAGGGTAGAATTAGATAGATTTTTCATGTAAAAGAAAAGAAGATTGATAAGGGTTTTCCAGTCTAAGTGCACCCTAATAAAGAAGAGAAAATGGTAGTGTAAAGTAGATAGGGTAGGTAGATGGTGTTGTAAATTTTCAAATGATGAATGATGGTGCTAAATGTGTTTGATCTTTAACTTTCATCACAAGTACTGAAGCAGAATATACATTGGAAAATTTACAGAAAGCAAAGTCAAAATCATTAACTTCCCACATCACTTTCTCCTTAAGAGTTTTACTAATTTCCCCAAAGTGCTAAGGTATTTGAAGATTAAAGGGGCTCAAGGCATTTCTTTGACTTTTGGAGGGACCGGACCCTCGGCCTAATGATCAAAAAGACCTAAGTATTTGAAGTTATTTATCATTATAAACATTCCCTTTTAATCCTTTCCTAAGTAAAATTCTATTTTACTTAGGAAAATCATGCAAATTTCCATAATAATCCCTCAAAATTACTTACTATTCTATGTTTAAGTGTTGAAATTGAAATGATACAATTTACTTCAGAAATCTCCACTTTTCTAGTTGTGTAAAGTATTTTGAGTTTCCCTTGTCCCATTGTCATATTAAAATTTAACTTTAAATATTAAATCCTTATATAAATTACCTTTCCCTATATGTATAACTCCTTCTACATAAATATCCCAAAAACCCATCTTATTATAAAATTTCAACCAAAGTATTTATTTTCCAATTATTCATAAAAGACCCACATTATGTGCCCTTTGGTTAGAAATATATCTTTATAATCAATCCCCGCCCCTATGGATAATAAATTACATTGATTTATTACCATATAATAACAATATTGAAAAATTTTTAAACATATGTTTTATGTTTTAAACGGAAAAAACAAATAAAACCAAAGCCCCGCCGCTACCCCAACTCTCATTAAACCACAAGATTAATTAATCACCCGGATTAATTAATAACCAATCCCTTAGCCAGTAATACGCCGCCCGGAATAGTTAAATTAACATTAATTAATTTGGGCCCGCGTGTTAAATCCCCCACCATCTTCCCGTCATATCACCCGTTCGATCGCCCATTCTCGGATAACGGCCCGCTGTAATTCCGCTAGCCATCCATCGTCCGATCGTTAACGCGTGGGATCACGGTGGTTTCCAAATAGTGCTCTGACCACGTGTCGATCACTTAATGGAATCACTGCCTCCCCATTAAATACCGCCATCTCCCAAAAGCGGTGCGGAAATTACTGCTTACCGCCCAGCTCGATGGCGTGTCCTCCCGTACAATAATGACGTCATCCTCGGAAAAATAAAAAAATCCCTATTGACTTTGTAAATAAAACAAAATTTCGTGTATTTTCTGTCATTTTCTCTGTTGAAAGCGACTGCGCCCTCCACTGAAAAATTCGAAAATTCCACTGTTTAAGTCGTCGTCGACCAAAATTACAGAACGCCATTGTTATACCAGTGCCCGAGTATTCATCCTCCATTGACCAGTACCTGTAAATCTCGACATTTTCCATAAAATAGGTATTTATCTGTTTTCCTGCTAGAACTTTGTAAAAAATATGCATTCCAGTGTTAAATTCAAGCCATAATCTGAAAAGAAGTTTTATATTGGTCTGTTTTAGTTCCTGCAACCAAAAGAATACTTTCAAAACTCAAATTGCACCCGTTCTGTAAAAAACCCCCGAAGCTTCCACTTTGAATACACAAGAACCAAAATGGAAGTCCCGGTAGCCCTGAGTGTAGCTCCATTAAACGCTCCCCATAAAGAATTGGAATATTTGTCATTAGTGGATAAAGACTTTCAAATTAAAGACTTAGTGTTTGATGAAAATCCCCTTCGAAGTTATTGTCGCTGCAGAGATGATTACTCGAAAGGTTTGGATGTCATTGGGTTATGGGAATTCAATTTCCCAAGATATCTCGTCCCCTCAGTCCGTATTTTCCTAGAAATTATCCACTACTGTCATTCCAATTATGATTCAACTCAAAGAGCAGTGTTATCCCCAGACCAGAGTATCCTTTTTCCCATTACTCCTCAAGCTATTAATACAATGCTCCATTTTGAACCTGATCAAAACCTTAATCCCTTGCCCATGGAAGAACTACTTGAAAAGTCTACTCAGTTGTCCCAAGAAAAATTGAAATGCATTTGCCAGACCTTTATGTTACCTGAACATCAACCTAAGGGACCTCCTCCCTATGGTTTTTCTTATTTTACTAATTTAGGCAAGCTCATCCTGAATATGATATCCTTTGTGCTGGGTTTTAATACTAGTGAGTATGTTGATGAATTAACCCTAGTATTATTATCCATCTTCACTCCTGGACAACCTCCTGCTGTAAAATATGACTTTGCATCTTTCATTGCCAATAAAATCCATGACCAGTTCATGAGGCTAGATAATGAGAAAGTGTTTAAATATTCCTCAGTCATTTACCATCTCATCATCTATTATCAATCAGAGAAGTTCTCTTTTCCTGTTAAAAATCTTGATGCCAAGGGAAACCCTAGATCTGTTATATTTTGGTCTGCCATAACTCACTCTTCCTATAATTCTCCCTATTCTTATTTTGAGTTCATCGATCTTTTTGTATATCCTGCAACTACCTTGTTGACTAGAATTCTCCCTCCAAGGCTCAGTAATGAGATTAAGAAGACTTTGCAGCTTTCAAGGACATATAAAGTTGGGGACTGGTATTTATACCAAAATCATTCAGTCATCAGAATATATGGATGTGAATTGTATCCATTCAAGTTGCCAAAATATGTGCCTATGAGACTTTTTGCCTTAGAATATTTTAGGCAAATGAATAATTCTGATATTATTCATTTTTGTAGTGTGAAAAAGAAAGCCCAACTCAGGATCAAAAGTCAGTTAGGTCCCTTTATATGCAATTCTAGGGATGATGAGCGAGAAGCAGAAGATATACTACAAAACCGTTACAAGTTACAAAGAAGTTTCCGTTGGGTTCCTTATGATCCATTCAACTTTATCTGTGATAAAAGAATGAAGAACAAATCATCACCATACTTTCACCACAGGATTCCAGAAATAGAACAATATGCTAATCAAGATGAGTGGGTGGAAGGAACACTAGTTGAGCAAGATAGTGAAGAAGACAATATAAACAAAATTATGAAAGATCTTGAGAAAAAGTTTGACCTAGAATCTTTTGGTCAAGTGCAGGTACCTCATATTGGCACTTCTTCAGCAAGAAATCTTCAACAGGGATTACAGGTAGATAGTCCATCAATTGTAGTAGAGTCTAAAGGCAAAGGGAAAGAACCTGAAATACAGGTCATTGAAACTTTTATCATGGAAGAGAAACCTCAAACCTCCAGGGCACCAGATCAAACACAGGTTTCTCCCACTCAAATAAATCATCCTGAAGTTTCAGAATTTCAAACTCCATCTAATATGGAAATAGGCAAGAAAATACAGGTTCCAGATACTATTCCTCCCAAAGAATCCTCAGAGCTACATCAGGCTAAGAAGCAGAAACTAAATCCACTTCCAGAAGTGGAATCTATAGATGAAATAATTGATGATGAAAGAGAAGATAGTCAACTAACTGGCACAGTTAGTAAAACACACACAGGCCACAAAGGAAAATAATTGCAAAGACAGTTGAGTACTGAAGTATCTTCCTTTAAATATCCAAAAACAGATACAGGTGATATAAAGAGAACTTTTATTAATATAAAAGCAAAGAATGATCCATTGAGAATGCAGGTATATGATCAGTATCTGAGAATGGCTCCACACAATCAGGAAAGATTAATGTCAGCATTTGACATTCAACAAGGCAAAATGATGATGAGCCATTTCAAATCCAAGGTGCCAAAACCCACAACAGCATCTGATTATATTAGGACCAATTTTGAGGTCCTGGCAAAAGACATTCATCCCTTGGACCAGATCGAGTTGCATAGAAAAATTGGGGAAATGATATACTCCACCCTTACTGATAAGGCCATGACAGCCCTTAGGCTGCGAGATTCTTTAAAGAATAAAAACACACAGTTGCAAATTGAGAAGGCTTCTTCTCAGGCAAAAGATAACAGAATAAAGTCTCTGGAAGACATAATCATCGGTTTGGGTCACAATCCCAAAAATATCAAAATCATTGAGGCACTAATTAAAAAGAAAGATGATGATATTGCTGCACTGAGAAAGCAGCTGAAATTGCCAGCCTCAAGGCATCCCCAGACTCAAGAAGTTTTGAAAGAAAATTCACAGGAAGAAATGATGGAGTTGCTCTTAAAAATGACTTAGCAACTGAGTGAAACAGAAAAAGAATTGGAACAGGCATTAAGAGAAAAAGAGGCTATCATGCAGACATCCACCACAGAGGCCACTACAACTACAGGTACAACAGCAGCGGATCAACAAACAGATCCATTACAGGTGCATACTTCTAATTTAAGTTCTGATGAATTAGTAAAACAAATGGAAAGTTTAAAACTCAGAGTCACAGAACTTCAGTCTACAAAATTGCAGCTCACAAATTTGGAACAAAAATATGATATGTCAAAAAAGACTGTTGCTGATAATACAAGGGAAATTAAGAGGCTGGAAAAATTGGTTAAGGATTTAGAAAAAGATCTCTCATTAGAAAAGCCTTTAAGAGAAATAAACGAAATTCTTTGGAATAATATTATTGATTCAATAAAGAGTATTTGGTCTTTTTTTCAAATAATCTTTGAACAAAATGACTTGGTTAAAGTAGCTCAGGAAGAAATTGACAAAACAAGAGAATAATTAAGGGACAGACCTAAGAAAGCAAATCAACTTATACAGTTTTTGAACACCCAGACCAAGCCGCAACTTGCAAAGCTTGGAATTGAGGACAAGACAGGTACTATTTTAGAAATAAAAAGGGTTTTTACCAAGAGAAATTTTATGCAAAATATGGAAAGAAAATGCTCAGATATCCAACAAGAGGTCAGTGCATTTAAAGAAAGGTTTAATGTTTTATTAGCCAGCGGGTTGCCCAGTCCGATGCTTTCAGAAGACAAAATAATGGAATTGGTAACTTATGTCAACAAATTAGATATACATGCTCACAACGTCACATGTTCCTCTACCAGCTCATCAGAATCAACATTGCCTACAGGGAGGAATCTCTACGACATGTTAAAGAATTTGTTTCATCTTGAGCATGAAATAAGGTATTTGTTCCCACATCGGCCCAATTTTTTCATATACACAGAGACTAATGAAACATTGAGAAAGCTCAAAAGAACCATAAAGCAGAAGACAAATGATGGGAAGACCTATTGGAAATTTTTTGAAATTTATCTTCAGGTAGAGAATTTTGCCTTTTACTATTATGTAAAGGATAAATAGAGGAGCAAAGATTAAAGAGTATAAATTTTGCAATTAAAAGAGTATCAGTAGAAACGAAGAGTATCAGAAAAGCAAGGCAGTAAAAAAGAATTACTCAAAAGGACAACATCAATCCCTATTGTAGGTCCTGCCTCCAGCACATCCACAAAGGGAGGAAACAACACACCAGCAATTACTTTTTGTCCTATCTACGAGACTATTTGTCTCCTTTTCATTATAACTTATTCATTAGTCACCCTAGATTATTTGCTAGGTTAGTGTGAGATATTTTCAATCATTTTTTGTATAAATAAACCCTCAAAGAAAGTATTGAGGGTGGATTCTACTACTTCGCTGTGACATTGATGTTTTTGGAATAAAAGTGTTTTAGAGAAATATATTTGTGGCTTGCTGGATGACAATTTGAAGCTCGGGGCTTTTTGCAGGATTCATGTGTCGGACTGCAGTTCAATAAGTCTTTCTATCCTATGTTTTAAGTTTTATATCTGTTTATAATATCATTCTGTCCATTTCTGAATAATTGACATAGAAGAATAAATCAGAATTTACTTAATTGTACTCTGATTTCAGTTGTGATTATTCTTAATGTTTTCCTCTAAATTGGTTATAAGCAACGAATTCTTAATTGCTCTTGCTTTGCTAATTTAAACATTTTGATTACTATAGTAAAGAATTCTTCACTGCTCTTTATTTGTAATCATCTCATTTCTTTCTTTTGAACATGCTGAAAGATTCTTAACTGCCTTTCATTCCTTCAAGCCCATTCCATCCACTTTAAATTCTAAAAATTGTTCTCTGTTTGGCTATCTTGCCCTGCAAAGCCATCTTGTGTGTAGAATAGTAATCCAGTAAAGCCATCCTTTAACTCCATAGCCCAATGGCCTGAAAATATTCAACCTTGCCCTTAGTTGGTGAATTCCACCATTTTCAAACAAACTCTTAGACTTATAACTAGCCTAAAATTTTCTAAGAATAAAGATAAATCATAAAGGGAGAGCCCTCTCTAGATACAGATTGGCTAGATTCTGTATCCGAAGGTTGGTTTGTGGTTACCTCAGGTATACTTTCATTTTCCACAACTTCAAGGAAAACCTGAGTGATAACATAGTGGCGACTCCACTGGAGACCTGAATCATTTTATTGTTAATATTGTTCACT
The DNA here is from genome assembly GCA_034641835.2 of Pinus albicaulis. Lineage (NCBI taxonomy): Eukaryota > Viridiplantae > Streptophyta > Pinopsida > Pinales > Pinaceae > Pinus > Pinus albicaulis. The sequence continues at coordinate 252,008,270 of CM076575.1, forward strand.
TATAAGCTATAGACAAAGTCTGAAGATCAGCCAGGTAGCCTTTGAAATTGCTTTTTCTCTGCAATTGAAAAATTAAATAAAAGTTGCTTCAGTCTATCTCTGATTTAGCTTATACACTGAACCTTAGTTTCAAATTTTTAATCAGACTCTCTAGTTTAATAAATCTTTGAGAAAATTTTAATCACAAAACGTTATTTCTTGAAGAATTTGTAGAAGTTGTACTTTCATTTCAATAAAACCAAAAATCCAAAAAGATATCATCTAGGAAAACTGGCTTCAGAAAGGATTCGTCATACTAGGTCAAATCCTGACCCTAATCCACCACCGATATTTGAAAATCCGAATCTGATTCCTAGGATTATTAGAAGACAAGGAAGTCAAGAAATTTCTGAAAGAGGAAGTCAAGAGAGTTCTGGAAGTTCCAGACCTCTTTCTAGATCACAGTCCTGTCCTGTAAAGATTATATATTTTGACAAAATCCCTTTTGACGAGCGATTTGAAACTTCTCTGTTTGTGAATTTTTCTGAAACTGAATTATCAAGATTAGTTCCAGATCCATTGTTTTTTGAATATTTTCAATTCATATTTGTTTCATATCACCTTGACAGACATTTACAAAACTCCATTTCATCTGAACAGACCTTTGAAGAAAGTTCAAACGTTTCTGTAATTACTGAAGCTTCCCCAAGTTCAGTTACTTTTCCTCAAGCTTTTCAAACCCCAGTCACCCCTTTTACTCCTCCACCCAGACCACCACCACCTATTATTCCATTACACCTTCCAATGGCCAATAGATATGCTCCGTTACAATTGCCAGCCAACCCTATGGCTTTGCCCCAAGATTATGAAAGTAAGATCACACCTTTTGATGGTTCCAGTACTTACACAACTCAAAAACATACCAAAAGGATGACTAATTACTTTTAATTCTATGAAATTGACACTGATGATGTCCGAATGAGAATTTTTGTTCAGAGTCTTACTGGGGAAGTTAGGACATGGTTTAGGGCCCTTGCTCCAAACAGTATTGCTGATTTACCAGCTTTGTATAGGGCATTCTTGAATAGATGGGAGAAGAAGAAAGACCCTCTTCAGATCCTATCATAATTTGAAAAATTAAGGAGAAGACCTAATGAAACAGTGCAAGATTACACAATAAGATTCAACGAAGCATATAACGTTATTCCCCAGAACCTCAGACCCCCTCCTGACTCAGTACTGGTTAAATTCCCGGATGGTTTTGACTTTGAAATAGCCTATTCACTCAGGGAAAGAGCCCCCCCAAACCCTAGAGGAAATGCAAAGCATAGTGGTTAGTGTGGAAGCAAACCTTATAGAAAAACGAGCCAGAGCTAGGGCCGAAAGAAGAATGCCTATGAATGAAGAACCTTCAGCTTTTGAAAGAAAGCTGGATGCAATCATTAAAGGTATGGAAATATTAGGAGACAGAGTGGAGACAATCGAAAGAAAGTCTTCTGGTGATAATCAAAATGTTGTGAGAAACCCAAACTTTAGAAGGAATCAGAACCAAAATATTGGGAAGAATGTCCCTGACCAAAATATCAGGCCACCTTTCCAAGAAAATTTTGTTGAAGGTTCAACTTCTGAAGAACCTACTGAGGATGTTGAAATAAATAATGTAACTGAGGACAAAAATGAACCAGAAGTTTTCCTATCTCAGGATGATCAAGAGAATCACATCCTTGAAACATTTCAAACTCACTCAGGAGAGACTTTTGATTTTAAAGAAGGCTATGACACAGCAATTTATGAGGTTCATAAACAATATAATTTAAGAAGCAGATGGATTGATGTGCCAGAGAATAGCAAACAGAAAGTTGTAAAACAAAATGTCAAAGGTAAAGTTAACATTCCACCTGTACAAAACATTCCCCCTGTACAAATTCTGTCTAGGACAACTCATAATCCCTCAAATCCAATAATTGAAGATGTGTCTGATAACCAACCAAACAATAAACAACAATCTAATACTTTTCCTCCTGTAGGAAATGTAGAAGAACCAGTAGAAGTTAGTTTAGAAACACCTTCAAATCATAATTCAACTCATGAAAAAGAGAAAAACGTTGAAGACCCAAAAATAGAGAAAACCCAACTATCCAGAACACTAGAGCTCAAATAGAAAACCTTTCAATCTAGAGGCTGAAATAGGCAAACTAAATATAGTTGTTCCTTTATCAGAATTGGCTAAACATAATGTCTATAGAAGTAAAATCAGCAAATCCCTTAACATTAACATTACCGGAATGGATGATTCAGTGAATATTCTTGATGATCAACCCAAACTCCTTTTTGGCCCTGAGGTAAATGGAAAACCAGAAAGTGGAGGAACTCCTCCATTTTATGTTAGCCTGAACGTTCATGATAAAATACTCCACAATGCTATGCTTGATTCTAGAGCATCCCACAATTTGATGCCAAAAGCTGTGATGGAAAGATTAAATTTAGACATTACCAGACCGTATAAAGATTTGTTTTCTTTTGATTCTAGTCAGGTAAGATGTTTAGGTTTGATTAAAGATTTGTGTGTTACTTTGGTGCAATATCCTGCTAAGTCTATTTTGATGGATATAGTAGTAGCTAATATTCCTCCTAAATATGGTATGTTGTTGTCTAGATCCTGGGGTGCTAAACTTGGAGGATCTATTCAGCTGGACATGTCATATGCCACTATTTCAGTATTTGTTCAACCTAAAAGATTATATAGAGAGACTTTGATGAAGTACTTAGTTAGTAGCCATGAGAAGCCTGAAAACTTCCCTGTCTATTCAGTGCATTCTGATATGGACTCTTTCATTCTTTATAATGCTGAAATGGACCTTCCTACCGAGCTAGAAGCACCTGAAACAGAAACTACAAATAAATCCACTTTCCAGATCGAAGAAATTTCCGAAGACAAAGAAACACCAGAAAAACAAGAAATTCCAGAACAAACCAAGAAACTAGTTCCTGTTAAGAAACATATTAAAACAGTTGATGAAGATTATGAACATGAAATTATGTGGCATTTAGAATTTGATGGCTCAGTAAACAAGTTAGGAGCAGGGGCTGGAATTTTGTTACATAATGTTGAAAACGATCATGCCGAAGGTCATTCTTAGAGATTGAATTTTAAATGCACTAACAACATGGCTGAGTACGAAGCCCTTTTGCTAGGGCTTAAACATGTCAAAAAGTTAGGAGCAATTAGGGTATCAATCATAGGAGACTCTGAATTAATTATCCAACAGATTAATGGTGAATGTTCAACCAAAGATCCCAGATTTAAACAATACAGAGAAACAGTTGTGGAAATTCTCAACACTTTTCTACAAGCTCAACTTGCCAAGATTCCTAGAAAACAAAATTTTCATGCTCACAGTCTTGCAATGTTCGCTAGCACATGTAAATTGCCTTTTGGACCTAATCATCAGTTCACAGCTGAGATTAGACATAGACCTGCTATACCAGACAATCTAATGAATTGGGAAGTATTTGTAAATAACAATAAGATTAATAGTTTTTTGACACTAGAAAAATGAGTTTTCTAACAGTAATATAGATGAAGACATAACAATCAATGAATTTGATCAAGTAGATGAACAAGAAACAAATATTTTTGAAGAGATGGCAATTCATATGCTTCACCCAACCAAATTCACTGAAAAAGACATGCAGGATTTGATACAAATGGAATTCGAGGAAGTCATAGAAGATGAAACTGAAATCATTAATCTGAAAGATAATCATTTACCCAAAGGATTAACCCATTTGGAAGATCTTTTTGACTCAAATGATATTCTATTTAACCCAAAATGGAACCTGTAAAAGCTGACATTGAAGAGTGCAACTTAGGAACACCAGAAAATCCCAAAATGGTTAAACTATCTAAATCTCTGCCAGAAGATCAAAAGGTTAATATGTTGAACTTTTAAAAGAATTCCAGGATGTTTTTGCCTGGAGTTATGAAGATCTTAAATCATATGATACATCAATCATTCAGCATACAATACCTTTGAAACCAGACCAGAAACCTTTCAAACAAAAACATAGAAGGATCAATCCTGTTTTACTACCTTCAATTGAAAAGGAAATTAAAAGAATGTATGAAGCAGGAATTATAGCTCCTATTAGGTTCTCTGAATGGGTTTCTAATTTAGTACCAACAAGAAAAAATACTAGTGAGATTAGACTCTGTGTCGATTTGAGAAATTTGAATAAATTTTCTCTAAAAGATAACTATCCTTTGCCTAAAATGGACCATATTCTACAGAGGGTAGTGGGATATTCAAGAATATCTCTTCTGGATGGATTTTCAGGGTATAACCAGATTCTGGTTCATCCTGATGATCAAGATAAAACAACATTTACAACACCATGGGGTACTTTTAAATATGTCAAGATGCCATTTGGACTCAAGAATGCAGGAGCTACATTTCAAAGAGAAATGGACATTGCTTTTGCTAAAGAAATACATGATTTTCTGGTTATTTATTTAGATGATTTAACTTTTTTTTCCAAAACAGATCAGCAACATTTAGATCATCTAAGGCAAGTGTTTATAAAGTGCAAAAAATATGGTATTTCCTTAAATCCTAAAAAGTCATTGTTTGGTTTGGAAGAAGGAAAGCTCCTAGGTCACATTATTTCTAAATATGGCATTAGAATTGACCCTGAAAGAATACAAGCAATTTTGCAGATACCTCATCCCAGAAATATAAAAGAACTTCAAGCTTTCATAGGAAAGATCAATTTCTTGAGAAGGTTTATTTCCAGTTTAGCTGAATTACTTAGATTGCTTACTAACATGCTTAAAAAATATTCAAGCATCGAATGGACTGTAGAAGCCAGGAAATCATTTGAAGAAATCAAAATGGCTTTGACAAGAACACCAATTCTTACCAGTCCAAAATTTGATAGAGATTTCATTATTTTTTCATTTGCTTCTGAACATACAGTTGCAGCTGTTTTACTACAAAAAGATTATCATGGATGTGAAAAACCAATTGCATTTTTTAGTAAAGCACTTAGAGATGCATCTTTGAAATACAATATCATGGAAAAACAGGCTTTTGCACTTGTGAAAGAAATTAAAGATTTCAGAGTTTATATACTATATTCTCATGTGATAGCTTATGTACCTAATGCTGTTGTTAAAGAAATTTTGACTCAAGATGGTATTGAAGGCAAAAGGGGTAAGTGGATAGCTACCATATTAGAATATGATATTGAGATTAAACCAACAAAACTCATAAAAGGTCAAGGTTTGGCTCAACTCATGACTGAAACTAATTGCCAAGCCTTAGACATCAACGAACTGGATGACGAACAGGAGATGGCGACTCCAAAGATCAGTCAAACCTTCTTAGACTCACCCTGGTACACTGATATTATTTATGTTTTGTTAAACCTGCAAGCTCCTCCAGGGTTGTCCAGAACGAAAAAATATATTTTTGAAAATGACATCTTTAAAATATTGTATTTTAGATAGTGCTATTTTTTGGAAGAATCATGATGGAATCTTATTAAATTGTTTATTGAAAGATGAAGCTAACAAGGCACTTAATGAATTTCATGCAGGGGATTGTGGTGGACATCTCTACTAGAAGTCAACTGCAGATAAAATCTTAAGGGCTGGTTTTTACTTGCCAACCTTGTTTTCAGATGTTAAGAAATTTGTAACTTCTTTTCATAAGTGTTAGATCTTTGAAGGAAAAAGAAAGTTGCTACCTTTACCATTAAAACCAATTTCCACAGAAAGACCCTTGCAACAATGGGGACTGGATTTTATTGGAGAAATTCATCCCCCTTCTTCTGGGCAACACAGATGGATTCTTACTGCCACAGATTACTTTACTAAATGGATTGAAGCTATCCCATGCAGACAAGCCAATGATTCTGTAATTATAGGGTTTTTAGAAACCAATATACTTTCAAGATTTGGTTGTCCAGAGAAAATTATAACAGATAATGTTGCTGCATTTAAATCTAAGAAAATGATTAGTTTCTACAATAAATATCACATCACTTTAGGCCATTCAACAGCCTATTACGCCCAGGTTAATGGACTGGTAGAATCTTCCAATAAAAGCCTTATTAATATCATCAAAAAATTATTGGAAGAAAATAAAAAGAACTGGCATAAGAAACTGACCAATGCATTGTGGGCAGACAGACTTACAACTAAGAAATCAATTGGGACCAGTCCATATGAATTAGTTTATGGTACTGAGGCAAGATTCCCCTCATCCTTAGGAATTCCTGTTATGAAGTTACTTCAGGAAGCTCAAGTGGAACCAAATGATATTCAGAGAAGAATTTACCAAAAAATTCACTTGTAGCAAACCAGAGAAGAAGTGTATCAACGATCCCAAGTCTTACAGGAAAAGTTAAAGAAAATGTTTGACAGAAGAACTAAATCAGAAGATTTTCAACTAGGAGATAAAGTTCTAAGATGGGATTCCAGAAGGGAAGATAAAGGGAAACATGGGAAATTTGATTTCTTATGGAAATGACCTTACATCATTCATGCCTTACAGGGAAACAATACATACTTTTTAAAGAATTTGGAAAATTCAGAAGATGAGGAAGGACCAGTCAATGGTCGAATGCTAAAGAACTATTTTGATCCTATTTATTAGGATGTTCTGATTTTTTCTAACCTGTACATAATATATATTTTTTTAATGCATCAGTTTGGATTGGATGGTGACTTGCTGAAGTTGAAGCCCGAAGTGAAGGCCCTAAGCTTTAGAAGTTTCACTATCATATGTACAATAAAGCTACCAGAAGAAGGAGATTACATGTTCAGACTAAAGACATTTTGAGGCATCTGACCTGTTGTTCTTGACTTTTCACAAGGAAAAGTCATCCCCAAGTGGAGCGAGTGTTAGAATCCTATACCAATAGGTGTCATTTTTAATGATTGTCTTGATTGAACTATGCAATATGTTCAAACATTTTTCTTGTGCAAAGGTGTTCCATATTCTTGAAAAATCAAAAAATCAAAAAATTTAAAAAATGTAAAGAGGGTATAACCTAAAAAGAAAATCAAAGGGTAAAAAGAATAAATTGGTCAAAAAAAGAAAAGTGAGAGAAATGAACCCCAAGCAAAAATAGACCAGGAAAGTGTGCAAGTCAAAATGCCACTACTATTTCATTTTCTGTGATAAAGCAATTGTGTGCAGCTTGTCAAACTTTTGCCACAATTTAGGAAGAGTCAAACTGTTGAAACTTGACTCATTCATGTTTCAATTTCATGTTGTAGAATAGAGAATAAATATCTGACCAAACAGTTTAATCTTGGCAGATAAATAGATAGGTAGAGTTAATACAAGGTGCTCAATAGTTTAATCTGAGCCCTTGGATGCAATAAGGGTAGAATTAGATAGATTTGTCATGTAAAAGAAAAGAAGATTAATAAGTGTTTGCCAATCTAAGTGCACCCTAATAAAGAAGATAAAATGGTAGTGTAAAGTAGATAGGGTAGGTAGCTGGTGTTGTAAAGTTTCAAATGATGAATGATGGTGCTAAATGTGTTTGATCTTTAACTTTCATCACAAGTACTGAAGCAGAATATACATTGGAAAATTTACAGAAATCAAAGTCAAAATCATTAACTTCCCACATCACTTTATCTCTAAGAGTTTTACTAATTTCCCCAAAGTGCTAAGGTATTTGAAGATTAAAGGGGCTCAAGGCATTTCCTTGACTTTTGGAGGGACCAGACCCTCGGTCTAATGATCAAAAAGACCTAAGTATTTGAAGTTATTTATCATTATAAAAATTCCCTTTTAATCTTTTCCTAAGTAAAATTCTATTTTACTCAGGAAAATCATGCAAATTTCCATAATAATCCCTCAAAATTACTTACTATTCTATGTTTAAGTGTTGAAATTGAAATGATACAATTTACTTCAGAAATCTCCACTTTTCTGGTTGTGTAAAGTATTTTGAGTTTCCCTTGTCCCATTGTCATATTAACATTTAACTTTAAATATTAAATCCTTATATAAATTACCTTTCCCTATATGTATAACTCCTTCTACATAAATATCCCAAAAACCCATCTTATTATAAAATTTCAACCAAAGTATTTATTTTCCAATTATTCATAAAAGACCCACATTATGTGCCCTTTGGTTAGAAATATATCTTTATAATCTATCCCTGCCCCTATGGATAATAAATTACATTGATTTGTTACCATATAATAACAATATTGAAAAGGTTTTAAACATAAGTTTTATGTTTTAAACAGAAAAAAAAAAAAAAAAAAACCAAAGCCCCGTCGCAACCCCAACTCTCATTAAACCACGGCATTATCACCCGGATTAATTAATAACCAATCCCTCATCCAATAAGACGCCGCCAGGAATAGTTAAATTAACATTAATTACTTTGGGCCCGCGTGTTAAATCCCCCGCCATCTTCCCGTCATATCACCCGTCCGATTGCCCATTCTCGGATCAACGGCCCGTTGTAATTCCGCTAGCCATCCATCATCCGATCGTTAACGCTTGGGAGCACGGTGGTTTCCAAATAGTGGTCTGACCACGTGTCGATCACTTAATGGAATCGCTGCCTCCCCGTTAAATACCACCATCTCCCAAAAGCGGTGCAGAAATTACCGCTTATCGCCCAGCCCGATGACGTGTCCTCCTGTACAATAATGACGTCATCCTCAGAAAAATAAAAAAATCCCTATTGACTTTGTAAATAAAACAAAATTTCGTGTATTTTCTGTCATTTTCTCTGTTGAAAGCGACTGCGCCCTCCACTGAAAAATTCAAAAATTCCACTATTTAAGTCGTCGTCGACCAAAATTATGGAACGCCATTGTTATACCAGTGCCCGAGTATTCATCCGCCATTGACCAGTACCTGTAAATCTCGAAATTTTCCATAAAACAGGTATTTATCCGTTTTCCTGCTGGAACTTTGTAAAAAATCCGCATTCCAGTGTTAAATTCAAGCCATAATCTGAAAATAAGTTTTATATTGGTCTGTTTTAGTTCATGCAACCAAAAGAATACTTTCAAAACTCAAATTGCGCCCGTTCTGTAAAATACCCCCAGAGCTTCCACTTTGAATACACAAGAACCAAAATGGAAGTCCCGGTAGACCTAAGTGTAGCTCCATTAAACGCTCCCCACAAAGAATTGGAATACTTGCCATTAGTGGATAAAGACTTTCAAATTAAAGACTTAGTGTTCGATGAAAATCCCCTTCAAAATTATTGTCGCTGCAGAGATGATTACTCGAAAGGTTTGGATGTCATTGGGTTATGGGAATCCAATTTCCCAAGATATCTCATCCCCTCAGTCCGTATTTTCCTAGAAATTATCCACTACTGTCATTCCAATTATGATCCAACTCAAAGAGCAGTGTTATCCCCGGACCAGAGTATCCTTTTTCCCATTACTCCTCAAGCTATTAATACAATGCTCCATTTTGAACCTGATCAAAACCTTATTCCCTTGTCCATGGAAGAACTACTTGAAAAGTCTACTCAGTTGTCCCAAGAAAAATTGAAATGCATTTTCCAGACCTTTATGTTACCTGAACATCAACCTAAGGGACCTCCTCCCTATGGTTTTTCTTATTTTACTAATTTAGGCAAGCTCATCATGAATATGATATCCTTTGTGCTGGGTTTTAATACTAGCGAGTATGTTGATGAATTAACCCTAGTATTATTATCCATCTTCACTGCTGGACAACCTCCTGCTCTAAAATATGACTTTGCATCTTTCATTTCCAATAAAATCCATGACCAGTTCATGAGGCTAGATAATGAGAAAGTGTTTAAATATTCCTCAGTCATTTACCATCTCATCATCTATTATCAATCAGAGAAGTTCCATTTTCCTGTTAAAAATCTGATGCCAAGGGAAACCCTAGATCTATTATATTTTGGTCTGCCATAACTCACAGTTCCTATAATTCTCCCTATTCTTGTGCTGATTTCATTGATCTTTTCATTCATCCTGTAACTACCTTGTTGACATGAGTTGCTCCTCCAAGGCTAAGTAATGAGATTAAGAAAACTTTGCAGCTTTCAAGGACATACAAAGTTGGAGACTGGTATTTGTACCAGAATCATTCAGAAATCAGAATATATGGATGTGAACTTTGTCCATTCAAATTGCCTAAATATGTTCCCATGAGGCTTTTTGCCTTAGAATATTTCAGGCAAATGAATAATTCTGATGTTATTCATTTTTGTAATGTTAAACAGAAAGCACAACTCAGAATCAAAATTCAGTTAGGTCCCTTTATGCAATTGTAGGGATGCTGAACATGAAGCAGAAAATATATTGCAAAACCATTTCAAGTTACAAAAGAATTTCCGTTGGATTCCTTATCATCCATTCAGTTTTATCTGTGACAAGAGAATGAAGAACAAATCAGCACCCTAATTTCATCACAAAATTCCAGAAACAGAACAATATGCTAATCAAGATGAGTGGGTGGAAGGAACACTAGTTGAGCAAGATAGTGAAGAAGACAATATGAACAAAATTATGAAAGATCTTGAGAAAAAGTTTGACCTAGAATCTTGTGGGCAAGTGCAGGTACCTCATATTGGCACTTCTTCAGCAGGAAATCTTCAACAGGTATTACAAGAAATCTATCCATCAATTACAGTTGAGTCTAAAGGCAAAGGGAAAGAACCTGAAGTACAAGTTATTGAAACTTTCATTATGACAGAAAAGCCTCAAACCTCCAAGGCACCAGATCAAACACAGGTTTCCCCTGTTCAAGTTAATCATCCTGAGGTTTCAGAATTACAAACTCCATCTAATATGGAAATAGGCAAGAAAAGACGGGTTGCAGATCCCACTCCTCCCAAAGAACCTTCACAACAACACTAGGCTAAGAAGCAGAAACTGAATCCACTTCCAGAAGTGGAATCTATAGATGAGATGTTTGATGATGAAAGAGAAGATAGTCAACTAACTGGTTTAGTTAGTGTAACACACACAGGTCATAAAGGAAAGGAGTTACAAAAACAGTTGAGCACTGAAGTATCTTCCTTTAAACAGCCAAAGACAGATGCAGGTGATATAAAGAAGACTTTTATTAATATAAAAGCCAAGAATGACCCATTAAGGGTGAAGATATACGATCAGTATCTTAGATTGGATCCACATAATCAAGAAAGATTAATGTCATCTTTTGACATTCGGGAAGGGAAGATGCTGATGAGCCATTTCAAATCCAAAGTGCCAAAACCCAAGACAACATCTGATTACATTAGGACCAATTTTGAGGTCCTAGCAAAAGACATTCATCCATTAGACCAAATAGAGCTACATAAAAAAACTGGGGAGATGATATATTCCACCCTTACTGATAAAGCAATGGCAGCCCATAGACTGCAAGATTCTTTAAATAATACAAATACCCAGTTGCAAATTGAGAAATCTTCTTCTCAGGAAAAAGATAACAGAATAAAATCTCTGGAAGAAATAATCATCAGTTTGGGTCGCAATACCAAAGATATAAAAAGCATTGAGGCACTGATTAAAAGGAATGATGATGATATTGTTGCACTGAGAAATAAATTGAAATTACCAGCCTCAAGGCATCCCCAAGCTCAAGAAGTTTTGAAGGAAAATTCACAAGAAGAAATGATGGAATTGCTCCTGAAAATCACTGAGCAACTGAGTGAGACCGAGAAAGAACTGGAGCAGGCATTAAAAGAAAAGGAAACTATCATGCAGACATCTACAACAGGTACAGATACAACAACAACAGATCAACAAATAGATCCATTACAGGTGAACACTTCTAGTTTAAGTTCTGATGAATTTGTAAAACAAATGGAATGCTTAAAACTTAGAGTCACAGAAATTTAGTCTACAAAATTGCAGCTCACAAATTTGGAACAAAAATATGATATGTCAAAAAAGACTGTTGCTGATAATACAAGGGAAATTAAGAGGCTGGAAAAATTGGTTAAGGCTTTAGAAAAAGATCTCTCATTAGAAAAGCCTTTAAGAGAAATAAATGAAATTCTTTGGAATAATATTATTGATTCAATAAAGAGTATTTGGTCGTTTTTTCAAATAATCTTTGAAAAAAATGACTTGGTTAAAGTAGCTCAGGAAGAAATTTAAAAAACAAGAGAAGAATTAAGGGACAGACCTGAGCAAGCAAATCAACTTATACAGTTTTTGAACACCCAGACCAAGCAGCAACTTGCAAAGCTTGGAATTGAGGACAGGACATGTACTATTTTAGAAATAAAAAGGGTTTTTACCAAGAGAACTTTTATGAAAAATCTGGAAAGAAAATGCTTAGATATCCAACAAGAGGTCAGTGCATTTAAAGAAAGGTTTAATGTTTTATTAGCCAGCGGGTTGCCCAGTCCGATGCTTTCAGAAGACAAAATAATGGAATTGGAAACTTATGTCAACAAATTAAATATACATGCTAACAACGTCACATGTTCCTCTACCAGCTCATCAGAATCAACATTGCCTACAGGGAGGAATCTCTACGACAGGTTAAAGAATTTGTTTCATCTTGAGCATGAAATAAGGTATTTGTTCCCACATCGGCCCAATTTTTTCAGATACACGAGGCCGATGAAACATTGAGAAAGCTCAAAAGAACCATAATAGCAAAAGACAAATGGTGGGAAGACCTACTGGAAATTTTGTGAAATTTATCTTCAGGTAGAGAATTTTTCCTTTTACTATTATGTAAAGAATAAGTTGAGGAGAAAAGATTAAAGAGTATCAGTTTTGCAGTTAAAAGAGTATCAGTAGAAACGAAGAGTATCAGACAAGCAAGGCAGTAAAAAAGAATTACTCAAAAGGACAGCATCGAGCCCTATTGTAGGACCTGCCTCCAGCACATCTGCAAAGGGAGGAAACAACACACCATCAATTACTTTTTGTCCTATCTACGAGACCATTTGTCTCCTTTTCATTGTAACTTATTCATTAGTCACCCTAGATTATTTTCTAGGTTAGTGTGAGATATTTTCAATCATTTTTTGTATAAATAAACCCTCAAATAAAGTATTGAGGGTGGATTCTACTACTTTGCTGTGACATTGATGTTTTTGGAATAAAAGTGTTTTTGAGAAATATATTTGTGGCTTGCTGGATGACAATTTGAAGCTCAGGACTTTTTGCAGGATTCATGTGTCGGGCTGCAGTTCAATAAGTCTTTCTATCCTATGTTTTAAGTTTTATATCTGTTTATAATATCATTGTGTCCATTTCTGAATAATTTACATAAAATAATAAATCATAATTTACTTAATTGTACTCTGATTTAAGTTGTGATTATTCTTAATGTTTTCATCTAAATTGGTTATAAGCAACGAATTCTTCACTGCTCTTTATTTGTAATCATCTCATTTCTTTCTTTTGAACATGCTGAAAGATTCTTAACTGCCTTTCATCCCTTCAAACCCATTCCATCCACTTTAAATTCTAAAAATTGTTCTCTGTTTGGCTATCTTGCCCTGCAAAGCCATCTTGTGTGTAGAATAGTAATCCAGTAAAGCCATCATTTGACTCCATAGCCCAATGGCTTGAAAATATTCAACCTTGCCCTTAGTTGGCGAATTCCACAATTTTCAAACAAACTCTTGGACTTATAACTATCCTAAAATTTTCTAAGAATAAAGATAAATCATAAAAAGAGAGCCCTCTCTGGATACAGATTGGCTAGATTCTGTATCCGAAGGTTGGTTTGTGGTTACCTCGGGTATACTTTCCTTTTCCACAACTTCAAGGAAAACCTGAGTGATAACAACACCATCAATAAATCCTAGCTCCAAAATGATATTGTTGTTGGCCTATGAAAATAGACTTCCATCAAAAAACAACTCCAATATTTGACATGCAGAATGTCAAAGGCATTTTCCATAATGCTACGACAAATGAGAAGTCCTTCCCCTGAAGAAAGTCCTTAGACATCTAAGGCCAAGGAGTGACCCCTTTGCACGATGATAGTGCCATCTTATACTCCTGCAACATCATGAAAACTGTGAGAGAAATTTTTCCCTTGCTCTCTCAAGAACATCCCAAGCAACAAAATCCTTTGTCGCTTTCTCATACTTCCATCATCCCATCCATTTAGTGACAACATGGTGCTTGACATGAAAAAAAATGTTATGCCAATAAAATGTACCCATACTCTTTGCTGCTCCATGATGGAAGTATCCTGCCTCATACCCTTAGAAAGAGTGTGATGATCAAACTCTCCCAAGAGCATCCAGTGCAGCCAAGCCTTCTGCTGCCTGGTATCAAAATCTGCAAGTGGATTTCTAGCCTCTTGCTCTCCATCCTCCATCTTTGTACACCTCCCATGAGGGCTACCATCACCCCAAATCAAACTCTTTAATTTCATGGGATCTTGAAATGCAATCTTCCCAAGGATCAATTTGACCCTATGAGGATCCAAATAGGTGGTAGGCAAAAACCTCCCATCATGATGTGCATGGCTCAAGAAATTTCCAACACATTCATGAGAGATGTTATCCATCCGAAGATGTCCTCCATCTACTATTTGCTCCTATGATAAGGGAAGATCCTCCTCAAACTGTTGAAGAACTTTGCACTTCATGATGTGTTGAAGTGCAACTCCAATGAAGTCTTCTCATGAGGTCTCCGCCTCATGCATGACCTTCCAAAATCAAAGGGGCCTTGGATTTGCTGCAAGTATAAGTTTCTCTTTGTGCAAGGGTGTGCTCATTGAGAAAGATTCATCTGGAAGGGAGAAAGGGTTTCTCACTCTAAGATGTCTACCATCCGTCATTCTAGCCTTTATTGCTTCATGAATGAATATTCCATGTGAATGCTCCAATGAGGAATGGTTCCTCTCTTCTTCCTCACTGCTTTGGAACAACGTAGTGCAACTCTGTTGCTCAAAATCAGCAGCATGCAAAGATGTATATCTCTCCATATAGTGTGCTGAAATGACAACAGATGGATTTTTTAATGATACCTCGGTGAGATATAGAAGCAAGAGCTTCTTCTGCAACTATGTAGTCTTCCTTCATTACTGAAAATCAAGGCTTCTCTTCCAAGGTTGTGCCAGCACTGGTACAAATCTCCACCTTCTCAATCTCCTTGAGATCTTCTTCAATTCCCTTCATGATCTGAAAAGGGAGCAGGGAGATCTTCTCACCCATCATTCTTTCAAGTGGTGGAGCCATGCTATGGTTTTTCTCTATATAGCTCTCCTTCTTTGTGAGGATAGGAAGTGCATGGATCTTCCTCTCCTTCTTGAAACTTTATATAGGTCTCACTGCAACTTTCTGCTTCTTGAAACCCTCTAGGATTTTCATTTTCTTCCTCCTTATTTCTTCTGTCTAACCTCTTTGAAGAGGCTCTTCCTGGATCTAAAATGTGATGAGGTAAAAATCATCTCCTTTAGATTTATGATCTCCTTATCTTCTCTTCTCTGATACTGCTGTAAATTTCCCTCTTCAGGAGTATCAAGATTCTATTCCAGAGATTGATTGTAGGGGCATTTACTGGATATGTCACCTTTGAGAAAAGGAGGAGATCTAGAGGCTACCTGGCCATCTGCAGACTCTATCTATAGATATTGAAAGATTCCTACTTCAATGATTCAGCATTTTTTTTTGAATCCATAGGCTGAGCCAAAGAGCATGCCATGATACCACTGTAATGTTCCCAAAATGGATTTCTTAGCAAGACATGCCTGAAAAATTCATTTTTCAGTGATGTGTGCTTAAAATACTATAAAACGTGTTTAAAAACACTCAGCCACCCATTCCAAAAACTGCAAAAACCTTTACTCAGCTTTTATGGGCAAAAAGGTGGGGAAAAGTGATGATTTTGGTCCTAAAATGAGTGTATTCATAAATATGTGTAAAAATAAGGGTCATGGATCTGGGATATGTTATATTAGGTTAATATGGATTCACATGTCTAATTTGATATCAAAAAAATAAGTCTATATAAGCTAAATAGTTCCTCCTTCCCGACTAGTCAAGAAAAACATTGATTTCCCATGACTTGGAAGATGCAGAAATTTATTGAAGCACGGGAAGCATATTTTCTGAAGGTTTAAGATGTATAACAGTATGAAAAATCATAGAATTATTTTAGGAACATGGAATAAGCATTAAGAAAGGTTAAACAATAGTTTTACATAGAAAATCCCTCAAGATTTAGGTGTTGCAACACAAGATAATGACCCAGAAACTCTTCAGTGTTAATTACAAGAGGCTGAAGCTTATTTTCATTAATTTACAGGTCTGAAACTGATATTTACATGAAAAAAAAGATCTATAACAACTCAAAATGCCCAAAGGGCTCTCTATTTCATTCCCCTTGGGGATTTCAGCAATACATGAAAATGTCGGAGCATATCTGAATTTTACTACAGCATGATTCAAAAATTATGAAGCAAAAACTTCAATGAGTGTTTCATATCTCAAATACACATTGATTGGTTGGCCAATCCATGGATAACCCTTGATGTAAGGAGGCTTCCTTCACATCAGAGATCTAGCTCCAAAATGATGCCAAAAACCATGCAACGCTACTCCTTCAACAATAACGCAGATCTGAGGAAGGAACTGAATAGTATACCATGAAGAACACATTTTCCTAATTCCAAGATCTGAAATGAAGCTCAAATCATTCAATACATCTCTCCAATTTATTAGAAGCCCTCCTCCACTGAAAAGAAGTACTGAAATGCTTTAGATCTGAAAAGATCTAAATCGCACTTGGTGCAGCTTACAAAAGAAATCAAACCCTCAATAGGAACTGCATTGCAGTTGGAAGTAGAAGCTTGGCCAAATGCCGAATAGTGGATCAATGCAGCACATCCTCCTCCAAAGAGCTACTCCATGCAAGGAGAGAGGATTCCTAAACAGGAAATCCTCTTCCCTTTGGATAACCAGCCAAGAGAACTCGAGTTGCTCAAGCAACCACAAATCACCAACAACCCCTTCTTGAGTCCTCTCCCTCCTTTTTATAAAACAAGGAAGTGAAAAACCCGAAACCATTTCACTTGAATTAGCCCATTTCACATTTAGAAGCTCCTTCTAGAACTGCGCGGGTCGCTTATGAGGTTCAATGCACCTGGACTGTCTTGTGATTTGTTCCTGTTGACCCAGTCAAATAGATTAGCCCTATTCATACAAAATTGGTTTATATGTAACCAACTCATACTTAATCATGTTCACATTGAGCATGTATTTATTTTTATATCTAAGGAGTGTTGCATGTCCTTCATTAGTCTATTATTCATAAACATGAAAAATAAAACAAAATTCTAATGTTCCAATTAGCTTAGCTAATTTAGCAACATTATAGCCACACACATTCTATGAGAGCATACCACACCATCATGGAGGAATATTTTTGGGAAGGCTTTGAGGAGGAAATATATCAACATATGAGGAGATGCATGAATCATCTGGAGATGGAGGAGAGACATAACTCCTTGGAAGAGTTAGCACAACCACCTCTTTTCTCTTTGAGGATGAGAGGAGACTCATTTATGAGCCACTCCCTTTGTATGAGAAGAACATATGGTAAGGGTATTCATTGTTGTGTACATGATTATTCATATAACGTATGTATATATCCCTTAGCCATATATGTGCAGGATGTTGCTCCAAGGAGGAGCATTCTTTCTTTTAGGCTTCATGGTCTACCTAAGGCCATAAGCATGATTTATGGCCATTTCCTAGGAGGACTTGGGGAAGAGGCATGTTATGGAGGACATGCTCATTTAACACCATGTATCATTCACTTTCTCCATACCTATGAGGATATTGGAGCAGGAAGCAAGTGGTTAAGAAGCCACTCATTTTATTAGTCTCTATTGTAGTGGAGAGTCAAGCTGCATTGGTTGCACTTGAGGGACCATTGTCCTTCTCACTTTTTACATATGGCAGCAAGCATGATTCTCATTTTTTCTCCCTATGGTTCTATTTTCTCTGTATTTATGAGGAGCATGCTTGGGAGAGAAACACATTGGGTGAATGTGTCCTTTGAGGGAGAATCCTCCCACAGTTGTTGCACTACATGTTCTAAGGGGAGCATGGGATATGGTATGGTCAACTTAACAACACATTTGTAACTTTATGAGGTGAGCCATATGATGGATGAGATGCCATATGATGATGACTTCCGACTCATCATATATGGGGATATTTGGGCCAGCATGATTTGCAGCATTGGAGGAGAGATCTTTGGATATCTAGTCCTCATCTTTCCACTTGAGGGAAACTTGATTGCAGCCCAAGATCACCCAAGACTCTACACTTTTCATGAGTGGATATATGAACAGCATGGGGTAGGTGACATTGTCTACCATATGCAGATTTTCATCCCACCTACTTTGCCGGAGCCAAAGGTGGAGGACAGTTTCCAGGAGTTACCTAGTTGGGAGGTGACTCATTTTGCATGGATTATAGCTTGGGGATGGAGGATCCATATGGGAAATATAGTTCCCATTATATTTAAGATCCCATTCCTCAAAGGGACCTCTAGACATCACATTGCTATCCTCTTGAGTATTTCACCTTTACGTGATGATGTCTTGATAGTTGACTTGCATGTTGAGGAGGAGCAATGTGCATGCTTGATTGATGAGATAGCATCACTTCACTTGGAGGAGATAAGCATACATGGATGCTGCAGGGAGAGGAGAAATAACTCAGTCTATCCTTGAACTTGCTTGAGGACAAGCAATCTTTGAGAGGGGAGGACTGTAATATTCCAAAATTTGCAAGCAGAAAATTGGAATATTATTTTTTGTTTATATCATCTAGGAGGTGAATAAAATGAGTAAAATGCCCATGACTAGGAATAAAATCCCTCATAGTATTAAAGGGATCTATGGAGTAGCTTAATTTTTCACCTTCCAGTGTGAAAGGGGGCAAATGCTTGAGGATAAGGTCAAGTTTGACCAAGTCAACAATGCTGTGTAAGAGGGCGTGGCTTGCTTGGGAAGACAACACAGTTTGAGAGGGAGAAAGATTCTTTGTGGAAGAAACCCTAATGTCTGGGGTTCGGGACAAAGAGACATTCACTTGCATAAAACAAGGAAGAGGCAGCCATAGTGAGATATGTTTGAGTGTATGATTTTGGTCTAAAGACTATTTGCATTCTCCAGCTGTTTAGCTGAGTTGCAGTGTTGTTTAGCATGAGGGATTCCTGTTTAGTATTTCCTCTCCTTCTTGAGAGGCCTCTTGAAGGATTTCACTTCATTTCTCCACATCTAAGCTCAAGGCCAAAGCCACTTCTTCATTCACTGCATTATTTCTATTGAAGTATAACGTAGTGTTGCTGGGTGTTGCAGTGAAGGGTTCCAAAACACCATTCCTTGGCTCATCTTTCAGAGGAGGGAGCTCCTATTCCTCAGGAATTTTAGTGAGGAAGGTTTTGGAGCTAATTTTCATATCTTGGCATTAGGCCAAGCATCTCCCATCATAGATAGCAGTCCCTTCTCTAGACTGCATTATTTCAGTGAGTACCCACAGTGGGGGTTTGCACCATCATCTTGGAGGAAGAGATCTTCAGGGATAGGATCAACCTATCACTTAAGAGATCTCTTAGAGGAGGTTTATTTTAGATTGTACATCATCTTCAACCATCTCTAGTTATTTACTGAGTTGTAGCTACTACCCAACAACTCCGACATTTCTGCAGATTTTCCATTTGTATCTCTATTGTAGCCAATCCTCTTAAGTATTTTTGTATTGTTATTTTTAGGGGTTGAGAGCTTGCTCCCCCACATTTCTTGAGCTGATATTTTCATGTCATTCTGCTATCATTTATTTTGTTGCAGTGTCTCTAATAAACTGCGATGATATATCCGTATGTAAATTCAGTGTAGTAGTGTTCTTCCATTTCTAGTACATGTTCTGTTGAGGCTTCCATTGCCAAGCGTGAGTGATTTATTCCTCAAAGCATTGTACTCTTTTGATACTATATTATACATTGGCTGGCTGTTTTTATTGTCATGTGTTCATGGCTATAAAATAATGTTTTTATTCCATTGTATGCTCATACATTGTTGCAGTCCCTCATCAGGCAATTTTTGAGGACAACTAGGTGTGGGAGATTTGTTTAACCTAGCTAGAAGGATTTCTTTGGAGCCTCCTCTTGGATTTACGACATAGACACCTTGTTCTAACAAATCCAGGTCCTGGTTTCAATTCCTGTAGCAGCCATTATTGGAAAATGTGTTTTCCATTCATGCCTTGCTAGTTGTTCCGAATTTGGAATATTACATAACAAATTCCAAATAGTTTCAATGCATGCCAAGGAGTATTGGGGAGTGTCGGGGCATCAAAAGGGAGAAATAGTTCAAATTTCATGGAAACAAATGAATAAGAGAGTCTTCCACGGAGTGTCTATTAATTCGAGGTGTCCCATGGACGAAATGTGTTGGGAGAATTTCATAATACAACTTGCGGGAGGAAATCCTAATATTGTGATAAGGGGATAGACAAAGAAGTTTCAGAAAAAGGGAGACTTTGTGCTAGACACAACACTATTTTTTCAATGGCTTGGTTGGGTTCCCAAGTTGCAAAAAATGTAATGCTATCTATTAGGGCATGAAAACTAGAGAGTTCCAAGGTGTGCAATGAATCACAAGAAGTTATAAAAAATGCTAGAAAGTTCGAAGGCATGTTACACATTCCAAGATGTGATAGGTGCTAGGGTGTGGCACCATCACATGTTAGGGAGTGCTACAGAAATAGAAGGGAGGACTATTTCTATTGCATGGAAATGAATGAATAAAAGAGTGTGATAAGGAGTGTTAGAAAGTTCTTGGTGTGTTAAGGAGGGAGTGACAAGGTATCCTAGGTAGTGCCAAGGCATGATAGAGTTATAGGAAAGCATGCCAAGATGTTCTAAGCTCCACGGTGTGATAATGTGTGCTAAGGACTATTAGGGATTGATAGAGAAACATAAGGGATAATTATGTCATAATGCATGGAAATGACTGAATAAAAGAGTGACAGGGAGAGTCAATGAGTTCCAAGTATGTTAAGGAGGAGTGACAAGGAATTCTTGGAAGTGCTAAGGAATGTTATAGTGTTAGGGAAACATGTGACCAAGATGTGCCAACATGTGCAAGGAAGTGTTAACTAGGAGTGGAAGGGAAACAAAAGGGATAACTACATCAAAATGCATGGAAATGAACAAACAAGAGTTTGTGATTGGAAGAGTCAGTGAGGTCCAAGTGTTCCAAAGAGGGAGTGACAAGGTATGTTAGGTAGCATTAAGGCATGCTAGAGTCCAAGGCAACATGCCAATGTGTCCTAGGTGTTATGATGTACCAACACGTGCCAATGAGTGTTAAGGAATGTTATGGAAACACAAGGGAGCACTAGGTAAAAGTGCATGGAAATGAATGAATAAGAGTTTGTGTCTGGGAGTGTCAATGAGCTCTAGGTGTGCTAAGGAAAGAGTGAAAAGGTATGCTAGGTAATTCCAAGGAATGCTAGAGCTCTAGTGCTACATTCCAAGATGTGTCAGGTGTTAGCGTTCCAATGTGTGCTAGGGAGCGTTAGAGAGTGTCAGGGAAACATAAGTAATCACTAGATCAACATGAATGGAAATTAATGAATAAGATTGTGTGACAGGGAGTGTCAATGAGTTCTAGGTGTGTTAAGGAGGGATTGAAAAGGTTATATGCTGGACGGTTCCAAGGTATACTAAACTACCAAGGCATGTTAGGAACTTCAGGGTGTGTTAGGGAGTGTAAAATCATGGCAAGGAATGTAGGGGATTCTAACACATCCCAAATAGTGCTAAGGAATTTAAGACATTCCAGGTGCCTTTAAAGGAAATAAATGAAATTCTTTGGGACAACATCATCCAGTAAATAAAAGATGTCTGGCCCTCAATTGAAATAATGTATGAACATAATGATTTGGTCAAATTGGCTCTGGAAGAAATCCTAAAAGAAAGAGAAGAATTGGGAAACATGCCTGAAGAAGCTGATAAACTTATCCGCTTTTTAAATACTCAGAACAAGCATCAACTTGAAGAACTTGGCATTCTAGACAGGACATGAACAATTTTGGAAATAAAGAGAGTTTTTACCAAAAGAACTCTGATGCAGAATCTAGAACGAAGATGCTCTGATATGCAAGAAGAAATCATTGCCTTTATAAAAAGATTTGATATTTTGCTGAATAAAGGATTGCCCAGTCCTTTAGTCTCAGAGGATAAATTGATGGACCTTGAAAGTTATGTTGAGAAACTAGACAAGCATGCTGACAATTAGGCCAGTTCCTCAACTAGCTCATCAGCAGCAGCATTGCCTATAGGAAAAAATCTTCATGATAGATTGGAAATTTTGTTTTATCTCGAGCATGAGGTAAAGCATTTGTTCCCAATTTAACCCACTTTATTTAGATATACAAAGACAGATGAAACTCTGAGAAAACTGCAAAGGACCAAAATACTGGAAGAAAAATGGTGGGAAGAAATGTTAGAACTTTTGTAAACATTATCCTTACATGAATTTTTTATTATGTACTACTGTAAGTCATGATAAGAAGGATAAATAGAGGTTAAAGAGTATCAGTAAAAAAGAGTAGCCAGCACAGAGTTATGAGAGAGGACAGCAGCAAGCCAAATCATAGGGTCTGCCTCCAGCATATTCTTAAAATAAGGAAATAGCACAACATCAGTTTTCATTTCTCTTATCTACAAGACTATCTGTCTCTAGTTTGTTGTAAAATACTTATGTGTCATCCTAGATTATATCTCAATTTGTTATGAGATATTTTTTGTAATTTTTTGTATAAATACTCCCTCAATTAGAGTATTGAGGGGTGGATTCTTAGACTTTGCTGTAACATTGACTATTTTGGAATAAAGTGTTGTTGGAGAAATTTCGCATGGCTAGTTGGATGATGAATTAATGCAAAAGACTTTTTACAGGATTCTTGTGTTAGACAACAGATCAATAAGTCATCTATCTCTTATGTTTTGAAGTCTTTATATTTTTTATTATATCATTTTTGTTTCATTTCTGAATGATTAATGAAAAGGAATAAATTAGAAAGTGCTTAAGTGTAATCTGATTTTAATCATTGTTATTCTAAATGTTTTCTTCTAAATTGGTTTAAATAGTGAATTCTTAATTGCTCCTTGTGGAGTACTAAAAAGGTATGATTTTGATGATTATTTCAATGGCTTTTTAATAGAATTTGTGAACCTTTTGTATCATGAAATTGGAAAGTAATAAGGAACTATAACAAAACATGTGAGAATTGATGTGCATAACTTAGCCACTAATAATGGTTATTTTCTATACAGGAAAAGGAGAAAACGAAGAGTTGCCACTCCAAAGGAAAGGACAAAGTGGAGATAACTGCTGTCTCTCTGGACGAGAACCGAACGCAAACAAAGAGAAACAGATCAAAGCAAATCGGCTCGGAAAAGAAGGAGAGGACACCAGCTCAGCGCACAAGAAAAGACAGGATGAAGAGTTAACAGTTTGGCGAATCCCTCAGGATCGAAGATCCTGAGGGATCGCTGCTTTATTTATCTAGTTGCTTGGACATCTCTGCCGTCGTCTTTATAAAAAGAGACAGCACTGTTAGTATAGATGATAGATAATAGCGAGATAGGATACGTTTTATGTAATCTTCTGTAAGACATCAGATTTGGTTATTAAGTTCCGTTGAAGACTGGTTCGATGTATTTTTGATCAATGCATTAATGAAAGCTTGGTGATTATTCCATCTTCGCGTCTGCGTTAACTTAAAGCGGTGTATCCTTGGAGGCTAAGGGCCCGGCCCCGAAGGACACTTGCTTCTGTACCATTACGGCTTCACTTCTGTGTGGTTTGTTTATTATTGTTATTTGATAAATTGATATGCTTTACAAGTTTATATGATATGCTCTGTTCAAGTTTGAATCATTGAAGTTTCTACAGATAAGATTATATGTTGACTCTGCATCAAGTTATTTATCCTTTCAAGAGTTAATCGCATATCCTTACTGTTATATTACAGAGCTGTTATACTAAACATTCGTGTGGTGTGCGTTCCTAATTTATCAGTACTGTTCTATAATTCATTTGTTGTTATTGCTGTTCCATTAGTGTGATCTGTGTGAATCGCCTTTAGAATAACATAATGTTATTTGATTGCAAAGAGTGTATAGATTAAGTTTGGTTATAACCCGCGGGACTTAGTTATTCAATTGTTGTTCCATTTTAGAGTTGCTGTTCCATTTCAGAATTGTGGTTCAATCCTTTATTTACTTTGCTGTTCTATTTATCTGCATTTGTTGGTTTGTTGTGAGAGATGATCTAAGGCTGTAGTGAGCAGTAGCAGTCACTGTCTAGCTCCCAGGCTCGTGATCTATGCTCTAGTTCCTTTTCCATCAGTTTCCGAAGGGATGGGTTATCATTGCTGCACCCTTGACTGATAAGTTATTGAGTTTTCTGAGTGTGTGGTTTATTTCTTTAAAGTAATTTGATTTCAGTTAAGCATCCGTTTACTCTTGTATTTCTTAAGCATTGTACTACTAGCATTACTCTGAAAAATGAGCCTCGGATTGAGTCACTCTTTGTAATGAAAAAACGCTCTCGGGTTGACATATTAATGTGAGGTAATTAGAGGTGAAAGAGACCCTTTTTATAGCTCTACATTTTGGCGCCGTTGCCAGGGAAAGAGTGTAGCCATTTGTCTTTTTCAGAGTAGTGTACAAGCCTGCTAGGGAGGAGTTGGATCCTAAAAACGGAAGGTAAGAACCTACGTGCAGAGCATGTAAAAGACCTGCTCACTATCCGCTTTCCTAACAGATTTGTTTTTGCTTGCTTGAATAGAAGTTGGTAGTTCATTTTTTGAGTGCATGACTAAGCAGAAAAGACCAGAAAAGAATATCAAACCCCCATCCAAACCTGAAAAAGCTAAGGGGCCGGTGACCCTTGGCCGAACGACCTTCATAGACGAAATCTATAAGAAAACAGAGTCTCGGCCATCGGTAGGCTTCAAGAAAAACACTTCCAAACCGCCTACTAGTTCCCTTCAGGCCACAGGATCACCATCTGTAGCCTGTGCTGAGGTGCATAGTCAAACTGAGGAGCAGGACTTTCAAGAAGTTGAAAATTCCACTCCAGAATTATTGCAGGAAGGGAACTCTAGCAACTTTTGTGAAGGAGAAGGAGAAACAGGGGAAATCAAGGAACCAAAATCTCCTCTTGAAACAAATCGGCCATTAGATAGCTCGGATAAGGGAAGTGCTGCGAAAGTCATTGTTGAAGAGATTCAATCTCCTCAAACACCTGGTATTCCCATTATTCCAGATAAAGGAAGCGCTATTAAAAAGATCCATGTCAAAACCGTTCCCACCCAACCTAGGAATACCCTCCTAGACATCCCAGAAGGTTACTGGCATATATTCGATCCCATGGCTCAAAACCAACCAAACGCTCAAAACCAGCCAAACACTCAAACCTCTACATTACAATATCCTACAGTGGATTCTGCAGCAAATGCACCCATGAAAGCTATCCCTCTTCAGCATATCCCTACATTTCACGGACTCACATCGGAAGATCCGGATGCATTCCTATTCAAATTCGATGTGTTATGTCGGGGGTACGATTACACCACCGATCCCCAAAAATTGAAATTATTCCCCTCTACATTGAAAGGGGCTGCTTTAAGATGGTTTATGGGGCTAGGTGGCGGGGTTATCAACAATTGGGATCAAATGAAGGAATCCTTCTTAAAGAAATACCAGGATTATTGTAGGTCTAGAGAATTAAAAGACGAAATCTTTCAAATGACAGCCAGACCAAATGAAACATTAGAGGAGTATGTGGAACGTTTTCAGTATAATTTGCAAAGATCTCCTTATGCATCGCTACCTTTACCTGATAATGTGTTAAAAACTGCATTAATGAGGGGCATGAAGGAACAATGGATTGAAACATTAAACATTATGGGCAAAGGGGATATTTATCAAGAAAATTTTACTGACATCCTTGACTTATGTATCAGGAGTTCGAGAGGCAGCACAAGAATAAAACCAACAGAATATGATCGGTTTGCAAGAGATAACAAAGTATCAGCAGAAGGAGTAACACGTGCAGAAATTGGAAATTTATTAGAAAATTTTAAAACTGATATTATGGGGACACTAACTACACAACTTGATATTGTGCAGGCTAAACAGAAGCAGCTGGAGGCAGAACAGAATTTGGCAATCTTCTGCCCCCGATGTAGAAAAAAACACAGCCACAAGGAGTGTCCATTAGATAAAGTCCAAACATGCGCCATCTGTACAAAAGATCACCTTACGGAGAGCTACCTCTCACTTCCTGGATTGAAAGCGGTATATAAGGAAGCAGAAGAAGAACCAGAATCGGTGAATTCGATCAATCAGCGCCGCCCGTGGCAGCCAAGACAACCTGGTATGTTTCCGGACCCAACCTCTTTCTTTCAAAACCCACAGTATAATGCTCAACAATATGGTATGTGGCAAAATCAATCTCAAACCCCATTTACAAACTGGTCACCACAATCATTTCCTTCTTCAAATCCATGGCTGAATCAAACAAGCCAAACTGGTTGGCCGAATTTTCCTTACACTCCACCATATTGGCAAAATGGCCCGTATCCTTCACAATGGACTCCCTCTACTTCACAAAGTTCACCCTGGCAGACAAGCTGGCAAAGACCGATGTACCACCCAACTGGAACTATTCCGCTCCCTCAACCTACTTTGCCAGCTCTACAACAAAATCCCCAGTCTAACTTGAGGCCGCAACTCCCAGCCCAACCCGATCCCAATCCAAACAACGGGCAGGTCCAATCCATTCAAATCATACAATCACCAGAAGCAGGACCCGACTTAAGGGAGTGCAATGACCTTCAGCTAAGATCTGGGCGTATAATTGAAACTGAGGGAGATAAAACAGTTCATATTGAAGATCAGTTACCCAGAGAACATCAGTCACAACAAGAGGATGAAAATAAGCAACAAACTCATAATCAAGCAACCACATCCTCTCCTCCGTTCCCAGAACGATTAGCCATACCATGATCCATACAATATCCTGACTTTGACATTCTGGGAGAATTACAAAATCTGTACATAAAAATTCCATTCCTCCAAGCCATTCAAGACATTCCCATATACGCCAAAACTATCAAAGAATTGTGCATAAAGAAACCAAGGAGGAACATAACAAATAATCCAAGAGTCCAAGTAGTCGGTACCTTATCTGACCTATTGTCTGGAAGAGAAACACCCCTTAAATATGAAGACCCCGGGAACCCAATTATAATTGTTCAAATTTATGGTCAGACCCTGTCTAATGCCTTAGTTGATTTGGGGGCTGCAATTAATATTTTAACAACCACAACCTGCCAAAAGCTCGGCATTACATCTGTAGAACCCACCTCTACTCTGTTAGAATTGGCTGACCGATCTGTGGTTAGACCAGAGGGCACTCTACATGATGTCATGGTCTCTGTAGAATCCTGGGAATATCCAACCGATTTCCTGATAATTAATCCAAAAACCCAACTTGATGGACACCCGCTAATTTTAGGTAGACCTTGGCTCGCTACTGCCGATGCCTACATTGGCTGTCGGCAGGGAAATATGACCATAACCAGAGGACCAAATAGCAAAAATCTAGTTCTATATCCTCCAGCGCAGCCAAGTGTCACAATGATTAAAGCTAACAAGCACCCTGTATCATATCTTACTGACAACATCAGATCTCCATTAACTATACAAGAGGCACTCGATTTCAAAGATCAAACAGAAGACGATGCCATTAATAATTTCATTACTCAAACTGAACCTCGCACACAATGTCACATGATAAAAGCAGCATTTGATAATGAATTAGAAGAAGATCCCCTGAAAGATATTCATGATCAAATAATACCTGTTACTTCTGTTGCAAATAGTAAAACTGTGGAAATTGCTCCGGGGAAAACTTTAAACATCAATGCTAATCTCACACCTGAACAAGAAACAAAGCTCATCCATCTGTTAACAAAATATCAAGAAGAATTTGCATGGGACTACCCTGATATGAAAGGAATCGATCCCCAGTTATGTACACACCACATTTACATAGAAAAGGATGCCAGACCTGTGCGTCAGCCGCAAAGGAGACTTAATCCCCATCTAAAAGATGTCGTAAAAACTGAACTTCAGAAGCTTTTAGATGTGAATTTTATCTACCCTATTTCTGATAGTAAATGGGTCTCTCCACTCGTGGTGGTACCAAAAAAGAATGGGAAATGGAGAATTTGTGTGGATTATAGGGAACTTAACAAGGCAACACAAAAAGATCATTTTCCTCTTCCTTTCATAGATCAAGTATTGGACACTTTAGCAGGGAAGAAGTTCTTTTCTTTCCTGGATGGCTTCAGTGGATACAATCATATTCAGATTGCCCCTGAAGACCAGGATAAAACTACCTTTACTTGCCCCTGGGGAACATTTGCCTATCGAGTTTTACCTTTTGGCTTATGTAATGCTCCTGCCACATTTCAAAGGGCTATCCTTAGTATTTTTGCAGATTTAATCAATGATGGACTTGAAGTTTACATGGATGACTTTACACCATATGGAGATGATTTTGATCCAGCTCTAGACACCCTAGAAAAATTCCTACAACGCTGCATTGTTACCAGGCTTTGCTTAAGCCACGAAAAATGTTTCTTGATGATGACTGAGGGACTTATCCTAGGACACTATGTCTCAGCAGCCGGCATTCAGGTAGACCCGGCCAAAATCCAAATACTTTTGCTTATTCCCACTCCTACTACTCAAACAGAGGTACGAATTTTTCTTGGATTTTCAGGTTATTATAGACGATTTATAGAGCATTATTCACACATTGCTGCTCCTTTATATGCACTGACTGGTAACGTTGATTTTCTTTGGACAGACAAATGTGATCGTGCTTTCGAGGATCTAAAGAAGCTTGTATCCACAACCCTAGTCCTTCGAGGACCAAACTGGGACCTACCATTCCAGATATCATCTGATGCCTCAGATACAGCCATTGGTGCAGTCCTTGGGCAGGAAGAGGATAAAAAACCATATGCTATCTATTACATCAGCAAAAATTTATCCCCTGCTGAATTGAATTACACTATTACTGAAAAAGAATTCCTAGCTGTAATACATGTTATCAATAAATTTAGACATTATATCACAGGCTACCATGTTATCTTGTATACAGACCATTCTGCCATAAAATATTTAGCAAATAAGCCTGTCACAAATGCCAGAGTAACTCGATGGTTAATCTTATTGCAGGAATTCGACATCACAATCAAGGACCGCCCTGGCAAAAAAAACCCTGTAGCCGATTTTCTTTCAAGAATACCAAAATCAAGCGATGCAGCAGCAGTGGAAGATCAATTTCCGGATGAGCACCTGTTTGCTGTTGCTGTTCAAACACCCTGGTATGCTGATGTTGCCAACTACCTTGCAGTAGGTAAAGTACCAAAACATTTAACTCCTAATGAGCGTAAGCAGATTATTCAGAAAAGTTCTCGATTTTCGTGGATTGGAGGTTATTTGTTTCACACAGGAGCAGACATGCATATTAGGCGATGTGTTAGAGAGGATGAAATCTTTGACATCCTAAAAGCCTGTCACGATGGACCGTGTGGGGGGCACTTCGCTGAGCGTAGAACTGGACATAAAGTATTGCAGACAGGATATTACTGGCCTACGATCTTCAAAGATGCAAAGAAGTTTGTCAAAGCCTGTGACAGCTGCCAGCGAGCAGGACGACCTGGTCAAGCTGATGAGATGCCTCTGAAACCACAGTTAGTCATCGAACCATTCGAGCGGTGGGCTCTGGATTTCGTTGGACCCATCAACCCTTCATCAAATCAGAAAACATATATTTTGGTGGCAACGGAATATGTCACCAAATGGGTTGAGGAAGAAGCATTGCCAAGAGCCACAGAGGACTCTGTCATACAGTTCCTGTTCCTTCTATTTGTTCGTTATGGCCTTCCTAGGGAAATAATTACAGATGGAGGACCACAATTTGTTGGGCATAAATTAGCTGCAACACTTAACAATTATCATATCCAGCATAAGATCACTACTCCATATCACCCACAGGCGAATGGGCAGGTAGAAAGTAGCAATAAGATAATAGAATCAATCCTAACGACAACTATTGCATCACATAGGCGTGACTGGGCTACCCGACTACCTGAAGCACTCTGGGCCTATCGAACCACATGGAGGAGCACCACTGGTTACTCACCTTATCAGCTAGTGTTTGGAAAACAACCTATTTTTCCCATAGAATTCGAAATCCAAACACTGCGTACAGCACAGGAAGTTGGCCTAGATTTAACTGAGGCACAACTCAATCGACTACAGCAGATCAATGAATTAGACGAAATTCGGCTCTCTGCACTACAAAATACAGCATTGATTCAACAGCAGCGAGCCAAATGGCATGATGCGCTCATCAAGAACAAAGTCTTCCACGAGGGAGACTGGGCTTTGTTATACGATTCTCGGTTTCAGGACTTCCCTGGAAAACTTCAGACTCGATGGTTGGAACCATACGAAATCCAGAAAGTACATGACAACGGAACCCTTACTCTAATCACCATTGACGGTTCTGGATATGCATTCAAAGTAAATGGCCACCGAGTCCGTCTCTATCGTAAACCACTTACTCGGGAATCCTTCTGCCAGCAGCTACGCCGAGATACTGATCTGGAGATCTTAGGAGAGGAAGAGAAATCTTCCTCACCTGGAATTCATTAAGGGTCTATTTCTTTTTGCAATTTGTACATAAGTTCTTTTTTTTGAGTGATTCTTGTACATAAGTTTGATTTGAATATTTTCTTGTCATTTTTGCTGTTCCTTTTTCTTCCACAAAGTTTGATTTTTGCTTTTTCTAATAGCATATGCATGTTTTTTTATGACGTTGGTTTTGCTTGTTCTGCTGTTCCTTTTCTAAAGGAACAGCATTCGGATCTCTGCTGTTCCTTTTTCCAAAGAGCGATATTGTTACGTTTCTCGCTGTTCCTTTTGGTTACCATTGTTCCTTTTCCTTCAAAGAAACAGCGTTCTTTTATTGCTATTTTGCCTTTTTCAACGGAATGGCATGTTGAGTGTTTTCTAGTACTATTGCCGTTCCTTTTCCCAAAGGAACGGCATTTGCATTTTTGTTCCTTTTTCTATTATCCATCGTTGTTTCCTTTCCAACGGAACACCATTAGCATACTTTTGATCTCTTTTGCTGATTTAAATTGAGGATGCTTTTTGCCCGTCTTCTTTCTAGTCTTTAAAGCTTCAGCTATGTATTTGTGCAATGAAATATAAAAACATAACATGCCGAAATCTGCAAATCATAAATCGCTATATCTATAAGGCTCTGCATTAATAAGAGGACAAATGGAAGGACATACTTATTTCTTACCTTTTGTTGACATGGTTTACTAATTTTGCCCTGATTGGTTATCTTTATCATGCTGATTCCCTTAAACTTTTTATTAGCACTTGGGAATAATAACAAAGAGTTTATATCTTCCTATTGAGATAATAAGACTTCTTCCGCCATTCCTACTCTTAAGGAGTGTTGAACCACCCTTTGTGTATAAATAAGGAAAAAGATTCTATGAAAAAATAATAAAACATATGTGAACATGATATAATGTCAAATGCAGGATAGGGGGTCTCATTGAGAGCCAGCCTACCATGATCATGAGGATGGAAGTGAAGTGGCATTCCCATTATGGCCACCATACCAGGGATATGGTCCAAAAGGTATATCAAGTAAATGAACCTTGGAACAGGAGGTCTCATCACGAGCCGGCCTGCCCACGTTTCGCTCCTTCCTCGTGAATGGCATTATGGTTAACTGGTCACCAAGCCAGCATAATGGTCTACATTTTGACATAGCAACATTCCTAAGTATACACAAAGGATTATGGTTCCGAGGGTGAAAAACAACTCTGCCAAGGTTATGGACACCTGTTGGCAGCAGAGTAATGTTAATGGTATCGAAGTCACCTTGCTTACACCAATGGGTAAGATACTAACACCCTTTTGTTTCTTATATCCTAGGCACTAATCATATGTTATTTCCCGAATTATACACCACATGAATATTTATCATTACCAATCATGGCAACGGAGGTGACCATGACCGCTTAAGCTTTGGCAAGTACGATACATGCCCTATCCATCAGCCTCAACTCATAACACAGCAGCCTCTTATATCATACGCGATCAATTCTCCGCCTCGATTTCGGTAATCTGTTGTCCTTTTTCAACATGGCATAATTCCACATGTTGTTCCTTTCTAACTTGATTGTAGACTGGGTGCCGCTCCTTTATTTTCCGGCTGGGACAGCCTATCACACTGCGGGGGGGGGGAGGTTAACCTCATCATTCCCTGTATTACGTGTCAATGCACCATTCGGAAAAATTAGTTTACGACGGTTTGGCATGGTTTCACGGCATGGCATATTTTTATTTTATTTTCACAACAAGTTGGTTTTGTTGCACTGTTGCATACTCTGTGTTTTCTTTGTCGAAACCTTGCTCTCTGTGTTTCAAACCGAAAACGTTTTTGCTGTTCCATTTAGAATTTACAGTGAAATCATGGGAGGTAGAGCAATTCGAAGTGAGCCTCAACAGCTAACGATCTCTGCCGCTGCCCGAGAAATCCTGGAAAGGGCAGGATGGTTGAACTATTTCAATCGCTTACAGGAAGCTAATGAAACAGTAGCAATGGAGTTCTTGCAGAATTTACAAGATGACCACTCCACAGTAAGAGGGAAACGGATAGCGGTCACTGATGCCATAATTGCAGAAGTTTCAGGACTACCAGCCACTGGACCGGTATGGACATTAAAAAAGGAATGATTACAGAAGGTCATCGACATCTTCCAGGACGAAGGCCAGAATTTGACAATCAAGGGGAAGGGAGTTCTGCCAGCAACCCTAGGTGAACCCTGGACGGAGCTAGCAAGAACGGTGCAGAGTTATATTACTTGCGAAGGAAGAAAAGACGTGGTAAGACCACGACACCTTAAAATTTTAGCTGTTTTAAAGCAGAGATGCTCTGTGAATTTACCGGCACTCCTAAACTCGTTACTGCATGATGCTGCACAAAGTATGAAAAAGGCACAGCACGTAGAGGCAATTGTTAGTCACCATGGGTTGATTCGACTTGTTGTTAGTTATAGTCTTACCCAGCAGCAGAGCAGCTGGGAAGAGCTCATTGCAATGATTGAAGGGGGATTGACAGAGCCATCCCCGAAACGTAGACATTCTATAAGCCCACCAGAACAACCGGCAAAACGCAGAGAAAATGTTGCTAGTACATCACAACAACCAGAGACACATCAAGAATCGGCAAAGCGCAAGCATGCCGTTGATCCACCCGAGCAACCGGAGGAACCCAGGAAGTCGGCTCGGTTAGCTCGGATGAGAGGAAGCATAGATAAGC
Source organism: Pinus albicaulis (assembly GCA_034641835.2). Classification (NCBI taxonomy): domain Eukaryota; kingdom Viridiplantae; phylum Streptophyta; class Pinopsida; order Pinales; family Pinaceae; genus Pinus; species Pinus albicaulis. The sequence goes on from CM076575.1 coordinate 252,041,737, forward strand.
CCAAAAAATCGGCTCGGTTGGCTCGGATACGAGGAAGACTGGAGAAGCTCCAGGAAAGCGCCAGCCAACCGGTGGTAATTGAGGATGAACAATCCGAAGAAGGGGCAGAGGCTGAACAGGAGGAGGAAATAGAACAGCAGGAAGACAGCCCATTACAAGACCTACTGGGAGAAGATGACTTGGCCACCATCCTAGCCAATATGAGTAAGTATGGTCAACCTCCTAGTTCAGAGGACCCTCATGACAAACCCCAAGACGAAAGCATGCCTGTTCATGATGAAGAGGAGGAAAATACTGAACGGGAACACTCTGCTCCCAGGTCACACGAGGAAATTCTAGAGGAAGAAGGAGCAGAAACAGCATTTGCTCAGGAAGAAACAGAACCAGTTGAGGTGCATACCCCAGAACAGCCGGAGCAGAGCAGTGAGGAAGAACCCCAAGAGGAAGATTTAGCAACTGGTCATGATCCAGTCCACCATCGACAGACTACCATTCCTTCAAATGAAACGATGGAAATTAAGAAGTTGCGGAAGGAACGGACTAAATTGTTAAATACGATAACCCAGCTCAGACAACAAATTAGGATTTTGAAAAAGAACCAGAAGGTAAAGAGGAAAAAGAGGGCCAACAAACGGCCTGCTGACCAAAACCCTGAGGATCCAGCTGCCGTTCCACATGATGCTGAGGATGTTCGTGTTAAAACAGAAAAGGATGATAAGCAAATTCAGACAGAGGCACCACCCTCAGGGGTAATAAGGGTTCTGAACTCCAAACAGCATAACAAGAAAGTTCAGGTAAAACTCCCGGCCTCCACTGATGTATGGAAAAAAGATCCAAAGACAAAATCCTTGCACAAGATGATGAAACAAGCACATCAAGAATCTGAGCAACTTAAAGAGCAAACGGTTCCCCGAGAAAAATATGAAGAGTTGCAGCAGCAACTAAGGGACGTCAGTCAATCTAAAAGACAGGCTTTTGAAGGGTGGATGAAGGAACAAGAGGAAGTCACACAGGTAACTTGTAGACTAGATACTGCTATCAAACAGATGAATGACTTGTGTTCTTTATACAATAATGTTTTAGCATGTAGGGCCCCTGCTAAAAACTATGCTCTGTTTTTATTAGAACGGTATTTACAATTACAAATAAAAGATGTTAAGGCAGGCACCCCTATACAAATCAACAATGTCAATGATTTTATAGACTGCTGTAAACATTATGGAGTGAAAGTCCAGAGATTGTTGTGTGAACTTTATTTGCACGACCTTGTGCTAAGTCAGGAGACTGAATTGAACCCTGGCCCCTCCATTGGAGATATCCAATTCCAAGCATTCATTTCATTCGGGGTTAATCAGATTAAGTGGCTCAAAGCCTATGATACCTTCCAGAGTCAAGAAAATGGTCTAGATTTACGAGTTAGGGCTGAGCCTAGGAACCCAGTACAGTTATGGACAGCTCATATAAACCACATAAGGACTCCGGGTGTCATTGAAACATTAGGGCCCATGCATGAGGCGCTCATTCGAGAGAGTTTAGAGTATTTCCTTTCCATCAAAGACTTGGCCATTAATGCAGCCAAATTTCGATATCGAATCTCTGATCCACACATCCAGCTCAGAGAACCATTTAAGTATGAGAACTTTGAGTTAGCTGCTGACCGTTTGAATCTCTATGGCCAGAGCATTCTGAAAGCAGGGTCATCTTGGTTAGGGTATAGATTTCGCGCTCCAATTATTTGGCATCCTGCACATGGATACCAGACCCTGTATGATATGCCTGAAGGGCAAGCAGGTCAGTTCTTTGATTATTTAATCACTCAACATGGTTGTAGGCCTCCGCATGAGGCTCCTTCTCCAGCATACTCTCTCACTGCATTACATGTCAACTACAATGTTTTCATGAGGACATGAAACAAGGTAAGCAGGGGGGTGTGTGGAGTACTAAAAAGGTATGATTTTGATGATTATTTCAATGGCTTTTTAGTAGAATTTGTGAACCTTTTGTATCATGAATTTGGAAAGTAATAAGGAACCATAACAAAACATGTGAGAATTGATGTGCATAACTTAGCCACTGATAATGGTTGTTTTCTATACAGGAAGAGGAGAAAACGAAGAGTTGCCGCTCCAAAGGAAAAGACAAAGTGGAGATAACTGCTGCCTCTCTGGACGAGAACCGAACGCAAACAAAGAGAAACAGATCAAGGCAAATCGGCTCGGAAAAGAAGGAGAGGACACCAGCTCATCGCACAAGAAAAGACAGGATGAAGAGTTAACAGTTTGGCGAATCCCTCAGGATCGAAGATCCTGAGGGATCGCTGCTTTATTTATCTAGTTGCTTGGACATCTCCGCCGTCGTCTTTATAAAAAGAGACAGCACTGTTAGTTTAGGATATGATAGATAATAGCGAGATAGGATACGTTTTATGTAATCTTCTGTAAGACATCAGCTTTGGTTATTAAGTTTCGTCGAAGACTGGTTCGATGTATTTTTGATCAATGCATTAATGAAAGCTTGGTGATTATTCCATCTTCGCGTCTGCATTAACTTAAAGCGGTGTATCCTTGGAGGCTAAGGGCCCGGCCCCGAAGGACACTTGCTTCTGTACCATTACAACTTCACTTCTGTGTGGTTTGTTTATTCTTGTTATTTGATTATTTGATATGCTTTACAAGTTCATATGATATGCTCTGTTCAAGTTTGAATCATTGAAGTTTCGACAGATAGAATTGTATGTTGACTCTGTATCAAGTTATTTATCCTTTCAAGAGTTAATCGCATATCCTTACTGTTATATTACAGAGCTGTTGTACTAAGCGTTCGTGTGGTGTGCGTTTCTAATTTATCAGTACTGTTCCATAATTCATTTGTTGTTATTGTTGTTCCATTAGTGTGATCTGCGTGAATCGCCTCTAGAGTGACAGAATGTGCTTCGATTGCAAAGAGTGTATAAGTTGAGTTTGGTTATAACCCGCGGGACTTAGTTATTCAATTGTTGTTCCATTTTAGAGTTGCTGTTCCATTTCAGAATTGTGGTTCAATCCTTTATTCGCTTTGCTGTTTCATTTACTTGCAGTTGTTGGTTTGTTGTGAGAGATGATCTAAGGCTGTAGTGAGCAGTAGCAGTCATTGTCTAGCTCCCAGGCTCGTGATCTATGCTCTAGTTCCTTTTCCATCAGTTTCTGAAGGGATGGGTTATCATTGCCGAACCCTTGACTGATAAGTTATTGAGTTTTCTGAGTGTGTGATTTATTTCTTTCAAGTAATTTAATTTCAGTTAAGCATCCGTTTACTCTTGTATTTATTAAGCACTGTACTACTAGCATTACTCTGACAAATGAGCCTCGGATTGAGTCACTCTTTGTAATGACAAAACGCTCTCGGGTTGACATATTAATGTGAGGTAATTAGAGGTGAAAGAGACCCTTTTTATAGCTCTACACTCCTGTTTTTCTAGTTTACACACTTTTATTATTTAGTAAAGAATACTTAATTTCTCTTTATTAATAATCACTCAATTTCCCTCTTATAAATGTGTTGAAGGATTCTTAACTGCCCTTCATCCATTTTTATTCCATCCCATTCACTTAAAGATCTATATTTGTTCCCTGTTTGATTATCTTGCCCTGTGAAACCATCTTTTCTTAAGAAACTTAATCCAATCAAGCCATTTTTTTTTACTCCATTAGCCCAATGGCCTAAACTACTCAATATTATCCTCATCTATTGAATTCCATCACCCAAATTCAAACAAAACCCCTGGACTTTATAACTAGCCTAATATCTCCCAAAACAAAGTTAAATTTTACAGAGAGAGCCCTCTCTGGGTACAAATTGGCTAGATTCTGTACCTAAAAGTTGGTTTGTGGTTACCTCGGACCCCTTTCCTCTTCCCAACAACTTCAAGGAAAATATGAGTGATAACATAGTGGCGAATCTGCTAGGAAACTTGAATAATTTTATTGTTACTATTGTTTACTTTATAAGCTATAGACGGAGCCTGGAATTAGCCAGGTAGCCTTTGAACTGCTTTTGCTCTGCAATTGCATAAGTAAATAAATGTTGCTTTAGTCTATCTCCGGTTTAGTTTATGAACTAAACTTTGGTTTCAAACATTTCATCAGTTCCTCTAGTCAAATAAATCTTTAAGAAAATCTAAATCCAATATCTAAAAATTCTTAAAGAGATTGTTGAAGTTGTATTGTTCATTCTATTTAGAAAAAAAAACCAAAAAATATATCACCTGGAAACCTGGCTTCAGAAAGGATTCATTACACCAGGGCTAATCCTGATCCAAATCCACCGCTTGTGTTTGAAATCCGGATCTGATCCCCAGAATTCTTAGGAGACAAGATAGTCAAGAAAGCTCTGGTAGTTCTCGACCTCTCTATAGATCAATATCCTGTCCTGTGAAGTGGATTTATCTTGAGGACGAACCTTTTGACGATTAGTTTGAAACATCTTTATTTGTAAATTTTTCTGAATCTAAGTTGTCCAATTTGGTTCTAGACCCAGTATTTCTTGAAGATTTACAATTTGAATTTGTTACTTCACATCTTGATAAAAATTTGCGATATTCCATACAATATGAGTTTACCTCTGAAATAACTTCAAATATTTCTGTGATCACTTCAGCTTCTCTAAGTTCATCAACATTTACTCAAACATCTCAACCTCAAACTACCCCTTCTATTCCTCCACCCACCACTCACATACCAGCCTCACCTGTTATTTCATTGTTACCTCTTGCAATGGCAAACAGATATGCTCCTTTGGTATTACTAGCTAATATAGGGGCTATGCCCCAAGACTACCAAAGTAAAATCACTCCTTTCAATGGTTCTGGTACTTACACTGCACAACAACATACTAAAAATATGACCGATTATTTTGAAATTTATGAAATAGATGTTGATGATGTGAGAATGAGAATATTTGTCCAAAGTATTACTGGAGAAGTCAAAACCTGGTTTAGAGCCCTTCCTGCAAACAGTGTTATTGACTTACAAGCTCTTTATAGATCATTTTTAAATAGATAGGAAAATAAGAAAGATCCTCTTCAAATCTTATCAGACTTTGGAAAACTAAAGAGAGGACCAAATGAGACTGTGCAAGATTATGTCACCAGGTTCAATGAGGCTTACAATGCTATTCCCCAAAACCTTAGACCTCCTCCAGATTCGGTATTAATCAAATTCCCTAATGGATTTGATTCTGATATGGCGTATCAGCTTAGGGAAAGAGCTCCTCAAACTTTAGAAGAAATGAAAAGTATAGTTGTTACTGTTGAAGCCAAACTGATAGAGAAACGAGCTAGAGCCAGAGCTGAAAGGAGAAAGCCTTCAAATGAAGACCCCATAGCTTTTGAAAAGAAACTGGATGCTATTATCAAAGGAATGGAAAGGCTAGGAGATAGAGTAGAAACAATTGAAAATAAATCTCCTTGGGATGGTCAACCGAGAAATACTGTGAGAAATCCAAATTTTAGAAGGAACCAAAATGAAAATACTTGGAAAACTGGTCTTGACCAAAACATTAGGCCCCCATTCCAGGAAAATTAAATTGAAGCCTCAACTTTTGAGGAACCAACTGAAGATACTCAAATAAACAACTTTACTGAACGCAAGGATGAACCAGAAATTTTCTTGACCCAAGATGATCAAGAAGCTCATATTCTTAAGCAGTTTCAAACCCATTCAGGAGAATCATTTGACTTCAAGGAAGGATATGAAACAACCATTTACGAAGTTCACAAGCAATATAATCTAAGGAGCAGAAGAATTGATGTCCTAGAAACAAGTAAACAGAAAGCTACAAAACAACCCCTCAAAGGTAAAACCAATACTACCCCTGTACATATTCTTTCTAGATCAGATCCTAATCCTGCTAACCCAATAATTGAAGATGTATATGATAGTCAACTGAATAACGGACAACTTTCCAATACTCTTCCTCCTAAAGGAAATGTAGAGGAACCTCCAGAAGTTGATTCGGAAACAACTTTAGCTCATAACCCCATTCCTGAAAAGGATAAAAATACTAAAAACATAGAAGATAAATACAATTCAGCTATTCGAAATACAAGAACTCAGACCGAGAAACCTTTTAATCTAGAAGCTGAAGTAGGAAAATTAAAGATATTTGTTCCATTGTCTGAATTAGCTAAACATCATGTCTACTGAAGTCAAATCAATAGATCACTTAATTTTTGAAAATGAAGCAAGATGATGGAGCTTAGTGAAATGAAGTCGCCTTCACTAAGTGGGCCTGCAGGCGAATTCTGGCGCAAAGTCTATTTTTAGACTATGTCTATTTTTAGACATATGGAGCATGGTTCGGGGATTCCAATTTGAGATTATTGGAGCATTGGTCATGTTGGTAAAAATAGATGAGACTCTATTTTTAGGTCGAAGAGGTCGAAGTCTATTTTTAGACTGCCTCTCCTAAAAATAGGGAAGTCAAATATTATTTACCCTTAATAATATTTGGACTATAAACAACAGTTTACTCTCTTGGAGCACTTCAGTTCGAGCCTTGGAAGTGGTTCATGCATCTGACAGAGGAATTATGCCATTCCCAAGGGTTTGATGGCATCATGCATGGTTGACTTCATTTAGGACTTCAGTGGCAGAAGTTTGGTGGAGTTAATGAGACAGATAGTGGAGTTGTGTTCTGTTTATTTTAGTTGAACTAGTTGAAATTAGTTTAACTAGCTAATCAATTAGTTATGAGTGGAGTGAATTAAATATTATTTAATTCATTAATTAGTAACTCATTATTCAACTCAAGAACACATCAGTTCACTACAGTGCATGATCGGTTCAGTGGAGACCAGTGAAAGAGGTAGATGAAAGGGTGGAGTTAGCTATCAGTGGCGACATCAGTTGTGCATGAGATTTGCACCACACTTGGAGGAATTTCCCATGATGATTGCGTTGTCAAGCCAAGGAGATTAGAACCTTGGATCTCTATATAGACAGGCCTGGATTGCGCAATAGAGGCAAGGCAATTGGCGGTGAGTTTTGAACCAGTAACCTGTTCAAAACTGAGCTAGATTGTGGGTAACTATATGAGAAAGTACTGAGTACTTGTGAGGAGTATTGTACTAAGTTTGTTACTTGATTTCTCCATTATAATATACACAATATCTGTGGGGTTTTCAGCTATAAGCTTTCCCCATACATACTGTGTTAATGTGTATGATGATTTGATGTGTTATCGCTTGATTTTATTTCCGCATGTTTGATGATCTGAGTGGAAGAGATTATGTGTTGCATATAAATTCGAATTGTATGTGATCGGGATAGTCTCGGTTGATAATTAATCATTATTAATGGGAATTCTACATGGTATTCGGAGCTATTGAAGCGAGATTAGTTAATACGGTGATTACAAACTTATTTCGGTCGACAGTGTCTGCATGCGGCCAGGTAGCCTCCGGATTCATCTTTCTTCGGAAAGTGAAGAGTCCTACAGTAAATGCCCCCTTGCAGTCGATCTCTGTGCTAGAAATAATTTGTTCTCACGATCTAGAGCGGCTGAGCTTTGAGGTGGAATTCGAAATTTTGCAGCAGTTTTGTTTTTCTTGGTGCCAGTGTTGAAAATGTCTTTCAACGGTTTGCGACTCGAATATGCTCTTGAAGGCAGTTCGAATTATGTTGCATGGAAGGATCACATGGAAGCAGTATTAGAAGATAATGGTCTGAAGGAGTTCGTAGATACGGATGTCCAAAAGCCCACTGATGCAGTTGAAGTCGATGCATGGCAAAAGAAGATGGCGAAGTGTCGAAGGATCCTGTTGGAGGGCGTCAAGGATCATATTGTATCCAGCCTGCATGGAAAGGCTTCTCCATATTTAATGTGGAAAGCTTTGACGGATCTATTCCGGAGTAAGAGCGACCAAAGGAAGCTGGCGCTCAAAGATAAGCTCAGGAACATCAAGATGGAGAAGGGCGACAGTATCGCCAAATACCTCACGAAGTTCACTCAGTGCAGAGATGAGCTGGGAAGTGTGGGGGTGACTGTCGAAGACGAGGACATGGTCGACCTGGCTCTCCTTGGTCTTCCGAAGGCTTGGCACTCATACCAAGATAGTGTCAATGGTCGGGAGAAGCTGTCGGGATGGGAGCGCCTTTGGGCGGATCTCATGCAGGAGGAGATAAGGAGGACTACTCGAGATGGATCTTCATCGAAGGGAGCTGATGAAGAAAACTGCGCTTTGGTTGCCAAAGCAAAGAAGGGGAAGGGTAAGAAAACCTCTCATTCTGGTGCAAAGGGCAAGAAGCAGGATATGGCGAAAGTGAAGTGTTTTCACTGCCATGATCACGGAAATTATGCTACCAATTGTCCAAAGAAGAAGAAGAACAAGCAAGCGGGAAGATCTACAGATGGAGAAGCTTTGGCTTCACAGTTCGAGCTTGAATTTTCACTGATCGCATGCTTGGTTTCAAGTGTGTTGGGATCGGTGTGGTTCTTGGACAGCGGTGCGTCATTTCATATGACAGGAGATCGGGATTTGTTCTCAGATCTGGAGGACAAAGATTTGCGTGTGCACATCGAGATGGGCAATGATGGTAGATACAGTGCGACTGGTATCGGTACCATATCCTTTCAGAGGGAGTCTGGTAAACCCTTTGTATTGAAGGATGTCATGCATGTACCTAGATTGAAGAAGAACCAGATTTCAGTAGCGATGTTAGAGGATAAGGGGTATGATGTGGTCTTCAGCGAAGGAAAAGCCTTCCTGCGTAGTAAGACTACTGGAGAGACCCAGAAGATAGGGGTTCTAACCAAGAACCTTTATCAGTTGCAGGTAGATGGCTGCGCAGCTATGGCATGCAAGGCGGGAGAAGTGGTGAGCCGGGATGATGAGGGTGAACTGTGGCATAGTAGATTGGCCCACCTTCACCATGGAGCTTTGAAGATTCTGCAGCAGATTTCTACTGGGCTTCCTAAGGGCACTCTTGCGCAGTCAGATCAGTGTAAGGGGTGTACTTTAGGGAAGTATGTGAAAGCCACCTTTCACGAGAAGGATAGTCGCGCCACGACGATCCTTGAGAGAGTTCACAAAGACGTGTGTGGTCCTTTCTCAGTTGCTTCGACAGCAAAGCACAAGGATTATGTGATCTTTGTTGATGATTTCTCTCGAAAGTGCTGGATCTTCTTCATGCAGAAGAAGAGCGATACATTCGCGAAGTTCTGTAAGTTTAAAGCACTGGTCGAGGAGTCGGTGAAGAAGGTGATTTCTCTAAGGAGTGATAACGGTGGTGAATTCATCTCGGTTGAATTCGTGGAGTTCTACAACACAGAAGGGATTCGGAGAGAGCTCATCGCACCCCATAACCCACAGTTTATGTGCAGAACCGTTGTCCTCACAAGGTTCTTGGCATGAGTACACCGGAGGAGGCTTATTCTGGCAAGAGGCCTGATATTTCCCATTTTCGGATCTTTGGTTCTCCTGTCTACATGCATGTGACAAAGGATGCAAGAAGGAAGCTGGATCCAACTGTTGAGGTTGGAATATTTGTGGGGTACACTGATACACCTCACAACTATCGGGTGTATTTGTCAGACAGTCGCAAGACTATTGTGCGACGGGATATAAAATTTCAGGAGGAGAAAGCCATGCAGTGTTCGCTTGAGAGGGAGCTACACTTGCATGCGGATGAGCTTGTTAGCTTCTGGGAGGGCTTAGGATGTGGATCAGCCACAAGAGGAGGTTCAGGAGGTTGAAGAAACCACCCATGCAGTGCCAACCATCAGAGGGCGCATGCGCACTACAGAAGCTGAGCGACTGGATCGAGATGCAGAGAAGGTTGTAGGACCACCTACAGCACAGCTCAGACAGAGGCGGTCACCGGATCGGTACACTGGATACATGGATCTTGTGTGTCAATGTGTTGTGACGGAGCCATCCTCTTTTGCGTAAGCTGTGGAGGAACCCGCATGGGTTGATGCCATGATCGAAGAATATGATTCGATCGTCAGGAACAGTGCATGGGAGATTGTCCCAAGACCGGCGGGGAAATCAGTGGTGGGTTCGCGATGGATCTACAAAGTTAAGCAGGTAGCTGACGGGAGTGTGGAGAAGTACAAGGTGAGATTTGTCACCCATGGCTTCTCACAGATTGAGGGGATCGATTATGAGGAGACCTTTGCACCTGTCGCAAGGTACTCTTCCATAAAAACGATCCTTGCTCTCTCGGCGCGGATGGGGTGCTTGCATTCATTAGATGGATGTGAAGATTGTGTTCCTCAATGGAGTCATTGAGGAGGAGGTGTACATAGAGCAGCCTGAAGGTTTCGATATCTTCAGCAGTGAGTCACATGTGTGCCGACTCAAGATAGCATTGTACGGGCTGAAGCAAGCACCTCGTGCTTGGTACACTCGGATAGACTGCTACTTCACCGGGCTTGGATTCTCCAAGAGTGAGGCGGATCCTAACCTATACCAGATTGTGGTGGAGGGGAAGTTGTTGATCATCGTACTATATGTAGATGATCTGATTTTGACTGGCGATGAGCAGTTGATACTTTCATGCAAGGAGGATCTTGCACGAGAGTTTGAGATGAAGGACTTGGGCATCCTTCATTATTTCCTGGGATTGGAGATTTGGCAGCGCAGCGGAGGACTGTTTGTTTCTCGGGGCAAGTATGCCCGGGAGATTCTGGAGAGGTTCAACATGCAAGGCTGCAAGCCTGTTGACACTCCTCTTCCTGGTGGTTGGAGGAAGGAGGATGCTACTTCAGCGGAGGTAGTGGATGCCACTGTCTATCGACAGTTGGTGGGGTCGCTTATGTATATGGTCAATACATGACCCGATATATGTTATGCAGTTAACCAGCTTTCGCAAGCTATGGTTAAGCCTACCAAGCTCTTTTGGAAGGCGGGCAAGCATGTATTGCGCTATATTAGAGGCACATCGGGATATGGTCTATGGTACAGACAGGAGGATGGAGCGAAGCTTTCTAGCTTCACTGATGCAGATTGGGCAGGGAGTCCAACGGACCGGAAGAGCACTTCTGGAGGAGTTTTCAGCATTGGGTCGACAACAGTTTCCTGGTACAGCAGGAAGCATAGATCCATGGCACTCAGTTCAGCAGAGGCCGAGTACATGGCAGCTAGCTTGGCTGCATGCGAGGCTATTTGGATGAGGAAGATCCTCGCAGGTTTGTTCAAGTTGCATTTGGAGCCTACAGTGATCTACTGTGATAACCAGAGCTGCATCAAGCTCTCGGCTAATCCAGTATTTCATGATAGGTCCAAACATATCGACATCAGGTACCATCATATTAGAGATTGTGTTCAACGGAGAATCATGATGCTTTCATATGTTCCCACGGAGGATCAGGATGCCGACATCCTGACGAAGGCGCTCACCAGGAGCAAGTTCGAATTCCACAGAGGAAGGATAGGGGTTGCAGATAATCCATATCTTGCTGAGAGGGAGTGTTGAAAATGCAGCAAGATGATGGAGCTTAGAGAAATGAAGTCGCCTTCACTAAGTGGGCCCGCAGGCAAATTCTGGCGCAAAATCTATTTTTAGACTATGTCTATTTTTAGACATATGGAGCATGGTTCGGGGATTCCAGTTTGAGATTCTTGAAGCATTGGTCATGTTGGTAAAAATAGATGAGACTCTATTTTTGAGGTCAAAGAGGTCGAAGTCTATTTTTAGACTGCCTCTCCTAAAAATAGGGAAGTCAAATATTATTTACCCTTAATAATATTTGGACCATAAACTTCAGTTTACTCTCTTGGAGCACTTCAGTTCGAGCTACAGAAGTGGCTCATGCATCTGACAGAGGAATCACGTGGTTCCCAAGGGTTTGATGGCATCATGCATGGTTGACTTCGGTTAGACTTCAGTGGCAGAAGTTTGGAGGAGTTAATGAGACAGATAGTGGAGTTGTGTTCTGTTTATTTTAGTTGAACTGATTGAGATTAGTTTAACTAGCTAATCAATTAGTTATGAGTGGAGTGAGTTAAATATTATTTAATTCATTAATTAGTAACTCATTATTCAACTCAAGAACACATCAGTTCACTACAGTGCATGATCAGTTCAGTGGAGACCAGTGAAAGAGGTAGATGAAAGGGTGGAGTTAGCTATCAGTGGCGACATCGGTTGTGCATGAGATTTGCACCACACTTGGAGGAATTTCCCATGATGATTGCGCTGTCAAGCCAAGGAGATTAGAACCTTGGATCTCTATATAGATAGGCCTGGATTGCACAATAGAGGCAAGGAAATTGGCGGTGAGTTTTGAACCAGTAACCTATTCAAAACTGAGCTAGTTTGTGTGTAACTTTATGAGAAAGTACTGAGTACTTGTGAGGAGTATTGTACTGATTTTGTTACTTGGTTATCTAGTTTAATATACCTGATAGCTGCGGTTTCAGCTATAATCTTTCCCCATACATACTGTGTTAATGTGTATGATGAATTGATGTGTTATCGCTTGATTTTATTTCTGCATGTGTGATGATCTGAGTGGAAGAGATTATGTGTTGCATATAAATTTGAATTGTATGTGATCAGGATAGTCTCGGTGGATAATTAATAATTATTCAACAAATTTCTACATTAATATTATTGGAAGTGATGACTTAGTAAATGTCTTTTATGACCAATCCAGATTACTCTTTGGCCCTAAAGTAAATGGAATACCAGGAAGTGGAGGAACTCATCCATTCTATGTGAGTTTGAATATACATGATAAAATACTTCATAATGCCATGCTTGATTCTGGGGCATCTCACAATCTAATGCCCAAGGCTGTAATGGAGAGATTAAAATTAGACATCACCAGACCCTACAAATATATCTTTTCTTTTGATTCAAGTCAGGTGAGATGTTTAGGATTAATTAAAGATTTGTGTGTTACATTGCTTCAATACCCTGCAAAAATAATTTTGATGGATATAGTAGTAGCAGATATTCCTCCAAAATATGCGATGCTATTGTCCAGATCTTGGGGTGCAAAACTCAAAGGATATCTTCAATTAGACATTTCATATGCTATTATTTTTGTATTCGGCCAACCTAAGAGACTATACAGAGAAGATTTAATGAAATATGTGGTCAATATTCAAGAGAAGCCTGAAAATTTCCCCATTTACTCAGTACACTCTGATATGGACTCATTTATTATTTATAATGTTGAATCTGATCTTCCCACTGAATTAGAAGTTCCAGCAACAGAACCAAAAGAAACTGAAAATAAATCTAGTGCTCAAATCCAATAAATCTCTGAGGAAAAAGAAACATCGGATACCCAAGAAAAACCAGAAGAAAGTAAAAAAAAAGATCTCACTGTTAAGAAAGTTCCTGAAACTCCTGATACTAATTATGAACATGAAATTTTGTGGCACTTAGAATTCGATGGTTCAATTAATAAGTTAGGAGCTGGAGCTAGAATTTGGATACACAACCTTGAAAATGATCATGTTGAAGGCCATGCTTACAGATTGAACTTTAAATGCACTAATAATATGGCAGAATATGAAGCTCTTTTGTTAGGGCTTAAACTTGTCAAAAGATTAGGGGAAATTAGAGTATCTGGCATAGGAGTTTCTGATTTAATCATTCAACAGATCAAAGGTGACTTTCTGACCAACGACCCCAAACTAAGAAAATATAGAGGAACAGTTTTAGAAATTCTCAATACTTTTCTGCAGACTCAGCTTGCAAAAATCCCAAGAAAAAAAAATTTGCATGCTCATAGTCTTGCAATGTTTGCTAGCACTTGTAAATTACCATTCGAACCTAATCATCAGTTCACAGCTGAGACTAGACACATACCAACTATACCAGACAATTTTAAGAATTGACAAGTGTTTTCAAATGACAATCAGAATAACAATTTTCTGACTTTAGAGAATGAATTTTCTAACAGTAACATAGATGAAGATACAATCATTGAATCTAATCAAATAAATGAACAAGAAATAGATATTTCAGAAGAGAGTGCAATTCAAATGCTTCATCCAACAAAATTCACCAAAGAATAAATGCAGGACCTTAAACAAATGGAAGTTGATGAGATTATAGAAGAAGAATCTGAGATCATTAATTTAAAAGATAATCATTAGCCTAAAGGATTAAATCCTCTAGAAGATCTTTTTGACTCTAATGATATTCCAAAGAAACCCAAAATGGAACCATTGAAAGCTGATATTGAGGAATATAATCTGGGAACTGAAGAAAATCCTAAACTGATAAAGTTATCTAAATCTTTGTCTCCTAATCAAAAACTAAAATATGTTGAACTAATAAGAGAATTCCAGGATGTCTTTTCCTGGAGTTATGAAGACTTGAAATCATATGACACCTCTATAATTCAGCATACAATACCTCTGAAAGAAAATCAGAAACCATTTAAATAGAAACTCATAAGAATCAACCCTGTACTGTTGCCTTTAATTGAAAAAGAAATCAAACGAATGTATGAAGCAGGGATAATTGCTCCTATTAGGTTTTCAAAGAGGGTGTCTAATTTAGTACCTACTAGGAAGAAAACTGGAGAGATCAAATTATGTGTTGATCTAAGAAATGTAAATAAGGTTTCTTTGAAGGATAATTACCCTTTGCCTAAAATGGATCACATTTTACAAAAAGGTAGTAGGCGCTTCAAGGATTTCTCTTCTAGATGGGTTCTCAGGATACGACCAGTTTTTGGTTCATCCTAATGACCAGGAAAAAACAACTTTTACAACACCATGGGGTACATTCAAGTACGTTAAAATTCCATTCAGACTTAAAAATGCTGGAGCAGCCTTCCAAATAGCAATGGACATTACATTTGCAAAATAAATTCATGACTTTCTTGTTATATATCTGGATGATTTAATTGTTTTTTTTAAATCAGATCAGCAGCATTTGGACCATCTCAGACAAGTATTCATAAAATGCAGAAAGTATGGTATCTCTTTGAATCCAAAGAAGTTCTTTTTTGGTCTTGAAGAAGGTAAAATCTTGGGCCATATCATTTCCAAAGATGGTATTAGAATTCATCTTGCTAGAATAGAAGCTATATTGCAGATACCTCACCCTAGAAATGTTAAAGAACTTCAAGCTTTCATAGGAGAAATCAATTTTTTGAGAATATTCATATCTAGCTTAGTTGAACTAATTAGATATCTTACTAACATGTTAAAAAGGATTCAAGTATTAAATGGACAGTAGAATCCAAACAAGCATTTGAATAAATTAAAATGGCTTTGACTAGAACACCAGTTCTTACCAGTCCACAATTTGATAGAGACTTCATAATATTTTCATTTGCATCAGAACATGCTGTAGCAATTGTTTTATTACAAAATGATGATCAAGGATGTGAAAAACCTATAGCCTTTTTTAGTAAAGCACTAAGGGATGCATCATTAAAATACAACATCATGGAAAAACAAGCTTTTGCACTTGTAAAAGCCATTAAATATTTTAGAATATATATATTGTATTCTCATGTGATAGCCTATGTACCAAATGCTGTTGTCAAAGACATCTTAACTCAAGATGGAATTGAGGGCAAAAGAGGCAAATGGATTGCTACCATATTAGAATATGATATTGTGATAAAGCCTACAAAGCTTATAAAAGGACAGGGATTGGCTCAACTCATGACAAAAACAAATTTCCAAGCCCTGGATATTAATGAACTGGATAACGAACAGGAGATGGCGACTCCATAAATCAGCCAGGCATTTTTAGATTCACCTTGGTAAGCTGATATAATTTATGTATTGTTAAACCTGCAAGCTCCCCAAGGGTTATCTAGAACAAAGAAAAGGTTTTTAAATATGACATCTTTGAAGATTTGTATTTTAGATAATGTTCTCTTTTGGATAAATCATGATGGTATTCTATTGAATTGTTTGTAAAAGATGAAGCTGACAAGGCTCTCAATGAATTCCATGCAGGAGACTGTGGTGGACACCTTTATTGGAAATCAACTGCAGATAATATCTTAAGATCTGGATTCTATTGGCCATCCTTGTTCTCTGATGTAAAGAAATTTGTCACTGCTTGCCATAAATGTCAAATTTTTGAAGGCAAGAGAAAACTATTACCTTTATTCTTGAAACCGATTTCCACTGAAAAACCTTTCCAACAATGGGGCCTAGATTTCATTGGAGAAATCCATCCTCCTTACTCTGGCCAACAAAAATGGATCCTCACTGCCACAGATTATTTTACTAAATGGATAGAAGAAATTCCTTCCATACAAGCCAATGACACTGTGATCATAGGATTCCTTGAAACCAATATATTATCAAGATTTGGTTGTCCTGAGAAAATCATAAATGATAAAGTTGTTGCCTTCAAATCCAGGAATATGATAAGTTTCTGTAATAAATATCATATCACCTTAAGTCATTCCATAGCCTATTACCCTTAGGGTAATGGACTAGTTGAATCTTCCAACAAAAGTCTCATTAATATTATCAAGAAATTATTGGAGGAAAAAAAGAAAAATTGGCACAAGAAACTTACAAATGCATTGTGGGCAGATAGAATCACCACCAAAAAATCTATTGGGACTAGTCCTTATGAGTTATTCTATGGTATTGAAGCTGTATTTACTTCACATTTAGGAGTTCATATAATGAAATTACTTCAAGAAGCTCAGGTTGAACCAAATGATATTCAAAGGAGAATAAATCAGACTATCAATTTACAGCAGACCAGAGAGGAATTTTATCAAAGATCCCAAGTATTGCAGGAGAAACTAAAGAATATATTTGATAAAAGGACTAAGGCAGAAGATTTCCAACTGGGAAACAAAGTTTTAAGATGCGATTCCAGAAGAGAGGATAAGGGAAAACATGGGAAGTTTGATTTCCTGTGGAAAGGACCTTATATTATTCATGCTTTACAAGGAAATAATACATATTTTCTAAAAATATTGGATGGTACAGAAACTGAAGAAGGGCCAGTTAATGGTCGAATGTTGAAACATTACTTTGATCCTCTTTATTAGGATATCCTAATTTTTAACATGTACATATTATATCATTTATAATGTATCAGTTTTGAGTGGATAGTAACTTGTTGGAGTTGAAGCCCGAGGAGAAGGCCCTAAGCTTCAAAAGTATTACTATCATACATACAATAAAGAAACAAGAAGAAGAAGATTCCATGGTTCAGTCAAAATCATTTTGAGGCCAACTAACCTGCTGTTCTTGGCTTTTCTCTAGGAAAAGCCATCCCCAAGTGGAGCCAGTGCTAGACTCCTATACCAATGGGTGTCATATTTCATGATTGACTTGATGGGCTATGTAATATGTTCATACCTTTTCTTGTTGCAAAGGTTTTCCATATTCTCAAAAAATCAAAAAATTTAAAAAATGTAAAGAGGGTATACTCTAAAAGAAAAATCAAAGGGTGAAAAGAATAAAAATGACGAAAATGTAAAAGAAAATGAACCCCACCAAAAGAAAGGCCAAGGAAAGTTTGCAAGTCTAAAAGCCACTACTTTTTTCTCTCATGTAATAAATAAAATTGTGTGCAACTTGTATCTTATGCCACAATTGATGAACAGTCAAACAGTTTAAGCTTGGCTAGTTCATATTTCAATTTTATGTTTTATAGATATAGAATAAAATCTGACCAAACTGTTTAATCTTGGTAGATGAGTAGATAGGTAGAGTGAATAAAAGGAGCTCAACAACTTAATCTGAGTGCTTGGATGTAATAAGGTTAGACTTAGATAGATTTCCAGATGTAAAAGAAAAATTTTGATGAGGGTTTGCCAGTCTAAGTGCACCCTAATAAAGAAGAAAAAATGGTAGGGTAAAGTAGGTAGGGTAGGTAGATGATGCTGCAAAATTACATGTGATGGATAATGATTCTAAATGTGTTAAATCCTTAATTTCATCACAAGTGCAAAGGCATACAATACACTGAAAGAATTTCAAGCAAAGCAAACTCAGATTATTAACTTCCCTTCTCATTTTCCCTAAAAATTTCACTAATTTCCTCTAAGTACTAAGGCATTTGAAAATTAAAGGGGCTCAAGGAATTTCCTTGACTTTTGGAGGGACCGGACCCTCGGCCCAATAATTGGAAAAGCCTAAGTACTTAAAATCACTCATCATGACATTTCTTTCTAAAAAAATCTTTTCCTGAGTAAAATTTCATTTTACTTAGGAAAATATGCAATATTTCATAAAAACCCTATTCATAAAAGCATAAGTTAAATACATTATCTTGATGTTTTACACTTAGCACTTTTTTCATTTTCCATATTAATTTTTAACTTATTATTTAAATCCTTATAAAATTTCCCCTTTTCCTGTTGTGTAACCAGCTTCAAAAATAGAAGAAAAGAGATATCAACGCCTTAGAAATAAGCCACTTCGAGGGGGCAACCTCCAATACATTACATAAATGCACAATTCTTCGATGATACAATTTACAAAACCTCCTTTCTATATATAGGAGTCCATGGGGCCATAATATAATCCTAGTGGGCCACAATGTAATCCTAGCCGACCTAACAATAATAATTTAAGGGCACAATAATAACAAAATGGGGGTTACAAGGGTACAATAATAACAATAAGGGGTTTTTACTAACAATAATAAGGGGCTATACTAGTGATATAGGGACCTAACATTTCCCGCATTATTTTAATAATGAAAATCCCAATTAATATGTATCCTGCCTCGTTGGTTGAAAAATAACCATATATTTATTAAAATTCATTAATTGGTTGAAATTTCCAATTAATAAATAAACCCGACCCTCCATCATATAAGGGATTAATTAACCCTCCTGGTTAATTAATAACCTAATCTGCCAATCAAATCATCCCCAATGCGATTATTTTTAATAAATTGCATTGGGCCGCCATTTTAATTCCCCGTCATCTTCCTTTCCCCACGACCGTTCGATTGATCAACTCAAGATCTACGGTTATTGTCCATATCGCTGGCCATCCTCATCCGAACGATAATGCGCGATGGTCGAGCAGTTTTCTAAACAGTGTCGTGCCACATGTTGCTCATCATATGGAATCACTCACCCTCCGCTCAAAACAACTTTTCCCCAAAAGCTCTGCGATGGAAACCACTTACCGCCTGCCTCCCGTGACAAAGCCTCTGTACTTGCTAACGTCATCCATTAAAAAAATAAAAAACCTGCAAACCTTTGACTTTGTAAATAAAACAAAAGAACACGCGTCATTTTCACTTTCTCATGCAGTGACAAGTCTCCCATGCAACAAATTTTGAAATCAATTGTCGAAGTTTGCCAACCGCTACTTTACTAAATAAAATTGCAGTCAGGCATCCAAAATTCATCTGCCATTACCAGCACCTGTTTTCATCACTGTTTATTTCCCGGAAAATAGGTATTTACCTAAATTCCCACTGAACTCTGTAAAAAAAACCTGGTTTTTGTTTGGAATTTCACACGAAAAACTGAAACAGGGTTCAGGACAATTCCCAAAACTACATTTGCATTCCCAAACCTGTGATTGTGCCCATTTTTAATAAAAAAACTCGAATTCATTTCTGAATCCACAAGAACCAGAAATGGAAATTCCCGTGGCTCTGAATGTTGCACCCTTGAATGCCCCTCATAAAGATTTCCAAATTAAAGACCTGGTTCTCAGTGAAAATCCCCTTCGAATTTTCTATCACTGCAGAGATAATTACTTGAAAGGTTCTGACATTTTTGGATTATGGGAATCCAATCTTCCCATGTATCTTCTTCCCTCAGTCCACATTTTTCCTGAGATAATCCATTACTGCCATGCAAATTATGATACCAATCAACGAGCAGTTTTTTCCACAGGTCAGACCGTCCTTTTTCCCATAATTGCTCAGTCTATCAATGAAATGTCACAATTTCAACCTGGTCAAGCCCTGACTCACCTTTCCATGGGAGAATTACTTGATAAATTTTCCAAACTATCCCATGAAGAATTAAATCGCCTATATCAAATATTCATGTTTCCAGAACATCAGCCCAAAGGCCCTCCCCCTTATGGTTATAACTTTTTCACTAATGTGGGCAGGCTTATTTTGAATATGATATCCTCTATAATGGGCTTCAATACTAGTGAATATGTTGACCAATTAACCCTAGTATTGTTATCGATTTTTACCCCTTAACAGCCCCTTGCTGTCAAGTATGGTTTTGCTTCCTACATTATAGATAAAATCCATGATCAGTTCATGAGATTAGAGAATGAAAGATTTTTCAAGTATTCTTCTATAATATATCATCTCATGCTTTACTTTCAATCAAAGAGTTTCCCTTTCTGTGTCAAAAAACTTGATGCCAAAGGAAATCCTAGGTCTGTAATTTTTTGGTCTGCAATCACTCATAATTCCTTTGATTCTCCTTATTCCTACAATGAGTTTATTGACCTTTTTTTACACCCTGCAACCACCTTGTTGACATGAGTCTCCCCTCCTAGGGTCAATAGTGAAATCAAGAAAATTCTTCAACTCTCAAAGCAATACCGGATAGGTGACTGGTACCTATACCGAAATCACACAGAAATCAAAATATATGGGTATGAGTTATGCCCATTTAAGTTGCCAAAATATGTCCCAATGAGACTCTTTGCATTAGAGTATTTCAAGCAGATGATCAATTCAGATATAGTCCATTTTTTTAATGCAAAGAAAAAGTCTCAACTCGGGATTAAAAGTTAGTTAGGTCCCTTTGTCTGTAACTCTAGAAATGCTGGAAAAGAAGCTAAAAGAATCTTAGAAGACTATCTAAAACTACAAAAAAATTTCTACTGGGTACCTTATGACCCAAACAATTTTATTTGTGATAGAAGAATGAAAAATAAACTATCACCATACATGCATCAAAGAATCCCAGAAATTGAACAATATGCCAATATGGATGAATGGATGGAAGGGACATTGATAGAACAAGATAGTGAGCAGGTCAATGTTGAAAATGTAATGAAAGACCTTGAAAAAATACTTGACCTAGAATCTTTTCGAGAGGTGCAGATACCAGGTATTGGTTCTTCTTCTGTTGGGACTTCTCAACAAAATTTACAGGAAATCAATGCATCAGCTACGGTAGCATCTAAAGGAAAGGAGAAAGAGGCTAATATACAAGTTGCAAATAATTTTACAATGATAGAATAGCCTGAAACTTCTAAAGAACAGGGTCAAGTACAGATTTCTCCTACTCAGACTAATGTGGCAGAAATATCAATTTTACAAACTCCTCTTAACGTAGGAAAGGGTAAGAAGAGAGATGTTGAAGCATCTACTCCTATCAGTGGGTCTTCAGAACAACCTGATGTTAAAATACAAAAATTGAATCCTCTTCGAGAAGTAGAATATGTTCATGAAATCTCTGATAGTCAAAGGAGAGAAGAATTAGGCAGTCAGCAAACATGTACAATCAGTGGGACATCCACTACTTTACAGAGAAAAGAGCTGCAAAGGCAGAAAAGCGCAGAAGTATCATCTTTCAAACCACCAATGAAAGATGCCTGGGATATTAAAAGGACATTCATAAATATAAAGGCCAGAAATGATCCACTCAGACTCCAAGTTTACAATTAATGTTTGAAAATGGCTCCTAAGAATCAACAAATATTGATGTTAGTGTATGACATTCAACAGGGTAAAATGATAATGAGTCACTTCAAACCCAAAGTGCAGCAACCTCAAACAGCTACAGATTATATCATGTTAAACACCATGTTGAACACACACATGGTGTATGAGGAAGATAAACACACACACACAAGAGACTTAATACAATGAAGGATAAGCGTGAGACTTTCTTATTTTTCCATTATGCATGATGTACATGTATAGTACAATGGTGTGACTCTTGGTTTCATATTCCAAGGTCACTTGGACTCCATTATGACTTTTCGCATTCCACACCTACCCATGTAGTATTAGGTGTTCCAACATCCCCGCTTAATCCGAAGGGGTATGTGTGAGTCCAAGAAAATATTTGTAATACAAATCTGCAAAGTATGCATGGCAGCACTTGGGCTAAATCAACTCGCTGAAATGTTGGAAAAAATAGGTGGTTTAAGGATGACCACCGACACTAGAACGCAAAACTTGTTGCAGTTCCAGGAACTCTTCCAAAAATGGCAAGAAGCTGAAAGCTTCTGCTAGAGGAATTGTCCCTCATAAAAAAAGGGATACCTTCAACCTAAAATAAGGGAGGTCTACTACCTGTGATGGTTTTAGGATTACCAGCAACTCTGGAATGCTTGTAGCATTTCCTGGAACTCAACTAAAGCTGGCAAGAAGTTGAAGGCTTCTGCTAGAGGAAGTTTTCCTCATATATGAAAGGGAGACCTTCTACCTAAAAGAAGGGAGGTCTACTACCTATGGTGGTTTAAGGTTATCCACCAAACAAAGATGATGGTTTAAGGTTATCCACCAACCGAAGGCATGCTCATGGGCATCCATGTCTCTGGCTACATCTCTGAATCCAGAATGACGAATTGTGGCTCAGGCTTGCTTGAACTGCTGGCTACAACTCTGAACATGGAATGAGAGATTGTGGCTCAGGCTCGCTTGATCTGTCATCGAAGCTTGTACATGACCATCATTTTCCCCCCTGTCAGGGACAAGGTGAGATAATGGAAAAAACTCAACTGCAAGTTTGCTCAATATCCTTGAACATGTTTTGACATGCGACTTAAACATCTTCTTGGCTACTGATGCCCATTGCCAAGAAGCGATCCATCCAAGATGAATCTTTGTTCTTGCAGGAGGCTTGTTTCTGAAGCATCTGTCTGAAGAATGGGTGTGCCGACCACAGTGCTTGCATGGATGAAGATCAAAACAATGATCTTTTATATGGCCAACTCAATCACAGTGTTGACATTTTACAATCTGTTGTTGTTGTTGTGGAGAGGGATCTAGAACAACTGCAGGTGAACTGTCATACAAGAATCCGACACTCTGAAATATGATGGGCTTTGCGTAGTCTGGAATATGGAAGGACTCATCCTTGTCATATCCAAGACCAGTTCGGTGCTTTTTGTGGACAAGCTCTTCCCATGGTCTGATGATGGGCTTGAGAAGTGCAGGCTGAACCGCTGCATCTGCATGTACATCTACTCTAGTACAAGGCACTGAATGGAAATCAACTAAAACTTTATCTTCTTTCTTCTGATGAGAGTCCTTCACAATCTTCTGAACAGAAACAGGTTCAGAATGGTGACTCTTTTGCTGAAGTTCATCTTGCTGAAGCTGAGTTTCCAACTGCAAAAACTCAATCTTTTCTTGTGCATCTTGCAAACAAATTTGAATGTTACAAAGAGCATCCTTGCTCATTTTTATCATATCATCAACATTTGAATGAATGAGGTTATTCAAAAACTCTAGTGCCTCATTGATTTTAGCCATTTTCAACAACTTAGGCTCAAAAATGAAAGGGTGTCAGCTTCAACCGAAAATGCGCCCGTTTACAATGTGATTCAACAAATACAAATGACTGAAAAGAATTTCCAACTATGGAAATCTCAAAGTACAAAATTTTCTCCTCAAATGATGGAGGGCAATCAACAATCCAACAACTCAAATACTGATTGCAACTATGAATGAAGATGAAAATTCAATGTCAATATCTCTGCAAAAATATGCAACGAAAACACTTGTGCCAGAAGCCTTTAAGGCAGCTGAATTTTCCTTCAAAGATTTATTTTAAAAATGATGGCAAACTTGTCTTCTCATGTAAAATTCTTCAGAAAATCACCTTCTACCAATGTCACAAATCACAATGCCAAATCTGCAATTTTCTCTATGTATTCAGTCCATCTGCTTACATGTCATTTTCTCTTCCTCTCTGCTATTCATTTTCTCTCTTTCCTCTCTCTCTCTGCTGTTTTTTTTTTTAATTAATTAAAATTAATTTAAAAAATGAAAGGGGGGGGAATTAATTAAAAAATGAAAGGGAATTTATTTTAAAAAAAATAAAAAGGTGAAGTTAAAAAATGGAGGGGAGGGGGATTGATTAAAAAATGGGAATTAAATTAAATAAAGGAATTATTTAAAGGAATGTAATTAATAAAAAAATGGGAGGGATTTTAATTGGGAGGGAAATTTAATTGGAGAGGTAGTGTATTATATGGCCCTGCGGGTATATTAAAAACAAATTTTAAAAAATTAAAACTTTAAAAGGAGTGCCGTAGGTATAGTTTAAGGATTGGGGAAGGCGTGGGATTTAAAAATAAAAAAAAAACGTGAGCATTGATAGGGCGTATTGGGTAAAGGGAACTCGTGAGAAAATGGAGCGGCCAAAGGCCGTAGGAAGGCTGAGTATCGACATAGGGGGCGTCCACAGGGTAGAGGGATAGGTAGCAGTGAGAGGGGGCGGGGTATGAGTGTTGGGAGGGGGTTGAGTGGAGGCGCGGCGAAATAGGTTGCAGGTGAAGATAGGTGCGTAGGAGTTAATACTTGAGTGTAGAGCTGAATTGGGCAGGGAATGGCCGATGGTCTGTGAGCTGGAGGGTTGGCTGTTACAGTCGTGGAGAAGAGAGTGTTGAGAACGAATTTGTAGGTGGAGTGGGGAGTAGCAGGCCGTAAGGCCGAGTTAAATGTTGACGGGGGCTTGGTATGGGGGGAGTCGTAGTGTAATGGGTAGCGGCGTATGGAGGCTGGGGTAGAAGTTGATGCATAGGGTGGAGTGATAAGGGGTCGATAGGGTTGTGATAAGAGGAGAGGAGCAGTGTGTGTCGAGTTGCATAAAATGGCGAGGGGTGGTTAAGGTGAGAGGAAAGGGGCCGAGAGGCCAGAGGCGCTTGAATCAATTTTTTTTTTTTTTTAATTTAAAACAACAGAGGAGAGAAGGGACATAAACTATTTAGAATATAGCAGAATTTTAGGCAATAAAATATCTCAGCAGCGGAGAAATGTAGTCTAGAAACTCAGAAATTTTCACTTGAAAACTCAAGACTTTTCTTCAAAACCCCACTTTGAACAGTATTTTCAGCAGCTCTCTAATGCAAAATTAAAGGCAGAAAATGCAGAGAAAAAATCAAAATTTAGAAAACCTTCAGATGTGCTTCTTCAACACCATTGTTGCTCTTCCTCAAAGTCAATTTCTGAATGCTGCCACGGATTTTGAATGCTCCAAGATGAAATTTCTGAATGCTGCAAAAAGCTTGATGAATGCGGCAAAATGTCAGCTGCAGAAATTCTCTAAATGCTGCAAAAATGTCAAGAATTTTTGCAGATATGCACAGGCCATAAACACAAATGGCTCACTCAATTTGGAGCAGGGCCAGCAATCGCTCGCTCTGATACCATGTTAAACACCATGTTGAACACACACACATGGTGTATGAGGAAGATAAACACACACACACAAGAGACTCAACACAATGAAGGATAAGCGTGAGACTTTATTAATTTTCCATTATACATGATGTACATTTATAGTACAATGGTGTGACTCTTGGTTTCATATTCCAAGGTCACTTGGACTCCATTGTGACTTTTCGCATTCCACACCTACCCATGTAGGATTAGGTGTTCCAACATATTAGAACTAGTTTTGAAGTCATAGCAAAGGATATTCATCGTTTGGATCAAATTGAGCTACATAAATAGACAGGTGAAATGATTTATTCTACTCTGACAGATAAATCAATGATGACCCAGAAATTGCAAGATTCTTTGGAGAATACTAATGCTCAATTAAGTCTTTAAAAATCGTCTTCTTAGGCTAAGGACAACGAGATAAAGAATTTGGAGGAAATAATTATTGGATTGGGTCATAATCCCAAGGACGTCAAGGGTATAGAAACCTTGATCAAGAAAAAAGATGATGATATTGCAGCCTTGAGAAAACAAGTGAAGTTACTAGCCTCAAGACATCCACAGACTAAAAAAATCATAAAGCAAAATTCTGAAGAAGAATTGATGGATTTTCTCTCGAAACTGAATGAGAAACTTAATGAAACTGAAAAAAAACTTGAAAAGGCGTTACCAGACAAGCAGACTAATATTCCAACATCTACAGAAGAAATAATTACAAGTACATCTACAACAGGTCAGCCAAAACAATTGTCACAGGTGCACACTTCCAATAAGTACAAAATAATTAATAAATTCAATGGAGGAATTGAAACTCCAAGTGACAGAGCTACATAGAAAAAAGGTGCAACTCACCACTTTGGAACAAAAATATGATCTCTCGAAGATGAGTGTTGCAGATAAAACAAGAGAGGCCAACAGATTAGAAAAGTTGGTTAACAGATTGGAGAAGGATCTCACATTGGAGAAGCCTTTAAAGGAAATAAATGAAATTCTTCGGGACAACATCATCCAGTCAATAAAATATGTCTGGCCCTCAATTCAAATAATGTATGAACAGAATGATTTGGTAAAATTGGCTCTGGAAGAAATCCTAAAAGCAAGAGAAGAATTGGGAAACATGCCTGAAGAAGCTGATAAAATTATCTGCTTTTTAAATACTTAGAACAAGCATCAACTTCAAGAACTTGGCATTCTAGATAGGACAGGAACAATTTTGGAAATAAAGAGAGTTTTTACCAAAAGAACTCTGATGCAGAATCTAGAACGAAGATGCTCTGATATGCAAGAAGAAATCATTGCCTTTATAAAAAGATTTGATATTTTGTTGAATAAAGGATTGCCCAGTCCTTTAGTCTCAGAGGATAAATTGATGGACCTTGAAAGTTATGTTGAGAAATTGAACAAACATGCTAAAAATCAGGCCAGTTCCTCAACTAGCTCATCAGCAGCAGCATTGCCTATAGGAAAAATTATTCATGATAGATTGGAAAATTTGTTTTATCTCGAGCATGAGGTAAAGCATTTGTTCCTAATTCAACCCATTTTCTTTAGATATACAGAGACAGATGAAACTCTAAGAAAGTTACAAAGGACCAGAATACCAGAAGAAAAATGGTGGGAATAAATGTTAGAAATTTTGTAAACATTATCCTTACATGAATTTTTGATTATGTACTACAGTAAGTCATGATAAGAAGGATAAACCGAGGTTACAAAGTATCATTAAAATAGAGCAGCCAGCACAGAGTTACGAGAGAGGACAGCAACAAGCCAAATCATAGGGCCTGCCTCCAGCACATTCTTAAAAGAAGGAAACAGCACAACATTAGTTATCATTTCTCTTATCTACAAGAGTATCTGTCTCTAGTTTGTTGTAAAATACTTATGAGTCATCCTAGATTATATCTCAATTTTTTATGAGATATTTTTTGTAATTTTTTGTATAAATACTCCCTCAATTGGAGTATTGAGGGGTGGATTATTAGACTTTGCTATAACATTGACTATTTTGGTAAAGTGTTGTTGGAGAAATTTCGCATGGCTAGCTGGATGATGAAGTAATGCAAAAGACCTTTTACAGGATTCTTGTGTCAGACAACGGATCAATAAGTCATCTATCTCTTATGTTTTTAAGTCTTTATATTTGTTTATTATATCATCTGTGTTTCATTTCTGAATGATTAATGAAAAGGAATAAATCAGAAAGTGCTTAAGTTTAATCTGATTTTAATCATTGTTATTCTAAATGTTTTCTTCTAAACTGGTTTAAACAATGAATTCTTAATTGCTCCCATTTTTCTATTTTGTGCACTTTGATTATTTAGTAAAGAATAATTAATTGCTCTTTATTAATAATCACTCAATTTCCCTCTTATAAATGTGTTGAAGGATTCTTAATTTCCCTTCATCCATTTTGATTCCATCCCATTCACTTTAAGATCTATAATTGTTCCCTGTTTGATTACCTTGCCCTGTGAAACCATCTTTTGTTAAGAAACTTAATCTAGTCAAGCCATCTTTTTTTACTCCATTAGCCCAATGGCCTAAACTACTCCATCTTACCCTCAGATATTGAATTCCATCACCCAAATTCAAACAAAACCCTTGGACTTTATAACTAGCCTAATATCTCCCAAAACAAAGTTAAATTTTACAAAGAGAGCCCTCTCTGCGTACAGATTGGCTAGATTCTGTACCTAAAAGTTGGTTTGTGGTTACCTCGGACCCCTTTCCTCTTCCCAAAAACTTCAAGGAAAATCTGAGTGATAACACCCTCAATAGGATCTGCATTGCAGCTGGAAGTAGAAGCTTGGCCAAATGCCAGATAGTGGATCAATGCAACACATCCTCCTCCAAAGAGCTACTCCATGGAAGGAAAGAGGATTCCTAGACAGGAAACCCTCTTCCCTTTGGCTAACCAGCCAAGAGAACTCGAGTTGCTCAAGCAACCACAAATCATCAAAAACCCCTTCTTGAGTCCTCTCCCTCCTGTTTATAAAATGAGGAAGTGCAAGACCCTAAACCAATTCACTTGAATTAGACCCTTTCACATTTAGAAGCTCCTTCTAGAACTGCGTAGGTCACTTAGGAGGTTCAATGCACCTGGACTGTCTCGTGATTTGGTCCTGTTGACCCAGTAAAATATCTTAGCCCTATTCACACACAAGTGGTTTTTATGCAACCAACTCATATTTAATCATTTTCACATTGAGCATGTATTTATTTTTAGATCTAAGAAGTGTTTCATGTCCCCCATTAGTCTATTATTCATAAACATGAAAAATAAAACAAAACTATAATGTTCCAATTAGCTTAGCTAATTTAGGAACATTATAGTCCTCCCCTCCCAAATGTTGCTTGTCCTCAAGCAACTACAAGGATAGAACTGAAAGATGTATCCTCCTCCTACTATAGCATCCCCATATGATGAACTCCTCCAAATAATGAGATGTTGTGTCAACAATGAATCTCCATATTTCCCCTCCCAAGCATGCAAGTTAGCTGAATAGCTATCACCATGAAATAATCAAACACTTAAGAAGGAAATAAAGTGCTACCTATTAGCCACCTATAAAATTTGCTATACCAAAAGGTGGCTAAATCATTTTTGGAGCCTTCAAGGAACAAATTTTATTGCAAAAACTATTGGCTCTTGAAGACTCTTAAAGGCCTCATGCCATTGTTTAAAATATTCACTGTTGTGCCCATTATGCCCCAGAAATCCTGTTGATTTCCAAGAGAGAATACTGTTGCAAGCACCATTTTCCCCTTCCTTACACTTCCAAAATTAACCTCATCCCTTATCCCTTTATTCCCCATAAAATCCCTCTTTTTTGATGTTTTATTTTTTTTCCTTCATCAAAACCCCTGTGATAAGGTTTAAGACTCCTTATTTGCCTTATCGAAATCCTCGAAGCTCTTGAAAAACATTGAAAGCTTCATAGAAAATACACATTTTGGTGTAAAGGTTTAAGCTCCCTTGCTCTAAGTCCTTAGCCATTTTCACTCCATATGCCCTGGCACTGCGACCAAGTGCTGAGCTATTAGGGCGCTTATCACATTGGAGGTAACACAGTTTGAAAGTCTTCCCCCTTTATTGAAATATCTAATGCCAATTAGCCCTTTATACTATAACCCCCGATCATGTTGCATTCCATATAACGCACGGCCCCATAGACAAGCACCAGGCCATATTGTAAATAAATTTTTCGCTCCCTGAAATATAAACCTTCGTCTATACTAATTTGTTGATTTTTATTATGTCATAACATTTTCTGCCGGTGCAAATTTCCATTTTCTCTCCACCGTCGATCCGATCTGCAGATCGACGACGTACAATCTATCGCCCCGGTGCTCCCTGCCAATCACTCGCTGTTCAAAACCAGGCGGGATCCATCGCACCACTTTTTGAGAGGGAGGAAATTTTTTCCGTTTGGAAGCGATCCCATTCACTGGCTAACACGTGGCCTTGAGAAAATTTCGAATACCGCCCTCATCGCACATTAAAGGTCGGACATGGGCGCAGCGCGTTATTAGCATCCACCGTCCGATCTGAGGCCAACACATCGGATGGTGATCACGCTCTGGAGAAGCCCATGTGTTATTCCAACTTATGGCCTGTTTCATTGAACTTCTCCACCATCGATCTGATTTGTAGATCAACAGCCCAAGCTCGATCGCTCTGTTTCCTCGCCCAGTCAGTAGTTACGGACCTGGGGGTTTTTATTCATCCTAATTTTGTTAGAGGCTTGAAATTTGGTCGTATTTTGTAAAGGTTTTTTGGCACTTTTTCTCCGCTGTTGATCGCGTAGGCCGATCTCATCCGATAGCCCACATTTTTCCCAATCCCCAAACTTGATTTTGTGACCAGTTTTATCTGAAACAAAGGTTTTTATCCATTTTCTCCATTTTTCCAAGAAATGACTTATTCGCTTTGAATTTTCGCCTCTGCTCCCGACCGTCGATCTCTGCACGATCGACGGCTCCGATTTAATTCCTCCTATGTTTCCCTTTGACCCCTTCTAATCAATCCCGACCGTTGGATGATGCCATTCAATGGCCACGCCCTCCCCACATGTCCTCTAAAGAAGTAAACCTATACATGCAGGATTTCATAATGTTGTTTGTATTTTGCAGGGTTTAAATCATTTTCCGCCATGCTGAAGAAAATTCAAAGGCTGAGGGTGACGACCCTCCTACCTTAAATTCATCAAAGAGAATAATTTGTAGGGTTTAAACTCCATTTTTCATCGGTGTTTCATGAGGCATTGATTCCATTCGATCCCTCTGCAGCCCTGCACACCAAAAAATCAGTGAATCAGGCACAAATTAAAGAGTATCAGTGTCAAAGACAAAAACATACCAAAACAGAAGATTGAAGATAGATATGTGGGGATTACATCTAATATGGTTTATGAAAAGCATAATCCCCAATTAAGACACAGTTTAAAGGTAAACCATAAAGGTTCACCAGACAGAAAGCCTCCACCACCCCATCTGAGGCAAATTGATTCCTCCCAGCTACCATAGTGCCAACTGTGCCTCAAAGCATTCAAACAAAGGCCGAAGTTATTGATCAAGATTAGGTATTTCCCTCATCATAGCCAGAGAAGTTAATTCTACAAATAAACTTATTGAAAAAATATCAGCAGAGTTACTTTAACACAACACTGAGCCTCAAAAGTCAAGAAGAGCTTCGACCGAGCTCAAATCTTAAATGTAAATTATTTAATACAGAGGACACCTATGTAAGCTTCTTCATTGAGCCCCCTAAATGCCAAGAAGAAATTAAGTCTATATTAATTATCTTTAGAGATCTTTTATCGGATCTCACCTCCTCATTCTTCTATAAATACTACTGCAGAAGATGAGAGAGGGGTTGGTTGATTTGGCTACTGAACATTGGAATGTAATTGAGCTTGAGACTTCTACCTGTAAATAGTTTTCACTGGCCCTTGGAGCTCTGCTTGTGATAGATAAGTTAGGTTGAGATGTGTAGATGATTTCTAAACTAAAGCATTGGACTTAATGTTGTAGCTCGTTTGGAGCATCAATACAAGATGATTTATGGGATCCTGGTCTATGTTGATGGTGATGTTTTTCTCATTGTAACTTGTTATTTTGTTTCTATTTTCACTGTGTTTCATCTTCTCTTATAAATAACAACATGCATGGAGTTAGGACCTACTATATACCAGTGCCCTTCTCTGACTGAAAATCTTTATCTGAATGTTTTCTTCCAATTTGTGTTATTTGGGAATGATTCAATTCAGTTTAAGCATAGGAATGCTAGCGCTCCCTCATCTTATTATATTAGCTTAATATTATTCTTAAATGTTATGTTCAATATTAGTTAAGTAAAGATGAACTAAGGAAGATATGGTGTGCCCTAGTCCTAGTTTTATCCCCAAATACTGCCTGAATGTTTCCCTTGGAATGTGTTAAAAGCTAGCTAGTTTCAAAGTACATACCAGATCTTAGACCATCCTTTGTTATCATTTGTGTTTCCCCTCTGTTTTTATATGTTTTCTATTGAAAGTGTATCAAAGGATGGCTAGTTTCAAAGTACTTACCAAATCCTAGTTTACTTTCATGTCTTTCTTAAGTGTTTTTCAAAGGCTGGCTAGTTTCAAAGTACTTACCAAATCCTAGGCTACTCTTTGTTCTTCATCTGTTTAATTCCCCTTATTTTTGTATCATTTTATTCCATAAATAAAATTTCAAAGAGATCCTTATACATAGATGACCTGCCCCATGGATCACTCTTGCCTCTTGCTGTTTCAATTAAACCCTATTATGACTCCATAGCCCAATGGACTAAAACCTCCAATTATCTATCTTCCTGGCCAAATCTTGTTCTATTTGCTTGCAACTTCTCACCTTTGAAACTCTTTGCACTTAGAACTTTCCACCTCAAACAGTAATCATGCTCAACCATCCAAAAAAAAAACAAACCCGTGGCCTTCATAACTAGCCTAATATCATTATCCAAAACTCCAAAGACAAATCCATCTTTGAACTTATTGGAGAGATCCCTCTCCGGATTCAGGAGGGCTAGATCCTATAATCCCAAATTGGTTGAAATAATTTTCTCCCTGCAGTTGGACTTTCCCAATCTTGCTAATTACAGGGTGCTAACATTTCTGGCAACTCCACTACGGAAATTTGAGTGATTTTCTTCTTCAAAACTTTAAAAGATCTCAGAAACCCTTTTACTCATTAAACATTTGTTATACTAACCAGTTGAGCCACCAGGAACTAAAATTTTTGGTGACTTCGCTGGGGAATCAAAGTTGAACTTTTGCCTTAGGTTCCCTTAAAAACTTCAAGAAACTTTGTGAGTAAGAAGCAACCTTTCAAGCACTACCAAGAACTGGTAATCATGATGAAGCTTGTTTGAATCAGTGACAAACTAGGCAAAACCTAAGATTCTTAAAAGAGTTTATCTAACCTTGAAATATCAACTGGCTTAGCCATAAGAGTAGACTTTCTTTGTCTCATAACCATAGCTAAGTTTTGGAACAGAGTTAGGACATTCTTAGAAACCACACAACTGAAAATTAACTCAGAAAATACAAAAATATTTCAGATTGGAATTCAATAAACATGGTGGTGGACCATAAAACCTTTTACCTCCTCAGGAGCTAAAAAATTCCACTTGGAAACTCCACGATCCTAAACAGACCTTAAGAATCCACTAGGAAGAACCCTAATCATTGTAATATCCTTAAAACTCAGTTAGAGGACTATAGAATTAAGATTTGTGTAAACAGATTAGTTGACCTTTTAAAGACTGTCATACCTGGTTGAATTTTTCTTGTTTAGTTGGGTCTGAAAAACATAGCATAGTGGCTCCTAGACAGATTCACACTAGAGCCTATCCTGACCCCGATCCACCTGAGATAGTTGATAACCCAGAAATTATCCTTAGGAAGTCTCCTAAGACAAAATTTTCAATTGTGTTTAGATCACCCTTGAGAGCTAATTCAGCTCCTGAAAATATTTCATCTCTGCAACAATCACAAGTTGACTTAGTGAATCCATTTAGAATTAGGTATCTTGATGATTTAGATCAGTTAGATTCTCAGTCTTCACTTTCATCTCCTGAAACAAGTGAACATCTTGGTAGTAGAGTAACAACACCTCCTGATTTACATTTCCTTCACAACTTAGGTGTTTCTCATCCAAGATCAGCTCAGCAATCTACTCCTGGTCCATCCACTTCTACTCACCCTACATCCACTGTTCAAACCACTCCATTCCCACCCACTTTCCCTCTTGTTAATCCACCTTTTGTAAATCCACCTCCACCTCTTGCCATGGCTACATGGTATGCTACCTTATTCCTTCCTGTACCATTAGTCAATCTTCCGCAAGACTATCAGTCCAAAATTCCATTATATGATGCCAGTAATGCTACAACTGCATCACTACATGTGGATAATATGAATGACTACTTTGACAGAAATGAAATTGATGATGATTCTGTCAAACTTAGATTATTTTCTCAAAGCTTAGGGGGAGAAGTAAGAAAATGGTTTAAAGGCATAACCCCCCATAGTATAAATGATCTTCAAGCTTTCCATTAGACATTCTTAAACAAATGGGAAGTAAAGAAGAATCCTCTCCAATTCCTTTGTGATTACAAGAATCTCCATAGAAACACCGGGGAAAGTGTACAAGCTTATTGTACTATATTTAACAGTGTATATAGTGCACTTTCCCCAGATCTAAAACCTCCACTAGGCTCAGCTTTAAACAAGTTTCCTGAAGGGTTTGACCCTGAGATGGCCTATCAGCTGAGAGAGAGAGATCTTGCAACTCTTGAAGAGATGCAAAAAGGTGCTCTTTCTGTGGAAGTCAACTTGATGGAGAAGAGAGCAAGAATGAAAAATGAAAAGAAAGTGTCCTTTAGAGAGGAATCTACACCCTCTACTTCCAACTCAAAGATGGAGAGAATTATGGAATAGATGATGAAGAAAATGAGCATCCTTGAGAGAGCACAAGCCAGTCAAAACCAAACTGCTCCTCAAAAAATAAACCAGAACTAGAATCAGAATTTTAGAAGGAACCAACCTCCAAACAGACCTAGGGATGATGATCAATAGATCACTCCTCCCTTTCGTCAAAACTATGTAAGCGAGGTTGAGGAAATAGATGAGATAATAGAGGAAGATGATATCAACATGCTGGGGGTAGATGATGATGACTTTGAGATTCATTGCGATAGAAAACAAGGTCTTTATACACCTTATGATGACAAAAGAGATGATGACGAAAGTTATTATCAAGACATGGAAAATGTCATCATAGAGTCTCAAAAAGAATATGACCTTAGAATAAAAACTAGTCAACAAACTCCCAACACCAAAACCTCTGACAAATCTTCACAAAACAACACTACAACCAAGCCTAAAGTTGTCAAACAGAAGGACAAAATAGTAGCTGCAAATTCTAATATAGGTAGACATAAATGCACTCAAAAGAATGAAAAATAGAGTGTAGACCTTAGAAGTACTAACACTTTAGCTAGTACTCCTGTGAAAACAATTTTTTCAAGTATAAATAGAACAAATCAGCAAGCTGATGTTGCTGATAAACTAGCAGCTAGTAAGGCTGAGACAAGTTCTTCAAAGAACCAAATTCCTTTTAGCCTAGAGCAGGAAATTTCAAAGATCAAAATCTTTGTTTCCCTTACTAAGTTAGCTGCCCAGAATATATATAGGACCCAAATTTTTAAGGCTTTAAACATTGAAGAGAATAATGACACAGTCAATCTTAATGAGGACCAGCCAAAGCTTTTTTTTGGTCCTGAGATTGAAGGTAGATATCAAGAGGGACCTGTTCCTCCCTTTCATGTGAGTTTAAACGTTCATGACAAAATTGTGCACAATGCTATGCATGATTATGGGACTTCTCATAATTTAATGCCTAAAGTTCTGATGGAGAGCCTAGGCCTTGAAATCACCAGACCTTAAAAAGACCTTTACTCCTTTGACTCTAGCAGAGTAAAATGTTTAGGATTAATCAAACACCTTTGTGTTAACTTAGCCCAGATTCTAGCCAATTGCTTAGTAATGGATATTTTGTGGCTAATGTGCCCCCAAAGTATGGAATGTTATTATCTAGGTCCTGGAGGGCTAAGTTACAAGGGACTATGGAAATGGACATGACCTACGCGACTATCCCTGTTTTCAATCAAACTAGAAGACTTTACAGGGAATCCCATATGAAATACACAGTTACAAGCCAAGACAGAACAAAAACTCTCCTCTTTATTCTATAAATACAGGCCTTGATTCCTTTATTATGTTTAATGATGAAACATTTAGTGAACAAGTCACTTCAACAGGATTAATGGCCGATAGGGAGAAAGAGGAACACAATGCCGGAGTGTCGAAACAGTTAGCTGCATTTGAAAACTATAGCAAACAAAACATAGGTCTTGAGCTACAAATCATGTGTCCTTTGATTTTAAATATTTATAGTCAAGAAAGTATTACTCAACCCAATAAAATATCTGAGGAGTTAGAACAAGTTCAACTAAGTGTTGATATTCAACAACAATCAGAAAGCATGGTAGTTGAAGAGGACAATAACCAAGATGAAACCGAAAAAATTCCTCTGTGGAGTATGTATTTTGATGGGTCATGCACTAGAACTAACGCTCGTGCCGATGTCTGGATCTGAAACACTGAAAACAACCACACAAAAAGCATTTCCTACAAATTAAACTTTCAATGTTCTAACAACATAGCGGAATATCAATCCCTTCTCTTAGGCTTACGATTGTTGAAAAAGTTAGGAGCCAAAAGAATCTATGTATATGGGGATTCAGAGTTAGTCATTAGGCAAGTCAGTGGGGAGTATAGCACAAATCATCCCAGACTTAGGGCCTACCGAAACAATGTCATGGACCTTTAAAAAACATTCAAGGAGTCCAAACTGATTTTTCTCCCAAGAAAAAGAAATATAACCGCCCACAATTTAGCCTTTGCTGCTAGAACATGCTTAACGCCTTATGAAACTAAAGACTGTACAACTCAAATAAAATTTAGACTAACCATGCCTGATAATGAAAAGTATTGGAAGGTGTTTGACAAAGACAAACAAATAGAAGACTTCATGCAATTCAGAAATGAATTCGAACTAAATAGTTCGGACTTAGATTATGACACAGACTGCATTGAAGAAAATTTCCTAGGTGAAGAAGAACTGTCTCCTGAACTTGTCAATATTAACTCTCTGACCAACAAACTTCAAAACAGAGCAGAATTGACTGCAAAATTAAAAACAGAAGAGTTGGAAACCCTGCAGTCCAAATATGAAGGTTTACCCAAGGGTCTGGCACCTTTAGAAGAGTTGTTCGATTTTAACAATGTGGCCAGGAAGCCAAAACTGGAACCTGTAGAGACTGAAGTGGAATAGTGCAATATAGGTAGTAAAATTAAACCGAAAATGAT
The DNA here is from genome assembly GCA_034641835.2 of Pinus albicaulis. Classification (NCBI taxonomy): domain Eukaryota; kingdom Viridiplantae; phylum Streptophyta; class Pinopsida; order Pinales; family Pinaceae; genus Pinus; species Pinus albicaulis. The sequence goes on from CM076575.1 coordinate 252,078,482, forward strand.
TAAACTGTGTAATACTTTACCAGCTCACATTAAACTGAAATACATAGAGCTTTTTAAATAATTTTCTGATGTTTTTGCATGGAGTTACGAATATCTTAAATCCTATGACACTGAAATTATACAGCACAAAATTCTCCTCAAAGAAAACCAAAAACCATTCAAACAAAAACTGCGCAGAATAAACCCTGTGCAGTTGCCTTTGGTTCAGAAGGAAATCATGAAAATGTATGAAGCTGGTATTATTGTCCCTATTAGATATTCTGAGTGGGTGTCTAATCTAGTGTCAATTAGGAAGAAAACTGGAGAAATCACGCTTTGTATAGACTTTAGAGACTTAAACAAATCTTCATTAAAAGACAACTACCCTTTACCTAAGATGGATCATATCTTACAAAGGGTGGTAGGGTCTAGAAGAATTTCTTTCGTGGATGGCTACTCAGGGTACAATCAGATCTTAGTTTACCCTACTGATCAATTAAAGACAACCTTTACTACACCATGGGGCACTTTCATGTATGTGAAAATGCTCTTTGGTCTAATGAATGCTGGAGAAAATTTTCAAAGAGCCATGGACATAGAATTCTCGGAAGAACTGATCTTCTTCATCATTATATACCTCGATGATGTTACTGTGTTTTCAAAAAAAGATGAAGAGCACTTAGAACATTTGAGAAAAGTTTCTGAGAAATGCATAAAGTTTGGAATATCTTTAAACCCTAAGAAGACACTATTTGGGCTCCAAGAAGGTAAGCTTCTTGGGCACATCATTTCAGAAGAGGGTATTAAGATAGATCCCAAAAGGATTAAGGTCATATTGCAAATCTCTCATCCTCGAAACATCAAGGAGTTGCAATCTTTCATTAGAAAGATCAACTTTTTGAGAAGGTTCATCCCCAACTTAGCTGAGCTCCTTAGGAATATAACGAACATGTTGAAGAAGGAGCAAGGGGTAAAGTGGACCTTGGAAGCAAAGAAGTCCTTTGAGCTGGTGAAACAAGTGTTAACCAAAACACTGGTTCTAATAAGTCCTGATTTTTCAAAAGATTTTTATATTTTTTCGTTTGCATCAGAACATACCATAGCTGTTGTCTTGTTACAGAAAAAACTGCAAGGACAAGAGGAGCCTATTGCGTTCTTTAGCAAGGAATTGAGGGATGCCCCTATGAAGTATAACATCATGGAGAAGTAAGATTTTGCTTTGGTTAAAGCTTTGAAAGACTTCAGAGTATACATCCTTCATTCATGCATCATTGCCTTTGTCCAAAACTCAGTTACTAAAGACATTCTAATGCAGGACCCAGATGGTAAGAGAGGCAAGTGGATTGTTGTTATCCTTGAATATGATTTAGAGACAAAAGCCACTAAGCTGATCAAAGGCCAAGGTCTAGCTAGATTAATGGCTGAATAAAATTTTGAATTTCTTGATATTAATATGATTAATGCTTTAGATGATCAAGAGGAAATCTCAACTCCCATTGTTGAAGACCATTTTATGAATTCCTCTTGGTATGCTGATATTATTTATGTTTTGCTTAATTTGAATACACCTCCTGGTTTGACAAAAACAAAGGCAAGGTTCCTAAAGTTAAAGGTTGTAAACTATTGCATTATAGTTAAATGTCTTTATTGGAAAAATGAAATTGGGATATTGCTTAAATGTTTGCCTGAGTTTGATGCAGAGAAGGTTAAGCACGAGTTCCATGAAGGAGAGTGTGGTGGTCATTTGTATTGGAAGACAAGAGCCAAAAAAATTTTGAGGGTTGGTTACTATTGGCCTACTCCTTTGCCTGATATACACAAGATGATCATTGCCTGTCATAAATGTCAACTTTTTGAAGGAAAAAGAAAAATGCTACCCCTACCACTGCATCCAATCACTGTTGAAGCCCCTTTTCAACAGTGGGGACTTGACTTCATAGGAGAAATCCATCCACCATCCTCTACTCAGCATAGATGGATTCTCACTGCCACATACTATTTCACTAAGTAGATAGAAGCCATACCTTGTAGGCAAGCCAATGATTCTGTTATTATAAAATTCATAGAGAATAATATTCTCTCTAGATTTTGTTGTCCTACCAAGATCATCACTGATAATGCAGTAGCATTTGGATCAAATAAGATGGTTGAATTTTTCCACAGATATCAGATAACATTGGGGCATTCCACGGCCTATTACCCTCAAGGTAATGGACTTGCAGAATCCTCAAAAAAGAGTTTAGTGAAAATAATCAAGAAACTGTTGGAGGACAACAAAAATTCTTGGCACACAAAGCTAGTTCATGCACTCTGGGCCGACAGATTGACTTTGAAGAAATCTATTGGTATGTCACCTTTCCAACTTGTGTATGGTACCGATGCAATTTTTCCAACCAGCCTTGGTGTACCAGTCATGAAGTTGATTCAAGAGTTGCAAACTGAAGATAATGACATGACCTGAAGAATAAATCAGAACATTCATCTTCAGCAAACCAGAGAGGAGGTTTATAACAAAGCATTGCAAAAGCAGGATAGCATTAAAAATCTTTTTGACACAATAAAAAAGGCCAACAATTTCAATATTGGGGACAAAGTTTTAAAGTGGGACTCGAGGAGGGAAGAGAAGGGCAAGCATGGAAACTTTGACAACTTATGGCTCGTCCCTTACTCTATTCATTCAGCCGCTGGTAACAATGTCTTTTTCGTGCAAGAGTTGAATGGAGCAGAATTATTTGGGGGTCATGTCAATGGCAGGATGCTTAAGAATTACTTCTCTTGATCCATGTTATGTTTTGAAAACATTTTTATCGTTTTCTCATTATGAATACTCCACCCATCATTGCATTCAAAGTTATAAAAAATAAAAATACAAAAACAAGAAAATAAAGAAAAGAGGGCAGATTGTGAAAACAAGAAAGGTATAGCCCCATACCAAAAAGAGAAACAAATCTGAAAGTGTGCAAGCTTAAATGACACTCCTGAAAAACACACTTCTAGTTAGTCAAATAGCCTAATCTTGAATAATTAGTTTTAAATTTTCTGTTGATAAGATAGTGAGTTCGATTTTCCAAACTATTTAATCCTGGCTTATCAGTAGATAGATTAGGATAGAAATTAAAGGTTCAAACATGCCCAAAATCCGAACCAATTGACAAAGGAAAGACGACTCAAAACAAGAGTTAAAATAGAGCTGTGAAAGAGATGAAGGAAATGTTTTGAAATTTTAGATCCTAAGCCTTCCTTTTTTTTTATTTAATTTTCTGCAGAATAAATGTCTATGTGCAGCTTGTTTCCATGCCATAGATCATAGCAAGTCAAATAGCTTAATCTGACTTGGCTTTTTTTTTTAAATTTCTGTTGTAGAAATTAGTGAATAAAATATGTTGGATAGTTCAATCCCAAAAGATAGTAGATTAGGTAGAGAATAATATGGACTCAATTGTTTAATCTGAGTCCATGGAGAAATAAGGAGTAGAAATGGATTAGATTTTCTGCTTTCAAAATAATAAAATGTTGTAAAAGAGTCTGCCAATCCAAGTGCACTCTAAAGAAAAAAAAATTTAGATCTGTAGGAATGGGTAGGTAGAGAGCTTGTTGATGAAAGATCCATTATTTTTATGGTTTCTAATATGTTTTCAGAGCAAAATAATATCATCCACATAAAGGAAGAGAAGCCTAATGGATGAGGCATAGGTCAGCTTCCCAGAGAAAGCAAGTCTAAAGTTCCTGATGCCTTCAAGAAGGCACCATCCCCAAGTGGAGCCACTGTTAGCCACCTATAAAAAATTTTATACAAAAAGGTGGCTAAATCATTTTTGGAGCCTTCAAGGAACAAATTTTATTGCAAAAACTGTTGGCTCTTGAAGACTCTTAAAGGCCTCATGCCATTGTTTAAAATCTTCACTGTTGTGCCCATTATGCCCCAGAAATCCTGCTGATTTCCAAGAGAGAATACTGCTGCAAGCACCATTTTCCCCTTCCTTCCACTTCCAAAATTAACCTCATTTCTTATCCCTTTATTCCCCATAAAATCCCTCATTTTTCATGTTTTTTTTTTTTTCCTTCATCAAAACCCATGTGATAAGGTTTAAGACTCCTTCTTTGCCTTATCAAAATCCTCGAAGCTCTTGAAAAACATTGAAAACTTCAAAAAAAATACACATTTTGGTGTAAAGGTTTAAGCCCCCTTGGGCTAAGTCCTTAGCCATTTTCACTCCATATGCCCTGGCACTGGAACCAGGCGCTGAGCTGTTTGGGCGCTTATCCCATCGAAGGTAACATAGTGTGCAAGTCTTCCCCCTTTATTGAAATATCTGATGCCGATTAGCCCTTTATACTATAACCCCCGATCATGTTGCATTCCATATAACCCACGGCCACATAGACAGGCGCCAGGCCGTATTGTAAATAAATTTTTCGCCCCCCGAAATATAAACCTTCGTCTATACTAATTTGTCAGTTTTTATTATGTCATAACATTTTCCGCTGGTGCAAAGTTCCATTTTCTCTCTACCATCAATCCGATCTGCAGATCGACGGTGTACAATCTATCACCCCGGTGGCCCCCGCCAGTCACATGCTGTTCAAAACCAGGTGGAATCCATCGCACCGCTTTTTGAGAGGGAGGCGTTTTTTTCCATTTAGCAGCAATCCCATTCACCGGCCGACACGTGGCCTTGAAAAAATTTCGAATACTGCCCTCATCACGCATTAAAAGTTGGACATGGGCCCGGCATGACATTAGCGTCTACTGTCCGATCTCAGGCCAGTTCATCAGACAGTGATCGTGCTCTGGAGAAGCCTGTGTGTTACTCCAAGGTACGATGCGTTTCATTGAACTTCTCTGCCATCGATTTGATTTGCAGATCGATGGCCCAAGCTTGATCGCTCTGTTTCCTCGCCCAGTCAGTAGTTACGGACCCAGGGGTTTTTATTCATCCTAATTTTGTTAGAGACTTGAAATCCGGTCGTATTTTGTAAAGGTTTTTTGGCGCCTGTTCTCTGCCGTTGATTGCATAGGACGATCTCATCCAACGGCCCGCATTTGTCCCAATCCCCAAACTTTATTTTGTGATCAGTTTTATCTGAAACTAAGTTTTTTATCCATTTTCTCCATTTTTCCAAGAAATGACTTATTCACTTTGACTTTTCACCTCCACTCCCGACCGTCGATCTCTGCGCGATTGACAGCTCCGATTTAATTCCTCCTCTGTTTCCCTTTGACCCCTTCTAATCAATTCCGACCGTTGGATGATGCCATCCAATGGCTACACTCTCCCCACATGTCCTCTAAAGCAGTAAACCTATACATGCAGAATTTCATAATGTTCTTTGTATTTTGCAGGGTTTAAATCATTTTCCTCCATGCTGAAGAAAATTCAAAGGCTGAGGGTGACGACCCTCCTACCTTAAATTCATCAAAGAGAATCATTTGCAGGGTTTAAACTCCACGTTTCATTGGTGTTTCATGAGGCATTGATTCCATTTGATCCCTCTGCAACCCTTCACACCAACAAATCAGTGAATCAGGCACAAATTAAAGAGTATCAGTGTCGAAGACAAAAATATACTAGAACAAAAGATTGAAGACAAATCTGCGGGGATTACATCTAAGATGGTTTATCAAAATCCTAATCCCCAACTAAGACACATTTTAAAGGTAAATCATAAAGGTTCATTAGACAGAAAGCCTCCACCGCCACATCTGAGGCAAATTGATTCCTCCCAGCTACCACAGTGCCACCTGTGCCTCAAAGCATTCAAACAGAGACCAAAGTTATTGATCAAGATCAGGTATTTGCCTTAGCGCAGCCAGAGAAGTTAATTCTGCAAATAAAATTAATGACAAAATATCAACAAAGTTACTTTAACACAACACTGAGCCTCAAAATTCAAGAAGAGCTCCCACCGAGCTCAAATCTTAAATGTAAATTATTTAATACAGAGGACACCAATGTAAGCTTCTTCATTGAGCCCCCCGAAGGCCGAGAAGCCATTAAGTCTGTATTAATTATCTTTAGAGATCTTTTACTAGATCTCACCTCCTCATTCTTCTATAAATTGTACTGAAGAAGATGAGAGAGGGGTTGGTTGAGTTGGCTACTAAACATTAGAATGTAATTGAGCTTGAGACTTCTACCTTTAAATAGTGTTCACTGGCCCTTGGAGCTCTTCTTGTGATAGATAAGTTAGGCTGAGACGTGTAGATGATTGCTAAACTAAAGAATTGGACTTAAAGTTGTAACTGGTTTGGAGCATCAATACAAGTTGATTTATGGGATCCTGGTCTATGTTGACGGTGAAGTTTTTCTTATTGTAACTTGTTATTTTGTTTCTGTTTTCATTGTGTTTCATCTTCTCTTATAAAGAACAACATGCATGGAGTTAGGACCTACTGTATACTAGTGCCCTTCTCTGACTGAAAATATTTATCTGAATGTTTTCTTCCAAATTGTGTTATTTGGGAATGATTCAATTCAGTTTAAGTATAGGAATGCTGGCGTTCCCTTGTCTTAATGTCTTAGCTGAATATCATTCTTAAATTTTATGTTCAGTATTAGTTAAGTATAGATGAACTAAGGAAGATATGGTGTGCCCTGGTCCTAGTTTTATCCCCAAATACTGTCTGAATGTTTCCCTTGGAATGTGTTAAAAGCTGGCTAGTTTCAAAGTACTTACCAGATCTTAGACCATCCTTAAATGTTATCATTTGTGTTTCCTCACATACATGATGATGCCAATCCTTTTCTACATGCCAATCCTTTTCTACATGCCAATTCTTCTCAAGGTGAGGATTTCAATCCTTTTCTACATGCCAATCCTTTTCTCCATGCTTAGGTCATTTGTGTTTTCTCCAAGCTCTACATGCTCTACATGACAAGAAGAATACATCATCTTCCTCTCCTCCATTCTTGGAAACCTAAGACAAGAAGAACACATCATCTTCCTCACCTCCTCTTCCTCACCAAGTGCATTGAATGAGAACTGATCCTAGGAATACAACATAAATAAATCATAGCTCCAAAGTGAGAGTGTTGTTGGCCTATGCAGATAGACTTCCATCAACAAACAGCTCCAATATTTGACATGCAGAATGTCAAAGGCATTTTCCATAATGCTGCTACAAATGAGAAGTCTTTCCCATGAAGAAATTCCTTAGACATCTAAGGCCAAGGAGTGACCCCTTTGAACGATGATAGTGCCATCTTCTACTCCTGCAACATCATGAAAACTATGAGAGAAATTTTTCCCTTGCTCTCTCAAGAACATCCCAAGCAACAAAATCCTTTGTTGCTTTCTCATACTTCCATCATCCCATCCATGTAGTGACAACATGGTGCTTGACATGAAAAAAAATGTTATGCCAACACAATGTGCACATACTCTTTACTGCTCCATGATGCAAGTATCCTGCCTCATACCCTTAGAAAGAGTGTGATGATCAAAATCTCCCAAGAGCAGTCAGTACAGCCAAGCCATCTGCTACCTAGTATAAAAATCTGCAACTGGATTTCTAGCCTCTTGCTCTCCACCCTCCATCTTTGTACACCTCCCAAGAGGGCTACCATCATCCCAAATCAAACTCTTTAATTTCATCGGATCTTGAAATGCAATCTTCCCAAGTATCAATTTGACCCTATGAGGATCCAAATAGGTGGTAGGCAAAAACCTCCCATCATGATGTGCATGGCTCAAGAAATTTCCAACACATTCATGAGAGATGTTATCCATCCGAAGATTTCCTCCATCTACTATTTGCTCCTGTGATAAGGGAAGATCCTCCTCAAACTGTTGAATAACTTTGCACTCCATGATGTGTTGAAGTGCAACTAAAAGGAATTCTTCTCATGAGGTGTCCACCTCATGCATGACCTTCCAAAACCAAAGGGGCCTTGGATTTGCTACAAGTAGAATTTTCTCTTTGTGCAAGGGTGTGCTCATTGAGAAAGATTCATCTAGAAGGGAGAAAGGGTTTCTCACTCTAAGATGTCTACCATCCATCATTCCATCCTTTATTGCTTCATGAATGAATATTCCATGTGAATGCTCCAATGAGGAATGGTTCCTCTCTTCTTCCTCATTTCTTTGGCACAACATAGTGCAACTCTGTTGCTCAAAATCAGCAGCATGCAAAGATGTAGATCTCTCCATATAGTGTGCTGAAATGACAATAGATGGATTTTTTAATGATACCTCGGTGAGATATAGAAGCAAGAGCTTCTTCTGCAACTATGTAGTCTTCCTTCATTATTGAACATGAAGTCTTCTCTTCCAAGGTTGTGCCAGCACTGGTACAAATCTCCACCTTCACAATCTCCTTGAGATCTTCTTCAATTCCCTTCATGATCTGAAAAGGGAGCAGGGAGATCTTCTCACCCATCATTCTTTCAAGTGGTGGAGCCATGCTCTAGTTTTTCTCTATATAGCTCTCCTTCTTTGTGAGGATAGGAAGTGCATGGATCTTCCTCTCCTTCTTGAAACCTTCTGTAGGTCTCACTGCAACTTTCTGCTTCTTGAAACCCTCTAGGAGTTTCATTTTCTTCCTCCTTCTTTCTTCTGTCTAACCTCTTTGAAGAGGCTCTTCCTGGATCTAAAATGTGATGAGGTAAAAATCATATCATTTAGCTTTCTGATCTCTTTCTCTTCTCTTCTCTGATACTGCTGTAAATTTCCCTCTTCAGGAGTATCAAGATTCTATTCCAGAGATTGACTGTAGGGGAATTTAATGGATATGTTACCTTTGAGAAAAGGAGGAGATCCAGAGGCTACCTGGCCATCTGTAGACTCTGTCTATAGATATTTAAAGATTCCTACTTCAATTATTCATCATTTTTTCTTGAATCCACAGGCTGAGCCAAAGAGCATGCCATGATACCACTGTAATGTTCCCAAAATGGATTTCTGAGCAAGACATGCCTGAAAAACGATTTTTTCAGGGATGTGTGCTTAAAATACTATGAAAAGTGTTTAAAAACACTCAACCACCCATTCCAAATACTTAATAAACCTTTACTCAACTTTTATGGGCAAAAAGGTGGGGAAAAGTGATGATTTCGGCCCTAAAATGAGTGTATTCAGAAATATGTGTAAAAATAAGGGTCATGGATCTGGGATATGCTATAATAGGTTAATATGGATTCACATGTAAAATTTGAGATCAAAAAAATAAGTCTAGATAAGTTAAATAGTTCCTCCTTCCCGACTAGTCAAGAAAAACATTGATTTCCCATGACTTGGAAGATGCAGAAATTTATTGAATCAAGGGAAGCATATTTTCTGAAGGTTTAAGATGTATAACAGTATTAAAAATCATAGAATGAGTTTAGGAACATGGAATAAGCATTAAGAAAGGTTAAACAACAATTTTACATAGAAAATCCCTCAATATTTAGGTGTTGCAACACAAGAGAATGACCCAGAAAATATTCAGTGTTAATTACAGGAGGCTGAAGCTTATTTTCATTAATTTCCAGGTCTTCAACTGATATTTACATGAAAACAGAGATCTATAACAACTCAAAATTCCCAAAGGGCTCTTTATTTCATTCCCCTTGGGGATTTCAGCAATACATGAAAATGCCAGAGCATATCTGAATTTTACTACAGCATGATTCAGAAATTCTGAATAAAAAAATTCAGTGAGTGTTTCAGATCTGAAATAGACATTGATTGGTTGGCCAATCCATGGATCACCCTTGATGCAAGGAGGCTTCCTTCACATCAGAGATCTAGCTCCAAAATGATGCCAAAAACCATGCAACGCTGCTCCTTCAGCAATAAAACAGATTTGGGGAAGGAACTGCGTAGTATACCATGAAGAACACATTTTCCTAATTCCAAGATATGAAATGAAGCTCAAATCATTCAATGCAGCTCTCCAATTGATTATAAACCCTCCTCCATTGAAAAGAAGTACTGAAATGCTTTAGATCTGAAAAGATCTAAATCCCACTTGGTGCAGCTTACAAAAGAAATAAAACCCTCAATAGGATCTGCATTGCAGTTTGAAGTAGAAGCTTGGCCAAATGCCGAATATTGGATCAATGCAGCACATCCTCCTCCAAAGAGCTACTCCATGCAAGGAGAGAGGATTCCTAAACATGAATCCCTCTTCCCTTTGGATAACCAGCCAAGAGAACTCGAGTTGCTCAAGAAACCACTAATCATTAATAGCCCCTTCTTGAGTCCTCTCCCTCCTTTTTATAAAACAAGAAAGTGAAAAACCCGAAACCATTTCACTTGAATTGGCCCCTTTCACATTTAGAAGCTCCTTCTAGAATTGCGCAGGTCGCTTAGGAGGTTCAATGCACCTGGACTGTCTTGTGATTTGGTCTTGTTGACCCTATCAAATAGCTTAGCCCTATTCATACACAAGTGGTTTATATGTAACCAGCTCATATTTAATCCTGTTCACATTGAGCATGTATTTATTTTTAGAACTAAGGAGTGTTGCATGTCCTTCATTAGTCTATTATTCATAAACATGAAAAATAAAAGAAAATTCTAATGTTCCAATTAGCTTAGCTAATTTAGCAACATTATAGCCACACACATTCTATGAGAGCATAGCACACCATCATGGAGGGGTATTTTTGGGAAGGTTTTGAGGAGGAAATATATCAGCATATGAGGAGATGCATGAATCATGTGGAGATGGAGGAGAGACATAACTTCCTGGAAGAGTTAGCACAACCACCTCTCTTCTCTTTGAGGATGAGAGGAGACTCATTTATGAGCCACTCCCTTTGTATGATAAGAAAATATGGTAAGGGTATTCATTGTTGTGTACATGATTATTCATATAATGTATGTATATATTCCTTAGCCATATATGTGCAGGATGTTGCTCCAAGGAGGAGCATTCTTTCTTTTAGGCGTCATGGTCTACCTGAGGCCATAAGAATGATTGATGGCCATTTCCTAGGAGGACTTGGGGAAGAGGCATGTTATGGAGGACATGCTCATTTTACACCATGTATCATTCACTTTCTCACTTTTTATATATGGTTCTATTTTCTCTATCTTTATGAGGAGCATGCTTGGGAGAGAAACACATTGGGTGAATGTGTCCTTTGAGGGAGAATCCTCCCACACTTGTTGCACTACATTTTCTAATGGGAGCATGGGATATGGTATGGTCAACTTAACAACACATTTGTCACTTTATAAGGTGAGCCATATGATGGATGAGATGCCATATGATGATGACTTCCAACTCATCATATATGGGGATATTTGGGCCAGCATGCTTTGCAGCATTGGAGGAGAGATCTTTGGATATATAGTCCTCATATTTCCACTTGAGGGCAACCTGATTGTAGCACAATATCACCCAACACTCTACACTTTTCATGAGTGGAGAGATGGACACCGTGGGGAAGGCGACATTGTCTACCATATGCCGATTTTCATCCCACCTACTTTTCCAGAGCCAAAGGTGGAGGACAGTTTCTAGGATTTTCCTAGTTGGGAGGTGACTCATTTTGCATGGATTATAGCTTGGGGATGGAGGATCCATATGGGAAATATAGTTCCCATTATATTTCAGATCCCATTCCTCAAAGGGACCTCTAGACATCGCTTTGCTACCCTCTTGAGTATTTCACCTTTACGTGATGATGTCTTGATAGCTGACTTGCATGATGAGGAGGAGCAATGTGCAGGCTTGATTGATGAGATAGCATCACTTTACTTGGCAGAGATCATCATACATGGATGCTGCAGGGAGAGGAGAAATAACTCAGTCTATCCTTGAACTTGCTTGAGGACAAGCAATCTTTGAGAGGGGAGGACTGTAATATTCCAAAATTTGCAAGCAGCAAATTGGAATATTAATTTTTTTTTATATCATCTAGGAGGTGAATAAAATGAGTAAAAGGCCCATGAGTAGGAATAAAATCCCTCATAGTATGAAAGGGATCTATGGAGTAGCTTAATTTTTCACCTTCAAGTTTCACCAAGTCAACAATGCTGCCTAAGATGGCGTGGCTTGCTTGGGAAGACAACACAGTTTGAGAGGGAGAAAGATTCTTTGTGGAAGAAACCCTAATGTCTGGGGTTCGGGGAAAAGAGACATTCACTTGCATAAAACGAGGAAGAGGTAGCTATAGTGAGATATGTTTCAGTATATGATTTTGGTATAAAGACTATTTGCATTCTCTGGTTGTTTAGCTGAGTTGTAGTTCTGTTTAGCACGATGGATTCCTGTTTAGTATTTCCTCTCCTTCTTGAGAGGCCTATTGAAAAATTGCACTTCATTTCTCCACATCTAAGCTCAAGGCCAAAGCCACTTCTTCAGTCACTGCATTATTTCTGTTGAAGTATAACGTAGTGTTGCTGGGTGTTGCAGTGAAGGGTTCCACAACACCATTCCTTGGCTCATATTTTAGAGGAGGGAGCTCCTATTCCTCAGGAAGTTTATTAAGGAAGGTTTCGGGGCTGATTTTCATATCTTGTGCATTAGGCCAAGCATCTCCCATCATAGACAACATTCCCTTCTTTAGACTGCATTATTTCAGTGAGTACCTACAGTGGGGCTTTGCACCATCATCTTGGAGGAAGAGATATTCGGGGATAGGATCCGCCTATCACTTGAGAGATCTGTTGGAGGAGGTTTATTTTATATTGTACATCATCTTCAACCATCTCTAGTTATTTACTGAGTTGTAGCTGCTACCCAACAACTATGGCATTTCTGCAGATTTGCCATTTGTATCTATATTGTAGCCAATCCTCTTAAGTATTTTTGTATTGTTATTTTTAGGGGTTGAGAGCTTGCTCCACCACATTTCTTGAGCTGATATTGTCATGTCATTCTGCTATCATTTATTTTATTTCATTTTCTCTAATAAACTACGCTGATATAGCCTTATGTAAATTCTGTGTAGTAGTGTTCTTCCATTTCTAGTACATGTTTTGTTGAGGCTTCCATTGCCAAGCGTGAGTGATTGATTCCTAAAAGAATTTTAATATTTTGATTCTATATTATACATTGGTTGGCTATTTTTATCTTCATGTGTTAATGGCTATAAAATAATGTTGTTATTCCATTGTATACTCATACATTGTTGTAGTCCCTCATCGGGCACTTTTTGAGGACAACTAGATGTGGGAGATCTGTTTAACCCAGCTAGAAGGATTTCTTTGGAGCCTCCTCTTGTATTTAGGACATAGACACCTCATTCTAACGGATCCAGGTCCTGGTTTCAATTCCTATAACAGCCATTACTGGAAAATGTGTTTTCCATTCATGCCTTGCTAGTTGTTCCGAATTTGGAATATTACATAACAAATGCCAAATAGTTTCAATGCATGCCAAGGAGTTTTGGGGAGTGTCAGGCCATCACAAGGGAGAAATTTTTCAAGGTTCATGGAAAAAAATGAATAAGAGAGACTTCCAGGGATTTTCTGTGAATTCGAGGTGTCCCATGGACGAAATGTGTTGGGAGAATTTCATAATACAACTTGCAGAAGGAAATCATAATATTGTGATAAGGGGATAGACAAAGAAGTTTCAGAAAAAGCGAGACTTTGTTCTAGACACAACACTATTTTTTCAATGGCTTGGTTGGGTTCCTCTGTTGCAAAAAATGTAATGCTATCTATTAGGGCATGAAAACTAGGGAGTTCCAAGGTGTGTAATGAATCACAAGAAGTGCTAAAAAATGCTAGAAAGTTAGAAGGCATGTTACACATTCCAAGATGTGATAGGTGTTAGGGTGTGGCACCATCACATGTTAGGGAGTGCTACAGAAACAAAAGGGAGGACTAGTTTCTATTGCATGGAAATGAATGAATAAGAGAGTGTGATAAGGAGTGTTAGAAAGTTCTTGGTGTGTTAAGGAGGGAGTGAAAAGGTATCCTAGGTAGTGCCAAGGCATGATAGAGTTATACGAAAGCATTCCAAGATGTTCTAAGCTCCATGGTGTGATAATGTGTGCTAAGGACTATTAGGGAGTGATAGAGAAACATAAGGGATAATTATGTCATAATGCATGGAAATGACTGAATAAAAGTGTGATAGGGAGAGTCAATGAGTTCCAAGTATATTAAGGAGGAGTGACAAGGAATTCTTGGAAGTGCTAAGGAATGTTATAGTGTTAGGGAAACATGTGACCAAGATGTGCCAACATGTGCAAGGAAGTGTTAACTAGGAGTGGAAGGGAAACAAAAGGGATAACTACATCAAAATGCACGGAAATGAACAAACAAGAGTTTGTGATTGGAAGATTCAGTGAGGTCCAAGTGTTCTAAAGAGGGAGTGACAAGGTATGTTAGGTAGTATTAAGGCATGCTAGAGGCCAAGGCGACATGCCAATGTGTCCTAGGTGTTATGATGTACCAACACGTGCCAATGAGTGTTAAGGAATGTTATGGAAACACAAGGGAGCACTAGGTAAAAGTGCATGGAAATGAATGAATAAGAGTTTGTGTCTGGGAGTGTCAATGAGCTCTAGGTGTGCTAAGTAAAGAGTGACAAGGTATGCTAGGTAATGCCAAGGAATGCTATAGCTCTAGTGCTACATTCCAAGATGTGTCAGGTGTTAGCGTTCCAATGTGTGCTAGGGAGCATTAGAGAGTGTCAGGGAAACATAAGTAGTCACTAGATCAACATGAATGGAAATTAATGAATAAGATTGTGTGACAGGGAGTGTCAATGAGTTCTAGGTGTGTTAAGGAGGGATTGAAAAGGTTATATGCTAGACGGTGCCAAGGTATACTAAACTACCAAGGCATGTTCGGAAGTTCAGGGTGTGTTAGGGAGTGTAAAATCATGGCAAGGAATGTAGGGGATTCTAACACATACCAAATAGTGCTAAGGCATTTAAGACATTCCAGGTGTTATGGCATGTCAAGATGTATATTGTGTTTCTTAGTGATTTTATGACCACATTTGGATGTGATGAGCCTTGTATTGGTAACTTGTTATGTGGGATGAGTTGAGATTGGATATAAGTTGCCTAAGATGAGTTACAGTTAGTTCTTAGTAGAACAAGGCATATGTCGAATTTCCACGAGACATGAGAATCTAGGTTTAGTCTTAGAATATTTAATGTAAACACACTCAAGTTGGAAAACATATCTACTTCGCACAAAAAATATACACACATTAGGGAATAAACTAGTGCACATGACAATTTTGAACTTTTTAAAATCATTCTTCCTTAAATTACAAAATATAATAGAATAGGCTATAGATCTCACGCCAGGGATCCTGGCCCTTTACAATCACATTGATACAAGGAATACAACTAGGGCTTGGTGATAGTCCTTTGAAAACCAATATACCTTGACCAAGACAACACTTGACCCACTTCTTTATGGTGGCCAGACATAGCCCTTTCGGTCCACATATCCTGGACACATTTTGTAGGTCCTCTTGCCTCCGTTTATCCAACTCCTCAATTTGCCTCTATAAATTAAATAAAATATAATTTTTTGTAGATTTTATATGATTGATGAAACTTTAATTTTTATACCCAATATTAACCAGCAATCACATAAACAAGAAAGTAAAATGCTGATATAACATGCCAGTATATCAACATAAGACAAGCCAAAAATATATATGTGTGTTGGTGTGTTACAGCGGTCAACAGGATGCTTCAACTAGCAAAGTCTCAATACGTTCATCCAACTAGAAGTGCCATACAACCCTCTTGGACAACAAGATTAGTCAACCCAAAGTCAATGAAATTCAACATTGTCATAGTCAACAGTCAACGCAAAATAGCTGCAGCAAAAAGTCAATGTAGCCAAGTCAAATTAAATGGTCAACATCGATTTCTATGCCAGAAAATGCGGACTGCAAAAATTGGAATTTTTACCAAAGTTGGGGTCAGTTTGACTATGCGTAGACCAAAGAAAATGTTGGTCAACTCTATGCTGAAAACCTAGGTCAAAAACAAAAAATTCTTGTTGCTGCAATTTCCCATGTGTGGATGAAGAAGAGCCTCCAAGTTGATCAAACCAATCCGATGATGAGAGAGAATGTGTGAGGATGGATGAGTGAAAATGATATCTAACAGTTACCTATTTATATCCATCAATGAGGGTGTGTGACACAATTGCTGAGGCTTCAAGCCTACATTTCATTTTAGGCTGACCTACACATATTTTGAATAAATTCAAAATAAATGTTCTGCTCATTGGATCAAGATGATCTTTAGATCAACCTTGCACCTCTCCGAAAGATGAATCCAATAAAAATATTGGCATCTTCATCTATGCATCACAACATGGAGTTTGGACCTAGTTGTCCAAAATTAACACTCCCTCTCAACTAGGGAGAATTCCATCCGCCTGGGCCATCCAAACATCCTTCATCATCCCACCATAATTTGCTTTGTTGAATTCTTTATTTTATAAAAAAAGTGGGTCGGTCGCAAAGACATCATTCCCGACTGACATATTCAACCCAAAGGTCTGAGACCTCTATAGGACTCAAAAGAGTCTTATACCAACATGAAGTTGGTTTACCTGACCTGAAGTGAGTTGGAGATATGAAACCTCACTAGAATTGATCTCAGATCAAGTGGTTGGAAACATGCCATCCTAGACATAGAAAGTACAGAAATCTGTGATGCATCCATCATTCTTTGCTACTGGTCTCTAGCTTTTCCCACCTCATTGGCTAAATGAGAGGTACTTCGCATGAGTCCAGGAGTTAATGTAGGATGCATACGAGGCACAAATCATGATAGTTGAACCAAATCAATATCATAATGGTGGGGCAAAAGAACCACAAGGTTTGGCAAGCCTAGCCCCATGTGTGCTTATAGCTCCGAGAAGCTATCCCCATAGCCCCCCAGAGCTCCCAGAGCTCATCGTCGAGAAAAAACCTCAAAATAGGCCCATTCCACAATACAAATATTTTCAAGGAAGGTTAGGAACTTGACCTTACCCAAGGGATTTGTGAGAATTTCCATGACTTGCTCATCAGTTCCTATATGATCGAGCCTTACGGTTCCTCGCTATACCATATCTTGGATAAAGTGCTACCTAATATCAACATGCTTGGATCTATCATGGAATGCGAGATTCTCGGACAACCGAATCCCACTCTGGTTATCACAGAGTATCACGCTGGTATCTAGAAAATGCCCGAATAGCTCAATGAAGCACTTTCACAACCAAGCTACTTCAGAACATGCCATATGCGTTGTAATGTATTCGGCCTCCACAATGCTCAAAGCCACTGACTTCTACTTCCTGCTCATCCATGATATCGAAGCAGACCTAAGTGTGAAGCATCATCCTCATGTGCTCTTACAATCCACCACACTGCCAGCCCAATCAGCATCAGTATATATGTTATCACCAAAATCGTACCTGATTGGCTGCTAATCAAACAACTTCAGTGTAACTATTTGAAACCAATCTTTGGACTTAGGCTTAGCCTCCTCAGTCTGAGAGGGCTATCTCAAGGGTTAATGGTACGGAATAAAGATATAGATAGATGGATAACTCTATTATTTTTGTTTTTCTTTAGGTTGAAAAGATGAATGCTTGCTACCATTGGGCTATGGAGTCAGTGATAGGGCTCTCAATAATAAAGGCTTTCCTTGTGGAAGTTGAGACTTGTATATACTTCAATGAAAGAGTAACACATTCAGGAAAATCCCAATAAATTGAGGTTTAAAGGAATTTAGAGCATGTGATACATGAATTCTGAGTAATGAGACATTAATACATTGAAAGAAAAATATTTCAAAATATAGGACATAAACTCCTTGAAATATCAGAAGAATCTCAAGTGAAGGAAAGTGGTATTGTTACTGTATATATCAGAAAATCCAAAAGCTTTCCAATAAAATAGTCTCCTGAGATAAATTTTTCCAACCTGTAGGTTGAAAATAATATCAATATGTAGCCATTGAGCTTATGGAGTCAA
Organism: Pinus albicaulis; assembly: GCA_034641835.2. Taxonomy (NCBI): domain Eukaryota; kingdom Viridiplantae; phylum Streptophyta; class Pinopsida; order Pinales; family Pinaceae; genus Pinus; species Pinus albicaulis. Next base: position 252,096,354 of record CM076575.1, read on the forward strand.
ACTTTCAGTGATGCAGTGAGTTTACTTGACATGGAAGTTGAGGCAGGCCAAAGTTTTGAGTAGTAGGAAACACACACACGAGAGATAGAAATACATAGTCAATTCAGTTATTAAAGAAGTAAAAGCATCACAAGGATGAATTCTAAGTAATATAAATGAAAACCACTACAAGAGAGATACATAAAAGGTAAATATAGGACAATTAGGCACCAAAAACTCCTTCAGAATTTCAAGTTGGCCAAGTAATCCATCTTTGTATTGCTGAAACAGTGATTTTACAATAAGCTGTAATTTTGGAAAAAAGTCTCCAAACCTTGAAAAAATCGACCTATTGGCCTTTAATAGACCTCTTACAACATGAGATGATCTGCATCTAGGCTATATATATTCAATTTCTAACTACTAACACCTTGCATAACCATAAGACATGAAATTTATTACAAAAAGACACCTATCCTACTTGACAGTCCTATTTCAAAAAGGACTCAAACTGCTTATTTCTATCTATAACAACCTTATCTATTTGAATTTACTTCATTTCCAAGTGTATCATCACATGGTCAAATTTGGATGATGAGCTTCATTTCTTCATGACCACTTTGTTGACCTCCAAAAAAATAGGAAACAATACCATGTTTTTTAGGCATAAGATCTTTTTCATTCTTTGAACATTATGATCATCATTTACTCTTCATTTCATGGTTGGAAGTTGGCTTAACATGTTCCATAACTCCTCCCTCCCCTCCAACTATCTAAAACCGCTTTAAACACTGCTCAAAATGCTGTAATGTCATGCGCTACGAAAACACAACAGCTTCGTAGTGCTTTTTGTAGTGCTGCCATTTCAAGTCGTTATCCTCCAAAAACTCAATTATTTCCTCTGCATCATTTTAATTACCCTTTAATACATCTTCCATAGAAAATTCAGTTCTTAACTCAGTCTTCAACCCTTTAAAATATGATCAAAATAAGCAAGGAAAGCAGCTACAGTAGTTTCGTAGCGCTTTTCTGATTTTTTACACTGAATGCGCTACGAAAGTAGGGATTCTTGGCTAATATGGAACTTTCGGTAAAAAAAACTTCGGAAAATGAAATAAATCAGAAAATTATGAATGATGTGACATGAAGGAGTTTTAACATGAGTGGGTTTATACCTTAGGGTAAACTTAAACCATAAAAATTTAACATTTCCCTTGACCAAACTTAAAAATGAATCCTACAACCATATTTTCACTCATGAACCTATTTGACCTTGAAAAAATTATGTTTGAATTTTTTGAATGATAATAGTGGCTCCACTTGGGATGGTGTGCCCCTGTGGTACACCAAAGAACCTGAAGTTCCAGTGCCATCCATCTTCTTGGAAATACAAAATTCTAGAATTTATGAAAACTTTGCCAAGCTCTTATGGCCTTCTCCTCGGGCTCAAGCTTGATGATTAGTGTTGAAAACTAACTTTGTACCTACTGAAAACATGATCAATCAACTTTGAGCTTATTCACACACTGCTACCTACCCTAACAACTGAAATCTCCATTTTTAACTCAAGCAACATGAAACTTCCAATGAAGCCAGTCATTGATCTGATCTGACACTTGAACCTCTTGACTACGCTCGAACCAAAAGTAAACATGATACTAAAATGACCAAGTCAACATAAGATGTATCAGATCTTCACAATGAAAACATAACTGTCAATCTAGACTGTAGAACTCTTCCATGAATTCAACTATAGGATCATAAAAGACATAATCTGTTTGATAACTCACAAGACATTGTATATCTTTGGACAAATCATGTATGCTTTTCTCAGCCACACAAGATTTTAGTTGTGTGTTATCAAACTGACTTTCAAATTTATTTTCAAGAACAAGGTATTCTTCCTCAATCTCAAAAGAGAAAGTAAGCAACACCATCTCTTTTTTTAATGTCATGGAAAGACTTTGAAAAGAATGATCATGATCATGAAGACTATATGATTGAATTTAACCTTATAAAACTTCAATGTCTTTCTCAATGTTCTTAGCAACTTCATCCAAAAATTGAATCCTCTCTTTTGACTTTCATTCAAATGATTTTAGACAAGAAGACAAGGAAAAATAAAAAATTTCGTCTACTTCCTCATTATTATGATCATCATTCCATTGTTTAAAGCCTTGAGTTGAAGGAGAGTCTGCCACCAACTCTGTTCTGTCTATCCATTCTTCTAAAAACATAAGCCAAAAATATGCAAATGACTTAATAGATCTGACAGGAAATATTTCAATGCACTATTTACATTTTCCTTGAAATGAATCATAGAACAATATGATGGAAACATATTCATGTTTGACTTTAAGAAGCTCAGTAAAGTCATAGAAATCTGATATATGCTTCAAAGTCAAACTCAAATCTTCTCCATTGAATTTTGGACCATTCCTTAAAAAATATGCATCCTTGGGAAATGATTTGGGAAACCATGAATTCCTGAAAAATATATACATGCATACCTTGAAACAAGAATGACAGTATCTGAGCTCTTCATATGTCTAGTGGAATCACCATGAATCTATGAATTTTGAATTCTTCAAAAATTGAGTCGCCAAGGTAGTTGTAGCCTCGAACAGATTATGAGCTCCTGTTACCTTCAAGAGTTCAACTTCATAATTTTCGGGAGATGTATGTCTTCAGTCTCCTAGAAGATGCACCAAAATGTTATCACCAAAGTCATACCTAATTAGCTACTGATCAGACAACTTCAGTGTAACTATTTCAAACCAATCTTTGGACTGAGGCTTAGCCTCCTCAGTCTGAGAGGGATCTCTCAAGGGTTAATGATATGGAATAAAGATATATATATATGGCTAACTCTATTATTTGTGTTTTATTTTAGGTTGAGGAGATGAATTCTTGCTACCATTGGGATCTGGAGTCAGCTATAGGGCTCTCAATAACAAAGGCTTTCCTTGTGGAAGCTAAGGCTTGTATATACTTCAATGAAAGAGTAACACATTTAGGAAAATCCCAATAACTTGAGGTTCAAAGGAATCCAGAGCATGTGATACATGAATTCTGAGTAATGATACATCAATACATTGAAAGAAAAACATTTCAAAAGATAGGAAATAAACTCATTGAAATATCATAAGAATCTCAGGTGAAGGAAAGTGGTATTGTTACTATATATATCAGAAACTCCAAAATATTTCCAATAAAATAGTCTCCCGAGATAACATTTTCCAACCTGTAGGTTGAAAATAATATCAATATGTAGCCATTGAGCTTATTGAGTCAAACTTTCAGTGATGCAGTGAGTTTTCTTGACATGGAAGTTGAGGCAGGTCAGAGTTTTTAGTAGTAGGACACATACACATGAGACATGGAAATACACAATCAATTCAATTATAAAGGAAGTCAGAGTGTCAAAAGAATGAAATCTGAGTAATATAAATGAAAACCACTGCAAGAGAGATACATAAAAGGTAAAGATAGGACAAGTAAGCACCAAAAAATCCTTCAAAATCTCAATTTGGCCAAGTAATCCATCTTTGTATTGCTGAAATAGTGATTTTACAATAAGCTGCAATTTTGGAAAAAATTCTTCAAACCTTGACAAATTTGACTTCTTGGCCTTTAATAGACCTCTTACAACATGATATTATCTGAATCTAGGCTAGATATATCAAATTTCTAACTACTGACACCTTACATAACCGTAAGACATGAAATTTATTACAAAAAGACACCTATCCTACTTGATAGTCCTATTTCAAAAAGGACTCAAATTGCTTATTTCTTATTTCCTACGCTACGAAAACACAACAATTTCGTAGTGCCTTTTGTAGTGCTGCCATTTCAAGTCTTTATCCTCCAAAAAATCAATTATTTCCTCTGCATCGTTTTAATTACCCTTTAATACATCTTCCATAGAAAATTCATCTATTAACTCAATCTTCAACCCTTAAAAATATGATCAAAATAAGCAAGCAAAGCAGCTACAACAGTTTTGTAGTTCTTTTCTACTTTTCTACACTGAATACGCTACGAAAGTAGGGATTCCTGGCTAATTTGGCACTTTCGGTAGAAAAAAAATTGGAAAATGAAATGAATCAGAAAATTATGAATGATGTGATATGAAGGATTTTGAACAGGAGTGGTTTTGGACCTTAGGGTAAACTTAAACTATAAAAATTTAACATTTCCCTTGACCAAACTAAAAAATGAATGCTACAACCCTATTTTGAATCATGAACCTATTTGACCTTGAAAAAATGATGTTTGAATTTTTTGAGTCGTAAAAATATCAATGGAGTGTCACACTCCTGGCAGTGTATCTCGGCCCATGGTTTATCGTGCCCTGGAGATATCTCAAAATATTATTAGCACCAACCCAATGAAAGTGATGAGGCTCAACCATATGTTGACTCAAAGTGCTCATTACAAAACATTCGTCTGGACGGGAGTTTAGTAAGAACATAAAGGCCCCTACGAGTTGATGATACTCAGTAGGATTTGCTAGCACGGGCCCAATAGTGCTGCCATTCAACTTCTTAAAGTTGACCTCCATCAGTGTCAATATGGACTTAGAGTCTACCATTCCAAATATTTCTAGAAGCTTCAAAATATATTTTCCTTGTGAAAGGAAAATCTCGCTAGGTCTCTACCAGACCTCTAGGCATAGGAAGTAATGCATCAATCTTAGGTCCTTCATCTTGAACTCAGTAGAGAGCTCCCTGTTACACTGATGAATGAGAGGATCAGCACCTGTCACGAAGAGGTCATCCACATACATCACCAAAATGAGAGGCTTTTCTCTATCAACCTTGAAGTAAAGGTTCCGATCAAAATTACCACAAGTGAAGTCCAACTTCATTAGGTAGCTATCTATCCTCTTGTACCAAGCTCTTGGTGCTTACTTCAACCTGAAAACATTAGTGTCTTAATCCTAGACTTCAAACCCCAGAGATTTATCCACATACACCTCTTCCTTTATCGCACCATGCAGAAATGTGTTCTTCACATCCATTTGATGAAGATTCTATCCTTACATAGAAAGAAGGGCTATGATAGATCATATGGTGGTATACCGAGCCATAGGTGAAAATATGTCATCATAGTCTATGCCTTCCTTTCAAGAGAAGCGATAGGAAACGAATCTTGCCTTGAAATTTTCAACACTTCCATCAGATCCATGCTTTATCTTATAAAGCCATTGTGAGGTGACAACTACTTTGTCCTCCAGTTCTGGAACCACATCCCAGACATTATTCTTCATAATGGACTTATATTCTTCATGCATAGCATCCTTCCAGAATTGATTCTTTATAGCTTCCTCAAAATATCCAGGCTCAAATTGTATGATTGTACTCATGGCTGCTAGATACCCTTGGTATCTATTCGTCTTCTTGCTTTCATGGAATGTCCCCCTTGGGGCCATATTTCTCTCAGCATCCTCGAGAGTGTCCCTCAGTCATGATGGTCTCTTCCTCATTGAAGGAGGTGGATCAATAGGGTCCATCGGTCCTTCACCATCGGGCATAATCTCATCCTTCAATTCTTCTTGATTCCCAGGCCTTACTTCATGATCTTCCTCAGATCTAGGAAGATTTATTACTTTCCTCAGAGAATCATCTTCGTCAAAGGTAACATTGTGGCATTTATCCACTTCCCTTTGACTAGGCACATAGAATCTATAGGTCTTTGAAGTTTCACTATAGCCCACAAACATTCCCTTCTTTCCAGAAGCATCTAGCTTGCTCCTCTTCTCCTTCGGTAGATGAAAATAAAAATGACATCCAAAATTTATAAAATGTGGGACATCAGTTTTCTTACCAGAGAAAACCTCTTCGGATTTTTGAGTGTGGAGTGGAATGTGGGCATTAGTTTTGTATCTACACAATAGTGTTTGCAACTTATCCCCAGAGAAACTCTGGAATACCATGGTCACATAGCATGGCACAGGCAACGTCCAAAATGGTCCTATTGTTTCTTTCAGCAACGCCATTTTTCTTAGGAGTATAGATAGTTGTGGTATCCTTATGGATGTCAGCTTCTCTGCAAAAGTTCTTGAACTCGTTCGTCTCATATTCAATGCCATTATTGGTGCTTAATATCTTGATATTATTCACTGTTAGATTTTCCACCAAGGCTTTGAAGGTACGGAACCACATGAAAGCCTCATTCTTCTTCTTCAATAATTATATCCAAGTTTTGCAAGAGAAGTCATCTATGAACGTTATATAATAATAACATCCTCCAAAGGATGTCACGGGCAACATACCAAACAAATCAGAATGTACTAATTGCAAGACATCATATATCTTTGTGATGCTTGAGGGGAAAGGTCCCCTTGTATGATTTCGTTTAGCATAGCCTAGACATACACCTGCATGATCATTTGTGAACTCAGGAATCCCTGTCACCACCTTACTTTCTTCGGGAAGGGCTTTGTAGTGACGGTGTCCAATCCTCCGGTGCCATAGTTCAATCTATTTGATAGTATCACATGCCATCACTCCCAGTGGAATTCCTCCAGCCTAGAAGAGTGTATCAACTCTAAACCCAGTCATGATAACTTCCTTGAAAATCTTCTTCTAGATGTGCACCTTCCCATCAGTTAATGCCACATTGAAACCTTTGTTTTCCATGGCTAAAATTGACACAAGGTTCCTCTTGAAATGAGGTACATATAGTACATCTTGCAGGCAGAGGACTTCACGTAGAGACAAGTGGAGAGAAACAGTCCTTGTCCCTTTCACGGGATATGTGGCATTATATCCAAGGATAATTTTCAGATTAACATCATTCTCCACCATATCAGAGAGTGCTTCCTTGAACCCAGTGATGTTCCTTGAGGGACCACTATCTATCAACTAGACATCCATAGTGCCATGTGGAGATGCAGTAGAGAGGGAAGATACAACAAGGAATTCATTTCTTTTATCATCAACAACATTTGATTCTCATACCTAGAATTTCTCAACCTTTTGTAAGGTTTCCCATTTCCAGCAGAGGGAGACTTCCTTTTTCCTTTGAACCTGTTGTTCCTTTTATTTCCATTTCTTTGGTTATTGTTGTTTTCATCCTCATCGGGATAATCCTTCTTGAAAGGGCATTCTCTAGCATAGTGGTTGGTCTTGTGAAATGTGTAACATTTTCCTTTCTTTCCTTGGACCCCTGCTCTTCCTTTGTCCCTTGGACCACCAAAGTTTTTCTTCTTAGAAGGAGCAGTGAAGGTATCATTTCCTTCATTTTCACATTCCTTCATCCTTGTCTCTTCTTGTATGCATCTCGATAGTACTTCATGAAAATTAGGTATCACATTGTTATTGAGAATGTTAGTGTTCAATACATGAAATTCAGGATAGAGACCTCCAAGTGTGACGGGAACCATCTCTCGATCATCTATTTTCTCCCCAATAGCTAGAATATTATTCCTGATTTTGGTCAGCTTCTGAAAATAGGATTGAATGGATTCATCCCTACCTTCCTTCAGATTCTTTAGTTGATTCTTAAAGAATAGGATTTGATTGAATTATTTTCCTTGAACATGTTAACCAACTTTTCATACATCTCCTTGGATGTACCTAGCTTAGAGATGCAGGCAACCAGACTCTTATGTATTGAGTCCTTGATCATCAAATTTTATTTTATTTCCCCCTTCTTATACTTTGACTTGGTGGCAGCATGTGCAGTGGATGGTGGCTCTTCAATTTTACCCTTCACATAGTCCATGACATCTTGGTCTTCCAAAATAAGATCCAATGTCATCTTCCAGGCATGGAAGTCTTCCTTCGCAGTCAATTTTTCATTAGCTTTAAAGCCATTATAGTTTGAGGTACCCATTCTCTTCTTCGGTGACTACTACAAACTTGCACTTTTTCTTCACCTCAGCTCTGATACCATGTAATTTTTTGTATGTGTTGTGTGCTTGATGCAACTTTAGTTTTAATCCATAATATTAACCAGTAATCACATAAACAAGAAAGTAAAATGAGGATAGAGCATACTAGTAGATCGACAGAAGACAAGCCAAAAATATATGTGTTTGTTGGTGTGTTACGATGGTCAACATGATGCTTCAACCAAAAAAGTCTCAATACAGTTAGCCAACTAGAAGTGTCACACAACCCTCTCAGACAACAAGATAATTCAACCCAAAGTCAATGAAAATTACCACTAACACAGTCAACTGTCAATGTAAATCAGTAGCAACGTAAATTCAACATAGCCCGGTCAAAGTCAATGGTCAACCTCAATTTTTGTGCCAGAAAATGCGAACTGCAGAAATCAAAATTTTGACCAAATTTTGGGTCAGTTTGATTATGTGTTGACCAAAGTCAATGCTAGTCAACTTTGCGCTGAAACCCTAGGTCGAAAACAGAAAATTCTTCTTGCTGCAATTTCCCACACGTGGATGAAGAAGAGCCTCCAAGGTGATCAAACCAATTAGATGATGAGAGGGAATGCGTGAGGATGAATGAGTGAAAATGATCTCCAACATTGACCTATTTATATCATCAATGAGGGTGTGTGACACAACTGTTGGGGCTTCAAGCCTACATTTCATTTCACGTTGACCAGCACATATTTTGAATAAATTCAAATAAATGTTCTGCTCATCGGATCAAAATGATCTTTAGATCTATCTTGCACCTCTCTGAAAGAGGAATCCAATACAAATATTGGCATATTCATTTGAGCATCGCAACATGGAGTTTGGACCTAGTTATCCAAAATTAACGTAAAATACTTTAGGTTATTATACTCGGCTAAAAAAAAAAATTCCCTCTATTACCTTTTTTTTCTTTAAGGTCTGCAACACATAGGTTTTTTGATTAGTTTTTTAGAACTCTGTTTGTGAACAACTATTTCGTCTGCCCATTTTTTCCATACTTTTGCTCCAAGATGACAAGTCTAGGGCTACAAAGGTTTCCTTCTTCTCACTCACTAAATCCTCTACAATACAATGAACTGGGGCTAGTTGGATATCCCACTTGACTGTTACTTTATTCCTTCAAAGTTTGCATGTCCTTAGGCCCAATACACCTACCCTTCTACTATTCTTTCATTCCCTCAGAAGTACAAGAATTAGGGCTATTATTTGACAGTCACCTAACAACCCTCCAACTATACTTGTAATTCCATCAATTTTCCCAACCATAGTCAATTATTTTACTCATCTAGTGCCCACAACACTACCCTCATTTAGGGATCTTCAAATCTGCCACCTAATAGTGATTTGATTCCTCTCAAAAGCACTATTCTTGTGTACCAATTTATTTTTTGTCAAATCTCTGAACAAATCTAAACTACTCCTCTTATCATCCTTCTAAAAATTTGTAGATGCTTCACCTAGGGTAAAAAATCATCCACTAATAGTCCATTGACTAACTATTTATAGGTTTCTTCATATATTTTTCCAAAACTCTATGGAAAATCCACCAAAATAAAATCCTCTTCATGTCAATTCATTCCTCATATGTTACATTTCTTATACTCAATGTTATAGTCAGGTTTCAATTTATTTTGGATTTTCTATCTCCACACATACTTCTGCAAACCATCTTCCAAATTTGTGGTATATATTGTAGATATAAACCTCTCTCTAAGGGTCACGACCCCTCTTATTCTACACATATTTGTCACAGTCTTAAGGGCATACCTTATGGACTGAACATGCTAGGAAACCTCTCTAATAGGGAATTATACTTCTATTCTAATTTCCTTAGAACAAACCCTATCCACCAATAGAAAAAATAACATCTTTTTCCTCCATAAGGGAGTCCTCTTAGCTCATATGGATCCATATATTTTGTGCATTTCTTTGACTGAATCATGACCTAAAATTTAGATATTTGTGACCCTCAAACTATAGTTACCTCAGTCAATATTACACCTATTGGGTATGTGTTATATTCTTTCCACGACTAGCTCCATGCGTTGTACGTTACGCCGGGCGCAGCGCCCCGGCGAATTTTTTTTTGGTATGTGGTCCCACTCATAAGCGGACCCATGCATGTTTTGTGCATGATTTTTCACATGGTTTTTGGGGTATGATGGTTTTTGACCCTTGGTATTTTGTAGATCCGGTCAAGGGAACTACGGTTATGTTCTAATCTAGGGTTAATGGATTGGGGTTTATGTATGCTTCAGCATGTATATATATGTGTTGTAACTGTTAGCCCGCCTATGAAATTCTTGACAAGTCAACTGGGGGCTAGATTGTTTTGAGCCTTCAAGGAATGCCTTTCCCCTGAAAGCCCATCCTCCTTGAAGTCTCTCAGTTGCTGTGCCTAATACAAATCCCCATCTGCTAGTAAATTGCTAAAAAGGGTCTATTATTCCCTCCTTTACCCCTGCAACATACATCAATTCCCCTTCTTTCCCTTTGTCCGAATTCCCTTTCTTTTACCCTCATTTAGCCTCTTTTTATCCCCCCTTGTCTCCCCTTCTATTTCCCCGTTTACCCCTCAAATCCCCCCAAAATCCCCTTAAAATCCTACCCTTACCCTTTGTTTAGCCTTTTTCCCCTTCATCCCTATATCGTTTCCCTTTTGAACCCTCAAATTCCATTAAAATGGGTTAAAACCCACTTTCCGACTATATTATAGGGCTTAGGCCCTTTACCGCAAGCCCCAACCACTTCCCACACATGCCCGTGCGCTGGGACCAAGCACCTAAGTCCCGAGCGCCAATCGCAATCGGAACTATCGGCGGGAGGCAAAAGCCTTTGTAACAACAAAAGTCTCGATGCGATCGTTTTAACACTTTAAGTCCTGTGATGTGTTGTGCATCGTCTATCTGCCACAAGATCTGATGGCCAGCACTCAATCACAAACTCATGTCCAATCGCAATCGCAAGTCTCAGCAGTGCCGCCCCGATTACAGGCCTTCGATCGCGTTATCCACCGTTGATTCCTCCCTCAGATCAACGGTCCAGCGCCAATCGCTCCATCGCAATCGCAATGTTTCAAATGCGCCCTCCGATTGATCGCAAGCCTTCCCCACTATCTCCCGATTCAATCCTGTCCGTCTATTTCCCTGCCGATCTGACGGCCCAGCGCTAATCACACCCGCCGCTCCGATTACAATCGCAAGTCCTTCCTCCCGTCTCCCGATTAAATCTCCACCGTCCATCCCCCCCTCGATCCAACGGTCAGCGCTTTCTCTGCCCAATCGCAATCGGAACTTTCAATGTATGTCACCCCTGTCCCCCTCCGATTGTGATTGCCCGATTCAATCTCGGCCGCCAATTCTTTCCAGATCTGATGGTTCAGGTTTAATCGCCTTCCGCCCTGCCGCCCCTCTCCATCTCCCTCAGATTAAATGTGGACCGTCGATCTGATCCCAGATCCGACGATTTGTGTCTAATCGCAACACCCCTCTAATCACAATCGAAACTTTTTGAATATGTGTTGCGATTGAAGCTCGCTCCGACCTCCGATTGTGATGGTGCCGATTGGATCCTGGCCGTAGATCTTCCCCGGATCCGACGGTTCTGATCTAATCGCCCTCCGCCTCTGCTGGGTCCCACTTCTTACATGCATTTCGTTGCATTTGTTTTCATTTCCATACATTTTCGCCAAAGTCTAAGGTTTCGATATGTCTGATAGGTCAGCCCACAGGTCAATCTCCGCCGTCGATCTTCATCTCCAGGCCTGAATCCAACGGTCTGCGCTACATATTTACACCAAACCCTATTGTCCTCGCGTTTCACCACTCCACTGCATTTTCATCGTTCTTTTACATAATAGCATTGTTTCCGCCACCACCGCTCTACCATTTCGTTCACCCTGCATCCATTGCTCCGTCCACTGTTTTCTTCACGAGTTTGCTGTGTTGCAGAGTTTCTAGAGGAAGAGGACTGCCGCTATTCAATGTACTACCTCAATGGTGAGCGGCACAGTCAGGATCAAATCTAATGAGCTAGTACCATAAAAAAGTCAAGGAATGGGGCTGTCAGGACTTACATTAAAGGAAAGCGGAGTTCAAACGCCGAAAGTACTATCGGCGCCATTTAAAGATCGAGCTAACTCAACAGAGGCGATAATGAAGCAGCGAGGAGTTTTAGTACAGAGCAGGGGGATTAGTGCACGTCAACGAAGATCTTGAGCTCTGAACCAAAGGTTTAAAGAGGCAAAGCATCATTTTGAAGACCCCGAGGATTGATCTGGAGATCCTGAACATCAATAAGAGGTAATATCAAGGTTTTCTTATCAGCAAAATGTTTTTCCATAAAGGACAGGTCTCCCATACAGTCTTTATTATGCGCCGTTTCCCTGAAGGAGTTTTTCGTCCCAACTATAGTTCAAAACAATCTAACATCTATGAGGCATACCTCTCAGCAGTTTCTTTCATTTTTTTCAAATCACCTGGAGTACTGCAGCCAAAAGGTAAAATCATATCCGAAGAAAATCTCTATTGCACCGGGGAGATGACAAAGATTAAATATACAACATATCAAGCGGAATGGGCCTCGGCCCTGCATTCATTGTTGTGTTTAAATGTAACATTTAAAATTCACCTACCTCCTGAGTCGGTCCTCTGTGTCTCTTCTGCTATAAAGCACAGAAGGATATCATTGTAATGGTTGTTGATGCATTATGAGTGAATTGCAAGCATTTTTGTCCCGAGCCAAGTTCTCTGTGTAATGATTGAATGATAGGCTGAGAAATATGATATATTTAGGCTGAATGTCAAAGCTTTGGGCAGTGATGTACCTGATTGGTATTGTGTTTAACATGATAAGAAGTTTTCATTGGATCCCGATCTACAGTAGTTGGTGAAGTTTTTCTCCTCTCTGCGTTTATTTCCATTTCATTTCATGTTCTTCTGACTGGCATCTGAACGCATGACATAAGATTTACCCTTGTTAGGTACCTTATGTCCCAGCTCTCTCAGTCTTTAATGTTTTTTGCTCATATGTGTATCTGAATATTGTTTTTTAATTGACTAAACCAGTGTAGTGGATGATTATTGCCTGCTCTCTGATGTGCAAGTTAATAGAATCAATGTTCAGATGTTTTTGTTAAGATTTAATTGAAAGAGGTTAGGAACATTGGGAGGTGTAAAGCCTGTCGTTGCCTCTTCATAACCTACCCCTTCCATATAAACCTTTTCAAGATCCCTTGTGTTGCCTATGGTTTGTCCAAGCAGGCCTAGAGTTAAATTACCTCTGGCATGATCTATAGACGGAATCAGATGGTTCTCCCCCCTTCATTCTCATTCCTTAATGTTCTATCCCACCAATCAGTCTTTGAGATCCAAAAGCTCTAGATGACTAGCCCAACTAAAGCTTACACATTGAACATAAGTAAATCCTTTCTTGACTCCATTGCCCAATGGCCTTGATGTTCCCTGAGTTATCTATCCTTGCCTAGCTTCTTTCTTTACATATCCTTGTCTTATGGTGAAAAATTCCTTCCTAATTCTCAACAACCAAACTCAAACAATCAAAAAAACAACCTTGAGCCTATAACTAGCCTAAAATCACAATTGAGAACTTCAAAGACATATATCCTTTGATAATCATAGAGATATCCCTCTCTGGACCTAGGAGGGTTGGATCCTAAGGTCTGAAAGTGGTTCTATGTTGTCTCATCTTTTGGTATTTCCAACCTTGCCAAAACATGGGAACCCCAACATAATGGCGACTCCACTGGGGAATTTCTGAGTACTTTCATCTTCTTGCATCTCCAAGCCTCAGAAAACCTATAACCTCTGTTTAGGCTGGCAGTAAAACACTTATCCTTCCTATTCCACTTACCTCTGGTGTGTTTCACCCCTTACTCTCAGACAGAGCCTGGTAAGGGCCAGGCAGCCTGCGGATCTCATCCTCTTTAGGAGGTGAAACATCTGGTAAATGCCCTCCCAGTCCATCTCTGGTTAGAGTTTGATGTGTTTTTTGGGATATTCCTGAAAGGGAATATTGCCTCATCACTGTGGTGGACAGTGCACCCCCTAGAAACTTCTTAAACCTTCCTCCTGGCGACTCCATTGTTCCCAAACGAAAAGACTCCACTGGTGATCAGTAGGCCTGTTGATTACCTTGGTTTCACATAAGACTCCATTGGGAGACCAGATTCAAAGCATAATGAAGGCTCCACTGGGAGACCAGCCCTGAGACAACATCAACCACAGAAGAAATAACTTGTAGGGTTAAGCTGCTTGGCTAAAAATTACAGTCTGACTCACAGAATCATTCATACAAGAGCTTTCCCTAATCCAAACCCACCTGAAATAGTTGATAACCCCGAGAAAATCCTTAAAAGAACACTTGCAAGTAGGAGATCAACCATTTCCAACAACATTCATAGAGCTAATTCTGCACCCGAAGATCTTGCAGCTCCATTAGACCCTTTCTTCGACCTAGACTTTCAAAACAGATTACCTAGAACTAGGTCATTCAGTGTTTCAGACCAGCCGGACCCTAGGGACAGTGAAACCCCTCCTTCCACACCACCTGATCTCCACTTTCTCCAAAACTTGGGGCTTTCTCACCCGAGATCTGCTCAACAAACTTCTGCTGGTCCAAACATCCCTGTCATCCAAATACCAGCTGCTCAAGCCAACCCTATACCCCACCAGAACATCATCATGGTAGCCTGGTATGCACCTCTAGTCCTACCTCAGCCTCTACTACCCTTACCAAATGATTATCAATCCAAGATCCCACACTTCCCTGCTAAAGAGCCTACAACAGCACAACAACATGTTGATAAAATGGAAGACTCTTTTGACTATATGGAAATTGATGATGAAACAATCAAAATGAGAATTTTTGCGCAGAGCCTGGGAGGAGAGGTTAAAAAGTGGTTTAAAAACCTACCTGATGGTACTATCCAAGATCTCCCTGCTTTATATCATACTTTCATCAACAAATGGGAAACTAGGGCAAACCCTCGCCAGCTCCTAGTAGAATACATGTCCCTTAAGAGGAACGTAGGAGAGAGTGTTCATGATTATACCACTAGATTCAACAGTATTTATAATTCTCTCCCTCCACACATGAAAACTCCACAAGGTATGGCCCTAGAAAAATATCCTGATGGATTTGATGCTGACATGGCCTATGAGCTTAGAGATAAGGAATATACCACATTGGAGGATATGCAGAAAGGGGCAGTAAACATAGAAGCGAATCTGATCGAGAAAAGAGAAAAACTAAGAGCTAAGAAGAGAGTAACATACAAGGATGACACTATAGCCTCCACTTCAGATCCAATTATTGACAGATTGTCTAAGAATGTGGATAAGCTATACCAAATGATGGAAAAAATGGTTGTCACTCCGAACAGGAACCAAAATCAAAACTTTAGAAGAAACAACAACACTCCCAACAGACAGAAAGAGTCAGATCAACAAATCATTCCCCCATTTCAAAACTTCCTAGATGAGGATGAGGGAATCATAGAAGAGTCTGAAGGGAATACTATTAACATGTTTGAAAGAGAGGACTCAATTCTGAACTGTGACTCAGAGGAAGATCAAACCTCATCTTCATATTGGGATGAGGAAATATTAGAAACTGAAGAGTACAGACTTGGGTTCCAAAATGCCATGTTACAGGTCAGAGAACAATATGAGCTCAGGATCAAAAAGAACCAAGACACTTCCAAAACCAAAACTCCCGAGGTTACCATCAAGAAAAGGCCTGAAAAAGCTTCTAAAGTAACTACTGTGGACAAGAATTCAACAGCCAAGAGTTCTGAGAGTAACAAAGAAAAGGACAACCAAAGTATGGAAAAACAGGGTCAACAAACCAGTAGCACTAGCACCTCAGCTAGTGCTCCTGATAAAACTGTTTCTACACATGTACATAATGAGAAAACACAAACTGATTCAGCCACTAAAATAGTGGCAAATAAAACAGAGTTGAACACTTCCAAGAGTCAATCCACTTTCAGTTTAGAAAGTGAGATTGCAAAAATCAAAATATCTGTACCATTATCTGAGTTGGCCACTCAGGATGTATATAAAGGCCAAATTCTAAAAGCATTGAATTTAGGGGAAAACACTGATTCTGTAAACTTGAATGATGATCAACCTGCCCTCTTGTTTGGGCCTAATATTGAAGGTAAGTTTCAGGAGGGGGTAGTACCACCTTTCTATATTAGTCTCAACATTCATGATAAAATACTCCACAATGCAATGCACGATTCTGGAGCCTCACACAACCTGATGCCTAAGGTAGTTATGGAGAAGTTAGGCCTCAAAATCACCAGACCCTATAAAGACCTGTATTCTTTTGACTCGAGTAGAGTAAAATGTCTTGGCCTGATCAAAGACTTGTGTGTGAGTTTGAATCAGATTCCCGCGAAAGGTATGGTCATGGATGTAGTGGTGGCAGACGTGCCACCCAAGTATGGCATGTTATTATCTAGATCATGGGGAGCCAAGCTGCAAGGCACCATGCAGATGGATGGCCCATATGCCACTATCCCTATATTTGGCCAATTAAGAAGACTATATAGAGAGTCCCAAATGAAATTCCTAGTCAGCAGCCCCGAGAAACCTCAAAATTCACCATTATATTCTGTACATACCGACCTTGACTCCTTCATCTTTTGTAATGATGAATCCTTAAAAGAACCAGAGTCCCAGAATAGGCATACAAATGAGAACACCGAGCCTATGGACCTACATATAATGGCCACTCTGGAAGAATATGATCAGGAAGACCATGGGCAGCACACTGAAAATGAAGAGGAAATCAACAATGAAGCCTGTAGGATCTGTGGTGGACCTCTCACTCCAAGTGAAATAGAAACAGAACAAGAACAACAAGCTAACCACCTCCCTGACATCCATGGCCTCTATGAACAACAAGATAGTTTACAACCTAGTAAAAACCTCCCAACTCAACCTAATGGCAAACCCAGCTGTAAGGGAGAAAGTGAAGTGGAAGTAAACAAAGAACCCCTGTGGGAAATGAACTTTGATGGGTCCTATACTAGACAAAGCGCAGGAGCAGGAGTGTGGCTGCGTAACACCGAAAATGACCACGCAGAGAGCCACGCTGTCAATCTGCATTTCAAATGCACGAATAACATTGCAGAATATGAGGCTCTAATCTTGGGCATAAATCTGTTGAAAAAATTAGGAGCCCATAGGGTAGTCGTGAGAGGAGACTCTGAGTTAGTGATCAAACAGATGAATGGTGAGTATTCAGAAAAACACCCCAGGCTTAGGGCATATACGAATGATACTCTATATTTGCTGAAAACGTTTGTTGAATATGATTTAGTATCCATTCCTAGGGGTCAAAACGCTATTGCAAATGGACTAGCCTGCCTAGCTAGCTCATATCCTAAGGCCCCAGTTGACCAACAAATCATCATTCAGACTAAATTCAGGCCTGCAGTGCCAGACAATGAAAAATACTGGCAGGTCTTTGAAGGAGACAAACAGATTGAAGATTTCCTAATGGGCAGAAATGAGTTTGAATTTTCTGATTTAGACTCAAAATCTGATGACAACTGCCCAAGTGAGGATTTCCCAGATGAACTAGAAACACCCTGTAGTATAGAAATAAATTATTTTTCTGAAGAAACTAGAGATTCAGCCATAAAACATGAAAATTCAGATAGAGAAGAAATGGAGGTGCTGCAAGCCAAAGACAAGAACATACCAAGAGGCTTAGTGATGCAGGAGCATTCAGGCTAGTCAACAATGTGATAGCATGGTCACATGTTGTGACTAACAAGGGGTTGGAAGAAAATAATTTAATTAATTTTATTTTTTTAAATATGTGAGAGTGATTATTTATTGTTAAATATGAGGATAGGGTGTAGGTGGCTGAGTGATCCTCCTTGTAGGGAGATCAGGCCAAATAGTTGGATTTATTTGGCTATAATAGAATATGAGAGATTTTAAAAGCTTTATTTAGAGTTAGTTTAGAAAAGAGTGGGATTGAAGAGATTTTTTAGGAGAGGTTGAGAGATTTCTGGTTCAGAATCAGAATTGGTTCATGAATCATTTATTTGTATAAATTGTGTCTTCTTGTACATTGAGTGTAGGGTGAGTAGAGAGTGAGAGGTTTTTCTGATTTGATGCCTTCAGGCAGTTTGTAAAAGGGCCATCAGTGTCGAATATCAGGCCAAAGATAAGTTTGTAAGTAGTCTCCTTTTGTTTTTATGAAAACAATGTTTTCAGATGTATATATATATCATTGATTGAATGAGGAAGGCGTAGAATTGGTACTGACTTGGAACTGTTCCTTGTGTTCACTGGTTTCTTATATCGAATTTGAGATTCAGTTGAATCCTGAAATGGATGGTTAATTACATTTTTGAATTCCAGCGTTTATCTATTAATCTGCATTAAATAGATTGAAGTGGCAGATGTAAAATCTCTGTGGATCGATTTCAAGGAGAAAGAACTTCTGTATAAGTAAATGGTTAATTACAGAGGGCGCTATTGTATATCTTTGCTGAGAGTTCTGTTTTGAATGTTTATTTTACTGTCTCTGTAAATTCTGGACGTTGTCACTAGAATGATGAACGCATGAAACGCTGGCTCAATAGCAGATTGCGTAGTGATGAATCAGGGCTTACCTTAACGTAGGGAGAATCGATCTGCGAAATTAATAAACCATGTGAATGGTCCTATGTAACACTGAATAACCAGTGATTGAATGTGCAATCGATTTCTGGGTAAGTGAAGCTTTAATTGCATTTTCTGTCGATGTAAAGATTCGTTGTATAGAATAAAATGAAGGTCGATTTCATGTCAATTTTAATAAACCCAATTCCAGAAAGGTCGAGCTAGAAGGTTGAATATGCTATCCTGTGTAGAGTTTCAATACACATTAATGGAGTTCCGATTCTGTTTCACAATGGGGGAAGAGCGGATCTAATTGTATTCGATCCATGCTACCACATAAAAAATGATTTGTTTGGAAAATTGACATCGATTTGTGAAAGACAGTGTTTGCAGCAGTGATCTTGTTTAATGGAGGAACAGCGTTTGCAGAAGAGATTCAATGGAAGTTCTGAATCGAATTACAGTTGGGATCCACGTTCAAAGATCAGCGTTCAAAGATCCAAGTCTGTGTTGAAAATTTAATGCAAATCATGGAACAGTAAATGTTGGAGAACGCAGAGACATAAGTCTGGCAAATTCGTTGAAGACAGCTTTGGTTCTGGCATTTAAATTTTAACTGGTTCATATGAAAATCCTGTTGTATTGATGGCGTATTGAGTAAATTGGACAGTGAAATAGCATAAGCATGGTAATTCGGACCTGCAGAAGTTCGAAGATTTTTTGCAGCTAATCATATCTCATATAAGATGTGATATTGTGGATGGAAGCGTTGAAAGCGCAGTTGGTGAATTTGCAATTGTGTAATATAGCCTTGGATTGGCTAGTTTTTCAACAGATAGTGATAATTTGGAAGGCGACATACTGCAATTTTTTGTTACCTGTGATTGTTTTAAAAACTTCTGTTCCAATATCGATTTGTTAAACTGCTGTTCCAATATCGATTTGTTAAACTGTTGTTCCAATATCGATTTTTTAAAGATTTCAAGTGGGTATTACATTGCGCGGTCTGTGGTAACGTCGAGTTGGTTGAAACAAAGCTTCCAAAAGTAGATGAAATTGCCATGTATTGAGAAAGTTTTTAGGAAATTGTTTGAGGTGTATGTTTGTAATGGCATGAGTGGGAAGGATCCTGGTTATGTGCAGGTACGTGCATCATTTTGGTATCGAAGCTAGGTTAACGCTCTGAAAAGATTGTTTTGGGGAACTAAATTTTAATTCTAGCAGATGTATAATTGCCTTGAAGTGAGTTTTCTGAAGATGAATATCAGGCTACAAACGATGTTGAGATCAGAATGGAGAAGCAAAGAATTCCCAGGAAGGTCTGGTAAGAATGTTTAAGTTGATAATTTTGGAGAAATGTATTTGAATGTCTAAATGAAATAGTGAACAGATGAGCCCTTTGACTGATGGAATGAGAATTAGTTTAAAGACATTTCTGAAGGGAATATTGCAGGTTTGAAAGATACTTTGATGTGTCTTGAGAAAATATTGTGCAGGTCAGTGGAAGCAGGGGATTTGCTGAAAGGTGGAATGAGTTGTACCAGCATCATAGCATATGAGCTATGTAAAGAAGATAGAGCAAGAAGAAATCACAGATGTGTAAACATGACAATACCCGACAATAAACAAATTTACTGAATGAAGAAGGTAGTGAGCAATTGAAGATGCGGAGCCTACAGCAAGAAGTATTCAAGAGGAGATGAGAACAACTTCCAACTGAGGTTGGGTAGAAGTTGATTAGGCAGCTCCACAATTGTGATTGTGGATAGGAGATAACAATTCCAGCAACAAGAGTGTTGGTACAATTGTTAGTCAGTGAAAGGTTCGAGGAAAGAACCAATAGGTGCCAAAAGACTAAACTCAGGAAATTTTTGTGAGGCATGAAGGATACTTGTTACAGGCGAAATGGAAAAAGTTAGTTGCAGCTCACTAGTGAACAAGGAAAGTTCACCAGAGGAAGGAAAGGAATTGAATATTGATGGTCATGACAGGGGTACAAAGGAAAGTCACAGACATAGGGAAAAGAGTGCTGAAGTAGTTAGACTCAAAGGAATGAGTAAAGAAGAAAGGGACATAGAGTTGGCTGAGATGAAGGCAGAACTCAGTCATTTGGAGAAGCTGGTATTGAAAGGAATTAGAGAAAAATGGAAACAAGGATTTTATGTGGGAAGAAGAGTTAAATGGCATGTCAGAGAATTGTTTGCTGAGAAATTATTACTTCGAACAACTGAGAACGAAGAAATAGAATACATCTGTGAACCAGAGAAAGGATCTCTCCTTGGGGACGAAGACAATGATGATAGTAGAGAAGAACTGATATATGCAGATCAGAATGAGAGGAATGTGTTGACATCATCCACACAGATAAGAGGATCTCATATTTTTGGGATTAATTATTTCTGTGAATGTAACATTGTAGGTATGCAGCCTAAAGAATTTGAACCTGTGTATGAAAAAGTGAGAGGAGAAAAGGCAAGACAAGCAAGAAAGGAGATGCATAAGGACTTTCAAGACTTCAATTGGTGGAGGAAATTAAAAGGTATGGCTGAATGGTTATGTCTTCTTTTAGTGGAAACTTATTTGATCATATTTGAAGGAATTTTAGCATGGAAATAAGACCAATGGGAAATGGAAACCGGAAAAGAAACAAATGCATTGCAGATTTATGAATTGCAGAGAAGGAACGCTGACACCAAGAACTTAGCTGAAGAAGGTAAGCCAAGGAAATATTTGAAAGATCAAAGTCTTATCAGAGAAGAGGAAGAGGCATTATTGTCTTATTTGGAAAAACTGAGTATTGGAAGAAATTGTGTAGAACAGGAAGGTATTCTACAAACTTATGATGAAGTTGCCAAGCATAGTCATGAAGTTGCAATCCCGAAAGTTTTCTTTGATAAGGAAGAAATTAGAGATGTTGAGGAAGAATTTCTCAATAATTTAGTGAACTATCAGAATAGTTCAGAAGAGCATGAAAAGCTGATCATTGAGGCCTTGAATGAAGAGCCTTGCATTTTTGAAACTAACATGTTGTGTATGTTTTCAGGTTTGACAGGTGAGGAACATTGATTGGACAATGTGCTTATGCATGTTGATGAAGAACTGAGATTGCTGGAAGAAATGGCTGAAACAGAAAGATATTTTGAGCATGTATTTAATAATTTTGAGAATGATGGTATTGACAGGGAAATTGTCATGATTAAAGGAGCTGAAGATAAACAAATGAAAGAGAAAAGTATGGAAAAGGAGAATGTACAGCAGACAGATGTCAGTGGAGTTCAGTTAAAGAAAAATGGTAAGAAGGAAATTGAGAAATTGTGGAAGATGAAATTATATGAGAACATGGACAGCAAGAAGGAGAAATTGACCATAGGAATTTGTATCAGCAAGAACAGAGAACAACAACAAATCAAGATTTGGGAATTTGAAAGAACAGAAGTGACAGTGGCAGAAGAATTGAATCAGCAGCATAATGAAAGTGATGACCAGTTACAAAGTAAAGTTTGGGATACTGGATGGACAGCAGAAGAAACACATGACCAGGAGGTCATGGAAGCTTTCAACTTTGGGAGTCTGATGCAGGAGCATTCAGGCTAGTCAGCAATGTGATAGCAAGGTCACATGTTGTGACTAACAAGGGGTTGGAAGAAAATAATTTAATTAATTTTATTTGTTTAAATATGTGAGAGTGATTATTTATTGTTAAATATGAGGATAGGGTGTAGGTGGCTGAGTGATCCTCCTTGTAGGGAGATCAGGCCAAATAGTTGGATTTATTTGGCTAGAATAGAATATGAGAGATTTTAAAAGCTTTATTTAGAGTTAGTTTAGAAAAGAGTGGGATTGAAGAGATTTTTTAGGAGAGGTTGAGAGATTTCTGGTTCAGAATCAGAATTGGTTCATGAATCATTTATTTGTATAAATTGAAGTTTCTTGTACATCGAGTGAGGCAGGAGTAGCAGAAGCCGATTTGAAAAGCGTTAAAAGGTGCGCTAATGTTGAGGAATTTCAAAACAAAGATAAGTTAAAGTAGTCTCCTTGTTTTTATGAAAACAATGTTTCAGATGTATATATATATCATTGATTGAATGAGGAAGGCGTAGAATTGGTACTGACTTGGAACTGTTCCTTGAGTTCACTGGTTTCTTATATCGACTTTGAGATTCAGTTGAATCCTGAAATGGATGGTTAATTACATTTTTGAATTCCAGCGTTTATCTATTAATCTGCATTAAATAGATTGAAGTGGCAGATGTAAAATCTCTGTGGATTGATTTCAAGGAGAAAGAACTTCTGTATAAGTAAATGGTTAATTACAGAGGGCGCTATTGTATATCTTTGCTGAGAATTCTGTTTTGAATGTTTATTTTACCGTCTCTGTAAATTCTGGACGTTGTCACTAGAATGATGAACGCATGAAACGCTGGCTCAATAGCAGATTGCGTAGTGATGAATCAGGGCTTACCTTAACGCAGGGAGAATCGATCTGTGAAATTAATAAACCATGTGAATGGTCCTATGTAACACTGAATAACCAGTGATTGAATGTGCAATCGATTTCTGGGTAAGTGAAGTTTTAATTTCATTTGCTATCGATGTAAAGATTCGTTGTATAGAATAAAATGAAGGTCGATTTCATGTCAATTTTAATAAACCCAATTCCAGAAAGGTCGAGCTAGAAGGTTGAATACGCTATCCTGTGTAGAGTTTCAATACTCATTAATGGAGTTCCGATTCTGTTTCACAATGGAGGAAGAGCGGATCTGATTGTATTCGATCCATGCTATCACATAAAAAATGATTTGTTTGGAAAATTGACATCGATTTGTGAAAGACAGTGTTTGCAACAATGATCTTGTTTAATGGAGGAACAGCGTTTGCAGAAGAAGATTCAATGGAAGTTTTGAATCGAATTACAGTTGGGATCCACGTTCAAAGATCAGCGTTCAAAGATCCAAGTCTGTGTTGAAAATTTAATGCAAATCATGGAACAGTAAATGTTGGGCTCTGAAGACATAAATGCAACTTCGTCGTTGAAAGCTGACTTTGGTAAGTATGAAGTTACGGCATTTAAATTTTAATAGGTTCATATGAAAAATCCTTGTATTGATGGCGTATTGAGTAAATTGGACGGTGAAATAGCATAAGCTTGATGATTCGGACCTGAAGTTCGAAGACTTTTGCATTAATCATATCTCATATAAGATGTGATATTGTGGTTTCATCGTTGACGGTAGTTGCAATTGTGTAATGTAGCCTTGGATTGGCTAGTTTGTCAATAGATAGTGATAATTTGGAAGGCCGACATTCTGCAATTTTTTGTTACCTGTGATTGTTTTAAAAACTGTTGTTCCAATATTGATTTGTTAAACTACTGTTCCAATATCGATTTGTTAAACTGCTGTTCCAATATCGATTTGTTAGATTTCAATTGGGTATTACTTACTTCCTTGGTCTATTCTTTGCGTGGGGTTCATGAAATAAAGCTTCCAAAAGTAGATGAAATTGCCATGTATTGAGAAAGTTTTAGAAAATTGTTTGAGGTGTATGTTTGTAATGGCATGAGTGGGAAAGATCCTGGTTATGTGCAGAGCTGTTCCATCACTTAGCACCCTTAGAGGACCTCTTTGATTCCGATGATGTTGCAAAGAAGCCCACAATAGAACATGCAGAATCAGATGTAGAAGAATGCAACATAGGCACTGAAGACAAACCGAAAATGATAAAACTGGCTAAGTCTATACCTGCAGACATGAAGAAAAGATACATTGACTTGTTTAAGGAATTCATTGATGTGTTTGCATGGAGCTACGAAGACTTAAAAGGCTATGACACCAACATCATACAACACAAGATACCAC
Organism: Pinus albicaulis; assembly: GCA_034641835.2. Classification (NCBI taxonomy): domain Eukaryota; kingdom Viridiplantae; phylum Streptophyta; class Pinopsida; order Pinales; family Pinaceae; genus Pinus; species Pinus albicaulis. The sequence continues at coordinate 252,120,737 of CM076575.1, forward strand.
TGAAGGAAAATCAGAAACCTTTCAGACAAAAACTCCGTAGGATTAATCCAAAACACTTGCCTGCAGTAGAGAAGGAAATTAAAAATATGTATGAGGCAAGCATAATTGTCCCTGTAAGGTTTTATGATTGGGTTTCAAACTTAGTGGCTGTAAGGAAGAAGACAGGGGAGATCAGACTATGCATAGATTTCAGAAACATGAATAGAGCCTCCCTGAAAGACAACTACCCCTTACCTAGAATGGAACATATCTTACAGAAGGTAGTAGGCTCTAAAAGAATCTCCCTACTTGATGGTTTTTCAGGATACAACCAAGTTCTGGTACTCCCAGAAGATCAACTCAAAACAGCTTTCACCACTCCATGGGGGACCTTCATGTATGTGAAAATGCCTTTTGGATTGATGAATCTTTGGGCCTACCTTCCGAGCAATGGATGTGCTTTCTGGATGAATTGGACACTTCACCAATTATTTACTTGGATGACTTAAACATCTTTCTAAACGAGAAGAAAGAACACTTAAAACATCTGAGGAAAGTTTTTGAAAAATGTAGAAGGTATGGTCTGTCCCTGAATCCTAAGAAGACTGTTTTTGGGCTGCAAGAGGGTAAACTTATGGGCCACATTATATCTGAGAAAGGGATTAGGATAGACCCCCAGAGAGTTGAGGGAATACTTCAAATCACACATCCAAGAACCATCAAGGAGCTACAGTCTTTCGTTGGGAAGATCAATTTCCTTAGAAGATTTATCCCCAATCTTGAAACAATTTCGGAAAATGGTAAGAAAATCTTGAAGAAAGATACACAATTAAGTGGGTATCGAAGCCAATAAATCTTTTGAGTCGATAAAGCTTGCCCGACTCGGCCTGTCCTTATCGTACGACTTTTCAAAATATTTCCCAGTCTTTTCATTTGCCCCACACAATAAATGCTGATTTCTTTGCAAAAAATTATGAAGGTAATGAGCGACCTATAGCCTTCTTCGGTAAACCTTAAGAGATACTGCTAAGAGTACAACATCATGGAAAAGCAGGCCTATGCCCTGATTAAGGCTTTAAAAGACTTTAGGGTGTACATTCTGCATTCTCACACCATTGCCTATGTGCCAAATATAGTGGTCAAAGATATCTTGTCCCAAGACCCAGATGGGAAAAGGAGCAAATGGATTGCTACAATTTTAGAATATGACATTGAAATCAAACCCACAAAGCTGATCAAAGGTCAAGGCCTAGCCCAACTGATGGCTGAAACTAATCTACAGGCCATTGATATTAACATGATGAATGCCCTGGATGAGCAAGAAGGATTGCCCCATCCAACTGTCGGGGAGAAGTTTCAGAACTCTCCTTGGTATGCTGATATCCTTTTCGTGCTCACACACCTCAATGCCCCTCCGGAACTGTCCAAAACAAAGGCCAGATTCATAAAACTCAAAGCTAGAAATTACTGCATTATGAATTAGAGTCTATATTGGAAAAATCCAAACGGTCTTCTGCTGAAATGTTTGCCTGAAACTGAAGCTGAAAGAATCAAACAAGAATTCCATGATGGGGAGTGTGGAGGCCACCTGAGTTGGAAGGCCACTGCAAATAAGATACTCAGGGCTGGGTACTATTGGCCTACACTCTTTAGTGATGTTCATAAAATGGTCCTTACCTACCACAAATGCCAAATTTTTGAAGACAAAAGAAAGCTCCTTCCCCTCCCTCTGCAACCTATCACCCTAGAAGGTCCCTTCATGCAATGGGGCTTAGACTTCATTGGAGAAATCCACCCCTCTTCTTCTGGGCAACACAAATGGATCTTGACTTCTACTGATTACTTCACTAAGTGGTGACCATACCACTAGGAATGCCATTGATTCTTGTCATCGTTAGGTTCCTAGAAGACTTTATCTTATTTCGGTTTGGCTGCCCAAAGAAAATAATCAACGACAATCTGCCCTTTCGGATCAAAAAAAGAATGATTGATTCTGCATCACAGCTCGGAATTGCACTTGGGCATTCATGCCTATTACCCCAGGAGGGTAATGGCCCTGCTTTAATTATCAAATAAACACAGTTTACAATCATTAAGAGAGTACATTGGAGAGAAACAAAAGGTCATGGCATAAAAATTTGATTATTGTGGGCAGACAGGCTCACTACAAAGAAATCCATTGGCATGTCACCCTTCCAGCTGGTTTATGGGACAGAAGCAGTTTTTCCTACTAGCCTTAGGATACCAGTGGTAAAGCTTATCCAAGAAATCCAATCAGAAGAGGACAACATGATAAGGAGAATTAATGAAACAATCCATCTTCAACAAACAAGGGAGCAGGTTTATGACAGAGCTGTCAAAGTGCAGGAAAACATGAAGAGACAGTTTGACAAAAGAACCAACGCAGTAAATTTCAAAGTTGGGGACAAGGTCCTGAAGTGGGATTCAAGAAGAGAGGATAAAGGCAAACATGGCAAATTCGACAGCTTGTGGCTAGGTCCCTTCATCATTCAAGCCACTGTGGGTCCTAATGCATTTTTCTTGCAAGAAATTGATGGTTCTGAGTTTTTTTGGGGTCCTGTCAATGGCAGGATGCGAAAACACTATTTCTATTAATTCTCCATTTCCAGTTTCATTTCCATTGTATATACCGTTGCAAATTTTCATTTCCAGCAAAAAAGAGAAGAAATTGCCCCAAAATATAGAATGAAAAGAGAGGTTCAGACATGCTCAAAACATGAACCTCTGAGGCAAAAGGATTGGCTCTAATAAACTCAAAACCTGAGCCAAAAGGAAGCAGAATAGCTGATCCAAACAAGCTCAAAATCTGGATCAGCAAAGGAAAAAAAATCAGCTCCCTAATATGCCCAAAATCGGAGAAATTTACTTGGAGCAAAAGGAAAAGTGACTCAAATATGCTCAAAACAGAGTCCATGATAAAGAAAAGAAGGATGTTTCACAGTTGCAGAATTCCATGCCTTCTTAGTTTTGTTTTCTTCAAGTTTCTGCCCAGCAAGTCAGATAGTCTAATCCTGGCTTGGTTGTGTTTAAATTTCCTGTCTTAGAATGTAGGTGAAGAAACTTGTTGGACAGTTTAATCCCAACAGGTAGTAGTTTACGTAGAGAAATAGATGAGGCCAACGATTAATCGGCCTCAGGAGTAATAAGGGTCGGAGTAGAATAGGTTTATTTTGTTTTGTAAAATAAAATGTAAAGGAATACGCTAGTTCGAATGCACCCAAGGGAAAATTGTTAGAGCTCTAGTTTGGGTAGGTAGATTGGTTGGGAAAATGTTTCTGCTGAATTGTGTATCCAATGTATTGTGGAAGCTAATCTAAAGAAAGAAGAAATATGGCTTATAGCAGTAGGCATCTGGCCTACACCAAGAGATCATTTTCTAAATTCTTGACTCCTTCAAGAAGAAGCCATCCCCATGTGGAGCCACTGTTAGCCCCCTTATGAAATTCTTGACAAGTCAGCTGGGGGCTAGATTGTTTTAAGCCTTCAAGGAATGCCTTTCCCCTGAAAACCCATCCTCCTTGAAGTCTCTCGATTACTGTTCCTAATACAAATCCCCCTCTGCTAGTAAATTGCTAAAAAAGGGCCTATTATTCCCTCCTTTACCCCTGCAACATACATCAATTCCCCTTCTTTCCCTTTGTCCAAATTCCCTTTCTTTTACCCTCATTTAGCCTCTTTTTATCCCCCCTTGTCTCACCTTATATTTCCCCGTTTACCCCTCAAATCCCCCCAAAATCCCCTTAAAATCCTACCCTTACCCTTTGTTTAGCCTTTTTCCCCTTCATCCCTATATCGTTTCCCTTTTGAACCCTCAAATTCCATGAAAATGGGTTAAAACCCACTTTTCGACTATATTATAGGGCTTAGCCCCTTTACCGCAAGCCCCAACCACTTCCCACACATGCCCGTGCGCTAGGACCAAGCGCCTAAGTCCCGAGCGCCAATCGCAATCGGAACTATCGGCGGGAGGCAAAACCCTTTGTAACAACAAAAGTCTCGATGCGATCGTTTTAACACTTTAAGTCCCATGATGTGTTGTGCACCATCGATCTGCCACAAGATATGACGGCCATCGCTCAATCGCAAACTCCTATTCGATCACAATCGCAAGTCTCAGCAGTGCCGCCCTGATTACAGTCCTCCGATCGCGTTCTCCACCATTGATTCCTCCCGCAGATCAACGGTCCAGCGCCAATCACTCCATCGCAATCGCAATGTTTCAAATGCGCCCTCTGATTGATCGCAAGCCTTCCCCACTATCTCTCGATTCAATCATGTCCGTCTATTTCCCCGCCGATCTGACGGACCAGTGCTAATCGCACCCGCCGCTCCGATTGCAATCGCAAGTCCTTCCTCCCGTCTCCCGATTAAATCTCCACCGTCCATCTCCCCCTCAATCCAACGGTCAGCGCTTTCTCCGCCCAATCGCAAACGGAACTTTCAATGTATGTCACCCCTGTCCCCCTCCGATTGCGATTGCCCGATTCAATCTCGGTCGTCCATTCTTTCTAGATATGACGGTTCAGGTTTAATCGCCTTCCGCCCTGCCGCCCCTCTCCATCTCCCTCCGATTAAATGTGGACCGTCGATCTGATCCCAGATCCAACGGTTGGTGTCTAATTGCAACACCCCTCTAATCGCAATCGGAACTTTTTGAATATGTGTTGCGATTGAAGCTCGCTCCGACCTCCGATTATGATGGTGTAGATTGGATCCTGGCCGTAGATCTTCTCCGAATCCGACGGTTCTCATCTAATCGTCCTCCGCCTCCGCTGGGTCCCACTTCTTACATGCATTTCGTTGCATTTGTTTGAATTTCCATACATTTTCACCAAAGTCTAAGGTTTCGATATGTCTGATAGGTCAGCCCGCAGGTCAATCTCCACCGTCGATCTTCATCTGCAGGCCTGAATCCAACGGTCTGCGCTGCATATTTACACCAAACCCTATTGTCCACGCGTTTCACCACTCCACTACATTTTCATTATTCTTTTACATAATAGCATTGTTTCCGCCACTGCCGCTCTACCATTTCTTTCACCCTGCATCCATTGCTCCGTCCACTGTTTTCTTCACGAGTTTGTTGTGTTGCAGAGTTTCTAGAGGAAGAGGACCGCCGTTGTTCAATCTACTACCTCAATGGCAAGCGGCGCAGTCAGGATCAAATCTAATGAGCTAGTACCATCAAAAAGTCAAGGAATGGGGCTGTGAGGACTTACATTAAAGGAAAGCAGAGTTCAAACGCCGAAAGTCCTGTCGGCGCCATTTAAAGATCGAGCTAACTCAACAGAGGCGGTAATGAAGCAGCGAGGAGTTTTAGTACAGAGCAAGGGGATTAGTGCACGTCAAGGAAGATCTTGAGCTCTGAACCAGAGGTTTAAAGAGGCAAAGCGTCATTTTGAAGACCCCGAGGATCGATCTGGAGATCCTGAACATCAATAAGAGGTAATATCAAGGTTTTCTTATCAGCAGAATGTTTTTCCATAAAGGACAGGTCTCCCATACAGTCTTTATTATGCGCCATGTCCCTGAAGGAGTTTTTCGTCCCAGCTATAGTTCAAAACAATCTAACATCTATGAGGCAGACCTCTCAGCAGTTTCTTTCATTTTGTTCAAATCACCTGGAGTACTGTAGCCAAAAGGTCAAATCATATCTGAAGCAGATCTCTATTGCACCGGGGAGATGATAAAGATTAAATATATAGCATATCAAGCGGAATGGGCCTCGGACCTGCATTCATTGTTGTGTTTAAATGTAACATTTAAAATTCACCTACCTCCAAAGTCGGTCCTTTGTGTCTCTTCTGCTATAAAGCATAGAAGGATATCATTGTAATGGTTGTTGATGCATTATCAATGAATTGCAAGCATTTTTGTCCCGAGCCAAGTTCTCTGTGTAATGATTGAATGATAGGCTGAGAAATATGATGTATTCAGGCTGAATGTAAAAGCTTTGGGCAGTGATATACATGATTGGTATTGTGTTTAACATGATAAGAAATCTTCATTGGATCCTGATCTACAGCAGTTGGTGAAGTTTTTCTCCTCTCTTCGTTTATTTCCATTTCATTTCATGTTCTTCTGACTGGCATCTGAACGCATGACATAAGATTTACCCTTGTTAGGTACCTTATGTCCTAGCTCTCTCAGTCTTTAACGTTTTCTGCTCATATGTGTATCTGAATATTGTTTTTTAATTGACTAAACCAGTGTAGTGGATGATTATTTCCTGCTCTCTGATGTGCAAGTTAATAGAATCAATGTTCAGATGTTTTTTTTAAGATTTAATTGAAAGAGGTTAGGAACATTGGGAGGTGTAAAGCCTGTCGTTGCCTCTTCATAACCTACCCCTTCCATATAAACCTTTTCAAGATCCCCTGTGTTGCCTATGGTTTTGTCCAAGCAGGCCTGGAGTTAAATGACCTCTGGCCTGATCTATAGACGGAATCATATGGTTCTCCCCCCTTCATTCTCATTCCTTAATGTTCCATCCCACCAATCAGTCTTTGAGATCCAAAAGCTCTAGATGACTAGCCCAACTGAAGCTTACACATTGAACATAAGTAAATCCTTTCTTGACTCCATTTCCCAATGGCCTTGATGTTCCCTGAGTTATCTATCCTTGCCTAGCTTCTTTCTTTACCTATCCTTGTCTTATGGTGAAACCTTCCTTCCTGATTCTCAACAACCAAACTCAAACAATCAAACAAACAACCGTGAGCCTATAACTAGCCTAAAATCACAATTGAGAAATTCAAAGACAATATCCTTTGATAATCATAGAGAGATCCCTCTCTGGACCTAGGAGGGCTGGATCCTAAGGTCTGAAAGTGGTTCTATGTTGTCTCATCTTTTGGTATTGCCAACCTTGCCAAAACATGGGAACCCCAACATAATGGCAACTCCACTAGGGAATTTCTAAGTACTTTCATCTTTTTGCATCTCCAAGCCTCAGAAAACCTAGAACCTCTGTTTAGGCTGGCAGTAAAACACTTATCCTTCCTATTCCACTTACCTCTGGTGTGTTTTACCCCTTACTCTCAGATAGAGCCTGGTAAGGGCTAGGCAGCCTCCGGATCTCATCCTCTTTAGGAGGTGACACATCTGGTAAATGCCCTCCCAGTCCATATCTGGTTAGAGTTTGATTTGTTTTGTGGGATATTCCTGAAAGGGAATATTGCCTCATCACTGTGGTGGACAGTGTACCCCCTAGAAACATCCTAAACCTTCCACCTGGCGACTCCATTGTTCCCAAATGAAAAGACTCCACTGGTGATCAGTAGGCCTGCTGATTAGCTTGGTTTCACATAAGACTCCACTGGGAGACCAGATTCAAAGCATAATGAAGGCTCCACTGGGAGACCAGCCCTGAGACAACATCAACCACAGAAGAAATAACTAGTAGGGTTAAGCTGCTTGGCTCAAAATTACACTCTGGCTCACAGAATCATTCATACAAGGGCTTTCCCTAATCCAAACCCACCTGAAATAGTTGATAACCCCGAGAAAATGCTTAAAATAACACCTGCAAGTAGGAGATCAACCATTTCCAACAACATTCATAGAGCTAATTCTGCACCCGAAGATCTTGCAACTCCATTAGACCCTTTCTTCGACCTAGACTTTCAAAACAGATTACCTAGAACTAGGTGATTCAGTGTTTCAGACTAGCCGGACCCTAGGGACAGTGAAACCCCTCCTTCCACACCACCTGATCTCCACTTTCTACAAAACTTGGGGCTTTCTCACCCGAGATCTGCTCAACAGACTTCTGCTGGTCCAAACATCCTTGTCATCCAAATACCAGCTGCTCAAGCCAACCCTATACCCCACCAGAACATCATCATGGCAGCCTGGTATGCACCTCTAGTCCTACCTCAACCTCTACTGCCCTTACCAAATGATTATCAATCCAAGATCCCGCACTTCCCTGCTAAAGAGCCTACAACAACACAACAGCATGTTGATAAAATGGAAGACTCTTTTGACTATATGGAAATTGATGATGAAACAATCAAAATGAGAATTTTTGCGCAAAGCCTGGGAGGAGAGGTTAAAAAGTGGTTTAAAAACCTACCTGCTGGTAGTATCCAAGATCTTCCTGCTTTATACCAGACTTTCATCAACAAATGGGAAACTAGGGCAAACCCTCACCAGCTCCTAGCAGAATACATGTCCCTTAAGAGGAACGTAGGAGAGAGTGTTCATGATTATACCACTAGATTCAACAGTATTTATAATGCTCTCCCTCCACACATGAAACCTCCACAAGGTATGGCCCTAGCAAAATATCCTGATGGATTTGATGCTGACATGGCCTATGAGCTTAGAGATAAGGAATATACCACATTGGAGGATATGCAGAAAGGGGAAGTAAACATAGAAGTGAATCTGATCGAGAAAAGAGCAAAACTAAGAGCTGAGAAGAGAGTAACATACAAGGATGACACTATAGCCTCCACTTCAGATCCAAATATTGACAGATTGTCTAAGAATGTGGATAAGCTATACCAAATGATGGAAAAAATGGTTGTCACTCCAAACAGGAACCAAAATCAAAACTTTAGAAGAAACAACAACACTCCCAACAGACAGAAAGAGTCAGATCAACAAATCATTCCCCCGTTTCAAAACTTCCTAGATGAGGATGAGGGAATCATAGAAGAGTCTGAAAGGAATACTATTAACATGTTTGAAACAGAGGACTCAATTCTGAACTGTGACTCAGAGGAAGATCAACCCTCATCTTCATATTGGGATGAGGAAAGATTAGAAACTGAAGAGTACAGACTTGGGTTCCAAAATGCCATGTTACAGGTCAGAGAGCAATATGTGCTCAGGAGCAAAAAGAACCAAGACACTTCCAAAACCAAAACTCCCGAGGTTACCATCAAGAAAAGGCTTGAAAAATCTTCTAAAGTAACTGCTCTGAACAACAATTCAACAGCCAAGAGTTCTGAGAGTAACAAAGAAAATGACAACCAAAGTATGGAAAAACAGGGTCAACAAACCAGTAGCACTAGCACCTCAGCTAGTGTTCCTGATAAAACTGTTTCTACACATGTACATAATGAGAAAACACAAACTGATTCAGCCACTAAAACAGTGGCAAATAAAACATAGTTGAACACTTCCAAGAGTCAATCCACTTTCAGTTTAGAAAGTGAGATTGCAAAAATCAAAATATTTGTACCATTATCTGAGTTGGCCACTCAGGATGTATATAAAGTCCAAATTATGAAAGCATTGAATTTATGGGAAAACACTGATTCTGTAAACTTGAATGATGATCAGCCTGCCCTCTTGTTTGGGCCTAAGATTGAAGGTAAGTTTCAGGAGGGGGTAGTACCACCTTTCTATATTAGTCTCAACATTCATGATAAAATACTCCACAATGCAATGCACGATTCTGGAGCCTCACACAACATGATGCCTAAGGTAGTTATGGATAAGTTAGGCCTCGAAATCACCAGACCCTATAAAGACTTGTATTCTTTTGACTCGATTAGAGTAAAATGTCTTGGCCTGATCAAAGACTTGTGTGTGAGTTTGACTCAGATTCCTGCGAAATGTATGGTCATGGATGTAGTGGTGGCAGACGTGCCACCCAAGTATGGCATGTTATTATCTAGATCATGGGGAGCCAAGCTGCAAGGCACCATGCAAATGGATGGCTCATATGCCACTATCCCTATATTTGGCCAATCAAGAAGACTATATAGAGAATACCAAATGAAATTCTTAGTCAGCAGCCCCGAGAAACCTGAAAATTCACCATTATATTCTGTACATACCAACCTTGACTCCTTCATATTTTGTAATGATGAATCCTTAGAAGAGCCAGAGTCCCAGAATAGGAATACAAATGAGAACACCGAGCCTATGGACCTCCACATAATGGCCACTCTGGAAGAATATGATCTGGAAAACCATGGGCAGCACACTGAAAACGAAGAGGAAATTAGCAATGAAGCCTGTAGGATCTGTGGTGGACCCCTCACTCCAAGTGAAGCAGAAACAGAACAAGAACAACAAGCTAACCACCTTCCTGACATCCGTGGCCTCTATGAACTACAAGATAGCTTACAACCTAGTACAGACCTCCCAACTCAACCTAATGGCGAACCCAGCTGTAGAGGAGAAAGTGAAGTGGAAATAAACAAAGAGCCCCAGTGGGAAATGAACTTTGATGGGTCCTGCACTAGGCAAAGCGTTGGAGCTAGAGTGTGGCTGCGTAAAACCGAAAATGATCACGTGGAGAGCCACGCTGTCAATCTGCATTTCAAATGCACGAATAACATTGCAGAATATGAGGCTCTAATCTTGGGCTTAAATCTGTTGAAAAAATTAGGAGCCCGTAGGATAGTCGTGAGAGGAGACTCTGAGTTAGTGATCAAACAGATGAATGGTGAGTATTCGGCAAAACACCCCAGGCTTAGGGCATATAGGAATGATACTCTAGATTTGCTAAAAACGTTTGTTGAATATGATTTAGTATCCATTCCTAGGGGTCAAAACGCTATTGCAAATGGACTAGCCTGCCTAGCTAGCTCATATCCTAAGGCCCCAGTTGACCAACAAATCATCATTCAGACTAAATTCAGGCCTGCAGTGCCAGACAATGAAAAATACTGGCAGGTCTTTGAAGGAGACAAACAGATTGAAGATTTCCTGATGGGCAGAAATGAGTTTGAATTTTCTGATTCAGACTCAAAATCTGATGACAGCTGCCCAAATGAGGATTTCCTAGATGAACTAGAAACACCTTGTAGTATAGAAATAAATTATTTTTCTGAAGAAACTGGAGATTCAGCCATAAAACGTTAAAATGCAGATAGAGAAGAAATGGAGGTGCTGCAAGTCAAAGACAAGAACATACCAAGAGGATTAGCACCCTTAGAGGACCTCTTTGATTTCGATGATGTTGCAAAGAAGCCCACAATAGAACATGCAGAATCAGATGTAGAAGAATTCAACATAGGCACTGAAGACAAACCCAAAATGATAAAACTGGCTAAGTCTATACCTGCAGACATGAAGAAAAGATACATTGACTTGTTTAAGGAATTCATTGATGTGTTTGCATGGAGCTACGAAGACTTAAAGGCCTATGACACCAACATCATACAATACAAGATACCACTGAAGGAAAATCAGAAACCTTTCAGACAAAAACTCCATAGGATTAATCCAAAACAATTGCCTGCAGTAGAAAAGAAAATTAAAAAGATGTATGAGGCAGGCATAATTGTCCCTATAAGGTTTTCTGATTGGGTTTCAAACTTAGTGGCTGTAAGGAAGAAGACACGGGAGATCAGACTATGCATAGATTTCAGAAACCTGAATAGAGCCTCCCTGAAAGACAACTACCCCTTGCCTAGAATGGAACATATCTTACAGAAGGTAGTAGGCTTTAAAAGAATCTCCCTGCTTGATGGTTTTTCAGGATACAACCAAGTTCTGGTACTCCTAGAATATCAACTCAAAACAGCTTTCACCACTCCATGGGGCACCTTCATGTATGTGAAAATGACTTTTGGATTGATGAATGTTGGAGCTACCTTCCAGAGAGAAATGGATATTGCTTTCTCAGATGAGATTGGACACTTCATATTTATCTACTTTGATGACTTAACTATCTTTTCTAAAACAGAAGAAGAACACTTAAAACATCTGAGGAAAGTTTTTGAAAAATGTAGAGGTTATGGTCTGTCCCTAAATCCTAAGAAGACTGTTTTCGGGCTGCAAGAAGGTAAGCTTCTTGGCCACATTATATCTGAGAAATGGATTAGGATAGACCCCCAGAGAGTTGAGGGAATACTTCAAATTACACATCCAAGAAATATCAAGGAGCTACAGTCCTTCATTGGGAAGATCAATTTCCTTAGAATATTTATCCCCAACCTTGCCGAGCATCTTCGGAAAATGACTGAAATGCTGAAGAAAGATGCTGGAATTAAGTGGACTGTCGAAGCCAAGAAATATTTTCAATCAGTAAAGCTTGCACTCACCTAGGCCCCTGTCCTTATCAGCCCTAACTTTTCAAAATATTTTCTGATCTTTTCATTTGCTTCCCCACACACAATAGCTGCAGTTTTGCTGCAAAAAAATTCAGAAGGTAATGAACAGCCTATAGCCTTCTTCAGTAAAGCCTTAAGAGATGCACCCTTAAAGTACAACATCATGGAAAAGTAGGCCTATGCCCTGATTAAGGCCTTAAAATACTTTAGGGTGTACATTCTGCACTCCCACACCATTGCCTATGTGCCAAATATAGTGATCAAAGATATCCTGTCCCAAGACCCAGATGGGAAAAGGGGAAAATGGATTGCTACAATTTTAGAATATGACATCAAAATCAGACCCACCAAGCTGATCAAAGGTCAAGGCCTGGACCAATTGATGGCTGAATCTAGTTTACAGGCCCTTGATATTAACATGATGAATGCCCTAGATGAGCAGGAAGGATTGCCCCATCCAACTGTTGAGGAGCAGTTTCAGAACTCTCCTTGGTACACTGATATCCTTTACGTGCTCACACACCTCAATGCCCCTCCAGAACTGTCCAAAACAAAGGCCAGATTCATAAAACTCAAAGCTAGAAATTACTGCATTATGAATGAGAGTCTATATTGGAAAAATCCAAATGGTCTTTTGCTGAAATGTTTTCCTGAAACTGAAGCTGAAAGAATTAAACAAGAATTCCATGCCGGGGAGTGTGGAGGCCACCTGAGTTGGAAGGCCACTGCAAATAAGATACTCAGGGCTGGGTACTATTGGCCTACACTCTTTAGTGATGTTCATTAAATGTTCCTTACCTGCCGCAAATGCCAAATTTTCGAGGGCAAAAGAAAGCTCCTTCCCCTCCCTCTGCAACCTATCACCATAGAAGGTCCCTTCATGCAATGGGGCTTATACTTCATTGGAGAAATCCACCCCTCTTCTTCTGGGCAACACAAATGGATCCTGACTGCTACTGATTACTTCACTAAGTGGATTGAAGCCATACCCACTAGGAATGCCACTGATTCTGTCATCATTAGGTTCCTAGAAGACTTTATCTTATCTCGGTTTGGCTGCCCAAATAAAATAATCACTAACAATGCTGCTGCTTTCAGATCCAAAAGAATGATTAATTTCTGTCACAGGTACGGAATTGCACTTGGGCATTCAACTGCCTATTACCCCCAGGGTAATGGCCTAGCTGAATCATCAAATAAAAGCCTGGTTACAATCATTAAGAAGCTGTTGGAAGAGAACAAAAGGTCATGGCATAAAAAGTTGATACAAGCCTTGTGGGCAGACAGGCTCACTACAAAGAAATCTATTGGCATGTCACCCTTCCAGCTGGTTTATGGGACAAAAGCAGTTTTTCCTACTAGCCTCGGGATACCAGTGGTAAAGCTTATCCAAGAAATCCAGTCAGAAGAGGACAGCATGATAAGGAGAATTAATGAAACAATCCATCTTCAGCAGACAAGGGAGAAGGTTTATAACAGAGCTGTCAAAGTGCAGGAAAACATGAAGAGACAGTTTGACAAAAGAACCAAAGCAACAAATTTCAAAGTTGGGGACAAGGTCCTGAAGTGGGATTCAAGAAGAGAGGATAAAGGCAAACATGGCAAATTCGACAGCTTGTGGCAAGGTCCATTCATCATTCAGGCCACTGTGGGTCCTAATGCATTTTTCTTACAAGAACTCAATGGTACAGAGCTGTTTGGGGGTCCTGTCAATGGCAGGATGCTCAAACACTATTTCTGCTAATTCTCCATTTCCAGTTTCATTTCCATTGTATATACCATTGCAAATTTTCATTTTCAGCAAAAGAGAGAAGAAATCGTCCCAAAAAAAAGCAGAATGAAAAGAGAGGTTCAGACATGCTCAAAATATGAACCTCTGAGGCAAAAGGATTGGCTCTAATAAACTCAAAATCTGAGCCAAAGGGAAGAAGAATAGCTGGTCCTTACAAGCTCAAAATCTGGATCAACAATGAAAGAACATCCAGCTCTAGTATGCCCAAATCAGAGCTGGAACAAAGGAAAGAAGTGACTCAAATATGCTCAAAACCTCAGTCACAAGAAAGAAAGAAGGATGTTTCACAGTTGCAAAATTCCATGCCTTCTCAGTTTTGTTTTCTTCAAATTTCTGCCCAGCAAGTCAGACAGTCTAATCCTGGCTTGGCTGTGTTTAAATTTCCTGTCTTAGAATGTAGGTGAAGAAACCTGTTGGACAGTTTAATCCCAACGGGTAGTAGTTTAGGTAGAGAATCATATGAGGCCAACAGTCTAATCTGGCCTCATGGAGCAATAAGGGTAGAATTAGAATAGGTTTGTTTTTGTTTTGCAAAATAAAATGTAAAGGGTCTGCTAGTTCAAATGCACCCAAGGGAAAATTGTTAGAGCTCTAGTTTGGGTAGGTAGATTGGTTGGGAAAAGGTTTCTGCTGATTTGTGTATCTAATATATTGTGGCAGCTAATCTAGAGAAAGAAGAAAGATGGCTTATAGCAGCTGGCATCTGGCCTACACCAAGAGATCATTTTCTGAATTCTTGACTCCTTCAAGAAGAAGCCATCCCCATGTGGAGCCACTGTTAGCCCCCCTATGAAATTCTTGACAAGTCAGCTGGGGGCTAGATTGTTTTGAGCCTTCAAGGAATGCCTTTCCCCTGAAAACCCATCCTCCTTGAAGTCTCTCAGTTGCTGTGCCTAATACAAATCCCCCTCTACTAGTAAATTACTAAAATGGGTCTATTATTCCCTCCTTTACCCTTGCAACATACAACAATTCCCCTTCTTTCCCTTTGTCTGAATTCCATTTCTTTTACCCTCATTTAGCCTCTTTTTATCCCCCCTTGTCTCCCCTTCTATTTCCCCATTTACCCCTCAAATCCCCCCAAAATCCCCTTAAAATCCTACCCTTACCCTTTGTTTAGCCTTTTTCCCCTTCATCCCTATATCGTTTCCCTTTTGAACCCTCAAATTCCATTAAAATGGGTTAAAACCCACTTTCCGACTATACTATAGGGCTTAGCCCCTTTACGGCAAGCCCCAACCACTTCCCACACATGCCCGTGCGCTGGGACCAAGCGCCTAAGTCCCGAGCACCAATCGCAATCGGAACTATCGGCAGGAGGCAAAACCCTTTGTAACAACAAAAGTCTCGATGCGATCGTTTTAACACTTTAAGTCCCGCGATGTGTTGTGCACCGTCGATCTGCCACAAGATCTGACGGCCAGCGCTCAATCGCAAACTCCTATCTGATCGCAATCGCAAGTCTCAGTAGTGCCGCCCCGATTACAGTCCTCCGATCGCGTTCTCCATCGTTGATTCCTCCCGCAGATCAACGGTCCAGCGCCAGTCGCTCCATCGAAATCGCAATGTTTCAAATGCGCCCTCCGATTGATCGCAAGCCTTCCCTACTATCTCCCGATTCAATCCTGTCCGTCTATTTCCCCGTCGATCTGATGGACCAGCGCTAATCGCACCCGCCGCTCCGATTGCAATCGCAAGCCCTTCCTCCCGTCTCCCGATTAAATCTCCACCATCCATCCCCCCCTCAATCCAACGGTCAACGCTTTCTCCGCCGAATCGCAATCGAAACTTTCAATGTATGTCACCCCTGTCCCCCTCCGATTGCGATTGCCCGATTCAATCTCGGCCATCCATTCTTTCCAGATCTGACGGTTCAGGTTTAATCGCCTTCCGCCCTGCCGCCTGTCTCCATCTCCCTCCGATTAAATGTGGACCGTCGATCTGATCCCAGATCCGATGGTTGGTGTCTAATCGAAACACCCCTCTAATCGCAATCGTAACTTTTTTCATATTTGTTGTGATTGAAGCTCACTCCGACCTCTGATTGTGATGGTGTCGATTGGATCCTGGCCCTAGATCTTCCCCGGATCCGACGGTTCTGATCTAATCGCCCTCCGCCTCCGCTGGGTCCCACTTCTTACATGCATTTCGTTGCATTTGTTTGCATTTCCATACGTTTTCGCCAAAGTCTAAGGTTTCAATATGTCTGATAGGTCAGCCCGCAGGTCAATCTCTGCCGTCGATCTTCATCTCTAGGCCTGAATCCAACGGTCTGTGCTGCATATTTACACCAAACCCTATTGTCCGCGCGTTTCACCACTCCACTGCATTTTCATCATTCTTTTACATAATAGCATTGTTTCCGCCACCGCCGCTCTACCATTTCGTTCACCCTGCATCCATTGCTCCGTCCACTATTTTCTTCATGAGTTTGCTGTGTTCCAGAGTTTCTAGAGGAAGAGGACCGCCGATGTTCAATGTACTACCTCAATGGCGAGCGACGTAGTCAGGATCAAATCTAATGAGCTAGTACCATCAAAAATTCAAGGAATGGGGCTGTCAGGACTTACATTAAAGGAAAGCGGAGTTCAAACGCCGAAAGTCCTGTTGGCGCCATTTAAAGATCGAGCTAACTCAACAGAGGCGGTAATGAAGCAGCGAGGAGTTTTAGTACAGAGCAGGGGGATTAGTGCACGTCAACGAAGATCTTGAGCTCTGAACCAGAGGTTTAAAGAGGCAAAGCATCATTTTGAAGACCCTGAGGATCGATCTGGAGATCCTGAACATCAATAAGAGGTAATATCAAGGTTTTCTTATCAGCAGAATGTTTTTCCATAAAGGACAGGTCTCCCATACAGTCTTTATTATGCGTCGTGTCCCTGAAGGAGTTTTACACCCCAGCTATAGTTCAAAACAATCTAACTTCTATGAGGCAGACCTCTCAGCAGTTTCTTTCATTCTGTTCAAATCACCCGGAGCACTACAGCCAAAAGGTCAAATCATATCCGAAGCAGATCTCTATTGCACCGGGGAGATGACAAAGATTAAATATACAGCATATCAAGCGGAATGGGCCTCACCCCTGCATTCATTGTTGTGTTTAAATGGAACATTTAAAATTCACCTACCTCCTCAGTCGGTCCTCTGTGTCTCTTCTGCTATAAAGCACAGAAGGATATCATTGTAATGGTTGTTGATGCATTATCAGTGAATTGCAAGCATTTTTGTCCCGAGCCAAGTTCTCTGTGTAATGATTGAATGATAGGCTGAGAAATATTATGTATTCAGGCTGAATGTAAAAGCTTTGGGCAGTGATGTACCTGATTCGTATTGTGTTTAACATGATAAGCATTTTTCATTGGATCCTGATCTACAGTAGTTGGTGAAGTTTCTCTCCTCTCTGCATTTATTTCCATTTCATTTCATGTTCTTCTGACTGGCATCTGAATGCATGACATAAGATTTACCCTTGTTAGGTACCTTATGTCCCAGCTCTCTCAGTCTTTAATGCTTTCTGCTCATATGTGTATCTGAATATTGTTTTTTAATTGACTAAACCAGTGTAGTGGATGACTATTGCCTGCTCTCTGATGTGCAAGTTAATAGAATCAATGTTCAGATGTTTTTGTTAAGATTTAATTGAAAGAGGTTAGGAACATTGGGAGGTGTAAAGCCTGTCGCTGCCTCTTCATAACCTACCCCTTCCATATAAACCTTTTCAAGATCCCTTGTGTTGCCTATGGTTTTGTCCAAGCAGGCCTGGAGTTAAATGACCTCTGGCTTGATAGATAGAATTAGATGGTTCTCCCCCCTTCATTCTCATTCCTTAATGTTCCATCCCACCAATCAGTCTTTGAGATCCAAAAGCTCTAGATGACTATCCCAATTGAAGCTTACACATTGAACATAAGTAAATCCTTTCTTGACTCCATTGCCCAATGGCCTTGATGTTCCCTGAGTTATCTATCCTTGCCTAGCTTCCTTCGTTACCCATCCTTGTCTTATGATGAAACCTTCCTTCCTGATTCTCAACAACCAAACTCAAACAATCAAACAAACAACCTTGAGCCTATAACTAGCCTAAAATCACAATTGAGAACTTCAAAGACATCTATCCTTTGATAATCATAGAGAGATCCCTCTCTGGACCTAGGAGGGCTAGATCCTAAGGTCTGAAAGTGGTTCTATGTTGTCTCATCTTTTGGTATTGCCAACCTTTCCAAAACATGGGAACCCCAACAGTAACACTAAAAGGAATATAATGAAAAATCAAGCTGGTCGTCCCAATTTGGGATCCAGGGGAAAATCTCTGTGTTTATCTGTTTTATGTTTTATGCTCTCGCTATTGTTTATTTTCTGTTATAAGATTCATGTGTAGATAATTTTTGTTCAGGGTTAAAACCTACATTTGGTATCAGAGATGTTTCGGCTTCAAGGCGATACCTTTGCTGCTGAGGGTTTTTTGCTTGGGCCTGAGGTAGACCCTGTTCAATGGGAGATCTGCGGGATCGATTCTTGTAGTGAAAGAAGATGGCAAGTGGCGAAAAGATAGAGATCGAGAAATTTAATGGTTATAGTTTTGAGTTGTGGAAGCTCGAGATGGAGGATCTGCTAGTGGATAAATATCAGTGGATCACGGTAGATCCAGGTACTAAACCAACGGCAATGTCAGATGAAGACTGGAAGAAACTGGATCGGAAGGCTAAGAGCACAATACGGTTGTGTGTCTCAGATTTAGTATTGTTGAATGTATCTGGGGAAGCTACGACGAATAATTTGTGGGAGAAACTTGGGACTTTGTACCAATCTAAGTCTCTGGTGAATAAGTTGTTCCTGCGAAAAAATCTGTATAACCTGAGGATGAAGGATGGAGACTCGGTGATAGAGCATCTGAACGCCTTCAATATTGTGGTAAGTCAGTTGTCATCTGTTGATATTAAAATATTAGATGAAGATAAGTGCATCATTTTGTTCTATTCTCTACCAGACTCGTGGGACAGTCTGGTTATTGCAATAGGTAGCAATACAACTACCTTGAATTTTGATGACATTGTCTCAGCCTTGCTATCAGAGGAAATGAGACGGAGAAATATGGAGGGTCAAAATGAAGATGCCTTATCTGTACGAGGAAGATCCCAAAACAGAAACAAGAATAAGGTTTTGAGTGGGAGATCTAAATCTAGAGGGAGATCTAAATCTCCTAGAAATTTTGTAAAGGTATGCTGGAAATGCGGAAAGGAAGGACACTACAAAAAGGAATGCAGATCTAAAGCTCCTGAGAAAGGAAAGGGATCTGATGAAGCTCCTTCTGCAGAGGCAAAAACCACCTCGGACGAAGGTGGGGATGTGTATTTGGCTTCTTCTTCAAATACACATGTAGATCATGAGTCATGGTTGATTGACTCAGGTGCATCCTTTCACTTCACTCCCCATAGGGAGTGGTTCTGCGAATATGAGAAATATGATGGTGGTGATGTCTTCCTAGGGGATGATAGGAAGGCCAGAATCGTCGGACGTGGAAAGGTCAAGCTGAAGCTGCAAGGTGGAAGGATTAGAACACTTTCTGGTGTTCTGCATATTCCTGCATTGGCCAGAAATATGATTTCTGTATGCAAGATGGATGATGCAGGTGTAAAAACATTGTTCAAGAAAGATGCCTACAAGATGGCTCGGGGAGCACTAGTATTAATGTGGGGAGTTTGGATTGGAACTCTCTACAAGCTAAAAGGTAGCACTGTTATTGATGGGTGTAACAGTTCTGTGGTTCCTGATAGAGGAGCAGAAAGACTAGCTGTCTCTGGAGAAAAGACCATGCTATGGCATCAAAGGCTTGGACATATTGGAGAGAAGGGCCTCCGGATACTACATAGAAATGGTATGGTAGAAGGTATGTCTAATTGCTCTCTGGATTTTGATTTCTGTGAATGTTGTGTATATGGGAAGTAGAATCGAGTGAGTTTTCCTTCTGGTGCTAAGAGGGCGAACAAGATATTAGAACTTGTGCACAGTGATGTGTTTGGACCTGTGTCAGTTCCAACACTGGGAAAGTATGTGTACTATGTTTCATTCATAGATGACTTCTCAAGGAATACATGGATATATTTCTTGAGGAAGAAATCTGAAGTCTTTGACAAATTTAAAGAATTTAAGGCTCTGGTGGAAAACCAGACAGAGAAGAAGATAAATATGCTGAGGACAGATAGGTGGGGAGTTCTGCAAGAAGGAATTTGAAGAGTTCTGTAAGAAGTGTGGAATAGCACGTCAAAATACTACTCCATACACACCTCAGCAAAATGGAGTTGCAGAAAGAATGAATAGAATGTTGATGGAAAAGGCCAGAAGCATGCTCAGTGGTACCGGGTTAGGACAAGAATTCTGGGCAGAGGCAGTGGAGACTGCATGTTACTTAGTTAACAAATCACCTTCATCAACGTTGGAGGATAAGACTCCACATGAGGTATGGAATGGTAAGAAACCCTCTCTTTCAAATCTAAGGGTATTTGGATGTGATGCATATGTACATGTTCCAAAGGAGAAAAGGACCAAGTTGGATAATAAATCTGAAAGGTGCATCTTTATTGGGTATAAGGATGGTTTAAAGGGTTACAAGCTTTGGAAACCAGAAACAAGGAAGGTTGTGTACAACCGAGATGTCGTGTTTAGAGAGGTGAAATATGTTGTTACACATGAAGTCCTACCAAAGGAACCTGAGAAGATAGAGTTTGAGCTAAAGGAGGATGAATCAGACTCTACAGCAGAAGAAGATTCAGAAGAGGAAGAGCCACAAACTCCAGCTTTGAGAAGATCAGTTCGGGAAAGAAGGCAACCATAAAGGTATAGTCCATCTGCTTTCTGTTCAGGTTTTGCCTTAACTATAACTGATGATGAACCCAGAACTGTCAGGGAGGCAGTAGATTCAGAGGATGGAAAACTTTGGAAGGATGCCATGGTTGATGAAATGGCATCCTTGCACAAAAATGAGGCATGGGATCTGGTGGAGTTGCCGGCTGGAAGGAAGCCCATCGGGAGCAAATGGGTGTTTAAAAAGAAGATGAATGTAGAAGGCAAGGTGGAGAAATACAAAGCTCGGTTGGTAGCAAAAGGTTATTCCCAGGTGCCGGGAATTAATTTTGGTGATATTTTTTCTCCTGTTGCCAAAGTTACTTCTATTAGATTACTTTTATCTGTTGCTGCTGCATTTGATTTTGAGATAGAACAGATGGATGTGAAGACAACATTTCTTCACGGGGATCTAGAAGAGGAGATCTACATGAAGCAACCTGAAGGCTTTATGGTGAAGGGTAAGAAAGAACCGGTATGCAGGTTGAAGAAGTCTCTGTATGGGTTAAAACAGTCACCAAGGATGTGGTATCAGAAATTTGATACCTATATACGGGGACTTGGCTTCACCAGAAGCAAGGAGGATCACTGTGTTTATTTTAAATTAATTGGTGACCATGTTATTTATTTGGTCTTCTATGTGGATGATATGTTGTTGATTAGAAATGACAAAGAAATTATCCAAGATTTGAAGACCCAATTGTTCTCCAAATTCGACATGAAGGATCTTGGTGCTGCAAACTATATTTTGGGCATGGAAATTAAGAGAGATCAAGCAAAGAGGAAGCTCTGGTTAAACTAGAGGAAGTATGTCGAGACTATATTGCAAAGGCTCAATATGCAGGATAGTAAACTGGTGAGTGTTCCTATTCCTGTAGGTGCAAAGCTGTCTGTTGAACAGTGTCCCAAGACACAAGAAGAAAAGGAGGATATGTCCTGTGTTCCATATCCAAGTGTAGTGGGTAGCCTGATGTATGCAATGGTCTATACTAGACCAGACATTGCACATGCAGTGGGAGTATTGAGCAGGTTTATTTCAAACCCAGGGAAGGAGCATTGGACAACACTGAAGCGGGTTTTCAGATATTTACGTGGAACTAGTGATTATGGCTTGTGCTACCAGGGAAGACCAAGATTGGAAATAATATTGGACATTCATGGTTTTGTTGATGCAGACTGGGCTAGAGATATGGACCAAAGAATATCTACAAGTGGGTATGTGTTTAGCATATTTGGAGGTGCAGTGAGTTGGATGAGTAAAAGACAGTCTGTAGTGGCACTTTCAACTACAGAGGAAGAATACATAGCAGCCACTCAGGCAAGCAAGGAAGCAGTTTGGTTGCAGATATTATGTTCAAGTATGGGGTTGGTACAGCAAGCTATAAGGATAGAATGTTATAGCCAAAGTGCAATTTTCTTGGCTAAGAACCCTGCTTATCATTCAAATACAAAGCACATTGATGTTCAATATCACTTTGTTAGAGATATGGTTAAGGCTAAAATGGTGTTGCTAGTAAAGGTGGACACTTTGAAGAATGTTGCAGATGTATTGATGAAGTTTGTGAGCACTCAGAAGTTCTCTTGGAGTAGAGAAACAATGGGTGTTGAAGAATTGACCCAATGACTAAGCTCTCCTGTGGCCCCCTGTGGAAAGAAAACAAAAAGTGGGAGAATGTTGGGTATGTGTTATATTCTTTCCATGACTAGCTCCACGCGCTGTACATTGCGTCAGGCATAGTAGGGGGGTCATAGGGGGGGCGGTAGCCCCCCCTGTCAGGGTCCAGGGCAGCGCCCTAACGAAATTTTTTTTGGTATGCGGTCCCACTCATAAGCGGACCCACCCATGTTTTGTGCATGAGTTTGCACATGGTTTTTGGGGTACGATGGTTTTCGACCCCTGCTATTTTGTAGATCTAGTCAAGGGAACTACGATTATGTTCTAATCCAGGGTTAATGTATTGGAGTTTATGTATGCTTCAGCATGTATATATATGTGTTGTAACACTAGAAGGAATATAATGAAACATCAAGCTGGTCGTCCCAATTTGGGATCCAAGGGAAAATCTCTGTGTTTATCTATTTTATGTTTTATGCTCTCGCTATTGTTTATTTTCTGTTATAAGATTCGTGTGTAGATAATTTCTTTTCAGGGTTAAAACCTACAACACCTGTGACTACTTATGTTATGAACCTAAATTCTAGTGTAGGACCTCCTCCATTTGTGTTGGCCTTTATCATAGACCTTTCATCCTACTAACAACTACAATATAGGGTCTCAACCCTCTCTACTAATTCAAAATTTGATGTGGCCTTCACACATAAGCACAACTCAAATAACATGCCAAAATTCTCATGAGCTTCCTCTCTGGAGCTCGATCTGCCATAAGAGAACCAAAAATATGCCATCCTACTTCCTATCTCTAACCCTTCAAGGTATGTAACATTCTTGTGTGCCCTCACATGATGGTATTTGTCTTGGTTGATAATCATGGCCTCCCTTTAGCACCCCTTACTCAACCTAATTTATGACTACATCTCTCCTGGCCTCCTTGATCAAATTAGCTCCTTCTCACTTGATGTTCTTTCCCTTGTACTAATGCCTCCTTAAATATATTTTCGTATCTAGGCCTCTTAAGAACCCTCTAGAACTTATGGTATTTATCCAATTAGACCTTAGGAAATATTATGTTTCCTTTTCAATTTTATTTTATATTGTAAACCCCATATTGGGTCCAAAACCCCTTCGCTTGGGCTCTTTGTCGACAAATCCTTTTCTGACGAAACTCACACAAACCCATGTCACTAGGCTTGTGGAGTACCTCCCAAGCTACACAATTCAACAACATAGTTTAGTTGTAGTAATCATAACTTGGTCAAGCTCTTGTAGTCAAGCGAGGACTTTGTTAGGTTCCCAAGTTACAAATTAAGTAAGGGTAGTTGTGAGGGCATGATAACTAGGGAGGGTTAGGGAATTCCAAGGAATTAAAAGGTTTTCTAACACATGTCGGATAATTTCAATGCATGTTGGGAAGTGTTAAGGACTGCTAATGCATCACAAGGGAGAACTATGTCAAAGTGCATGGAAACGAAAATATAAGAGTGTGTGATAGGGAGTGCTATTTAATTCAAGTGTGCCAAGGATGAAGTGTGTTATAAGAAGTTCATAATATGATCTCCAAGAGGCCAACCTACGATTGTGATAAGGGGTTCGACAAAGACGTTTTAGACAATGGGTGACTTTTTGTTGGCAAAAACACTATTTTTCCTTTATCTATTAGTTTTGCATGACATGCGGCACACTTTGGCCGAATTCTTATGTTTTAAACTATTTTATAAAATCTCATATTGTACATTGTTGCATATAATTTTTTGTGGAACTGAGCTTGTGCCAACTTGTATCTCGTGTGTCTTCTGTATCTTGCGGTTCATGAAAACTCTTAGTTAATGCTCTACTATTTATATGAAATGGACATGCATGTGAAATATTTCCTACGTAAGTTATATTGTTGCTTAGTTTTTTTATGGCCATGTCTAGATGTGATCACTGTCCTAGTAAGTTATTAAGTGGGACAAGTTCAACTTGGACATGAGTGGCCTAAAATTATGTATAGGCACTTCTTAGGTGAACAAGGCATAATCTACTTGAATTAGGTGCAATTGGTCAAGTTTTTGTGGCTGAAGCAGGGAAGTGTCACATGAACTAGAGTTGCTAAGGACTTGATTCGGTTCCCAAGTCGTGAAAAAATGTAAGGCCAGTTGTGAGGGAATGAGTGCCAAGGCATGCTAGGGAATATTAACATGTGCCATATAGTTTGAAGGCATGTCAAATATGCTAAGATGTTTCAAGTGCTAAGACATGCCAAAATGTGCAATGGTGTGACAATATGTGCCATGGACTATCAAGGAAAAAAAATGGAGAAATAAGTTAAACTACAAGGAAATGAACCTATAAGAGGGTTAATAAGTCACCAATTTACCTTTTCCAGGAAGGGAATCCTAGGCACACCAACACTAGGTGGAAATAGGTGCCATGTTCCAAGTGTTAGTGCATTCTAAGTGCCAAATCATCCTTTGTTACTTCTCATATACTTTTCAATAATTGATCTCACATAAATTTAATATTAAACTATACCAAAGCATACCAAGGCATCTTATTGAATTCTAGACATGTTAATATTTTCCAAGCAGCAAAACATGCTAAGTGCCAATGTGTGTTAGAGAGTGATACACATGTTATGAAGTGGGAGGGCATGTCAAAGAGTGATAAAGTGTGACATAGTGTGCTAATGCATGCCGAGGAGTTTTATGGAGGACTAGGGAAACATAAGGGAGTTCTAAGTCAAAATGCGGAGAAGTGAATGAATCTGAGGGTGTGTGAGGAAGTGGAAATGAGTGCTCGCTATCTTACCAAGGAGGGAGTGAAAATTTATTTTAAGCACTAGTAAGGCATGCTAGGGAATATCAGGGCATGTCAATAAGTGCCAAAGTGTGCCAGGGAGTTTTAGTGTGTGTTAACATGTGCCGAATAGTTCCAAGACAAGCAAGATGCTAAGGCATGCTAGGATGTGTAGGGTGCTAGGGTATGCCAATACATGCCAAGTATTATCAAGGAAACAAAAATAAGAACCAATCTAAAATTAAAGGAAATGAACACATAAGAGGGTTAATAAGTCAAGGCTTTATCTTTTTCAAAAGGGGCATGCTAGGCACACTAATAATAGGTTCCAATACATGCCAAGTTCCAATGTGTGCCAAGTGCTCATGTATTTTAATGCATGCCAAAGTGTTGTAGGGCATGCTATGGACTACAAGGCATGCCAACACATGCTAGGAGTGTGTTATGTTATGATCAGGCCTACAAACATGTGCTTGTGTGTCCTAGTCATGGAAAGATGCTCTAGGTACAAAGATGTTCTAAGAAATTCTTGGTGCCAAGGAATGTTAGTGTGTTCCAAATCATGTTAAGATGTTCCAAGAGTTTTGAGGAGTTTTATATATCTCTCATTAATAGAATTAACAAATCTTGATTATGTATTGAATAATATAGTTTTTGCACACACTAGTGGAACTTTATCTAGATGGAATTTCTTATATAATAAACCTAATAGACATGAATCATGTATTGACTCATACGAAAAATATATTTTGATTACTTGAGGGAAATTATACACATTAATTACTTCTTAACAAATTGACTGAATATAACCACTATATGGCCTTGGACACATAATGAAAAAAGACTCCACAACAATGGCAAAAAATATAGTAACATGCACATAGTGTCATCAAAAACTGATTGGAATTATCAATGATGACGAACATTTTTCGACCGTCACCAAAAGTAATAAAAACAAGAATTGGTGAGGGTCAATAAAACATCATCACTAGAAATGTCACCAAAGAGAGAATTAGTGACGGGCCTTTACAAACCTCACAAAAAGTGTCACTTAAAATGGCTTTAGTGAAAAACCTTAAAGGACTGTCACTATATGCATTTACAACAATGATTTTTTAAGGACCATCACCATATGTGACATTGGTGATGGACCTTAAAGATTTTTCATAGGCATGACCCTCACCAATGTCATTTTTTTCTTGTAGTGTGTATGACATTATCCCCAAGTATTATATCTTAAAATGATACCCTCTTTGGTCTACTAGTGAAGTAGTTCATAGTGAGGCTTAGAGTGCAAGAAAAAGTCCATGGAAACCATCCAAAAAATGTAGTTTTCCTCTTCAATGTGCTTAGTACACTTGTAATAGTCCAAATTTTCCATCTTCTAATTGGAATATTAGAGTTCTTACTTTTCTTATTTAGTTAAGTAAATAAAAGGGTTGAGGGACCCATAAACCCAGTAGATGAATAAAATCCACTTTTATAGTGTGAATGTGGGTTAGTTGAGTAGTGGAGTAGCATTATGGAGTAATGGAGTAGCTTATTGATGAAAGAAGAGTGGAGGTCATGGAGAAATAATAATGAAGTGATGGAGGAATTGGTACATTAAATGCACACATGATGGAGATAGTGAAGGAATAAATACAATATGATGGATATAGTGGAGGAATAAATGCACACATGATGGAGGGAGTGGAGAGTAATTGTTGCAGTGCTATAAATCATGGATGAAAACAAAATATTTATGGAGGCTAGTGGCCACATGTGCAGCGTAGTTATGAGGTGGGCCAAGGCTAGGGAAGGCTCACAACCATAAAAGGAAGATGAGGGAAATAGAGGAAGGGGTGTTTGGATTTTTATTGTTGAGTGTCGTAAGATAGTTCTTTGCACGCTTCAATTATTTAGTTAAGGTTGTTGTGTTGTTTAGCACCGAGTGTCTTTGAGAGGAGATCCCATGCTTACCCATGGGGGCCTTCAAGTTCCTACTCTGGGAAAGTTTTATTTGGCAACATTAATCATTTGGAAATCAGTGTCATTTTCGACCACTCTCATCTGGACTCCCAACTATAGGAATTATGCATTCTGAACTAGAGTTTGAGAGTTAGAAGTTTGTTCTCAGTACTTCAGATGGGAAACCCGTGGAGGGATATTCCCTTCACACTATGGGTCCATTGTAGTCTTCTGTGACTTTCCTTGACATATCCAGCATCAGGCCCTCTTTCTATTCTCCTACGCAACAACATTTCCTCCGAAAATTGTGTAATTCTGTAGTGAGGGTTTGAGGAGAAGATGAAGTTCAAATCAACTCAAATTGGAATCCTATGAGGGATTAATCCATCACACTGGGGATCACTTCAGAATCCTGGGATCATAATTGTATTATCTTTCAATAGGATACATCAACATCCCTCCTAGACATCACAGTATTTTCTAGCAGTTGTGCACGCAACAACTTCATATTCAGTGGACAAGCTAGAACTCAAGTTTTGATCTTGGGAATCGGGAGAAGGGACCAGCCCTTCATTTAGTGAGTTGAGTGGGTTCTATTTTAGTAGATAAATCATTTCGTCAGCCCCAAATTAGTATTTTTCTCTAGGGAGTGCGTCACTCAGCCAGCAAGGGTGTAGTTGCAACCCAAAAGGGGCCGAAATTTGAAACTCAAAATTGGGCCAAAAAATTTATGGGTTCTTCTAGGTATTTTGCGTAGAATTTATGGTTAAAATTCCAGATCTTTGGGAGCACTCCCAAATTCTCTTGCACATATATATTATTCCTAGCAACAATAGTTTCCAACAACAACAGTTTATACTTTCTAGTGCTAAGTTTCATTAATGTATTTCAACCATTTTGTGGCTTGAGTGCATTCCTTTTAGAGCACTGTGTATTTACATTATTGTTTGTACATAATGATATGGCTCGACTATTTCTACTCATGGTTATGATTTCTTAATGTAATTTCCAGTTACAACATATTTCCGGCATTTTCCAGATATTAGTGCTATATTCCTGTTTTTATTTATTTGGAATTTTGTAGATGTCCTATATTCCTATATTTTCCATTTTAAAATATTACAGTGGTATTATAGCATGATATTTTGTTAAGCTTATGGGCATTCATGACATCAGAAGAATAAGAAGAAGAAGAAGAAAAAGAGGAAGTCTACAATGGAGGAAGGATTGAGTTTTTCCACACTTCTCTTTAAATTTATGCAGGATCACACTATGGAGATCAAAGAAATGATAAGGGAAAGGAAAAAGGAAACCTCAAGAGGGTTTTAGAATGGATAAGGTCTGAGCACTTCCTATCAGCATTATAAGAAACCGACGATGCAGAAAGTTCCACAACGCCCTACTATGCCCACTTTCCTTGGAGAAGGAAATGAATGGCATGAAGATGGAGGATATTTGGAGCATGAAACTCTCAATGATTATCTTGCAGAGTATAGATCTCAATACAAGGCATTGAAAGAGAATATGAATTTCCAGTAGTTTTTCCATATTAAAGAGAACTAGAAACCCCAGAGCAGCAATAGAAGAAGAGGGCATATGCATAATAGATTCTTTCTACCTACATTTGATGGGTCCTCAAAAATCACAACAAAAGCTTGGATGGTGATGTTAGATGAATTTTTCTAGCTACATAAAGTAGAAGAAGTAGAGGTTTTTTAGATTACAATGCTACACCTTGAGGGTGAAGCAAATGACTGGTGGTTCGGCAGATTGAAACATGCAAGGGTGACTAGGGATGCAGATTTCACTCGAAGATTGATAGAGAGGGTTGATAGAAGAAACCCAGAGGAAAATTCCATTAAGATATTCTCATACAATAAAGATAAAGTGTATGAGGAGAAGAATGCAGATGTCAGCGCAGATATACTAGGAGGAGAGAAACTACCACCACCACCAACTGCATTTGAGGTAATTGCATCAGCGGAAGGATAAAATGCATCTTTGCAAGATGGTCCTTAGAATTTGACATTGAGAGTCCCAGGCATGATTCAGGAGGTGCATGAGGAAGAGGAACCAAATACCAGCTATTGGAGTCCTTTGATTTGGCTGATTGGAAAACAAAGTGATAAGGCAACATTCAAACCAAGCTTTAGAGCTCTAGGATCTAGCCCTCCTAGTCTCAGAGAGGGATCTCTCAATATGTTTGTAAGGATAGAGCTTGATGCTTTTAAGGGTTGATTTTAGGATAGTTATTAAGTGCAAGTTTTTTTTTTTGGGTTTGGTTGGTTGGACATGAATGATCTAGGAAACATAGATAGAAAGGGGAAATATCAAAACAATTGGGCAAAGGAGTCAAGAAGAAGTGATAACAAGCTCAATCAATGGATATGGGATATCAAAGGACAAATCTAACTTGGCCAGTGGATCTTGGGTTTGGTGGATGAAATGAAATGGACATTAAGGATTTAGAAGGAGAAGTATAACTAAGGGCAGTTAATAATACTTAATTATATGTACTTCTCAAACAAATGTACTTAAAACATTATCTAAACATGAAGAGGCATTCGATAGATTGGGCTAACCATAAATTCTACAAACCTCACTTCAGCAAATAACAATTTCAAGAAAAAAAAATTCAAATGAAACCTAGGACTCGAGGAATGCTCTATTTCATCAAAAGATTTCACTAGCAAGGATTTAGAAAACATATAAGATTCACAAATAACTGCATCCATAGAAGAGGGAATGTCTAAACATCTAATATGGAAATTATAAAGACCTTCAAAACAATTATCTCAACAAGAACAAAGGGTATGATCAAAACAGACCTCTTTGGCAGACTGTAAACAATGGTACTTAAAGGGAGACTTCAGAAATAGTTTTCAAATGGCAGCAAGTAAGCAAGGAAAACCATAAATCATTCTTGAGACCAACTGTTTGAACTATTTCTGAAATAAACAAGCATAAGGGTTTAAGAGAGCAATTAAGAATTCTCTAGAATTCCTCAGCAGAGGAAAACATAAAACAGTGGAGAGTAAACAGGTCTAAAGTGCTTCTAGGAGACATTTCTTAGCATAAAATTTTTACTCTACTGTAGAAAGGAATGATGAAACAGAATGGAAAACATAAAAAAACATTACAGGATTAGAATACATCACCAACAGCCATGCTCAGGGATCCAATGATAGAGCCTTCTCATTAACAAAGCATGTAAAAACATCATCAATCTTCCAATACTTCAATTTCTTCTTAATATTTCGCCATAATATGTAAAACTTCAAAGAGTTTGAATGCCAGCAACCAACCCCTAACAAAGAGCTCCTCGTAGAGTATTTATGGAAGAATGAGGAGGTGGAACTCTTTTTAGGGTTCAAAATGTTATTAATTACAAAGTAAATGCATTCCTAGCCTTGAAAACTATGCAAGGCCTAAGGTAGGAATGAGTTGCACTACTTCTCTATTTAATAACTCTCTATTTACTTCTTGAGGATAACTTAGGTGAAAAGAGTGGGTTTTAAGGCTTTCCCATGTCTTAAAATAACTGTTATGATAGTCAAAAGATGTTCTATCAGTGTGATAACTATCAAAGTGTCTTTGTAGGTGAAAATCAGGCTACAGATGGCTTTAGATATTTTGATGAATTAAATGCTCTGTCCTAATGTGTTCGAGGCTGCTTTAGCCTAATATTTCCTTTAATTTCATCATCAAATTGTGTTAAGGCCTGATCTCACTTTTTTCCTTCATAATTTCACTATACTGTCTTTATATATAATATTCATGGTTTAAGTCTTTTAATCTTTCATGCTTTTGACTTAACCTTTAAACTTTAATCTCTCTGATACTCTTCACTATTTCTTCCATTTTGATAGTGCACAGGTGGCTTTCTGCGCTGGAAGGTTTTGAATGAATGGTCGATGCTCATGACACATTACCTTAAACATGGAATAAACCCTTTCTTATCCCTTTTCTGCATTGTTTTGAGCCTTCGAAGATCATCATCCTCGGCACTTTGTCACTTTTATTGACTGTGGGAGACCTTTCACATTGACCTGCCATTAAAACCTACAAATAAACATTAAAAAAATTATGAAAACCTGCATTGGGGGTTTAAACTACTTCAAAGGCTCGATGGAAAGCAGAGGAGCTGTGGGGTGGAGGGTGCTTGCTGCAAGGAGGTTCTATGGCGAAGAGAAAAGAACCAGGGTTTAAAACAGAGTTTTAATGTGAAGGAAGCATTGGTGGTTTCGAGAAAACCGTGAATGGTTTTTGCGTGAGGCCTAGGTGGTAAGTGGCATTGGTCTGGGGGAACGCGATAAGGTTTAGGGGTTGACATGTGTCCCCCTAAAACCGCCTATTTTGCATTCAAATTACACGCTGTGGGTGTGTGGGTGGAATGGGTGTGAAATGATGCATTAACTATTCGATCTGCGAACTGCAGATCTACGGTGGATGTTTAGTGTGGGGGGGAGAAAATATTCATGGGAGGAGAATGGTGGGTCCTAACGAGGACGTCAGCCTTTGTCGTGTAGTGAAAGGATTTTAATCAGCAGGGTGAAATGGTGGCCATTAGATATGAATAGATCAACGGTGGAGACTAACTGCGAGGGGAATGGGGGTACACATTGATCTCAGGGTTGGGTGCCTCTACAGTGAATGGGAAATGGGGAAAAATTCTGACCATTGGATCAGGAGAAGATCGATGGTGGATTTCGAGGGTGCAGGGAGACTGGGGAGTGCAGGCCACTTTGGTCCGGTGCCACCACAGTGAACTTGTGCCGTAGATATGGGTTAATCAGATTGTGAGGATTGTATCAGGGAGATACACATTGCGGAGAGAAGGGAAGGTGGAATGGAAGATTGTGATGGCTGATGGAGTGCGGACCGTCGGATGGAAGTAGATCGATGGTTAGGATTCCATCGCTGGAAAGTCTATCGGGGGTGAGACATTAGCGAGTAAAGTAGAATCGAGAGGCTGCGATATGCGATAGCCAATGGGGCTTAAAGCATGGTCACAGGATCAGGTCATATGGCAGAAAAGGGGCTAGGAACTTAAGCCCATAGAAGCTTAAGGCTTTTTATATGAAATGGTTAGATTTTAAAGGCTGAAATGGGTTTTTTGAGGTTTTAGAGGGTTTCGATAAAGGGAAAAAGATGTTCAAGAAAAAAATAAATATGATTTATAAGGTCTTAAGGGGTTTTGATGGGGAATGAATGGTAAATGAAGGTCATAGAGGGGAAAAAGGAGAAATGATGGACATGGAGGCTTGAAATAGTCTTTTTGAATTAGCAGGGTTTCTTTGAAGATTTTGAAGTGAAAGCATTAGTGAAGGTAGGTTTCCTTGGATAGAGAGAACAACCAGGCTTCAAGGACTAACATATTAGCTTGAAATTATTTCTTGAAGGCTACAAAATAATTCTAGCCATCATTATGTATAATAGAAACTATAGATGGCTAACACCAACATCGTTACAATAGTAGAGGAGCAACTATCACCATCACCAACAGTTGGAGAAGAAATTGCACCGATTGGAGGAACTCTTGTAGCTTTGCAAGATGTTCCAAATCATCAGTTGATCCAAGGTATGAAAACATTTCCACCCCATATTATTTCAACACCTCATATTGAGATTTATGGGGTCATGGAATCATGGAAATTTCATGACCAAGGGTTAGAGAACATTACTGATTTGGAGCAACAGACTATCATTGCGTAGAAGACCATTGACTGGTTCAACGAGAAGATGTATAGCTATCCTATTTTGACATTGTTGAGCTGCACACAACATTTTATGTTGGAGTGTAGAGTTTCTAAGAGTGGGATTAGCATAGTACTAATGCAGGGACGCTATAAAATAAATTTCTAGAACCAGAAGTTACTATCGCATGAGATGTCATATTCTATTTATGACAAAGAGATATTGGCCATTATGCAAGCATTGGTCAAATATTGGAAATTTTTGATTGACTGTAGATTTCGGGTGAAGACTAACCACCATAGTCTCCGACACCTTTCTGAGAAGGAGTAGTAGTTACAAAAGAGGCAGCAATGGTGGATCATTACAGTGTAGGATTATGAGTTCAGCATTGTGTATAGAGAGGGCCATGAGACAATAGATGCACTATCATGGAGATCAACAACAATGTCACTAAGGAGCAATGATTACTTGAGGGCCCAGTTATTATTTGAGAATTCCAATGACCGCTTCACTTATGGACCATTGGATGGGGACATGGTAGATGGTAGAAATCATGTAATGGATAACATCTTCCATTATCAGGATAGAGCCTTCTTGATGAGCACCTCATAGCTAAAAGAGAAGTTTCTACATGCAACATATTCAGAACCTCATAGGGTCTATCGGGCAATCGATGAGAGGTTCTCATGGAGAGACCTCAAGGAGTATGCACTTCGAAACATCATGGAGTGCAAATATTTTCATCAGATTGTGGAGGATGGTATTCCTGACTTCGATCCATTGTCAGGGTATGCACATTGCTTGGAAATTTTCACACAGTACATCTCTTCACCTGTGACTGTATTATCTTTCTGGGCTGTCTTCATCCTCCATGGTCTTCCCAAGGCCATATATAGTGATGGGGGTATTTATTGTATGAGAAGTGTGTTTACTCAACTTACTATTCCTAAATTGATGTCATAAATTGTCAACCAGTGCTAGTAAACTGTTGAAGTGAGGTGCACTATATGTGCCTAGGTATCTTCTTCCTTCTTCGTTCTGTTTAGTGTTTTTCTTTTTTAGTGTTTTTCGTTTTGTGTTTTTATGCTAAGAGGAAAAGAACTAAATTGTTGGCAAAGAGAAGTTATTGATCACACTAAAACAAAACAAAACCTACTCTAAATTATGTATGGCACTTAAGAATAGAAAATGCTAATTCACAGATTGTAAAGCTTGACAAGAAAAATAACTCATAACATTAAACTCAGTCCAATTCATTTCATTAGAGGTATGTTGGAACAACTTGAGAAAAGGATAAGTTTGATGTAATGAATTTTTCTATAGTAAACAACAACTTACAATATCACAGAGAAAATCTCATCCATAGTTATGAATTTGTTGGAACATTTTGAGAAACGATTATCTGCAACATAGTAAGGAACCCTATGCTAAAATGACTTATGACACTAAAATTAACCCATTTTGACACTCAAAATGTTACTATTAAGCCTCATTCAAGGGTTAGAGATCTCTTGGAATAGCTTTGGAAAAAGGTTGTTTGTAAAATTATGAGAAATTGCAGAACAGTCAAGAACCCAAAATGATATAAATAATTATTTTCCATATGATAATGATGTGTTATAAGAGATTAAGAACTAGAGCAGCTTGTAAAATAATTAGGGTATTTTAAGTCTAATTAACAGAACCAGAACTAGAATGCAATTATCTAATAAAACTTGAAATATAATGAACAAAACTGAACTAAAATGCAATTAACCTCTGAAGTACTACAACTCTATCTCATTCATGTGTTAGTGATATATTGGAAAAATTCATGAGAACAGGATTGACTGTAATATTCAATTTAAATAGACATAAAACATGATTCTCAGAAAACTGCCTAAACTAAGAATAAACAGAGTTAAAAATCACTTATCTAGAAAATATGCACAAAGCCTCTTAGACAGTAGGGGCCCTCTACCATTAGATTAGCACATGAATCCTTAACTCCTTAACATTGGCTCAAATCATGCATCAAAATTTTACTTCTTTAATTAAAGGAAAAAAACGCTCAGAAACAGAGTATCACAGTCTTTTGAGAACTTAACAACAAAACATCAACTAACTAACTGTCTCTCGGTTCCCTGAGTTATTCTTATAAGCAAAATACATAACTGTCATTGAGTAGAAATAGACATAAGTGTATTTTTAAATCAAAATTGAATTAGAACCCCTGTTGATGACTCATACTTTGCTGAAGACATCTGCAGAGTCCTTGTCCTTGTAGAAGTCTACTTCTTTGTTTTGGCTTCCTCCACATGCATAACCACTTGCAGATTTTTTCTCAGACTTCGTAGAGGGCAAGGAATGATGTAGGAGAGTTCTGGAATTTAACCATATGCATTTTTCCTTGAAATGACACCTGTAACCTATGTGAACATAAATATGGCTGCGGAATATGTGACTAGCTACAGAATGGCTCCATTCTGTAGCTAAGTTTGATAAAAAAACACTATGACAACAAAACCACAAAAGTTTAGTAAATCAATCATTGCATGCATTCTTAAAGTAACTTTAATCACTCCTATTGATCTTTTAAGCCTATAAATAATAAAGGAAAAATGGAATGAAGTGAAATTTGGTGAAAGGAAAGGACATCTTTGGGGCTCAACATACCCACACTGCAAAGCTTTTGCATGTCCTCATGCAATTAATCCATGTATTCTGAACCTTCTGCTAGGACATCTAACTTCCTTTTTCTGCTTTGCTTGGTGTTCAATGGCATCCTAAGCTTCTTATGACCAATTTGAACCATAGATTTATAAGTGCCCTGCTCAACTTTTTGTTTTTCTTCTTTAGATTTTCACTAGCCTTGTACAATTTTTCCATTTTCAGAGAGAGAGTTGTGTTCATATCACTTTCGAGCTTGATTTTCTCCCTTAAAATTTCATTTTAATTTTTTATATGCCTATTAAGTATTTCCAATTCATATTTATCTCTTCTCAGCACTTCAATTGGAGATTCTTGTGTGCTGGGAGTTTTTCCTCTGCTTTCTGAGGCTCTCTTTTCTAATGACTCAACATAACTATAGATTTGTTGTTGGGATAGGTCTACCTCCGAAGTTCCTCCATCAAGATATTCTTCGTACTAGTACTGAGGAGATATGTCAGTTGGTTTCTCTTCATGTTCAATATCTATGATTCCTATTTTCTTAACTCCAGTCCTCTTCAATATGCCTCTAAGCCTATGGCTTCTTCTTAGTTTAGACGGTCCCTCACCTCTCTCCTTAGCATAATTTCTTATTATCTTCTCCTTTTTAAGTTGTTTCTTGATTTCAGCCAATTTTTTAGAGATGATCTCCTCACTGTCTTCTTGTATGGATTTACCAGTTTTAATTTCAATAGATTTGGAAATTTTTCCTCTCCTGCTTCTTCTTACAAGTTTTCCTTCAGATGGTGTTTCTTTAGGTTCTTCAAAATGATTCCTCAAGAGGAACTGATCCCAACTGTCTCCCACCTTTTTTAAATTATTCTTGATTAAGATTTTAACTAGGCCATGGTGATATAGGGTGGTTTCCAAGAACCGAACCCTCTTTTGGACATTAGAAGCCATTCTCTTTAGGCTATGAAGTAAGAAAAAAGGTAAATTGATTTCTTCATCTAGGAAATGCATCATTAGTCGAATGTGATAGACATATAGGGTACCAAAACTTCCCTCACAAGGTATAAACTTTTGCATAATTAACAACATATTTTGCCATTAATTCTTTAAGGCTGAACTAGGAATGCCTCTCTTGAAAACTGAGATATCCATACCTAGTGTTTTTAGCATCTTCCTCCATGCTTCATTGTGAAATTCCTTTTTTTTGAACCATCGTTCACCTTGCCTTGGTAACTCTGCTGCTTCTACTATAAAGGATTCTGTGATAATGAACTTGACATCACCTATTTCAACTTCTGACCCGTTGAATGACCAGGCAAATGACTTGGTGACCTCTTTAGGAAACCCATTGAACTTCTCCAAAAATTGTAGCCATCCAACCTGCTGTAACATTTCTCTAATTTGTGGGTAACCTTCTAGATATTTGGTTTTGAGTGGTTCAGACCTTACAATGAGTCCCATGGCTTCTTTTCTCAATCTTCAATTTTCTGCTCCGTTACTGCTCTCCTATTCAAGGTAAAAATGGTTGTAGAAGGTTGTTTTCACCCCAAAGATGACTTCTCTATTTCCGCAGATAGGAATTGGCTATGCAAAAATGACATGAAGTGGATATGGAATGAGTGAAATACGATGAGGATAAATCATACGAATAAATGAGTTTGAGAGCTATCATGAAGTAAAATACCATGGAGAAATCCCATGAGGATTTCAAAATTATCACTGAATATTTCGGGTTAGTGACGTGAGCTAATAGTTCACTTCAAGTACTAACCGTTAATTTTTAATAAATGATGATTTGATATGGCGGAATGGAAGGAATTTGTCCAAGGATTTTATGATAGGCTTGATCAATACGAATAATCAAAATAACTTTATGAAACATATATATAACTTAACCATACTATAACTTTCATAATCTGTTATCATAATAATTTCACAATTTTACCTTAGCCCTTCTTTTGATTTTTTTTTTTTTTTTGCTTTTTCAATATGCTTGGTCTTTCCTTTGAAAATCATTGATCTTTCAGTCTTCATAATCCCTTTGATTTTTATTTTTGACACAGGTGTGCAGGATCAATTTTCTGCTGAACACGTGGTTGCTGGATAGTTGGCTGCAGAATATCTGGCTGCAGAATGTCTGGCTGCAGAATGTATGGCTGCAGAATGTATGGCTGCAGAAAGTACCTGTGAAAGCTTTGAAACATGGAATGAAATGATTTGAAATATGGATGAAATTAAGTATAATATGAAAATGGATCATGAACTATAATGGAATGAAACATGAACTAAGTGGAATATGATGGAATGAAATAGATCACAAATGCGAAGTGAAATGAAATATGAAAAGTGGCTTGCAAGTTATGATTTGTAATACTCAATTGCAGAAAGAGATCAATTTTGAAAATATAAAATGAAAATGAGATGGATCATGAAATGGATTGAATGAAGTATGGATGAATGGAGTGAATGGAATATGGATGAAGTGATATGTGATGAGGTGAAATGGATCATAAGTGAAATGTGATATGTAAAGTGGGCATGCACTTATGATTTTATGATAGTTGTTGCAGGAAAAGAACAATTTTGAAAAGCTAAAGTGTCAGAAGGATTCTGATTTTCACTTTATCTTTTCTGTATAAACATGCTAATCAATTATTAGTTTTCAATTTTACACTTTATTTTTTTTTTTCATCATATGATTTCAGAAAATACTATTAAGTTGATGAAGAATAAGGATTCTTCTTCATTAACTTCACATCACTGTTCTCTTGGAATCTCTTGACAAATTATTCTCTTGAAAGTAGCTTATGATACAGCTTCAATCTATGACCATTTACAAGAAAAATGACCTTCTCTTCATCTATTGTCCTGATTTTTATTGCTCCATTGTCAAAAAATTTCACAATTTCATATGGTCCAAGCCAACGTGTTTGGAATTTAACTTGAAAATCTTTGAACTTTGAATCAAACAAGAGGGTCCAACCACCTTCTTTGAATTTATTTTCCTTAATATACTTATCATGGCATCTAGTCCTTTGCTGTTGGACTATATTTGTTCTCTGGATTGCATCCTGTCTGATCTCATCCAATTCATTAATCTGCTCCAATCTATGCTTTTGTGCTTCTGTTAGTTCAAGTCCTAGATGGACTGCCATTTTAAAAGTTTGAATCTGAAACTCTATGCGAAACAAGACTTGTTTTCGATAAAGAATTTCATAAGGAATATGACCTTTTGTGCTTCTCCATGTAGTTCTATAGGCCCACAAGGCTTCAGGAAGCCTGTCTACCCAATCTCTTCTATGTAAATGAACAGTCTTTGTTAGGATCCCTTCAATGACCTTATTAGTAGATTCCACTTGACCATTTGCTTGTGGATAATAGGGAGTATATTTTCTGTGTCTGATTTTGTACCTCTCCACCATTTGTTCCACTAGCCTTTATGTGAATTGAGCTCCTTGATCTGTAATAGTTTCTCTTGGGACACCAAAACGAGTAAAAATATCCTCAAAAAGAAAATTAACTATAGATGCTTCAGTAGCAGAAATTAATGGCTTGGCCTCTACCCATTTGGTAACATAATCAGTGCAAACTAATATATATTTCTTTTGTCTTGATGGAGGACTAATAGGTCCTACAAAATCTAAAGCCCATTTCTCAAAAGGTTCAATATGAACCTGAGGCTGCAATGGCATTTCACCTGAAGGGGAAGGTTTCCCTACCCTTTGGCAACTGTCACACCTTTTGACATACTCTTTAGCATCGTTAAAAATGGATGGCCAATAATATCCCAAATGAAGGATCTTATAAGTTGTCCTTTTATCAGAAAAGTGTCCACCAAAAGGTTCATCATGACATGCCTTGAGGATCTCAAGCATCTCATCTTCTCGAACACATCTCCTAATGATAAA
Source organism: Pinus albicaulis (assembly GCA_034641835.2). Classification (NCBI taxonomy): domain Eukaryota; kingdom Viridiplantae; phylum Streptophyta; class Pinopsida; order Pinales; family Pinaceae; genus Pinus; species Pinus albicaulis. The sequence goes on from CM076575.1 coordinate 252,159,980, forward strand.
TTATGGACCTGTTTTGTATAACTCATTAGCAACCCATGAATATTTTGCACTATCATAAATGATCTTTCTTTTGTCTCTTGCATTCATTATTGAAGGAAATTTCCTTGAAACTAGATAATTAGCAATGTCAGCAAACCAAGGAGTTTGAGTAGAAATTGCAAAAAGATATTCATTAGGGAATTGATCTTCAAATGGAGTGTTGTCTTTAATGTTTTGGAGTCTAGATAGGAAATAAGCTATGGTATTTTGTTTTCCAGGCCTATCTAGAATGGTAATGTTGAATTCCTGTAAAAGAAATAACCATCTTATGACTCTACCATTAGTAATTGATTGGTTCATTAGATATTTAATTACAGAGTGATCTGTGTGAACAAAAGTTTCATAGCCTGTTATATAGTGTCTGAATTTGTTTATGGCATGAACAACAACTAAGAACTCTTTCTCAGTTACAGTATAATTTAACTCCGAAGGGGTCAAATTTTTACTTGTGTAGTAGATGGCATAAGGAATCAGATCTTTTTGTCCCAATACAGCTCCTAAAGCTGTATCTGAGGCATCTGTTGAAATATGAAAAGGTAATTTCCACTTAGGTCCCCTTAAAATAGGTGCTTCAGAGATTTTTGTTTTCAGGGTTTCAAAGGCTAACTAGTAATCAGGATTCCATTTGAATTCACAATCCTTGGTAAGTAATTTGAAAAGTGGAGATGTTATCTTGGTGAAGTTTTCTATAAACCTTCGATAATATCTTGTAAATCCTAGAAAACTCCTAACATATTTTTGACAACTTGGAATAGATAAGTTAGAGATGACTTCAACTTTTGACTCATCAACTCTAATCTCATCCCCTGAAATGTGATGCCCCAAAACAATTTCTTCAGTAAACATCCTAAAACACTTCTCATGACTTAGTGAAAGATTTTCTTCTTTACATATCTTTAAAAAAAATTCCAAGTTTGCTAATGATTCTTCAAATTTTTTTCCATAAATTGTGAAATCATCCATATATACCTCTACACAATCATGTATTAGATCTGAAAGGATTCCTAGTACTACCCTTTGAAATGTTGCAGGTTAATTGCATAGTCCAAATGGAAATACTCGGTAAGCATAAGTACCCCAAGGACAGGTCAATGTGGTTTTGTCTTGATCTTCAAGTGCTACTTGAATTTGATTATAACCACTAAACTCATCTAAAAATGAGAAGTAATTTTTTCTAGCTAATGTATCTAACACCTGATCTATGAAAGGTAGGGGGAAATGATATTTAAGTGTAGCTTTGTTTATTCCCGGTAGTTAATACATACCCTTCATTTACCATTCTTCTTTGGCACAACTACCAAAGGAGAAACCCACTAACTATCTGAAATGGGATAGATAATGTTGACATTTAACAATTTCTGCAATTCTTCTTTAGCAATCTCTCTAAGATTTGGATTCATCCATCTCTAAGGTTTTCTGATTGGTTTACAATTTTCCTCTATGTAGATGTGATGAGTGCAAGTCTTAGGGCTGATCCCTTTCATATCAATGTACTCCCATGCATATTCAGAATAATGTCTTTGTAATGTCTTGACTAGGTTTTCTTGTTGAGATTTCTCTAGGTTCTTGTTTATGTTTAAAATTTTACCTGGAAATATCTCAATTGTAGAGCTGCCAAATTTATCCATGGAGTAAAGAGACATCTGTCTTGATGATAAAAACTCAATGTTGGATTTTTCTTGAAATTGTTCATGTTCGTATTCCGAATAGGATTCAAAGTTTTCTAAGGTATTTAGAATCTGGCTATCTTCACTAATTTCTGAAATTGTGAAGAGAGGTTGTATGTCTTCTTCATTCTCAATCCATTGGGTATCATATAATTCTGTAATTGTTTTCACTGGAGGTTACAAGGTAAATTTCTTGGTTGAACTACCATCAGAGATGTACATATCACCGGATCTATAGCTAATGAAAGCATCATATGTGGCTAACCAAGGTCTTCCTAATATAATTGGATGTCCTCCTAGATTATTTTTAGGAGTTAGGATCATAAAATCCACAGGATACTCCCAATATTCTAGGGACACTAGAATGTCTTCTATTACTCCATCAGGTTTGATCACAGATCTGTCTGCTAATTGTAACAATGTGGGTGTAAAAACAAGATTAGGAAGTTTTTATTTTATCCATGATTTGTTTACTCATGATATTGATTGTTTCTCGTAAATCAATAAATGTGTTTTGGATCTCAGTTCCATTGATGTGTATTTTAACAACTGGATTTCCTAGGTCTAGATACTTTGGAATAGAAATCTTACCCATCATGAAGTCTGCTATTTTTCCTGCCAGTTTAATTCTCTTTGTCTCTTTGATTATTTTCCCAGTTTTTTCCATGCTCAACTCCTTTATTTTCTTTGCTAAGATTGGAATTTCCTTGATAGCTTGCAATAATGAGATCTTAATACAAACATTCCTCAGCTCATCTAGGAAATCATAATTAGGCACCACAATTTGTTTTTCTACACCCCTATCAATTTTTAATCTTTCTAGAAAGGAAGGTGTAGAGGTACATGTTGATGGCTGATCTAATATAGGAGTTGAAATTATTGGTTTTTTTTGTTTTGATTTTTCAATATTTGGGTCTTGAAAATGTGTGCTCTCTTCAAGACTTTTATTTTCCCATAGAGAATCTTCCTCAGAGTTTTTTTGCTCTTGTATGATTACATAAGGTTTCTTCTTTTCAAGTATTCTTCTAGACCTAAGTTGAACATCATTAAGGTATAAAGGAGTAATCAAATAGGTTGGAAATTGTTGGCCTTGTATCATGTATGTGTTCTGAGGATTTTTATTGTTGGGGTTTGGTATGGGTTGGGCAGGTAACTGATTTTCTTTTTGAGGAAATGGTAATGGAAGTGGTGGATTTTGATGTTGTGGATTTTTAGGATTTTGTTGAGGAGGGAAATGTGGATATGGTGGATAGGATGGTGGATATTGATAGTACTAAGAGTATCTTCCATAGGGATTTTGTGCTTCTTGTGCCCAAGTTTGAGATTGATTTTGGAATTGGGGCCAAGGTTGTTGCCAAGAATTCCAATTTGTTGGGGGTTGATTATACAACTGATCATGGAATACTTGTGTTTGAGGTCCTTGCCAAGTCCTCCTAGAGACAAAATTGAGAGATTCTATGGAATTTGAAGGGGTTTCTTCCTGAAAGATAACTTTAAGACTAGGAAGTGAAGGACAACTCTTGGTCTCATTATTTTCTGAACAAATTACACAGGTCTCTACTATTTTTGCATCCAAAGGGCACTCTCTCAAGGAATGATTCTTTCAAAATTTGGGACAAAGGATTGCTAAGGCATCATATTTAGCTTTTTTCTTGTTCTGTAATTTAAGGGTGTCTATTTGTTCACTAAGACTGCCCAAAATGTCAGATTTGAATTCATCAGGCATATGTCCTATTTCTGCCCTACTTCCTGTCCCAGAAGCAGACTTACTTGCCCTTGCAAGAGCAGGGTCTCTTGGTCCTTTTATAGTTTTAGATTTTCCTCTTGAAAGGTTGATACATAATTCAGCTATTTCAGGTAATGTAAGCTGAGATATATCCCCTTTTCCCATCATATTAAGGATATCTAGCCACTCATCCCTAATTTTCTTCAACAAGAGAGCTTTCAGAGTATCTTGGTCTAAGTTTTCCATTTTTTCTCTTTTGATGTTATAGTTAAACCTCTCCAACAAATCTTCCAAATTTTCATCCTCTTTTTGTAACATTTTAAACACTTCCTCCTTATGGTTGACTGGCATACAGCAATCCAAATACCTCTCTAGAAATGCATGTTTCATGTCTTCCCATGTCCTAAAAGAACTGTCGATCAAACTCATAAACCATTTTAATGCTACTCCTTTCAATGTTGAAGGGAATAGTTTAAGTTTTTGGGTGTCTTGTAAGTAATCATAGGTTCTACATAGGACTTCAAATTCAAATAGAAAGGTTTCAGGATCTTCACTTTTGAGTCCATAGAAGTTTGGAAGGAGAGGAGGTGAAATGCTTTTCATAGTTGCATTGGTTTCTTCATCTACTATAGGAAACCCAAGAGAGCTTCCCATTTCCCTTCTACCTCTTCCTCTTCCTCATTCTTCACCTCTACCTCCTTCTCCTTCTACACCTCTACCTCCTTCTCCTCTACCTCTACCTCTACCCCCTCCAAATAGTGTATGTTCTCCATTAAAGACTCCTCCTCCCCCTTCTTCTTCCATGGTTTATTCTTCTGTGGAAGTAGAAAAGTTTATGTCCCTAGTAGGGGTTCTTGAATCTTCTTATAAGATAGGTTTAGTGGATGAAGTGTAAGGTCTTTCTGATGGAATATATGATCTTAAGTCTGCTGGAAGTCTATGATCGGTAAGGTATGGGATTTGGGTTTGAGTTGGAGGTGTGCTGCCTCTTGGTCTTGGTGAAACAAGTGGTGTTCTAGAAATCAAGCTTCTACTTCTTATGAAGCTACCCCTTGAGTATATTTCTCTATGCATATCATTGTTTTTGGGAGGTAAGAAACAAGGCTACCTAGTTACACTTCCCCGGAAACGACGCCAAAATGTTTACTTAACTTAGTGTTCCTAAATTGATGTCATAAATTGTCAACCAGGGCTAGTAAACTGTTGAAGTGAAGTGCACTATATATGCCTAGGTATATTCTTCCTTCTTCATTGTGTTTAGTGTTATTTTTTTTTAGTGTTTTCGGTTTTGTGTTTTTATGCTAAGAGGAAAAGAACTAAATTGTTGGCAAAGAGAATTTATTGATCACACTAAAATAGAACAAAACCTACTCTAAACTATGTATGGCACTTAAGAACAGAAAATGCCAATTCACATATTGTAAAGCTTGACAAGAAAAATAAATTATAACATTAAACTCAGTCCAATTCATTTCATTAGAGGTATGTTGGAACAACTTGAGAAAAGGATAAGTTAGATGTAATGAAGTTCTCTATAGTAAACAACAACTTACAATATCACAGAGAAAATCTCATCCATGGTTAGGAATTTGTTGGAACATTTTGAGAAAAGATTATCTGCAACATAGTAAGGAACCCTATGCTAAAATGACTTATGACACTAAAATTAACCCATTCTAACACTCAAAATGTTACTATTAAGCCTCATTCAAGGGTTAGAGATCTCTTGGAATAGCTTTGGAAAAATGTTGTTTGTAAAATTATGAGAAACTGCAGAACAGTCAAGAACCAAAAATGATATAACTAATTCTTGTCCATATGATAATGATGTGTTAGAAGAGATTAAGAACAAGAGAAGCTTGTAAAATAATGAGGGTCTTTTAAGTCTAATTAACAGAACCAGAACTAGAATGCAATTATCTAATAAAACTTGAAATACAATGAATAGAACTGAACTAAATTGCAATTAACCTCCGAAGTACTACAACTTTATCTCTTTCATGTGTTAGTGATATATTGGAACAATTCATTAGAACAGGATTGACTATAATATTTGATGTAAATAGACATAAAACATGATTCTCAGAAAACTGCCTAAACTAAGAATAAACAGAGTTAAAAATCACTTATCTAGAAAATATGCACAAAGCCTCTCAGATAGTAGGGGCCCTCTACCATCAGATTAGCACATGAATCCTTAACTCCTTAACGTTGCCTCAAATAATGCATCAAAATTGCACTTCTTTCATTAAAGGAAAAAAATGCTCAGAAATAGAGTATCACAGTCTTTTGAGAACTTAACAACAAAACATCAACTAACTAACTATCTCTCGGTTCCCCGAGTTATTCTTATAAGCAATATACATAACTGTCATTGAGTCGAAATAGGAATAGGTGTCTTTTTCAACCAAAATTGAATTAGAACTCCTGTTTAGGACTCGTACTTTGCTGAAGACATCTGCAGAGTCCTTGTCCTTGTAGAAGTCTACTTCTTAGTTTTGGCTTCCTCCACGTACATAACCACTTGCAATTTTTTGCTCAGACTTCGTAGAGGGAAAGGAATGATGTAGGAGAGTTTTAAAATTTAACCATATGATTTTTTCCTTGAAATGACACCTGTAACCTATGTGAACATAAAGATGGCTGCGAAATATGCGACTAGCTACAGAATGGTTGCATTCTGTAGCCAAGTCTGATAAAAAATCACTATGACAACAAAACCACAAAATTTTAGTAAATCAATCATTGCATGCATTCTTAAAGTAACTTTAATCACTCCTATTGATATTTTAAGCCTTTAACTAATAAAGGAAAAATTGAATGAAGTGAAATTTGGTGAAAGGAAAGGACATCTTTGGGGCTCAACATACCCCCACTACAAAGCTTTTGCATGTCCTCATGCAATTAATCCATGTATTCTGAAACTTCTGCTAGGACATCTGACTTCCTTTTTCTACTATTCTTGGTGTTCAATGGCATCCTAGGCTTCCTTATGACCAATTTGAACCTTCGATTTATAAGTGCCCTGCTCAAATTTTTGTTTTTCTTCTTCAGCTTCTCACTAGCCTTGTACAATTTTTTCATTTTTAGAGACAGAGTTGTGTTCATATCAATTTTAAGCTTGACTTGCTCCCTTAAAATTTCATTTTCATTTTTTATGTGCCTATTAAGTATTTCAAATTCATATTTATCTCTTCTCAGCAATTCAATTGGAGATTCTTGTGGGCTAGGAGTTTTTCCTCTGCTTTCTGAGGCTCTCTTTTCTAATGACTCAACATAATTATAGATTTGTTGTTGGGCTAGGTCTACCTCCAAAAGTTCCTCCATCAAGATCTTCTTTGTACTGGTACTTAGGATATCTGTCAGTTGGTGTCTCTTCATCTTCAATATCTATGATTCCTGTTTTCTTAACTCCATTATTATTCAATATGCCTCTAAGCCTATGGCTTCTTCGTAGTTTAGATGGTCCCTCACCTCTCTCCTTAGCATACTTTCTTATTATCTTCTCCTTTTTAAGTTTTTTCTTGATTTCAGCCAATTTTTCAGAGATAATCTCCTCACTGTCTTCTTGTATGGATTTACAAGTTTTAATTTCAACAGATTTGGAAAATTTTCCTCTCTTGCTTCTTCTTACAAGTTTTCTTTCAGATGGAGTTTCTTTAGGTTCTTCAAAATGATTCCTCAAGAGGAACTCATCCCAACTGTCTCCTACCTTTTTTAAATTATGCTCAATTAAGATTTTAACTAGGCCATGGTGATATAGGGTGGTTTCCAAGAACGGAACCCTCTTTTGGACATTAGAAGCCATTCTCTTTAGGCTATGAAGTAAGAAAAAAGGTAAATTGATTTCTTCATACAGTAAATGCATCATAATTCAAATGTGATAAACATATATGGTACCAAACCTTCCCTCACAAGTTATAATTTTTTGCAGAATTAGCAACATATTTCGCCATTTATTCTTTAAGGCTGAACTAGGAATGCCTTTCTTGAAAACTGAGATATCCATACCTGGTGTTTTTAGCATCTACCTCCATGCTTCATTGTGAAATTCCTTGTTTTTGAACCATTGTTCACCTTGCCTTGGTAACTCTGCTGCTTCTGCTATAAAGGATTCTGTGATAATGAGCTTGACATCACCTATTTCAACTTATGACCCGTTGAATGACTGGGCAAATGACTTGGTGACCTCCTTATGAAACCCATTGAACTTCCCCAAAAACTGTAGCCATCCAACCTGCTGTAACATTTCTCTAATTTGTGGGAAACTTTCTAGATATCTGGTTCCGACTGGTTCGGAGCTTAAAATGAGTCCCATGGCTTATTTTCTCAATCTTCAATTTACTGCTCCGTTACTACTCTCCTAGTCAAGGTAAAAATGGCTGTAGAAGGTTGTTTTCACCCCAAAGATGACTTCTCTGTTTCTACAGATAGGAATTGGCTACCGAAAAATGACATGAAATGGATATGAAATGAGTGAAATACGATGAGGATAAATCATACGAATAAATGAGTTTGAGAGCTGTCATGAAGTAAAAGACCGTGCAGAAATCCCATGAGGATTTCAAAATCATCACTAAATATTTCAGGTTAGTGACATGACCTAATAGGTCACTTCAAGTACTAACCGTTAATTTTTAATAAATGATGATTTGATATGGTGGAATGGAAGGGATTTGTCCAAGTATTTTATGATAGGCTTGATCAATACGAATAATCAAAATACCTTTATGAAACATACATATAACTTAGCCATAGTATAACTTTGATAATCTGTTATCATAATAATTTCACAATTTTACCTTAGCCCTCCTTTTGATTTTTTATTTTTTTTGCTTTTTCAATATGCTTAGTCTTTCCTTTGAAAATCATTGATCTTTCAGTCTTCATAATCCCTTTGATTTTTCTTGTTTACATAGGTGTGCAGGATCAATTTTCTACTGAACACATGGTTGCTGGATAGTTGGCTGCAGAATATCTAGCTGCAGAATGTCTGGCTACAGAATGCCTAGCTGCGGAATGTCTAGTTGCATAATGTACCTATGAAAGCTTTGAAACATGGAATCAAATGATTTGAAATATGGATGAAATTAAGTATAAGATGAAAATGGATCATGAACTATAATGGAATGAAACATGAACGAAGTGGAATATGATGGAATGAAATAGATCACAAATGTGAAGTGAAATGAAATATGAAAAGTGGCTTGCAACTTATGATTTGTAATACTCAATTACAGAAAGAGGTCAATTTTGAAAATCTGAAATTAAAATGAGATGGATCATGAAATGGAGTGAATGAAGTATTGATGAATGGAGTGAGTGGAATATGGATGAAGTGATATGTGATGAAGTGAAATGGATCGTAAGTGAAATGTGATATGTAAAGTGGGCATGCACTTATGATTTTATGAGAGTTGTTGCAGGAAAAGAACAATTTTGAAAAGCTAAAGTGTCAGAAGGATTCTGATTTTCACTTTATCTTTTTTGTATAAACATGCTAATCAATGATTAGTTTTCATGTTTATACTTTATTTTTTTTTTATTTTTTTTTCATCATCTGATTTCAGAAAATACTATTAAGTTGATGAAGAAGAAGGATTCTTCTTCATTAACTTCACATCACTATTCTCTTGGAATCTCTTGACAAATTCTTCTCTTGAAAGTAGCTTATGATACAGCTTCAATCTATGACCATTTACAAGAAAAGTGACCTTCTCTTCATCTATTGTCCTGATTTTTATTGCTCCATTGTCAAAAAATTTCACAATTTCATATGGTCCAAGCCAATGTGTTTGGAATTTACCTTGAAAATATTTGAACTTTGAATCAAACAAGAGGGCCCAGTCACCTTATTTGAATTTATTTTCCTTAATGTACTTATCATGCCATTGCTGGGAAAGATACTGAGAGGGGGGGGAGGGGTGAATCAGTATCTTGATCTCTCAATGAACTTTTTACTTTTCTTTTCTCAAAAACCCATATGCTACTTTACAGAAAAAACTAGCGTATATACGTAGATATCCTTAAGGAAAATCACGTATGCTCAGATCTCTTATTATGCAGATAATTATTATCTTATATTATTGCATCATTCATTTATTAGATAAAAGAAAAGGTAATCATGTACACAAAGAGAAATCAGGATTAAATCACACGTAAGCACTACACATGAAATTCTGTGATTACCCCAGGAAACCCAATTCGGGAGAAAACCACCACTGCCGTCGTCTCAGTATTCAATATTTATTATAAAGAAAACATCTTACAACTATGTACTGGCGCAGACTCATACCAACACGCAGGCACCCACCTGCAGAAGGCTACAACCTTCTCTCGTTTACCAGCCTCTCCTGGAAGGGAGCTACAACCCCCTGCTCTCGTTTACCAACCTCTCCTAGAAGGGAGCTACTACCCCCTGCTCTCGTTTACCAGCCTCTCCTGGAAGGGAGCTACTACCCCCTTACTGAAGGCTTCGACCCTTAGCACCACTACAGACCACGTTTCATCAATTTTCAAACCGGATCAAATAGCTTCAACTCAACCCTTCATACTTTGCCCAATCCTTCAAACAGAATAGTGAAACCACTGTAACCAGAATATCAGAGATTACCCAGACTTCAGAATAGATATGCAGAAACACATTCAACCATGAGAAACCATTAGTTCAAATACCATAAGCACTTTTATTTAATAAGACCCGCGTGTACACGCGGTTTTCATTAAACGAACCTACGTATACATCTGTGCATTTTTCAGTAAACCCTAACTTCCCATACATGCTTTTATCAAATCAGATTTGCATATACACGTGTTTTTTCCACAACAAAATCGCATATAGATTTGTAAATGAAATCTTTGAAAAACAGATCAGATCTAAAAGCTTACCCAGATTTCTTCATCACTTTCAGTAGACTTTGCGCCAGATCTTCACCAGTTATTCTTCTACAGATCATCTTAGAGACTCATCATCATTAGATCTAAGGATTTAGAAACATCCATGGGTGCATCCTAGATTCAAATTTATCAATCAAGAACAAAGTTCAATCATGCATATATACTTCAAAGTGAAGTATTCATTCAATACCTAGAAACATGCACACCATTGTACCATGATCTTCTTCTCCTTATATATATTTAGCCTTTGTCAATACCATGAGAAAAAACCACACCACTTCCGATGGTATTCCTAGAGGGGATAAAATAGATAATCAAGCGCTCAATACAATGGGTCAATACCATAGTAAATTCCCCTGGTTATATAAATTTAGAGTGCAATAGGGCATACGTGACTTGGCATGTACTTTTACGCATACATATGCTACTTAGCCTTAACAAACCCACATATGCCTTGTGACATACCATATTCATCATTTCTTTGAAAGTTACTGCATTTCTTTCTTCTGTTACTTCTGAGCTAATCTGTAGATACATCATCCTTCCTTATTTAACACAAGGTTTCTTATCATAAGCAACTCATCAAGCAGGTTTCTATCAAGAACAACTTCATCAAATATATTCCATCAAGGACAACACATTGCATCATATCACCGACAGTCTTATTTCATGAAGTAGGTAGTTTGCCATCAAGGACAACATATGCCAACAATCTCCCCCTTTGGACTTGATGGCAACCATGATGATGTTTGATCACCACAAAAGATAGATACATTGATTATAACCATTATGTAACCATCATGATATTCTTCCCCTATTCAAACATCATGCTACTTCTCCCCCTTTGACATCAAGGGCAAAGGGCGGATCAAAGCCAAGACAATGTTTTTCTCCACATGTATAAAGAAGATCTCTGTAGATCTGATGTGCATTGAAGTTATCATGCTCCCCTTGAGTTCATGCTAAATCTTCAACATAATATTCAATGAAGTACATGACTCTATGACCTTTCCTATCACCAAGGACTCATACTTACATCAAGGATCCAACCAAGTGGATTTACATATATGACTCAAGCACCCAACCAAGTGGGTTTATACATTTTGATTCAACTACCCAACCAAGTGGGTTTACAAAATTAAACAAGCCCTTTACATGACTGAATATTACAATTTACATCATTGGTCTCAACCTTTTCATCAAATTACAAATATGACTTTTTATAACCAAGACCAAAAAGACCTCAAGAGAGAGATCATATTTCAGAACCATCATAATGCCAACAATGCATTACATTGAGCAATGCTAATGCTCCCCCTAAAACTGTGCATCAATGCATCATTTCCATATGATCAAAGCTCCTCCTTAGCTTGTGCAACCTGAACACTTTCAAAATAGGAGAGCTGAAACATCACCATAGATATCATACAACATCAGAGATATCAAATAGCATTGCATCTATGTTGAAGAATGCTGACCCCAAACAAAAATTGTCAGCAACCAACCATACATGGTTTTATGTGTATAAACTCGCGTATATATGCGACTGTCTTTCAGGAAACCCACGTATCCAATTTAATCTTCTGAATTTAAGCAGTTCTAATTTTTTGCAAGGTAGAGACTACTCCCAGCTTCTGTCTGAGATATTCGAATGCTTCCCTGGGCAGAGGTTTGGTAAATATATCAGCAACTTGTTCTTTGGAGGGAACATACTCCAACTTCACCTTTTGTTCAAGCACTTGTTCACGTAAGAAGTGATACTTGATGGGAATGTGCTTGGTCTTGGAATGCATAACAATATTCTTTGAAATACTGATGGCACTTGTATTATCACACATAATGGAGACAGGAGGTGAGCACTTGATTTGAAAGTCTTGTAAGGTTTGCATCATCCAAAGAAGTTGCGTGCAACATGATGCGACAGCCACATATTCTGCTTCTGTTGTAGCTAAGGCAATAGATTGTTTCTTCTTGCTGAACCAAGATACTAACCGGGGCCCCATATAGAATGCTCCACCACTAGTTCTTTTCCGATCATCAACATTTCCAGCCCAATCTGCATCAGTGTATGCATGAAGAGTAAGATCAACATTCTTTGGATACCATAGTCCAAAGTCTTGAGTTCCTTGTATATATTTGAATATTTTTTTGACATCCTGAAGGTGAGACTCTTTTGGATTAGCTTGGAACCGTCCAATAATCCCAACAGCATGCATAATATCTGGTCTAGTCCTAGTGAGATAAAGTAGACTTCCTATCATAGATCTGTATTCTGGTTGATTCACCATGGGGGAATCATCATGAGAAATGAGATTACATCCGGTTATCATTGGTGTACTTACAGGTTTTCATTCTTCCATGCCATACTTCTTCAGAATTTGCTTAAGGTATTTTGCTTGTGATAAGAATATACCATCTGTAGTTTGATGCACTTGCAAAACAAGAAAGAATGTTAGTTCCCCAAGTAAAGACATTTCAAATTCTTGCTGCATGACAAAAGAAAATTTCTAACTCATAGATTCTTCATTGCTTCCAAAAATGATATCATCAACATATACAACCACAATCAAAATTTTATCATTTTCAATTTTTGTGTATAAGTTGCTATCAGCAGACCCCTTTCAAATTCCTTGTTGATGAAGATATTTGTCAAGACGATAATACCATGCCCTTGGAGCTTGTTTGAGACCATATAGAGCCTTTTTAAGTCTACAAACAAGATTTTCATCATTTCCCAAAATGAATCCTTCTGGTTCTTCTATATAAACCTCTTCTTCTAGATCACCATTGAGAAATGCAGATTTAACATCCATTTGATAAACTTTGATTTGTTGAAAGCTTGAAAAGGCAAGAAACATTATTATGGCTTCAAGTCTAGCATGAGCAAAAGTTTCTTCAAAGTCTATACCTTCTTGTTGATTATACCCCTTGCAAAGAAGTCTAGCTTTGTTTCTTACAACATCCCCATTCTCATTTAACTTTCATTTTCAATATCCATTTAGTTCCAATGACATTTTTGTTATGAGGTCTTGGTACTAATTCCAAGTGTGATTCTTTTCAATTTGATCAAGCTCTTCATTCATGGCTTGAACCCAACATTCATCTTTGCTAGCTTGATTGACATTCTGAGGTTCAATAGTAGATAGAAATGCCAGATAGCTGGAAGATCCCACAAGAGTCCTTCTTGTTTGTACACCTGATCCCTTATCTCCCAAAATTTGAGATTCTGGATTATTCTTTTGAACATATCTGGATGGAGCCTTTTCAGATAAATCATCTTCAGGTTCTTCATTGGGTTCACTATCTATATCATTGCTATTTGATGTAGAAGGACATAAGTCACCATCGTCTTCATTTGTTGTTTGATTTTCTTCCTTTGGGGCTGCAGGAGACTCATCAATAACAACATCAATACATTCAAAAATATTTCGAAGTCTTTTATTGTAACATTTATATGCTCTACTCGTAGAGGAGTAACCAAGAAGTATTCCTTCATCTTCTCTAGGTTCAAACTTACCAAGTTTTTCATCATTATTTTTGATAAAGCATTTACTTCCAAACACTCTAAAATGCTTCACAAATGGAGAATTACCATACCAGAGTTCACATGGAGTTTTGTCACTATTTACATGAACATGTGTCTTGTTGAGAATGTTTACTGCTGTGTGTGCTGCTTCTCCCCAAAATGTGTCAGGTGTTCCAGAATCATCAAGCATAGCTCTAGCTATTTGTTGAATTGTTCTATTCATTCTTTCTGCTACGCCATTTTGTTGTGGAGTTCTAGCTACAGAAAATTGTCTTTTTATGCCATGTTGTTCACAAAATTCAAGGAATTCATTTGAAGTATATTCTCCTCCTCGATCACATCTAAGACATTTTAGTTTTATATCTACCTCATTTTCAACCAGAGCCTTGAAGATCTGAAATTTCTCAAATGCTTCATCTTTGTGCTTCAGCAACCCAATCCAACACATTCTAGAGAAATCATCAATAAATAAGATGTAATAGTGTTCACCACGACGTGACTTTTTCCTCATAGGTCCACATATGTCAGTATGAATGAGTTCAAGAGGCATACTTGAGGATCATTCCTTGGCATTAAATTGTACTCTGGTCTGCTTGCCGAATTGGCAAGATTTGCATATGATACTTTCAGGTAGAGTAATATTGCGAAGACCACGAACACCATTAAGTCTGCTTGATTTGTTGATTTGAGAGAATCTTAGATGCCCCAACCTTCTATGCCATAGCCAGTTTTCTAAATATTTACTCAAGTAACATTGTTATTCGCAGTTCTTCAATACATATAGGTTGCTTGGAGTTCTTTTTCCTTTTATAATTGTTTTACCTGTATCAAGATCACGAACCACACATTCTTTTGAACTAAAGACAACTTCAGTTCCTTGATCACACATTTGACTTACACTTAACAGGTTATGTCTTAATCCATCCACATACATGACATCATTAGCCTTCACCTTTTCTTTTAGAAACACAGACCCTTTTCCTTTAATTCCAATAGGAGTATCATTTCCAAAAGTAACTTTCTTTTCCTTTTCTAGTGTACTATATGCACAAAGTTTGGTTTTATCACCTGTCATGTGTCTTGAGCATCCGCTATCAATGTACCATTGATTTTCTTCACCTTCTGCAAATAACGCTATACCACAATTTTCAACCTGTAATTCCTTCTTTTTCCATACTTTGGAACTTGAAGGAAAATGCTCTTTTGGCTGAACTTTTCTCCTGCATTCAGATTCTTCATGCCCAAAGTTATTGCAATAAGTACACTCAACTTCATTTAGAAGAGGAGAAATTTTTTTATAGGTATTCTTCTTTGTTTCAATATCAATCCTTTTCTTTCTCACTTCTCTTGTCATGATGGTTTTATATGCAACACATTGAACAACTTTGTGACCAAAATTGTGACATGAGAAACATTGTCCATTGAAGAAGAATTTTTTGCGATCATGAAATATTCTACTTGAATTTACCTGTTGATTGGTGTTTCTTTGAAAGATATTCCTGTTAGTGTTCTTTGAATTGAGATGATCATGATTTACCTGTAAAGATTCTTTATACCCTTGATGAGTGGCGAAATTTTGTAAACCAACTGTAGTTGCTTTTAGATAATTTGGTGCTGAAGCCTGAGAAGATTCCCCGGTATATCCAAGACCTGTCTTAACAAGAGGAGAGCATTGTACCTTGATAATCTCATTTAAGGTTTCAGATCCTTTAGCAAATCTAAGATTCAGAGTCTTTTCTTTCTCATAATATTTTCTTAGACTTACCACTTCACATTCTAACTTCTCAATGTGTTTCTTTGCTTCTTCAAACTGCCCTTTCAGAGTCTCTATGGTTATTTTCTTTTCTTCTAAGAGTATTTTGCATTCTTCTAAGTGTATTTTGAGTTGATTGTTTTCTTCAAGAAAATCATTATCCTTTAGAGCATCCACAAAAGTATCATTTTCTTCTCTAGATTCATATGCCATGAGAAGTCTAAGATCTTGTTCACATTCTTCCTCACTATCAAATAACCCATCACTATCTTCATGAGTATAATAACTTTTTCTAGTGATAGACCAGTTCGTATTCCTTCTTGCTACTTCTTTCCCTTTTGCAGATATTTCTTTATAAGGACACTTAGCAGCATAATGACCAACTCTTCCACAATCAAAACATTTGAAAGGAATCTTACCTCTGAACCGTCCTGTGCCAAGTTGAATTTTCTTTACAAAATTTACCTCATCTTCTTCTGAGATATATCCTGATCCTTCTGCTTCTTGCACTTCTTTCCCTTTTGTAGAAGCTCTAAAGATGGATTCTTTGACTTCAGATGGTCCTCCTCTTCTCATTTCATATGTAGTTAGTATCCCATGAAGTTGCACCATAGTAAGATTTTGAAGATCCTGTTTTTCTTCAACAGCAGAAACTTTTGACTTAAATTTTGTCGTTAGAGATCTTAAAATTTTCTCAACCAAAGTAGATTCGGTTATTGTTTCTCCCAGATTTCTCATACGATTTACAACATCATGAAGATGTAAAAATAAATTGGTAATACTCTCATCATTATGCATCTTTAAATTTTCATATTCAATTCTGAGAGTTTGGAGTTTTACACTTTTTACCTTTGCATCACCTTCATAACTTAGAATGCTTTTGTCCCACATTTCCTTTACTGTATTAAGCTACATAAATTTGACAAATTCAGATTTAGTCAGACTGCCCATTATAGCATTGACTGCCTTTGCATTTGATTCATAATTCTTATTTTCAGTCGGATCTATTGGTATTGTAGCTGGATATTGATATCCTTGTTGAACAATAGCCCATACATATATTCCCATAGACTAAAGATAGGATCTCATCCTTCTTTTCTAGAAGATTAAATTGCTTCCATTAAAGAGGGGAGGCTTGATAGATGTTGTTCCATCTTGATTGCTCATCTTGCTTGATCTTCCTTCTAGCGGCTAAGCTTTTTCAGAAGGACCTGCTTTGATACCAATTGTTGCGAAAGATAATGAGAGGGGGGCGGGGGGGGTGTGAATCAGTATCTTGATTTGTCAATCAACTTTTTACTTTTCTTTTCTCAAGAACCCATACGCTACTTTACAGAACAAAACTAGTGTATATACGCAGATATCCTTAAGGAAACTCGTGTATGCTCAGATCTCTTATTATGCAGATAATTCTTATCTTAGATTATTGCATCATTCATTTATGAGATGTTAGTAAGCAGAAATCATGTATAGTGACAACAGAATAAATCAACACACGTAAGCATCACACATGAACACCAGGATTTTAGGTGGAAACCCAATTCGGGAGAAAACCACCACTATCGTCGTCTTAGTCTTCAATATTTAAATAAAACATCTTACAACTATGTACTGGTGCAGAATCATACTAGCACGCATGCACCCACCTGCAGAAGGCTTACAACCTTCTCTCGTTTACCAGCCTCTCCTGGAAGGGAGCTACAACCCCCTGCTCTCGTTTACCAGCCTCTCCTGGAAGGGAGCTACTACCCCCTGCTCTCGTTTACCAGCTATCACTGGAAGGGAGCTACTACCCCCTTACTGAAAGCTTCGACCCTCAGCACCACTGCAGACCACGTTTCATCAATTTTCAAACTGGATCAAACAACTTCAACTCAACCCTTCATACTTTTCCCAATGCTTCAAACAGAACAGTGAAACCACTATAACCAGAATATCAGAGATTACCCAAACATCAGAATAGATATGTAGAAACACATTCAACCATGAGCAACCATTAGTTCAAATACCATACGTGCTTTTATTTAATAATACCCGCGTATACACGCACTTTTCATTAAACGAACCCGCGTATACATCTGTGCATTTTTCAATAAACCCTAACTTCTCATATGCGCTTTTATCAGATTAGATCCGCGTATACATGCGTTTTTTCCACAAAAAACTCGCGTATAGATCTATAAATGAAAGCTTTGCAAAACAAATGAGATCTAAAATATTACCCAGATTTCTTCATCACTTTCAGCAGACTTTGCACCAGATCTTCACCAGTTCTTCTTCTACAGATCATTTTAGAGATTCATCATCATCAAATCTAAGGATTTAGAAACATCCATGGGTGCATCCTAGATTCAGATTTATCAATCAAGAACAAAGTTCAATCATGCAGATATACTTCAAAGTGAAGTATTCATTAAATACCCAGACACATGCACACCATTGCACCATGATCTTCTTCTCCTTATATAGATTTAGCCTTTGTCAATACCATGAGCCAAAACCACACCACTTCCGATGGTATTCCTAGACGGGATCAAATAGATAATCAAGCGCTCAATACAATGGGTCAATACCATGGTAAATTCCCCTGGTTATATAAATTTAGAGCGCAATAGGGCATACGCGACTTGGCACATAATTTTGCGTGTACATATGCTACTTAGCCTTAACAAACCTGCGTATGCCTTGTGACATACCATATTCATCATTTCTCTGACAGTTACTGCAATTCTTTCTTCTTTTACTTCTGAGTTGATCTATAGATACATCATCCTTCCTTATTTAACACAAGGTTTCTTATCATAGGCAACTCATCAAGCAGGTTTCTATCAAGAACAACTTCATCAAATAGGTTTCCATCAAGGACAACACATTGCATCATATCACCGACAGTCTTATTTCATCAAGTAGGTAGTTTTCCATCAAGGAAAACATATGCCAACAGCCATCTAGTCCTTTGTTGTTGGACTATATTTTTCTCTGGAATGCATCCTGTCTAATCTCATCCAATTCATTAATCTGCTCCAATCTATGCTTTTGTGCTTCTATTAGATCAAGTCCTAGCTGGACTTCCATTTTAAAAGTTTGAATCTTAAACTCTATGGGAAACAAGACTTGTTTTCCATAAACAAGTTCATAAGGAGTATGACCTGTTGTGCTTCTCCATGTAGTTCTATAGGCCCACAAGGCTTCAGGAAGCCTGTCTGCCCAATCTCTTCTATGTAAATGAACAATCTTTGTTAGGATCCCTTCAATGACCTTATTAGTAGATTCCAGTTGACCATTTGCTTGTGGATAATAGGGAGTAGATTTTTTGTGTCTGATTTTGTACCTCTCCACCATTTTTTCCACTAGACTTGATGTGAATTGAGCTCCTTGATCTGTAACAGTTTCTCTTGGGACACCAAAATGAGTAAAAATATCCTCAAAAAGAAAATTAACTACAGATGCTTCAGTAGCATAAATTAATGGCTTGGCCTCTACCCATTTGGTAACATAATTAGTGCAAAATAATATATATTTCTTTTGTCTTGATGGAGGACTAATAGGTCCTACAAAATGTAAAGCCCATTTCTCAAAAGGTTCAATATGTACCTAAGGCTGCAATGGCATTTCACCTGAAGGGGAAGGTTTCCCTACCCTTTGGCAACTGTCACACCTTTTAATACTCTTTAGCATATTTGAAAAGGGATGGCCAATAATATCTCAAATGAAGGATCTTATAAGCTATCCTTTTATCAGCAAAGTGTCCACCACAAGGCTCATCATGACATGCCTTGAGGAGCTCAGGCATCTCATCTTCTTGAACACATCTCCTAATGATAAAGTCTGGACCTGTTTTGTATAACTCATTAGCAACCCATGAATATTTTTCACTGTCATAAATGATCTTTCTTTTGTCTCTTGCATTCATTATTGAAGGAAATTTCCCTAAAACTAGATAATTAGCAATGTCAGCAAACCAAGGAGTTTGAGTAGAAATTGCAAAAATATATTCATTAGGGAATTGATATTCAACTGGAGTGTTGTCTTTAATTTTTTGGAGTCTAGATACGAAATCAGCTACGATATTTTGTTTTCCAGGCCTATATAGAATGGTAATGTTTAATTTCTGTAAAAGCAATAACCATCTTATGACTCTGCCATTAGTAATTGATTTGTTCATTAGATATTTAATTGCAGAGTGATCTGTGTGAACAAAAGTTTCATATCCTATTATATAGTGTCTGAATTCATTTATGGCATGAACAACAGCTAAGAACTCTTTCTCAGTTATAGTATAATTTAACTCTGAAGGGGTCAAATTTTTACTTGTGTAGTAGATGGCATAAGGAATCAGATCTTTTTTTCCCAATACAAGTCCTAAAGCTATATCTGAGGCATCTGTTGAAATATGAAAAGGTAATTTCCAGTTAGGTCCCCTTAAAATAGGTGCTTCAGTGATTTTTGTTTTCAAGGTTTCAAAGGCTAACTAGCAATCAGGATTCCATTTGAATTCACAATCCTTGGTAAGTAATTTGAAAAGTGGAGATGCTATCTTGGTGAAGTTTTCTATAAACCTTCGATAATATCATGTAAATCCTAGAAAACTCCTAACATTTTTTTGACAACTTGGAATAGATAAGTTAGAGATGACTTCAACTTTTGACTCATCAACTCTAATCCCATCCCCTGAAATGTGATGCTGTAAAACAATTCCTTGAGTAAACATCATAAAACATTTCTCATGACCTGGTGAAAGATTTGCTTCTTTACATCTCTTTAAAACTTTTTCCAAGTTTTCTAATGCTTCTTCAAATGTGTTTCCATAAATTATGAAATCATCCATATATACCTCTACACAATCATGTATTAGATCTAAAAATATTCCTAGTACTGCCCTTTGAAATGTTGCAGGTGCATTGCATATTCCGAATGGCAATACTTGGTAAGCATAGGTACCCCAAGGACAGGTAAATGTGGTTTTTTCTTGATCTTCAAGTGCTACTTGAATTTGATTATAACCACTAAACCCATCTAAAAATGAGAAGTACTTTTTGCCAGCTAATGTATCTAACACCTGATCTATGAAAGGTAGGGGGAAATGATATTTAAGAGTAGCTTTGTTTAATTCCCGGTAGTCAATACATACCCTCCATTTACCATTTTTCTTTGGCACAATTACCAAACGAGAAACCCACTGACTATCTGAAATGGGATAGATAAAGTTGACATTTAACAATTTCAGCAATTCTTCTTTAACTATCTCCCTAAGATTTGGATTCATCCATCTCTGAGGTTGTCTGATTGGTTTACAATTTTCCTCTATGTAGATGTGATGAGTGCAAGTCTTAGGGCTTATCCCTTTCATATCAGTGTACTCCCATGCATATGCAGAAGAATGTCTCTGTAATGTCTTGACTAGATTTTCTTGTTGAGATTTCTCTAGGTTCTTGTTTTTGTTTAAATTTTTACCTGGGAATATCTCAATTATAGAGCTGCCAAATTTATCCATGGAGTAAAGAGACATCTATCTTGATGATAAAATCTCAATGTTGGATTTTTCTTGAAATAGTTCATGTTTGTATTCTGAAGAGGATTCAAAGTTTTCTAAGTATTTAGAATCTGGCTATCTTCACTAATTTCTGAAATTGTGAAGAGAGGTTGTATGTCTTCTACATCCTCAATCCATTGAGTATCATCTAATTCTGTAATTGTTTTCGCTAGAGGATACAAGGTAAATTTTTTGGTTGAACTACCATCAGAGATGTACATATCACCGGATCTACAACTAATGAAAGCATCAGTTGTAGCTAACCAAGGTCTTCATAATATAATTGGATGTCCTCCTAGATTATTTTTAGGAGTTAGGATCATAAAATTCACAAGATACTACCAAGGTAGAATTGCTCCCTTTTCCCACGATTTCAATAAGTTCATTTTGGAGGAAGGGTGCCCGAACCTTTGAATCATAATCAGACTATATATAGCTATATATAATTTGGGTAAATTGTTTATAGATAACTAGCATTGAATATAAAAACGTAGAGAAGGAGAGCCCGTAATGAATGTATTCATATGGGTTTATGTTTTTTGGTTTTTGCTAATGGATATATGATTTAAAATATTTTTATGTTTAGAAAATATTTATTATTTTTATATTTATTTTATTAGAAATATTTTAGATAACAATATTTTAAAATAAAAATTTATATTTTTAGTTTTATTTTTTATTTTACTTATTTAGTAAATTGTATTCCAAATTTATTATTAAATATAACAAATTTCATAAAAGATAAAATATATTATAAATTTGGTTAAATAAAAGGTTATATAACTTAATGTTAAAGTGAAAGCATAATATATTTGATTAAGATAGTTTAATTGGTGATTGTTGTGACAATAACTTGTTATGTATTACAAGAAAATAACTTGTTACGTACCATGATATTTTTGGTTGAAATTATCTAATCTCATTCCATTGAATACAAAGCTAGCTCAATTGCTAATTCTTTTAATTACAAAAAGATAAAGTAAACATACAATTATAATTATATTATTTAATTTTAAAAGTGTATAGAGTTTATAGCCATCATGAAAATGAAATAGTTAATAATTTATATGTTTTTTAATCATAATTAAAAATTCATATTTTTATTTTGTGATCATCAATATTAATATGTTAACCGATGAAAATAATAATATAATATTATAATGTTTTAATTAAAAATTCTAAAAAATTAAAAAGAATTATACACATTTTTTTTTAATTATTAAAGAGAACAAGGATGGCTGGAAGGTAGCAAATCCCTGCCTTGAGCATGCTTGGGAAATGTGCTTTTTTCCTTGAGCATGCTTGGGAAATTCACTTGTCAGTATGCTCACTTACAGTAAAAAGCATGGTATTTGATGTAGTGGTGGCTGATGTGCCAACCAGATATGGTATGCTACTGTAAAGAGAATAGGAACTCTAGATGGGAGGAACATTACAGATGGATGCATCGTTCGTCGTATCAATGCATGAACCTATCTAGATGGATGTGTCGTTCATCATATCAATGCATGAAACTATCTAGAAACTATAAGTAATCGTCAAAAGAGCACCCATGCCACTCTCGGTGAGTCGATCCCCTACAGAAAATACCTGAGATCATCTGTGTGCTTTGGGCATTACATTGGGCAGGCAACTAGGTCATGAATTCAAATACAGCTAGCATAAGGCTCAGGCTAATGATGTGGCAATAGGAGTGAGCTTCTATAATGCTTCTCCAAGAAAGAATCACTTGTTAGTCAGGATGAGGAAAGACTGGTAAGAACGCAACAGGTAAGGTCTCGCAAAAAGGTAAAGGGCCTGGGTCAAAAGCATGTAGTCTATATTCAGTGCTAAGTTAGGGTTTTGAATAACCCTAAGCAATTTCCACTATTATATTAAAGCATACAATCTAAGTAGTTGATAATTTAGTCGCCGGACCGAATATATATATATATATATATATATATATATATATATATATATATATATATATATATATATATATATATATATATATATATTTGAATTTTCATGCAAGGAACATGCCCCTAAACACTCTTTCCAATACAATGAATTTCCATTCATACTTACAGGTGCATTAAAATTAATGTTCCTCACTATTGATCTTCAACACCGAGGGAACTTCTGCTAGTTAAGTAGATGATGGAAAAAATAGGTCTTTTAGGGATGAATATTGCAGCGAGCCTACGCAAAACCAATACAAGAATTTTGGACATCATATTCTATCCAAAAATTCTGCTGGTGTTCATTTTCAATAATGTTGGCCTCCACCAACCCCAACAATGAATTTCCGAAAGTGAAATAGTAGATGGCCCTGCCGAATGCAATATTATAGACAGAACTGTGTTCCAGTATTTTATAGAGCATTTGATGAATACTCAATGTGCTCTGTGCATAATCGAATAGAAGCATCATGGGGCTCAACATCTGTGGAAATGGTGTGCTAGCTAGCTTTGCTCACTCAACATCTATGGAAATGGCGTGGTAGCTAGCTTTGCTGGCTCAACATCTCTGAAAATGGTGCACTAGCTGGTTGTTGGTAGCAAAGATCTAAAGCCACTTGGAACACAAAATTTCCCCCCATTGGGTTCTTTAGGAAGTCGATGTTCTGCTACATGAATTCTTGCTTGAGCATCATATATGCCTCTACAAGAAGGAAACTAAATTTCATGCCAAATTCGATCATGGTCTGCCTGACACATGTGTGGTTTGGCAGGAACACAAATTTGGGAATGGGTAGAAGCTTGTTTCCAACCTTGATGCCCTGTAACATCATGTTGTAGGTCTCTCTATTGAAATACAGTAACAGAAGTTGGATTGTGAAGAGCTGTGTGTAATGAAAATATTTCACAAAAGGAGAATTTCTGAAGTAAAGGACTAATACTCAAAAGGAGAATTTTCAAAGTAAATTAGTCCTCGAGAATTTGGTGAAATGAGACGATCGGTGACATAGTATGAGAATTTTCTCAGAATTTGCTTCGCTGCAAATTAAGGTTCTCTCTTCGAGTTGCTTGGCGTGAAAGATTTAGTATCTGTTTTTTCCAAAACAACACCGAGACCTGTAAGTGTAGACAAATTATGCATTGGAGAACCCAGAACACAACAAACCCAAAAGCTAGAAGTCAAGGGCCACGTGAGCGCACCCAGAGGAGCACCTAGGATAACTTAAAGCCAAGGCTGAAAAGTAAGTTGATGATCATACGAATGAACCAATGTTATTACTTTTTTTTCCTAATGTTTAAATCCTTTTCTTATGCTCTTTAACACTGTAACTTTGATAAAATGTTGTTTTTTTGTGCTGTTTTAACATTGTGATTTTGTTAAAAAGTTATTTTGGTAAAAATTTTAACATACAATTTTAAGAGGAGTACAAGCCTTTCAAGAGCCGAACGAGGAACACAACGAACCCAAAAGCCAAGCCAGAAGCCCAGGGCCATGGAAACACACTGAGAGGAGAAACCAAGATCAACTTAAAGCCAGTGGAAAAGTAAGTTGATGATCACACAAATGAACGAGTGTTATTAATTTTTTTTTTCAATGTCTAAATCTCTTTTTTGTGCTCTTTTAACACTGTAATTTTGATAAAAAATTGTTTGTTGTGCCCTTTTAACCTTGTAATTTTGTTAAAACATTATTTTGGTAACAGGTTTAACATAAACATATAGTAATTTTGTTAAAAAAAACATAATTATGCTCACATGTTTAAGAAGAGTACAATATTGTCACACACAGGCTTTATGGAAGCTAATTCATGAAGCTACAATTTCAATTAATTCATGTGCGTATCTCTGTTCATTTAGCTACTTTATTATCTTTGGTTTTATGGAAGATATTAAACACTGGTTAAAAAACAGACATTCAAGTATCTAACAAAATTCGAGCAGCAGTTTACAGCATTAAGAAGAGTATATATGTAAAATAGCATTAAGAAGTGTATATATTTAAAGAATCAGAGTAGTTTAGAGCTCAATTACCAGTTTCTTCCTCTCGAGGAGTCAATTTTAATTTCAAAGTTAGCTCTACTGGCATAGAGGAAGTATATATGTAAAAAATGAGAGGCATCTAGAGCTCAATTACCAGTTGCCTATGCTCGATGAGTGAATTTCAGAGTATGAGAGTTAGCTCTACTGGCATAGGCCAAGGCCAAGTTAGCGAGGTTGATCACGAAATGTTGTAGTTATACCAAAACATTGTAGTTATGTGAGATAGAAACGTTTTAGTTATGTGACACAGATGGCCTGTAGATGCGGAAAGATTGACATATGGCCCACATGTGAAAAAATTAGAACTCGTTACAAAATACCTGTACCATAACTATGAAGTCTATCGAGTTATGAGATAAGTCGATCAGGAAAAAGGAAAAAAAAAAAGACAAAAAAAAAAAATTGGTTATATGTTTCAGCTTATCTTCCATATTAAATATTAGAGAATTAATGCTAGCATTAGTTCTATGTTAGAATTGAGATAAGAAAAATAATTCTCATAAAAGAACATAATCCATAGTTATTCTTCGAAAAGATGCTAGAACCATGATAATTTTTTTTATTGGTCTTCACAAAATAATACGATGTAATTATTGGTCCTCCAAGTTTCAAGTATTAAAAAGTTTGGTTAAAAAATACACAAACTAATGCTAAGTGAAGGCATTCGGTTACTATAGTCCCATACCTAACAGCAGGGACTAATAAGATGATAAATTAGAAAAATAATGATATAATATTTTTATAATTTTTATAATATTTTTTTATCGTTTCAAGATTTATTAAAGAAATTAATAGTTTTATTTCATATGTTCAATTTAAAATTTATAAATTACTTAGGTTTTTAATGTTATTTCCTCATGTGGTTTGAAAAAGTGGTGTTAATGTTCTCTCAAACAAAGACTTGATATAATTTGTATGTTATGAATTAAGATATCAATATATAAAGTTATTTTTTTTTAAATAAGACTTATTTTTTTAAATAAGACTTTCTAGCTAATATATAATGAAAGATATTTTTTTGAAAAAACAATATTATTTTATTTTTTTAAGTTAGATAAAGAAAAAATAAATAAATTATTAGGTCGTTCATATATAATGTTTTATACACACAATTTGATTATATATACACAATTTGAATTGTAAATAGAACGTTTTTAATAATTATTTTTCTATTTGTCTTAAGAGTATCCCTTCTCTTAAAGTGTCACGAGTAGGAGGCATTTACTTCTCCAAAGACGGTGAATTGTACATCTGTGTTTTACAAGAAACTATGTGTTGCACTTACACCATCCACATTGTTTAAGCACTAATGCATACATAATTGTAAGCATATTTAGTAGGACTGTGGCATTAGATAGATGCGAATCATGATGTGAGTGATAGTTATTTCTTTCTTTTTAAAAAAATTATCAAAATTTATCAAAATAAAGTATAAGAGATGTTTTTCCTAATAAAGATAAGAACATTATTAGGGGAAGCACCAACATTTTTTTAAATGGATGTGGAACAACATTCATAGCAACCTGGAAGTTTTTAGCATATTGATGAGGAATATGGAAATTATTGACATATTGATGAGTCATTAGATCACTAATAAAATCAAAATCATAGATATAATTAGATATTGATAATATATATTAATATCAATCAAGTTTCAAAAATAGTAATAAATCAAAATAAAGCATATATAAAACTATTGTTCAAAAACTTTACTCGATACAAACACAATAAAGTATATAGTAAAGAATTGAAACACATGATGATGATCTCATTTTCCCTTGCATTTTCATTGTAGATGACATATGTTAAAAAAAATCCATCCTTGAAACTATTACTCAAACGAATGATGTCTCAACGATAATGTTTATAAAACTAATTAATACATGTTTATTGACATAACTAAATATTTGAACTAATAAAAGTAGTTGTAATAGTTATTTAATTTGTTAATGATGTGATGTCATTCATTTTCTATTCGCTCTATCATGTTTAAAACATGGAGATTGGGATTAAGTGTAAACATTTATAATTCTTATTTTAATAATCTCATAATTTACCCAAACAATTTCTATTCGCTTTATCATGTTTAAAACAGGGAGATTATGATTAAGTGTAAAAATTTATAATTCTTATTTTAATAATCTCATAATTTGCCCAAACAATTTTTGAATTGATTTTCAAAGAAAATTATAATTTTAATTAATCACTAAACAAGATATTTATAGCAAAGCATTTTAAGTTTCAATAATATTTAATAATTTATAGTAAAGAAATTCAACATTGAGTTTTACTTTCGTTCAATGAGTTTGTAGTGCAAACTCGATGAACTTTTTACATGTTTTTAACCCGCTTAAACTCATTATCTTTAAATCAAAATATAAGCATGATTTATGTCTAAGAAAAAGCATCAGTTTGTCACATTTCACTTTACAAATGGAATCCGTATGAATGTTGCAATATCCATAAGCATAAATCAATATCTAGGGTTCATATGGGAAGAACTCCCCAGCTGTCACTCTGCGCCATTTTTTTTCATTAGCTGAATTCGACTTCAACTACCAACCAACTCCAGATTTAGGCTGATTAACTGATTTTTCTGTTTTTCTTTGTATTTTTTATTCTTTTCCATTAAAAGCATCTGGTATTTTTTTATAATGTTTTAATTCCTTATATGAAAACGAAACTGACATGATATTGAGAAACTCTGGATAATCCATATTTCCGCCTGCATTTTGGTATCAATCCCATGGCTTTGATTCTGGTAGACTATGCCGGTTTAGGGCCCATGTGAAACATGTTCTTGCTATATTCGAAGCGTTGATTTAACCTCTTAACATTGTTTTTCAACTTTCAATACTGCAAAAGTTGCACTTTTATTTCTCCTGCTATGGCTACGGATTATGTTGTCAAACAGACTTATTGGACAATGTTTCATATTGTAGTTATAGTTTACAACATCAGTTCGTTGTCATGCTGATGATGTGAAGAATTTTTTACCACTTTTTTTGACGTGTTCCATTCATCATAATAAGCTCGGACATTGTTTCATATTGTAGTTATAGTTTACAACATCAGTTCGTTGTCATGCTGCTCATGTGAAGAATTTTTTACCACTTTTGTTTTGACCTGTTCCATTCGTTATAATAAGCTCCGTTCGAGAAACTCTTTTGGTCGTATTATCCTCTTTCAATGTTTTTTTATATAAGGCGTGTGGTTTATTGTAGAAATTCTGCGTTAACAGATTTTTATTGTCTTGTTTGTGGCAAGCGTTGAATCATTCGTTATATTTGTTTTTAGAAGGAAATTTGGGATAATTTTTCCATATAGCGTGTTCAATTCTTTTGTCCCCATGTGGTTGCACATGAAAGCTCGTTCAACATGGGCAGAACATTGCTTAGAAGAAACAGTGCAGGGTGGTGGAGAATGAACGAGAATGAAAGAGTGTGATTCTATAGGATTAGTTGGTCTTGCGAGTTGCACTTTTTATATTGTTAGAATTTTTAAGACACGGGGAAATACTTTTCTCAACATACCAAGTTCACACTTGTAGAGAAATTTTAAACAAGGGGATTTAGTTGAGGATTTAACTCACCGTAAAATAGTGTGTTGCTGTAATAATGATAAGTGAAAATTCCATAACCAAATAGCAAGTGACCAAACTTTATATTTGTTAGAAAAATATATATTACAGAGCAATGCAACACATAAAATATGCAGAAAAATACAAGCACAGAAAACACATAAAACCAGAGAGTGACATATATACGTGGTTCACTCAATTTGGACTATGTCCACCCCAAACAGCTAGTCCTTCCTCTCTATTATCCAGCAAAATGAAGATACACAACCTACAACACATCCGTTGTAATATCCTTTATTCTATCTCACAGTCTTCCTATCTGTTTCTCACTCTGAGAATACACATGCAATCCACAACCGCAATACAATACTCTCATAAAAGTGAGGGATTGTCTTCTAGGGCAAAAAACCCTAAACTAAATATAACTTCTACCATCGAATCATCCGCCTAATGAATGTCTCCCCCCCACCCCCCGTGGACCCCCGAAGCAATGTTCAATTACGGGTGGAAACGGTACACAAGTCCAACGCTGCGATACAAAATAAATAAGATAATCAGGCTCCACACCCAACAATCTCCCAATTGGAGACTGATTGTAGCGAATCCACCACTGCTTCATTTGCTGGACAATGACTCCACTTTGGACCTGATTGTTTCTCATCTTCATCGTCATTCTTAAAGACCAATTGAAATTGAGCATATTCTCAGTTTCTCCCTGATTACAACTTTTGTTAGCATATCTACAGGTTCTCACTAATGTTTGTCTTTTCCAGCTTCAACTATCCATCTTCCAACACCGACCGTATGAAATGGTACTTGATATGTATGTGTTTAGTCCTCGAATGAAACGATAGCATTGTATGCAAGATGAATGGCACTTTGGCTATCACTATATAATGTGCCTATATCATGCTTCTTACCCAATTCATCCATAAATCTTTGTATTCAAATCATTTCTTTACTAGCCTCTGTAGCAGCAACATACTCTACTTCTGTTGTTGAAAGTGCAACAATACTTTAGATTTTTGAAACCCAACTGACAATTGTTCCACCTACAGTAAATACATACCCTGTAGTGCTCCTCCTATTATCTCTGTCACCTGCCATATCTGCATCAACATATCCCTATAGAGAAATGTTTGAACCACCAAAGAATAATCCTTGATTTGCGGTACCTCAGAAATATCTGAGAGTCCATTTCACTGTCATCCAATGTCATTTTCTTGGATTATTCATGTACCTGCTAAGAACTCCCACTTCATGTGCAATATCAAGCCTTGTGCAGACGATTACATACATTAAGTTTCCAACTGCTTATGTATATGGAACTTTCGACATATAATCCATTTATTCTTGGGTCTTGGGGCACATTTCCTTACTATGTTTGAAATGGCTAGCAAAAGGTGTACTAACTAGTTTTTCATTTTGCATATTAAATCTTTTCAACATTTTTTGTATGTACTCATTCTGAGACAGCGTTAATTTGCGATTTTTCTTGTCTCTAGTTATTATCATACCAAGGATTTGTTTTGCAGCTCTCAAATCCTTCATTGCAAGTGAATTTGTCAATTTTCTTTTGAGCACATTTATTTCCTGCATGTTAGACCCTGCAACAAGCATGTCATCTACATACAATAACAATATAATATAGCTACCATCATTTTTCTTTTTCAGATAAACACAATGATCAGAGTGACATCTAGTATAACAGTGTTCATATGTGAACCTATCAAATTTTAGATACCATTGCCTTGGAGCCCATTTTAAGCCATACAAGCTCCTCTTTAACCTGCACTCTAATTTTTCTTTTCCTTTGACCTCATATCCTTCTAGTTGCTCCATATAGATCTCTTCCTCCAAATCTCCATGGAGAAATGTTGTCTTTGCATCTAATTGTTCAAGATGTAAATCTTTTGCTGTACAACACTTAAAATAGCTCTGGCTGAAGTCATCATAACAACAGGAGAAAATATTTTATCAAAATCAATACCTTTATTTTGTGTAAACCCCTTCACCGCAAGTCTAGCTTTGTACCTTTGTTTTCCTCCATCTTCTTCCTACAACCTGTAAACTCATTTATTCTACAATCTAGTTTTACCTGCACGCAACCTGACTAAGTCCCAAGCCTAGTTATGCATTAAGGAATTCATCTCTTCTTCCATGGCTAGTTCTGACTTCCTCCTGCTTTCAACCTACATTGCTTATTCATAACATTCGGGTTCACCAGAATCAGTCAACAATAAATAATATAATGAAGGAGAGTATCATTCAGGGGGTCTACATATCCTGGTTGATCTTCTTACATCACTTTCAGGTGTTTGAGGTGCTTGTTGCTGTTGTGGTGGTTGTTTTTGTTGTGGTTGTTGATTATTATTATTCTCAGGCACGTTTACTTTTTCAGCGATCTCATCAAGAACTATGTATTCCTTGTTTTCCTTTTCTTGTTTCTTTTCTTGCAACTGATCCTTATACAAGACCTTTTCATTGAATATTACATCTCTAATCCTAATGATTTTGTGATTTTCATAATCATATAAGCGATAACCAAAATCATTTACACCATATCCAATAAAGGTACATTTCTTTGATTTTTCCTCAAGCTTTGTTCTATTTTCTTTATTAATATGGACAAAGGCCTCACAACCAAAATGCTTTAAAAAATAGTAGTTTACCTTTTTACCTCTCCATGCTTCCTCTAGAATACCACCATCTAAGGAACTTGAAGGCCCTATGTTTATTAGATAAATAGCAGTATCTACAGCATCTACCTAAAATTGTAAAGGCAATCCTACATGTAATATCATGCACCTTGCACGCTCCATGATTGTTCTGTTCATCCTTTCTGACACACCATTTTCTTGTGGTGTTCTTGGAACTGTCTTCTCTCTTTGAATTCCATGCTCTGAACAGTACCTATCAAACTTTTTGCTACAATATTCACCTTCATTATCTGATCTGAGCCACTTCAACTTATTTCTTGTCTCAATCTCAACCAAAGATTTCCATTCCTTGAAAGTATCAAATACATCAAATTTATTTTGAATACAATAAATCCAAATTTTCTAGTTGCATAATCAATAAAAGTAACATAATCACGAGACCCATCGAGAGATGATACTTGAGCAGGTCCCCATATATCTGTATGAACAAGCTCTATTTTTTCGCTTTTCTTTTCTTTCCCAACTCTCAGAAAACCGAATCTCTTCTGTTTTCCATAAATGCAACTCTCACAGAAATCCAAATCAACATTCTTCAAACCCAACAACAAATTTCTTGAGTGAAGAATCTTCATCCCCTTCTCACTTATGTGTTTGAGCCTATGATGCCATAATGTTGCATCTGCTCCTTTGGAAGTTAAAACGTTAACACAGTTAGAAATACCATTGCATAAATACAATGTACCAACATTTTTGCCTCTTACTATTACGAGGGCTCCTTTGGTGAACTTCCAAGTTTTATCTGTGAAAGTTGTCACACAACCTTCATTACCAAACTGCCCTATTGAAATCAGATTTTTTCAAATCTGAAACATGCCTTACCTCCTTTAATAGCCATTGGTTTCCATTCTACTGTTTTAGACAAAATTGACCCATTCCAACAATTTTACAAGGTTTATCATCACCCAAATGGACTTGGCCAAAATCTCCTTGAACATAGTCATAAAAATATTTCTTATCAGGTGTGGCATGGAATGAGGCCCCTCAATCTACCACTCAGAAATCAATAACATTTTCGAAAGAAAGAATCAAAGCATCTTGTAACACATCACCTGTAACATTTACTTCATGATTGTTTTCTTGTTGTGTGTCTCCTTCTTTTCCTTCTGAGATCTACTATATTTCTTTAGGTGTCATTTCTTTTTGCATTTCCAGCACACTATCCCCGATCTAGATTTGGATCTGCCTTTCCTTGATTTACTGCAATATCTTGAGCTCTTTCCTCTTTCTATTTTTCTTCTCCTAGACTCTGCACTCAAAGCATTACCCAATGTCTCACCGAAGCTTTTCGCTCACATTTCCTCACTAAGGATAGCACCGACAACATCATCAAACTTTAAAGTACTAGATCCAGAGATAGAGTTACTAATGGCCATAACTAAACCATTCCAACTTTCTGGAAATGAGAACAGAAATAACAGAGCCCTAACTTCATCATCAAAGTTTACTCCTACAAAACTTAACTGATTAGTAAATATATTAAAATCATTTAAATGGTCTGCAACTGATCCACCTTTCGACATCTTCATATTAAATAAACGTTTAATAAGAAATACCTTGTTTGAGGTTGAGGGTTTTTAATATAGTTTCACTAATGCCTTAATCAAACCCTCTCTTATTGTTTCCTTTGAAATATTGAAGGCTACCGATGCCGTGAGGCACAACCATACTGTTCTGAGTGCCTTTCTATCGAGAATCTCTCATTCTGCGTCTGTCATAGCCGTCGAATTCTTTGTTTTTCCGCTCAATGGTAGGTACAGATCTTTCTGATACAGATAATCTTCCATCTGCATCTTCCACAGCGGGAAGTTTTGGCCGTTAAATTTTTCGACCCTAAATTTACCATGTTTTGTCATTGCTCTCACTCGAACCAGGAACCCTTCTTTCGTGCGAGTTTATTAGCCAAATAGACCTTGGGCTCTGATACCAATTGTTAGAAAATTATATATTACAGAGCAATGCAACACATAAAATATGCAGAAAAACACAAGCATAGAAAACACATAAAACCAGAGAGACACAGATATATGTGGTTCACCCAGTTTGGGCTACGTCCACCCTGAACAGCAAGTCCTTCCTTTCTATTATCCAGAAAAATGAAGAGACACAACCTACAGTAGATCCATTGTAATATCCTCTGTTCTCTCTCACAGTCTCCCTATCTATTTCTTGCTCTGAGAATAGACATACAATCCACAATCGCAATACAATACCCTCATAAAAGTGAGGGGTTTCCTTCTAGGGAAAAAAAACCATAAACTAAACATAACTTCTACTGTCAGATCATATGCCTAATGAATGGCCCAGATTCACTAGAAATTACTATACTTTTACAAGGTAATTTTACATCTGTTTTTAGCTTCTGGGGTGCTGCCCCCGAAACCCCCCGCCAAGGGGGGACTTCATAAAGTCGCAGCTGCCCCCCCTAGATCCCCTAGGCAGCATTTAACTACGGGTGACATTGCAGCCCCATTAAGGTACAAGGGTCCAACGCTATGACACAAAATAAACAAGATAACCAGGCTCCACACCCAACAATATTATGATTCAAAAACATAAAATGCATTCACATATGGAGGTTGAGGATCTTAACCAATAAAAAAATACTTCTTACTGAGATTTACATTCACCAAGGTTGCGAAATTTACGCATAGTAAAACCTGTACCTTGTTTTCATGCACCCACCCTTCACTAGTAAAATAAGACCTCTTACTGAGATTTATTTTCTCCACAATTTTCTCCTGCTTTTCTTTCCAACTATTTCTCATTCACCTGTCAAACAAGACTTCTTACTCGGATTTAAATTCACTGGGGTTGCTGAATTTACACACAGTAAAACCTATAACTTGTTCTCAGGAACCCACCAAAATTTTCTCCATTATTTTCTCCTTCTTGTCTTTCGATGCTTACATCCATTCAGCAGTAAAAAAAGGCTTCTTACTGAGATTTAAATTCACCATGGTGGCAGAATTTACACACAATAAAACTTGTAACTTGTTTTCACGAACCCACCAAAATTTGCTCCACTGTTTTCTCCCTCTTCCCTTTCGAGGCTTACATCCATTCACCAGTAAAACAAGGCTTCTTACTGAGATTTAAATTCACTAGGGTTGTAGAATTTACACACATTAAAACCTGTAACTTGTTTTCACGAACCCACCAAAATGTGCTCCATTGTTTTCTCCTTCTTGTCTTTCGAGGCTTACATTACATAAAAATTAAACTTACATGTAAAATCTAAACATATATATCTAAGACATTTAATTCATGACAAACATAATTTAATACACAGTATGGGCTACCATGACTTTTTGAATTTTACAGAGGTTACGTGAGGTAAATACATCCGCCATATTACACACAACAATTAAACTTACATGTAAAATCTAAACATATATATCTAAGAAATTTAATTCATAACAAACATAATTTAATACACAAGATGGGCTACAATGACTTTCTGAATTTTACAGAGGTTTTGTGTGGTAAATAACACTTTCAGATTAAATATTTTCCCATAAAAATTTAATAACCATGCATTAAATTTATATTTGACTTTAATAGTTTACTATGTTGAGGAATGGATAAAAAGTACTCTCCTATGAACTTGTCCTTCTCTGCAAAATCAATCCACAGCCTGCAAAACATTCACCGAGGTATGGTTTCTCTCAGAAACTTAAACACGCTGGTTGTGATTAATTTTCCAACACTCTCCCTTAATCACAACTGCCACCATTGACCATTCGCAAACAATCTCTGAGATAAACAAAATTTTCACGTGCGCATGGCTTTGTGAAGATGTCTGCAAATTTTTTTTCTGACCTGCAATGATGCAATACACTCTCATCGTCCTCAACTAATTCTCTTATGAAATGATATTTAGCATGAATGTGCTTTGTCCTCTTTTGAAATCCATAATTATTTGATAGTACAATTTCTAAACTGTTATCACAGAAAATAATGGTTAGTCCATCTTGTTCATGACATAAATCCCGCAACATCTTTCTCATCCAAACTACTTGACATGTTGATTAGATTATGGAGAAATATTTATCTTATGTTGTTGACAATGACACTATTGAATGCTTCTTGGAATCCCATGAAATGGCTCCCGAACACAAATGAAAAACATATCTTGATGTGCTCTTTCTGTCATCAACACTTCCTGCCCAATCACTGTTAGTATAAACAACCAAACTAAAATATCTATTTTGGAGTACAAAACACCATACTCCTTTGTCCCATTGACATACTTAAAATCCTTTTTCCTCATTGCCAATGTGTCTCCTTGGGTGTCTCCATGAACCTTGACACCAAACTCACTGCATACATTATATCAAGCCTAGTTGCGGTCAAATACACTAGGTTGCCCACAATGTTTTTTTATAATGTCGGATTGACATTGCTGTTGCAATATTCCTTTCTCAAGTTCAACCCAATGATAGTTGGAGTTGGTGACGACTTGTTTTTCTACATATTAAACCTCTATAAAATGTCTGCAACATATTTTTCTTGAGAGATAAAAATGCCATTTTGTGTTTGCTTCACTTCTATGACCAAAAAATATCATAGCAACCCCAAATCAGTCATTTCAAAATCACTTTTCATTAATGCTTTGAAATCGGAAATGAGGAAATCATCACTCCCTGTAAAAATCAAATCTTCTAAATACAAAATGAAAATAAGAAGCTTACCATCATTTTCTTTGATGTAGAGAGTAGGTTCACCATCACATTTTTCAAACCCATTGGCCATCAAGTAAGCATATATCTTGTTATACCATGCACATGGTGCTTTCTTCAACCCATAGAGAGATTTCTGCAACCTACACACCTTCTCTTCTTGGCATTGTTAGGTGTGGAGACTGATTATTTTGTTTATTTTGTATCACAGCATTGGACCCCTGTACCTTAATGGGGCGGCAACGCTGCCTGTAATTAAACGCTGCCTTGGGAGTCTAGGGGGGGAGGCTGTGACTTTATGGAGTCCCCCCCTGGTGGGGTATTTCGGGCGCAGCACCCTCGAAGCTAAAACCATAGGTAAAATTACCTTGTCAAAGTATAGTAATTTCTAGTCAATATTGGTCGTTCATTAGGCGGATGATCTGACGGTAGAAGTTATGTTTAGTTTAGGGTTTTTTTCCCTGGAAGGAAACCCCTTACTTGTATGAGGGTATTGTATTTCGGCTGTGTATTGTATGTGTATTCTTAGAGCGAGAAACAGATTGGGAGATTGTGAGAGAGAACAGAGGATATTACTGTAGATCTGCTGTAGGTTGTGTCTCTTCATTTTGTTGGATAATAAAAAGGAAGGATTGTCTGTTCGGGGTGAATGTAGCCCAAACTGGGTGAACCACATTATCTGTGTCTCTCTGGTTTTATGTGTTTTGTGAGCTTGTGTTTTCCGCATATTTTATGTGTTTTATTACTCTGTAATATATAATTTTCTAACAACTAGTATGAGATTCAAAGGTCTATTTGGCTGATAAACTCGTAGGAAAGAAGGGTTCGTGGTTCGAGTGGGAGCAATGGCGGAAGATGGTAAGTTTAGGGTCGAGAAATTTAACAGCCAAAAATTCTCACTGTGGAAGATGTAGATGGAAGATTATCTGTACTAGAAAGATTTGTACCTACCATTGAGCAGAAAAACAAAGAATCGAAGACTATGATAGATGCAGAATGGGAGATTTTCGATAAAAAGGCACTCGGGACAGTACGGTTGTGCCTCGCAAAGTCGGTAGCCTTCAATATTTCGAAGGAAACAACAATAGAGGTTTTGATTAAGGCATTGGCAAAACTATATGAAAAACCCTTGGCCTCAAACAAGGTATTTCTTGTGAAACATTTATTTAATATGAAGATGTCGGAAGGTGGATCTGTTGCAGACCATTTAAGTGATTTTAGTACAGTTACCAGTCAGTTAAGTTCTATAGGGGTAAACTTTGATGATGAAGTTAGGGCTCTTTTATTACTGTCCTCATTGCCAGAAAGTTGGAATGGTTTAGTTATGGCCATTAGAAACTCTGTCTATGGATGTAATACTTTAAAGTTTGATGATGTTTTCAGTGCTATCCTTAGCAAGGAAATGCGACGGAAAATCTCCCATGAGACATCAGGTAATGCTTTGAATGCAAAGTCTAGGGGAAAAAAAATGGAAAAAGGAAAGAGCTCAGAATATCACAGTAAATAAGGGAAAGGTAGATCCAAGTCCAGATTGGGAATAGTGTGCTGGAAATGCAGAAAGAAAGGACACCTAAAGAAATACTGTAGATCTAGGAAGGGAAAAGAAGGAGACAGACAACAAGAAAATAATCATGAAGCAAATGTGACAGGTGATGTGTTACAAGATGGTCTGATTCTTTCTTTTGAAAATGTTACTGATTCCTGGGTAGTAGATTCAGGGGCCTCATTCCATGCCACACGTGATAAGAAATACTTTCATGACTATGTTCAAGGAGATTTTGGACAAATCCGTTTGGGTGATGATAAACCATGTAAAATTGTTGGAATGGGTAAGGTTCTTGTAAAACAATAGAATGGAAACTAATAACTATTAAAGGAGGTAAGGCATGTTCCAGATCTGAAGAAAAAATTTATTTCAACAGGGCATTTAGGTGGTAAAGGTTGTGTGACAACTTTCATAGATAAAACTTGGAAGGTCACCAAAGGAGCCCTGGTAATAGAAAAAGGTGAAAAGGTCGGTACATTGCATTTATGCAATGATATTTATAACTTTGTTAAAGCTTTAAATTTCAAAGGAGCAGATGCAACATTATGGCATCATAGGCTTGGACACATGAGTGAGAATGGGATGAAGATTCTTCACTCAAGAAATTTGTTGCCGGGTTTGAAGAATGTTGATTTGGATTTCTATGAGAATTTCATTTATGGAAAACAGAAGGGAGTCGGATTTCTCAGAGTTGGGAAAGAAAATAAGAGTGAAAAATTAGAGCTTGTGCATACAGATGTACAGGGACCTGCTTAGGTATCATCTCTCGGTGGCTCTCGTTATTATGTTACTTTTATTGATGATGCAACTAAAAAAACTTGGATTTATTGTATTCAGAATAAATCTGATATATTTGATAATTTCAAGAAATGGAAAGCTTTGGTTGAGATTGAGACAGGAAAGAAGTTGAAGTGTCTCAGATCATAAAATGGAGGTGAATATTACAGCAAAGAGTTTGATAGGTACTATTCAAAGCATGGAATTCGCAGAGAGAAGATAGTTCCAAGAACACCCCAAGAAAAAGGTTTGTCAGAAAGGATGAACAAAACAATCATGGAGTGTGCAAGGTGCATGAGATTGCATGCAAGATTCCCTTTACAATTTTGGGCAGATGCTGTAGATACTGTTGTTTATCTAATAAACAGAGGTCCTTCAAGTTCCTTAGATGGTGGTATTCCAGAGGAAGCATGGATAGGTAAGAAGGAAAACTACTCTTTTTTAAAGCCTTTTGGATATGAGGTCTTTGTCTATATTAATAAAGAAAACAGAAAAAAGCTTGAGGAAAAATCAAAGAAATGTACCTTTATTGGATATGGTGTTAATGATTTCGGTTATCACTTATATGATCTTATGAAAATCACAAAATCATTAGGAGCAGAGATGTAATGTTCAATGAAAAGTTCTTGTATAAGAATCAGTTGTAGGAAAAGAAATAGGAAAAAGAAAACAAAGAATGCACAGTTCTTGATGAGATCACAGAAAAAGTAAAGGTGCCTGAAAATAATAATAATCAATAGCCACAACAACATCAACCACCACCACAACAACAGGCACCTAAAACACTTGAAATTGATGTCATAAGATCTACCAGGATAAGTAGACCCCCTGAACGTTACTCTCCTTCATCATATTATATATTGTCGACTAGTTCTGGTGAACCTGAATGTTATGAAGAAGAAATGCACATTGAAACCAGGAATAAGTGGGAGCTAGAGATGGAAGAAGATATGGACTCCTTAATGCATAGCCAGACTTGGGACTTAGTCAAGTTTCCTGGAGATAGAACTACATTGCATAATAAATAAGTTTACAGGCTGAAGGAAGAAGATGGAGGAAAATAGAGGTACAAAGCTAGACTTGTGGTGAAGGGGTTTGCACAGAAGAGAGGTATTGATTTTGATGAAATATTTTCTCCTGTTGTTAATATGACTTCAATTAGAACTATTTAAGTCTTGTAGAAGCAGAATATTTGCATCTTGAACAGTTAAATGTAAAGACAACATTTCTCCATGGAGATTTGGAAGAAGAGATCTATATGTAGCAACCAGAAGGATATGAGGTCAAAGGGAAATAAAAACTAATGTGCAGGTTACATAAGAGCTTTTATGGCTTAAAACAGGCTCTAAGACAGTGATATCTAAAATTTGACACGTTTATGTTTGAATAAGGTTATACTAGATGTCACTCTAATCATTATGTTTATCTGAAAAAGAAAAATGGTGGCAGTTATATTATATTGTTATTGTACGTATATGACATGCTTGTTGCAGGGTCTAATATGCAAGAAATAAATGTGCTCAAAAGAAAATTGGCAAATTCATTTTCAATGAAGGATTTGAGAGCTGCAAAACAAATCCTTGGTATGAGAATAACTAGAGACATAAAAAATAACAAATTAACACTTTCTCAAAATGAGTATGTCTCAAAATGAGTACAAACAAAAGGTGTTGAAAAGATTTAATATGCAGAATGCAAAACTAGTTAGTACACCTTTTTCTAGCCATTCCAAACTTATTAAGGAGATGTGCCCCAATACCCAAGAATAAATGGACTATATGTCTAAATTTCCATATGCATCAGCAGTTGGAAGCTTAATGTATCCAATGGTCTGCACAAGGCCTCATATAGCACATATAGTGGGAGTGGTAAGAAGGTACATGAAAAATCTAGGAAAATAACATTGGATAGCAGTGAAATGGATTCTTGGATATTTGAGAGGAACCACAAATCAAGCATTATGATTTTGTGGTTAAAACATTGCTCTACAGGGATATGTTGATACAGATATAGAAAGTGGCAGAGACAACACGAGGAGCACTACAGGATATGTATTTACTCTAGGTGGAACAAATGTCAGTTGGGTTTCAAAAATCCAAAGTGTTGTTGCACTTTTAACAATATAAGAAGAGTATGTTGCTGCTACAGAGGCTAGTAAAGAGATGATTTGGTTACAAAGGTTTATGGATGAATTGGGTAAGAAGCATTATATGGGCACGTTATACAATGATAGCCAAAGTGCCATTCATCTTGCAAAGAAATCAACATTTCATTCCGGGACTAAACACATACAGATCAAGTACCATTTCATACGGCTAGTATTGGAAGATGGACAGTTGAGGCTGGAAAAGAAACACACTAGCCAGAATCCTGAAGATATGCTAAGAAAAGTTGTAACTAGGGAGAAACTGAGACTATGCTTAGTTTCAATCTTTCTTCAAGAATGACGATGAAGATGAGAAACAACTAGTTCCAAAGAGGACTCATTATCCAGCAAATGAAGCAACAGTGGAGTTGCTACAATTAGATTCCAAGTGGGAGATTGTTGGATGTGGAGCCTGATTATCTTATTTATTTTGTATCACGGCGTTGGACCCATGTACCTTAATGGAGCAGAAATGTTGCTCGTAATTAAATACTGCCTGGGGGGTCCAAGGGGGGGCGGTTGCAACTTTATGGAGCTCCACTCCCCCCTGGTGGGGGTTTCAGGGGCAGTGCCCCCGAAGCTCAAAACAGATGTAAAATTTCCTTGTAAAAGTATATAAATTTATAGTCAATCTGGGTCATTCATTAGGCAGATGATCTAATGGTAGAAGTTATGTTTATTTTAGGGTTTTTTGCCCTAGAAGGCAAACCCTCACTTGTATGAGGGTATTATATTGCAGCTATGTATTGTATGTGTATTCTCAGAGCGAGAAATAAATAGGGAGTCTGTGAGAGAGAACAAAGGATATTACAGCATATCTCTTGTAGGTTGTGTCTCTTCATTTTGCTGGATAATAAAAAGGAAGGATTGGCTGTTCGGGGTGGGCGTAGCCCAAACTGTGTGAACAACGTATATCTATGTCTCTCTGGTTTTATGTGTTTTGTGTGCTTGTGTTTTCTGCATATTTTATGTGTTTCATTGCTCTATAATATATAATTTTCCAACAGGAATTCTACCTCATAGCCAGGAGGTTGCGCAACATACACTTCCTCTTTCAACTCTCCATTTAAGAACGTTGATTTTACATCCATTTGATACACTTTCCATTTGTGTTGTGTGACAATCGACAACATTGTATGCACTATCTCCATCTTCGCACAAATGCTTCTGTGTAGTCTCTTCCATGTTGTTGCTTGTATTCTTTGACAATTACCCTTTCTTTATGCCTTTCAATCTTGCCTTCAATGTTTCTCTTGGTCTTGTAGACCCGCTTCACTCCAATTACTTC
Source organism: Pinus albicaulis (assembly GCA_034641835.2). Lineage (NCBI taxonomy): Eukaryota > Viridiplantae > Streptophyta > Pinopsida > Pinales > Pinaceae > Pinus > Pinus albicaulis. The sequence goes on from CM076575.1 coordinate 252,201,840, forward strand.
CTTTCCTTGCAGAAGCTCCACTAACTCCCATGTGTCATTCTTTTCTATTGCTCCTATTTCTTCATCCATTATCACAACCAATTTTTCTTCTTTTACTGCATCTTCAAAATGTATTGGGTCATCCACATGACAAAATAATGCAAATAAAGAATTCAGAGTAGCGTTGCTATCAACTTCATCTTGCTCATAAATTTCATTTAAATTTTTGAATTTTGGTCTTCTTATGCTTGTTGAAGATGGGCTTGGTGCTGCGCTTGAAGTAGATGGAGTTGTGGATCTTTGTGGTTTTCTTGGAGAAGCACTTGCCTGGTTGCACAATGATGTCCTATTATTTTTTTTTAGTGTCACATGTTGAGTGCTTTGTTGATCTTGTGTAGGTGGAGGAGAAGTCACCGTTGAGGAATTAGTTGCTACAGTCGGTTCCTGTTTGTCTTCATGTGTTATACATGTCTTCACATTCACTATCTTCTCTAAACTTCCATCCCATGCTTCCTCTTCTATGAACTAAATATCTCTGTTGATTATGACTTTCTTGGTTGATGGATTGTAGAGCTTGTATGCCTTAGATTCATCACCGTATCCAACAAATATACATTTCTCCCCCTTTTTGTCAAACTTCTTCCTTAACTCATCCAGGACATGTGCATATGCCACACACCCAAACACTCTCATGTGAGTGACATATTGTTTTCTTCCACTCCATGCCTCTTCAGGAACTATGTTCATTAGACTTTTGGTTGGAAACCTATTAATAATATACATTGCACAAGCTACAGCTTCAGCCCAATAATCATTTGGAAAATGCTTTTCCTTCAACATACTCCTTGCCAGTTCCATGATGGTCCTATTCTTTCTTTCTGTGACACCATTTTGTTGAGGTGTATACCTTGTTGTAAACTTCTTGTGAATTCCATGCTCCCTGCAAAAATGTAGGAAGTCACATGAGATATATTCTCCACCTCTATCAGTCCTCAACACTTTGATGATGTGTCCACTTTGCTTCTCAACAATAACTTTGTAGTGGCCAAATTGGTCAAACAATTCAATTTTATTTTTTAGGAAATAAACCCATGTCTTCCTTGAGTAGTCATCTATGAAGGTCAAAATATAATCGTTGCCTCCAAATGATGGTGTTTGTGTTGGTCCACATAAATCTGAGTGGACAATCTCCAATGGTGCCTTTGCCCTTATTGCCTTTCCTGCTAGAAATGATTCTCTATGTTGTTTGCCCAAGATGCATCCTTCACATAAGATGTCTAATTTTTCTATGAGTGGCAATCTCTTCACCATACCTTTCCTATGGAACAAATGCAAACCTCCAAAGTTGAGATCACCAAATCTAAAATGCCATAGCCAATTTTCATCTTTAATTTCTTCTTGAAAGTTTTCTTGTGTAACAGCTGCTACAACATCTTCTTCCTTCAAATCTGATCTTAGCTTGAGAGGAAACATTCTATTGTTTATCATATGAACTTTTGCAATCATTTTTCTACTTGGAGGCTTATCTAAGATTTTTCATACATTATTCTCGAAAAAACATTGTAGCCCTTTTGCATGAGTGTTCCAATGCTTATGAGGTTATGTTTCAAACCAGGAACAAAGTGAACATCTGACATGAAATTCTTCTCTCCCTTCATTGTTAGAATGTCTACTCTTCCTTTTCCCATGATTGGGACCTTGCTATCAGTCCCTAATGTCACTTCATATTTTAAACTTTCATCTACATTGGAAAACATTTCTATGGCTCCTGTCATGTGGTTGCTAGACCATGAATCTAAGAACCATGCATCCTCTTGTTTTTCTTATGCTACATTACAAGCTAGAAACATGCTATCATGGTTATGATTTTCCTTTATGAAATTTGCACTTGGCTTGCTACCTATGTCATATTTCTTCTTTCTACATTCATTTTCATAATGACCATACTTATTACAATAATGACATTGAACTTTAGATTTATCATACCTGTGACCTTGTGCTTGATTTTGGCTTGGGCCTTGACTTGGACTTTGATTGCTGCCCTTTCCACTTGAGTTTAAAGGGTTGCTTCTTCCTCTTCCTCTGTAATTTGATCTTCCTCGACCTCTACCTTGACCAAATGAAACTTGTGTCTTGAATGCATGCTCCAATGATGAGTTTGTTCTTCTGTTCAATCTTTGTTCATGAGAGAGCAGTGATGCATGAAACTCATCCACTAAAAATTGTGAGAGATCCTTTGTCTCTTCTATTGCCACAACTATGTCATCAAATCTTGCTCGCAGACTTCTTAAAACTTTCTCAAAAATTCTCCTTTCCTCAAGTGTCTCACCATCAAACCTGTTTGGGTAACCAATTCAATTACATGTGTAAATAATGAGTCTACATTCTTAGACTCTTTCATACAAATTGTTTCAAAATCTCTTCTCAACATTTGTAGTTTTTTTGTCTTCACCTTTTCCATGCTTTGGTAAGCTTTCTGGAAGGTAACCCATGCTTGCTTGGACTTTGTTGCTGTTGCAATCCTTCGAAAGATACTTTCATGAATTGTTTGAAAAATATAGAAGAGGGCTTTGGAGTCCTTATTCCTATTGTCCCTCAACAAATATCCTTCTATTTGTGTCAAAGCATTGTATGTTGTTGCATCTTTTGGTTCTGGGAATCCATTCTCCACCAATTCTCAAATGTCTTGTGAAGAAAAAAGAGCCTTCATTGTTATAGCCCAGTAATCATAATATTTTCAATTAAACTGTGATATTTGTGAATTAGTCAAGATTGTGCATGTTGCTTCCATGTTCACTGTGTAAACAAAATTTCTTACTATGTAGATTTTTCTCCCTGTATGAAAACTTTCTCATTGCTAGAGAATACCCTTCTCAAAACAACTTTTAAATCATTAGTAAAAAAACTACTTTCTAGTGAGATTTTTAAACCCACCATAATACCATTTTAGAATTTTTAAGACACAGGGAAATACTTTTCCTCAACACATGGAGTTCACACAAATAAAATCAATCATGAGAGTCCTCTTTTTAATACAGAGTAGTTGAGATTAAAACATGTTGAATTGCACAACTATAATGGAGCAAATAAATAAATAATTTAACTTACTCTGAAAAGTAAAGCAGTTTCTCACTGCTAGATAATACCCTTCTCAAAACAACTTTTAACTCGTTAGTAAAAACACTACTTTCGAGTGAGATTTTTAAACCTGCTCTAATACCATTTTAGAATTTTTAAGACACATGGAAATACTTTTCCTCAACACACGGAGTTCACACAAATCAAATCAATCATGAGAGTCCTCTTTTTAATACAGAGTGGTTGAGATTAAAACATGTTGACTTGCACAACTATAATGGAGTAAATAATTAAATAATTTAACTTACTCTGAAACAGAGGACAGAGTATTGCGGTAATAATGATATAGAACCAAATGGCAAGTAACGAAACTTTATATTATAATTCAAAAACATGAAATACATTAACGTATGGAAGTTGCAGCTCCTTCAACAGTAAAACAAGACTTCTTACTGAGATTTACATTCAACATGTTTGCGGAATTTACACATAGTAAAAACTGTAACTTGTTTTCCGATTTTATCAGAATTACATAAACTTAAACTTACATGTAAAATCTAAACATATATTTCTAAGACATTTAATTCATGATAGCCATAATTTAAACTTTGTATTATGATTCAAAAACATGAAATACATTAGTTCCTTCCCTATTAAGAGAAGACTTCTTACTAGGATTTAGATTACCAGGGTTGCCGAATTTACAACTATAATTTAATAGACAAGATGGGCTACCATGACCTTTTGAATTTTATAGACACTTAATTCATAATTTACAACTATAATTTAATAGACAAGATGGGCTACCATGACCTTTTGAATTTTATAGACACTTAATTCATGACAACCATAATCTAATAGATAGGATGGGCTACCATGACTTTCTGAATTTTAAAGAGGTTGTCGATACACATTTAATAATCATGTATTAAATTTATATTTGACTTTAATAGTTTACTATGTTGCGAAATGAAAATGTACTCTTTTGTGAAGTTGTCTTTGTCTGCAAAATCAATCCTCAAGCTGCAAAACATTCACTTAGGTATGACTACTGTAAAAAAAATTACACTTTGTAGTTGTGATTACTTTTCCAACACATATCAAATAGTAAATGATGATGTTAGCTTCTAATCAAATATTCAATGAAGCATGTGTTTTTTTGTTTTTTAGTCAGCGGTCAATTAAGAATGCATTATAAAAAGAACAATTATAAAGTTTTTTTTTTTTGGTGGTGAAGTTAAGACGGATTTGGAAGAGGATATTGCAATCGAAACGCAAATGACAAACTCTGAAGATAGTAGTTTTTCTCTATATGGAATGTTAGAACCTAGCAGCAACGGAGACCTTTAGAAAAACTAATAAACAACTCAGAATCTCTGCAACCTTAATATAACGAACTTCCGAGCATACGAGTTGTGATAAACCCAGGGCCTTATTTTATATAGGTGGACGGGCACTCGATAAGTTTATCTAGAATCAAGAGAGAGGAGGACAAAAAAGGATACAAAGACGAGAAATTGATCTCTCCTAATAAGTGCAAATGAGGGCATGAGAGTAATCCTGAGCAGGATAATTTAAAAGATGTTGCAATACGCAATAATGACACTGAAGAGATAAAATCATGGACCGAATCACTACAAATATTTTGAGGCTTCACAAAAATAGGGCTAAAACTAAATGAAATGGATCGTGTCTAAAAATTAGGTCTCGTGACAAACATACTACTCTATAAAACATAAGCGCAAATGAGAGATGCCCACAAGTAAAGGAGCTAGCTTATACGCGAAAATATACAAAAATAAAATATCTGCAGTAGACAGGTCACGTAGAAAGCGTGGCACCAATTTCTTCTCCTAATACGTGGCGATTAGGGAGGGGTTCCTCGTATTGGGAAAACAAATAGTGGGACTGTAGTTCCTTTCTGGTCGGTTACAAGGAAGTTAACTTGAGTGCGTGACGTGGCAATTATTTTACCACTGAGGTGTCGCATTGTTCTGCGTGCCCATCGTTGAATACAGGAGGATAAACATGATAGCTGGTTATGGGTTTCCTAATTCCACAAAGGGTGGATTATGGATGTGACGTGGACTCTCACTACTGGTTCAAAGTGTGCAAAATTGAAGGGCTAACGAATAAATCTCAATGCTTATCAATACACATTCCCAAAAACCTAAATTTTAGTTTAATTTAATTTTATAGCCTTCGTTAAAGTTGAATTGAAGAGTAGGGATGGGAAAGAAAGGTATTGTATAACTCCCAAAGCTATCAATTCAAGAAATATATATGTTAATTGAATTGATAAGTCTTTTAGGAAAGAGCTCCCAAATCTATCTCATATATATATATATATTCATAAGGACAAATGACAAACAATTAGGCTGTTGCAAGGTTTAATATTAACCACCATACCACAAGTGCTCAACATGAAGATCGTGGGGCACTCCACCTATGCAACTGAATCTCGCCTAAGGATAATCATATGGAAAACCTTTGGACTAGACCGAATCTTGCCCAAAGGATAATCATATGGAGAACCTTTCGAATAGAATAAGGAGACCGTTGGACAATATTCCGAGCAAACACTACTTCAATATCCTTAGACAATCCAATGCCAATGCTGATAATTGTGCCAACCTCATCTCCAAGCAGGCAACTTAGAGAGAAATAGAGAATTGGCGTAGGAAAATTTTCCCTAAATTAAATCAGAAAAAAAGCTGTAGAAGTTCTATATTGATAAAATATATCTGGTTGAATTATACTCGTGAGTGGCCAGTATAAGTGCTAAAAGAACAAGGCTTATCAAGAAATTGTGATGATATGGTTATGCCGGATGTGTGTGGTGGTGATGTCAAGTCACCACAACATTACAAAAATCTAGAGTTCCAATTAGAAACGCTAGGTCAGGATGTATAACTGCAAGGAGCGTCGTATGAATTGGCAAGTTGCTTGGGATGTATGAGGAAGAAAACCTGGTGAGCCAAACCCTTATGGAAGGCTAATTTTAATAAGAGAATCTCTAGCACAGTGAAGGACTTTGGGAAAAATCTGTCTATGGTGATGGTGTAGCCTTTAGCTAGAAAGGCAGATGGTGGTGCAATCAAGGTATTGGTTGGTGGTGCAGACTTACATGGCCTAGAGTCCTATTGTCTTGGTATATTGTTACAATGAATTTCAAAATCGACGAATTATTTGGATTAGAGTTCTTTTTTGGAAAATTAATCTCAACTAGGATTTTGAATTTTCTGACAATAACTATATCTCAAGTAAATGTTTTGCAGGTTGTTGTTTTAGCTTACAGAGAAAGACATCCAATAAATGAAGTTCTAAACAGGAGTACAATTACCCATTTGCAAAAGATTAAACTATTAAAGTCAAATGAAAATTTAATAAAGGGTTAAAAGAAATGTATGGTTCAGAAAAATAAAAATAGCCCATCCTATGTTTTAAATGTTAGTCTTGTATGTTTTGAATTAATATGCATGTAAAATTATTATGTATTGTGGGGCTTGAAAGTGTAAAAAAGGTCTCTAATGAATGTAAATCTCAGTAAAAACTCTTGTTTTACTCGTAAAAGAATCACAACCTCCATATAAATTACTTGTGTTTTCAAATCATAATATAAAGTTCAAATACAAGAAGTTGGACTTACAAACTTAGAAAGTGAGAAACTCTCTCAAATTGTATGGACCTGGTAAAAAAAAGAATTGGGCATTAGAAACCATGGAGGGCATACAACATGCCCTTGCAAAAATACAGTCTCTCATTTGTCCAATCTCAAATGCAAGTATGCCCTTGCAAAAATAGAATCTCATTTGTCCAATCTCAAATGGAAGAGCTACAAATAGATCTGATGGCACTAAACCTAAAGTTGAGGAAAGAGATGGAACTAAATGTCAATCCTAGAGGAAACAGAGGCCATTCGTCAGCAAATGGTGGAGCTACATGAACGACTTCAACTTATGTGCAATAACTCCATTGTATCTAATTTTGGTTGCTCGAACAATATACAACAATGCCCCAACCTCAACAAGTTGCTAGTTGAGGATGATTTTGAACTCAAGTAATAAATGTGTTGTTATAATTTTTTTTAGTTAAGCTTGTAAATGAAAATGTAAATGAGTATTTATTGTTATCTCTCATAAATTTAATAAAATATATATATTAAAAAATTAAATTAAATTGAAAAATGAGTAAAAATTTAATTATTTTTAAAATAAATGCTACTTACTTATTTGTAATTATTATTAAAACTAGTGTAGCTATATAAATTAAATGGGTAGTAAATATTGATGAATATCAATTCATAATAATTATCAAAACACATTTCTTTCTATATCTCAAATTGCAAAAACTAAAAAAATTATAATTATATTTAAAATACTAATTGTTATTATTAATAATAAGAAAATTGATAAAATTTTGTTAAATATATACATTTAAAAAACATGTAACAAGATTATGCCAAAAAACTAAAATAGTGATATAACGTTCTTTTTTTGTTTCATGATTATTTTTTTCCCTCTATTTAATATTTATTTCATACAATCTATTTTACCCCAAACACTAGAAAAATTATAATGAAGACTAAATGTAAATGAGTATTTATAGTTTTTCAGCACAAATTTAATAAAAAATATACTCAAAAATAAAATTAAATTCAAAAGTAAATAGAAACTTAAATACTTTTAAAACAATTATTACTTACTTATTTGTAATTATTATTAAAACTAGTGTAGTTATATAAATTAATTGGGTGGTAAATATTGATAAATATCAATTCACAATAATTACGAAACACATTTCTTTCTATCTCAAATTGTAAAAACTAAAAAAATCATAAAAATTAACTAAATTATAATTATATTTAAAATAATATTTACTATTTTTAATAATAGAATAAATTAATATATATATATTAACTATATACATTTAAAAAAAAAATTATCAAAAACCTAACATAATGATATAACATTAATTTTTATTTTTATGACTATTTATTTTCTCTATTTAATATTTGTTCCATACATTCTATTTCACCCCAAACGCCGGACAAATTATAATGAAGACTATGATGGAAGCCAACCTCCTATTGTAATATGGGCTAGTTAGTCCAAAAGGGAACGGAAGATGGCAACTGTTACCCTCTGTATGTTACTCATTACATTGTAAATATGTATAGTTGTAAATCCAACAAAGAGGAACTTGTATCAATCTGGTAAGATCAACTCTTACCATAAGAGTAACAGAAGATGCCACCTATTTTCTATATATGTTACTCATTTCATTGTAAATATGTATACTTGTAAATTCAACAAAAAGGAACTTGAGTGCCCTTGATGTATGAACAGTTGAGTTAAATACAAATTACTATACTTGTTCATTTTGCACTTGAAACTTCTTTCCTGGTTTTATCAAGGACACAAAGATATTACCTTTTATGCTCACTCTCTAATATTTTGTCTCTTTTTGAAAATAAATATTTTTTTTTTTTTGGAAATAAAGATCGAACGTGCATTGGTAACACAACTCATGTTTAATATATTTTTTGTGTTTATATATTTCAAAATTTTGATATATTTTGTTTTTATTTTTTTATTTTTATGACTTTTTTTTGCATGCGAAATTGGATTTGTATATCAGTAAGGTAAAAATATTTTAATTATATGAATTTTATAAACATAAATTTTTTCATACATTTTAATGTGAATGTAAATTTTGTATATCAGTAAGGTAAAAATATTTTAACTAAATGAATTTTATAAATAGAAACTTTTTTATACATTTTAATGTGAATGTAAAATTTGAAGTGTTGTCTTTAAATTTATTTAGATATAAAAATAAAAATAAGTGGAGGAGGGAAAAGGAAATATCTGTTTTTGATGTTATGAGACATTGCACAAACTTTTTGATATAGCTGATTAAAGAAAACAATTTTAAAATAAGAAACATTAGATAACATATCACAATTATCTTCATGTATGCTTTTCTTTCATATGCCTTAAAAGGTTCTGCTTGCAACATCTGGTGCTAATGCTAATTCACCTCTTATGAGAACAAGTTTACACATACAAAGAAATGTATAAAAGAAAATAAAATATCATTCATGCCATATAAAATGAAATGATTTTAATTTCATTTATTATGTATGTGATTTTTTAAATTTCTATCTAGTAAAACGATGTAAAGCTAAAATTTCTTATAAATATCTTAATCTCTATATTAATTATTTGAGCTATGATTTTATGAGAAATTATGACTAAAATTGTAATTTTCTTTTCATATACATCTTTCAATATAAAAATAAATTCAACATTTTCATATATTTATCTTGCATTTAAATCATACAATAAAAATATTTAACCTACTTAATTTCATCATCCCAAATACATCTTCCTAAATTTTAAAATAAAAAATACATATTTCCTTTCAATATTTTTAAAGAGCAAGAAAACAAACATTTATCACACATTTATATTCCAAACATGAAACTCAAAATTGCATTCAAAGTAAAATTAAGTATTAATATTATTTATCATCAACTAGATCCTCTTATATATACAAATTAATATTATATATACAAAATAATGAATATTAAAGCGTTAACACTATGTCAGTATGTAATTCATAAATTTATCCCTATGGTTTAGATATTATTAAACATTGTTATAGTATACATGAAAAATAAAAAATAACAAAGAATATATTAATAATAATTTTAAGATATATTTTATGGATTTTTACACAAATATATTGTTTGAAAGTATGTGGAATAATTTTTTTATTTGAATTTAGATTTCTAGAATAATGGTTTTTTAAATATGTTGATGATAAGATTGCCTAAAATATTATATATTTAATTAAAAATAATTAATCAAAATATTTTAATACAGATGAATTATTAAAAACTAATTAATCAAAATATTTTAATACATATGAAAATAACTTATAATTGAGATAACTAGAATAAATATTAAAAAAAAGTTCATCATTGTAATGTTAAATAAAATAGTCTGAGTTATTAATATAATAAAAGCTATTTTTGAAATAATCATTTGATTGTTTAATTTTTTTATAATAAATAGATATATTATTTATTAATTATATTGAATTGAAGATTATTTCATTATAATAAATTTACTGGTTGAAAATAGCTTATAATTTATTAGTTATTTTTTTATATTATAAATAATATAATAAAATATTTAATTCAAGATTATTTTATCTACATTGAGTATATCAAATATTTTTTTATTTGAAATTGGCATATATTAATAAAAGTGAAAATATTGGTTTTTTTTATTTAAATGAAATACTTTTCACCATGTCAATGTGAAGTCATTTTTTTCGTTATTTGTTGAGGTCATGCCATCATTATGGAAGAATTAGCTGGAAAAATATAGATAAGATGTTGTGCACCATGTGTGACATCAACTTCCTTTGATCGCACATGGCATCGAGCCCTGAGGGGGACCGTCCCTTTGCCGTGATTAGGTTGTGGCCTTCGTGGCATTGATCTCATCCCTTCCTTGAGCGATGAAATTAGGAGGTTTACACTCATTTTTTGAAGAAGGATGATAGTATCTGCTCTGTCACCCTTCCCCCCCTCTTTCTAGTCGACATTGATGTATACGGATTAAGCACCGGTGGTGAAGTTTATGGGCGCATGCCAATCACCCTAATTTGTTGAACAAAGATGGATTAACACTCGAAGCCCAGAATGAAAGGAAATCTGGGGCTTTTCTCTCTAGGAAACATGTTTTTTTCCTTTTTGTCTGAGCTAAAGGAAGATCAAGACATTATAGCTAGGAATGGCCCTTACTTATTTCGATCATGGGGTATATATTTGAATGCATGGTCCTTTGACTTCGACCTAGATGAGGACATCCACATAGCCATTCTAGTGTGGGTGAAATTACCAAGGCTTCCTCTATCATGTTGGAATGATGACTTCCTTAGAGCTATTGGAAATGGTATTCGGTGACACTTAGATAGAGCTAAACCCCATGTCAAGTAATTTTCATCTTCCAAAATATGCCTTGAGGTACATCAGGAGAAGGGGTTACCTTCCGAAATAAATCAGAGTCAAGGTTGTGGATCTATAGTCAAACCTTAGATTATAAGTAGTTGCCTTTCAAATGCAGGATACGTCACGAATATGGACATTATGTGAGGGATTATAATAAGAAAACTAATGGAGCTGGAGAAAAGGAGCCAACAAACACACCACAAAAGTAATAGAGGAAAACTCAAAGGAGAGGAGATGAAAAAGGAAAAGGAATTTAGTCAGGGTAAAAAAAACAAGAAGAAAATGCAACCTCAACCTCAACGAATCAATTCGAGGCACTACAATAACTCGAAGTAGAAGCCCTCAAAACATCGACAAATATCCCAGAATAACAAGTTGAAGAATTTTTCCAGGTGGAAGAGATATCACAACCGAAGAAAACCTTTGCCACGGAATAAGAACAACCAAAATCGTAGCAACCTTTTGTATAAATGACATCAATCCTAGATTTAAAAGTGGTAGATCCTCCTCAGGCCACTACAGAGAAATTTGTTCCCACATTGGAAATGGGAGACAGGAGCATCATGACTCGTCATGCAAATAAGAAGATACTTAGCCTAGAAGGGGATACCACAAGTACTGAGTCAAAAATAGGAAAGAAGGTCTCCCAATAGAAAAGAAGAAAAGGGAAGTCGACGTTGGGCAAAATATCAATATTCGAACTCAGCCTCAGATACCAAATATATTGAAACAAGTAGTTGTGAAAGTAGTAGGAGGGCCAAAGGTAGGTGACACCACCTTTTCTCCCATTTCTAAATGAAAATCGTCTCATGGAATGTAAGGTATTTGGGAAACCCTATAAAATCATGAGAAATAAAAGATCTGATCAATAGAGAAAAAATCCCATGCAATATTTTTACAAGAAACAAAATTGGAAGAATAAGAGGTACTTTATCTCTCTTGGACAAGTTTTGGAGTGACTCTTCAGGAATTGCACTAATTTCAATAGGAGCATCCACGAGATTGGGCATTTTTTGGTACTCTTCCTTCCTTACATTATTAACAAGCATTAAATCAAGTTACTGGATCATAATTATCTTGGAAAGAAAGGATACAAAAGAAATTTTTTTTTTGGTTAATGTACATGTTCATGTCTCCTATAGTGATAAATGGGCCTTTTGTGACTCCCTCCTTGACCTTAAAGAGGACAGTTGGAATGTTGACACCAATGTGGGGGGAGATTTCGATACCATCTTACACCCCAATGAGAAGACGAAGGGAAATATAGTCTGAGATCCTTTCTGGGATTAAACGAAGGATGTGAATTGTCCCAAAGAAAGGACAATTCACATGGTCCAACAAGATAATTAGCTCGGACAACATCATTTCTCATTTGGATCAATTTATTTTGCATAACAATTGGCTCACAAATGGTATCGAGAATAGCTCTCATATTTTTGCATAAGGGGATTCAGACCATTGGCCCATCAGCCTGATCATAGATCCTCTAGAGGACTTGGTGTAGCTCCCATTCCACTTTGAACTTGTGTGGCTTCAAGAGGAAAGAGTGATATATCTTATCATGAATACATGCAATTAGCTAGTTGTTGGACAAATGTCCTATGTTTAGGAGTCTACGCTGAGGGAAATTAAGAAATCTCTTCGAGAATGGGAAAAAGTGCATTACAAGCCACTCGATGAGCCTTGGGGAGCTCTTGTCAATGAGCTCGAAGTTCACCAGTCTATTATGGAAACTTGTTCGATTTCTGAGGAGCACTTGGATAAGGAAAGAGACGTTACAAGGCAGATACAATAGTTGAGTAGGTAGGAAGAGAAGTACTGGCATTTGAGGTCTCGAAGTATTTAGCTTAGCTCAAGAGATCAAAATATGAAATATTTCCATAGCAATCCAAAGCCCAAGATTTACGAAAACAGGTTAAAGAAATACACCCATAAAGTAGGCAAAAATTGTTTTCCTTCTTTTCTATAAAGCAATATGTTTATTCCTTTTTCTCTCATTCATAAACTGATAATGGAGAGTTTGATGCTAGAAGTTTAAATGTGTTTTTATACAATATGCAAAAAGTCATTTTCGAGTCTGATAATGTGAAATTAGTCAAACCTATCGATGAGGATGAAGTTGTGGAGGCCATTTCTTATTTGTACCTTCATAAAGCATTGGGGTTAGATACCCTCTCCTTATGCTTATTTCAATCATTTTGGTTTCTTATAAGAAAATACTCGCTAAGTATTCTCAATTCAGCAAGAACCAAGCATAATTTGTGGGGGCGGACCAAATATTCCTCTCTTGCCTTAATCCCCAAAGAAGAAAATCTTCTGAAATTATTTAGGTTCACACTAATATCCCCATGTAATTCATTCTATAAGATTTAACAAAAATAATTGCTCGAAGGTTGAGAAAGATCATGCCTCAAATAATTTCTAAGAATCATGGGGGATTCATGCACCAAACATAGATTCTCGATAATATAATTTTGGTTTAGGAGGAAATTAATTGAAATAAAATGAGATGGGAACTGGGTATGGTCATTAAATTAAACATGGTCAATGCTTTTTATAGAGTAATTAATCCTAGCCTATGGGAAGTAATGGATAAATTTGGATCCAGTCATGAGTTTATTTGATGGATCACAAATTATGTAGATCGACCATGGATAGACCCTTTGGTGAATGGTCGTCTTTGCCCCTTTTCATAGTGAATAGATGCTTATGATGGAGTTCCCCTCTTTCCCCCTTTCTTTATCTTTCGGTTGGAGAGAGTGTTGTTAGAAACCCTTAGATTACATGACTAGAGGGCGTGCTTCTTGGATTGAACATTATTAGGAACATCAAAGAAGTAAACCATTCTCAATTTGTTCATGATACACTACTTCTAGGTGGAACTTTGAAAATTATAACCCTTTAATTTAAAAGGATATTGGATAAATAATTAAATTTTTCGGTGGGTCTTGTGAATAAGAACAAAAGTGAGTTATATGGATGGAATTGCTCGGACCAAGTTATGCATGATATGTTGGCAGCTTTGGATTTTTTTATCGATGTTGGACGTAAGTATTTCAATTATTTTGGAATTCCAATTTCAATTGGTCTCTCCCACTCAAATGATTAGAAAATTGTTCTCCAAAAGTTCAAAACGAAAATTGTGTCATGGGATGCACAGTGGCTAAACATTGTGGGGTGAAAAATTATAATTAAGTCAATCATCTCTACACTTCCGATATATTTGTACTCAGGACTTCTCAATCCAAAAGGATTAATGAATACAATTAGCATAGTGATCCAAAAATTCCTATGCCAAGGAGGGAAGAAAGAAAATAAAAGATATCACTTGGTCAATTGGAATGTTGTGAAACTACCTAATAAAAAAGGAGGATTATCTATCAAAGATCCATAATTAATGAATTTTTCCCTCGAGGTGAAAACTATCTAACAACTCCTCTCTAATTCAAATGAATAGTGGAAGAAATATTTCTCGAAAAATTATTTTCGAAAATCTAAGGTGCTTAGACTGAAGGTTGTTGACTAGTTGGGAAATAGGTCAAAACATATGGTGATTATGAAAGGAATTCACACCTATACTTGGCAACCAATCTTAGCTGACAACCTGGTAATGGAGATCAGATCAAAATTTGGTTTGATCACTTAGTGGTGGATGATCCATTCAGAAGTCAAGATCAATTTTCTGAGCGGAGAATTTAAGATAATGAAATATAACAAGTCGTTCGTAATGTGTATTATGTAAAAATGATGAAGAGAGAATTTCACGTATGTTTAAAGCATGTGATTATAGGATGGAAGTGTGGCATCAAGCCTTTTCCCCCTTGATCTCTATAGAAGCATTTCTTGTCTTGTGGAAGGAAATGATGGAATTTCGAACACATCGCTACCATAGTCCTGAAGTTTTCTTTTACTGAGGTGTCACATTGCGCTTCCCATAAATCTTTTCTTGGTTTATTTGGTTGGCACAAAATAGTGTAGTATTTAACAATAAGGAAGATGAACCAATGATTATTTCCACCAAAGTGACCAGTCTCATATTTTTAAAAGAAAGAGCATGGGTCAGCGTTGGGCCAAGGCCTAAACAAATACACCAAATCCATAAGAAAACAACAAATCATGGAAAATTATGCATTCGACCTAGTGTGGAATATTTTCATCTCATAATTCGAGCATAGGATATGTGCTCCTTAATTTTTAATGTAGATTTGAAAGGAAACTCAAGGGAGAAATGAGGGGAATGGGTCATCCTTGGCCTCAATGAAAATGAGGAATCAAAGTATGCTTAGGGGTTGTGAACAACAACCAACAATCATGTTGAATTTTCAACATTGTGGAAAGGACTCCAAATCGCCAAGGAAAAATGAATAAAAAAAGACAGTATATGGAGACTTTGTGTTAGTTATTCATCATGTTAAGACTCTCAAAAGTGTATTTCCCGACACCGCTTCATCAATATTGCACCGAAAAGCTAATCAAATCTAATGCTTTGAGCATGTTGAGTTTTTTCATATCCTACGGGATATGAATTCTAAGGGAAACACAATGGCAAATTTGGGCGATAATCTGACTCAAGGAGATCTATTGAATAAATACTACAAGAAATTTTTTCCAATTCCATGAATAAAGTTATGTTTAAGGAAAATGTGTGGGATAATAATCTCGAATCCAATGGATCAAAAGGGGAAACAATGGTATTGGATATTAAAAGGCATAAAATTTGGAGGAACATTTAGTTGATGGGTAATCGAGACGGATATTGGTGGCCACCTACCTATTCCACTTAAACCTCCAGTAGGTTTCATTAGTTTCCTTGTTTATAGCAGAATTTACTATTTTTATCAGTTTTTTGGGTCCTGAACTTCCCAAGCAGTTTTGACCCCCTAAATCGTTTTTTATGGGGTCTACAACAGGCTTGCAAGAAATCATATAGTACTCAAAGATATATTTCCAATGAGGTATCGTATGTTATAAAAAAAGATAATATGACCAAGTTATGACCTTGGGAAGTTGTTGCCTAACTAACCTGAATGGGGCCCACAAAATCTTGGTGTTTCATCTCCTGGGGTTAGGGTTTTCTCTTCTTTTTCAATAATAAAAAGGTCTTTCAGCCTCACTGTAACATAGTTCAGAGGCATGTAGTTTCCATATCTCTTCTTAGAGATAAACTACTATTTCTCAAGTTAGTTTATTTCCATTATGTTTGTAAGCATATTTCAGTCCTTCGATATTAATGACATGGAGTTTTATTTTTGCTACATATTTGTATTTATGGTTATATATGTATTCTATTGCATTCCTGTTTAATTTCGGATCAGTGGTATCAGAGAAATTTGTTATTTCTCTATTTTCTTTGCACTTCCCTAACAAGGTTAGGGTATAAGGAGTTAGGGATTGACCTGGTTGAACCTTTGCAAGATCAATCTCGAAAACCACGATGACCTCTAATGGCAGAAGAAAAGAAAGATGAGGGATCATGATATCCTTTCAAAATATTGCTCGAATATGCCCTCGAGCGAAAGAGGAATGCGATGATGGAAAACTCTGCCCAGATCCTTTGACATATGCCCAAAGACGACGCATATTCATCTGACAGTCACTTTGGAGGTGTCACTTCGTTTAGGTTACAAGCCAACTTTGAAATTGCCATATTTGAAGGCAATATATATGCAAACCCGATAGATAGATGGTTAAATCTGTTGGAAGGATATTTTTCATTTTGTGATTTTTCCAATAGGGAAAATATTACTTTTGCACTCCTTAAAGTCGCCCCCAATGTGAAGGACTAGTGGAAAACTTACTGCGAATAGAAGAACGAGAGAAAATCCTCACTGTTTTCAGCCGCACCCACTTGGAATTATTTTGGAGATGCCGTCAAGGAACAATATTAGCCTTTGGGGAGCTATGAGGACAAGTGAATACAATGGACTATGCTACATCAACAAAGGGATCAAGATGTGCATGAGCTAATGAATATGTTCCATACCCTCTGCATAACGTTAGGTATCAAATATTTAGAGAAACATTTGGTGCTTAAGTACCAAAGTTGTTTGCGCAGATACATTTAGGATGAAATGGAGTTCTTTGAGATCTCCTCACTTGGTGCAACATATGATATGATGCCAAGATCGAGAAAAAAAATAAATAGAAGAAGCTAGACTTTGGATCTACGAATCTGAAGAAAGGGAAAGTTGCTCCCAAACCATAGAACAAAGGGAAAATCCAAGGCAAGGCAACCCAGGACAACCCACTGAAGCCATAAGAAAAGAACAACACCACAAATAAAAATAAGGATACATGAAAGTGGTGTGAGTTCCATAAGAGCTCCACTCACAACACAAGTGAGTTTTGTGCCAAGCAGTCACTCGTGGTCGAGTTGAAGGCTTCCAAAATCAGATGAATGTTCCAACTCTGAGTCAAAACCAGACAAGGGGAATGACAAAGAGAATAATATTATTGACGTGGAACCCAATTCCACCATTGCCACCATTAAGATCCAAAAGGATGAGCCCGAATATCAATAGGAGGGGGAGCACCTCTTCCATTTACAGATGCGGGTGAAGGGTTCTTCATTGTAGTTCATTATTAATATCGAGAGCCAAAAGAACCTGATTTCAGCAGAGGTCATGAAGTGATTGGGCCTACTGACCATAGAACACCCATAGTTATAAACCATCGGGTGGCTTTACCAAGGACGAGATCTCCACATTAGCTAGCAATTTTTCCTTCCCTACAACATCAAGCCCTTCACATATGAGAAATTGTGTGATGTTGTTCCTCTTGAATTTTGTGATGTATTATTAGGCCAACCATACTTGTGGAAGTGACATGTTGTGTATGAGTTTAGGCCTCATGTTGTTATTATTACTTTGCGCAATAAGTTGTTCATGATACCGAGGGTAGCACCTCCTACCGCCATCTCTTTGATCACTACAAAGGAATGCAGTATTAGAATTTTTTGTTTCCTTACATTTTTCCCTCAAGGAAAGAATAATATTGTGGCCACGACCTCCAGACAAGGCTCCCCCACGTGACAACAAAAGATTGACAAGGTCATGGAGGAGTATAGGGACATCTTCACCTCACCCACATAGGTACCTCTACAATATCAGGTCAAGCAATCCATCGAACTGACACTGAGAATGCCGCTACCCAATAGACTAATCTATCGTTTCTCTGTTATGGAGAAAGATGAAATCAAGAGGCATATTCACGAGTTGTTCCATAAAGGGAACACCAAGCCAAGTTAATCACCTTGTGGGAGCCTTATCGTGTTGTTACAGAATAAGGACGTGACATGGAGACTTTGTATTGACTATCAAGCGTTGGAAAAGATCATTGTACAGGAATAGGTATCAAATCCCATGGATCGATGACCTTCTCAACTAGCTCAATGGGGCCAAATATTTCAGCGAAATTGACTTGAAGTCCAACTATCACCAGGAATGAATCAAACCCTTCATTGTGTGGAATACTAGCTTCAAACCCAAGGAGGGCCTTTTCAAGTGACTGGTCATGCCTTTCGAATTGACGAATTACCCCATAACCTTCATGAGGATGATGGAACATATCTTCTGACCCTTCACCAACTCATCTGTGGTTGTGTATTTAGATGATAGATTGATCTTCAGCCAGAGTTGGGAAGAGAACCTCCAAAATATTTGACAGGTCCTCCAAACCCTGCAGTAACACAAGTTGTGTGCCAATTTGGAGAAATACACTTTTGGTATGACCCAAGTTTAATATCTAGGGTAAATCATTAATGAGCAAGGGGTGCATGTGGACTCGACCATGATACAAGTCATTCGAGATTTGCCAACCCCAACCACCCTAACAAAGCTCTGTAGCTTTCTTGGTCTTGCAAACTTCTATTGGAGGTTCATGTTGGGATTCTCTCATATCGTTAGGAATTTCAGTCAAGTCACCAAGGGATGAGCGAAAGCGAAGTTCTTTTGGTCTGAATCCCAACAGAAAGCATTTTCCAAGTTGAAGCTTGCACTAGTGCTCACATTACTATACCTGCAACAACAATTTTTAGATTGAGACATATGCCTTAGAATATGCGATTGGTCCAATTCTTATTCAGCATCCAGTCTCATATCATGGTGATATACTTTTAGAAAAAATCCAAAAGTATCCCACCTATGAAAAAGTGATGTATTCCATTGTGGAGGCCTGCCCACAATGGAAGAATTACATTCTTGGGAAGGAAATGATCATCCACATAGACCACTCACCCCTACAGTTCGCACAAACACAAGGGAGGTTGTAGAACGATCACCATCAGAAATGGTCCACATACCTACAACAATTCCCTTTGAACATTAATTACAAAAATGGAAACACCAACAATGTTACATCCTGACTTAGTCGACCACTGGTCATGGAATTGACCACATTGCTTCAATCTTGTGGGAATGAGACTTTGGTGTGGCCGACTCTTTACAAGAATGGTCCAGAATTCAGAAATACATAGCACGCACTCTTGGAAGGTAAACAAGTTCCAAATTATCACCTACATGATGCACTGTTATCCCACCTGGGACACCTCTGTGTTCTTTTAAGCGAGCGTGCCATGTTGATTTGGGAGGCACACTATAGTCGGGTCACTCGACATTTTGGGGTAGAGAAAATAGTGGCATTATTGTAGAAGTATTTTTGTTGGCTGAAACTTCGACAGGATGTTGGGAAGTACATGAGAACCTGCACTACTTGCGTGATTGCCAAACTGACCATCAAGAAATAAGACTTATATACTCCTCTGCCTACTCCTAGTCAACCTTGGGAATCCATCTCCATGGATTACAAGTCAGGCCTTCCTTCTACTAAGCATGGAAATGAATGTCTTTTCATGGTAGTCGACAGATTCTCTAAGATGGTAATTCTGGCGGCCTACAAGAAGAGTATCACAGCAGAAGCCATTTCTAAGATCTTCTTTGAACGAGTGTGGAGACACTTTGGGATCCCATAGTCCATTATCTCAAATCAACACAGCAGGTTCCTAAATACATTTTGGTCAAGTCTCTGGTCGATGCTAGATACCAATTTCACTAAGTCCATGAATTTCCACCCCCAAACTGATGGCCAAACAGAGGTCGTTAACAAGATGATCGTACACATTATGCGCATCTATAACTTGAGGCATCCATGCACATGAGATGAAAGCCTCCCCTATGTCCAGCAGAACTACAACAGAGCTCTCCATAGCTCAACTCGCCACAACTCCTTTCCGGTGGGGTTGGTATTCCAGCCACTATGTTCCATTGAAGTGGCCATACCATTTGTAGCTACTCAAGAAGATTTGGCTCATGTCCAGTCCGAAATTGAAAAGGCTAACAAATTCATTGACTGCATTCAACACATCCACCAACAGCTCCATGACTTATTGAACATAGTCAATGCTAAGTACAAACAACGACATGATCAACATCCAATGCCACAAAATTTCCAAGTGGGTGACAACATTTGGCTACATTTGTAGAAGGAGGACCTCGCTAGGCACCACCAGAAGCTTCTCCCACTCTAATATGGATTGTACATGATCACCAAGGTTGTAGGGGACAATTCTTTCGAGCTCAATATTTCGTCATTCCTTGGCCTATACCTAGTGTTCGATGTAGACTTCCTTCGACCATACTTTCGACCATTACTGGACACATCAGACAATGCATAACAAATCACACCAACAGTGTTAAACAGAGACTGCATGGAACAAGCCACAACATACTGAATCATGGACACAGATCAAGAACACTTGCCAACAAAGGATCCATCAATGCCATGTTTTCAAAGGAGACTAATTCCTTGACCAGGGAAAGTGGTTCACTACGGACCAGTTTCAACAGAAATTTCCTCACCTCATGGAAGCTCTACATGCAATGGGGACCATTGCTTCCTAAGGAGGGAGGACTAATCTAGGTGGATATTGGTGGCCATCATTGTATTCAAACTAGACCTCCATTTAGTTTCATCACTTTCCATGTTTATAACAGCATTTACTATTTTTACCAATTTTTTGGGCCTTGAACTTCCATAACATTTTTGACCCCCTAAAATGGCGTTATTTTGAGGTCGAAAGTAGTCTTGTAGCTATAGGAAATGGCCTGTGGCAAATAATGTAGTACACAGAGAGATATTTACAGCAAGGTATCTTACATGCCAAACATAGATAATATGACCAAGTTACGACTGTGGGAAGTTGGTTGGCCAACTAACCCCAGTGGGGCCCACAAGCTCTTGGAGTTCCATCTCATGGGGTTAGGGTTTTGGTTGTTTAGGGTTTTCTCTTGTCGTTCAATAATAAAAATGCCTTCGAGCCTCATTGTAACACAGTTCAGGGGCATGTAGCCACCACATCTCTTCTTAGAGATAAGCTACAATCGCTCGAGCTATTTATTTCCATTCCATTTGTAAGCATATTTCAATTATTTGATATTAATGAAATGAAGTGTTATTTCTGCTACATCTCTGTATTTATGGTTATAAATGTATTTTTTTGCATTCCTACTTAAGTTTGGATCAACGAGATGCGGTCTGTAATAGAGTGGGCCCTTTCCTAGGGGACCTGAATCCCATAGGCATGTTAAACCACCTTCCATAGTTGGAGTATTGGATGGTTCCTGAGGTGGTGTTGGTTACTAAAGGCTCCAAGCCCCATCTTGTGCAAGCAGTTAAGAAAACATTCTTTGCATTTATTTTGTGAGGATTACGAGTTCAAGGTTAAAGGTAGTGTGTTAAGGGATGTGACACTTTAGATGGACGGGAGGATCTTCAACACAACGTCGCATGAGCAGGTTAATGATGATAGTCTATATCATACACCAAGCCTCTCAACTATAAATTGGCAGACGTCAACCCCTCTCTGGTATACATTCTGACTAGAGACTTTGAATTACAGTTGGTTATACCTTTGACCCTTTCGGTCAGAGTTATGTTGGGAAGTATGGCACGGTCTATGGCTTAGTTAGACGGGGTGAGGTGCAATGAGCTCAATCAACTCTTGGCCACCATATTTGGGTCGCTGGAGCAACTGTTGGAAATCTTGTATCAGCGGAGCACTTCAGTGGAGCTCGATAGGCAATCTTTTGAATTATTAGTAAATATGAAACTTGAATTTCTTCAGGGGATGGTTGAAGTCTTCAAGGAAGAGCACTAGTCCTTGTATCAAGCTCTCAAAGATCGTGTCTGCAAGTTGGAGCAGTCAGACGCGGAGGATATTCTAATATGTGGAGCTATAGGTGAAGTCAGATGTTGCTATAAGGCTAGAACCAGTGAGAACCTCGCAATTGATGTTTGTTTTTTGTTTAGTATGCTTTAGTTTACATGTTATGTAAGTATATTTGGATAGGAGGTGTGTTTTGGCGATGCTACAAGTGCCTAGACTGTAAGCTTGTATTGGCACATGTAGGTGAAGTCGGATGTTGCTATCAGGCTAGAACCAGTGAGAACCTCACAATTGATGTTTGTTTTGTGTTTAGTATGCTTTAGTTTACATGTTATGTAAGTATATTTGGATAGGAGGTGTGTTTTGGCGATGCTACAAGGACCTGGACTGTAAGGTTGTATTGGCACATGTAGATAGAAAACTCATGCTCCCTTTTAACCTTGTGGAATTACATGATGGAATTATTGCTTGATGTAAACTGGCCTTGTAACCCGTTTTTGTTCAATACGACAATGTAACCGTTTCGTTCCAAAAAGAGAAAAGAAAAGATGAGGTGCAGCACAATCCTAAATCATAAATCGAGTTTAAACCTTCAGTAGCGTTAAACTTTCCCATAACAATTGTAGGTCGAGTTTGTTGACAAATTTTCTTCTTGCTATAACAATTTATTCAGATCTCAAATAACCTTCATAGTGATATAGGAACTGAACTCATGGAAATTAAAAAAATGCGCACAAGTAAACTTTCTAGAAGCATATTCTATTCAAAATAAAATTCATGGCTCTATGGCCGCATGCTTGCAGAAGCATCGAAATGGTCATTAATGATGTCAGACACCATAATAAAGTTACGAAAATCATAAGTTAGAATGAAGTTGGACTATTGACATTGTCCACAGCAGAATATAATGCATGATTCTCTCGAATAAGGCCTGCTATGCTTTGGAAACAAAATTCAAACTTTCAAGTAATATTTCCAAACTTAACTTTTTAAGTAGTTTCCAACCAGTTGTTTAGCAGAAACCAATTCCCGCCCCAAAGAAACCAGACTATCCACATTTGTTCTGGCAGGATGACCAACATAACCATCCTTCTGATTGGGGAATTGTCGGATGTGCTTCTTTAAGGTTCTCCGACGTTTATGCACTTGTGGGATTGTCACTTCAATCTTTCTTTCACTATGTGCAAGATTACTATGAGATAAATTGAGATGGTCATGACCAAAACCGTATCCATCCTCTTCGAGATCCACATTGATTTCAGCTGGGTTCTGATTCAGTATGCATATTTCTACATTCGAAGCATTTTTGCCATAGAAACCAGATTCCTCCTTTTCTTTGTGAAGTTCCAATGAATTCGCTCTGTCTTCCTCCTTTGTCAAGTTCTGATGGGGATTAGATCCCAACACCCACGGCGATTGGAAACAATGGTGTCTACTGTCAAGGTAAATATCAGGAGCAGATCTGTGCTTCCTGTTTAAATGCATAGCTTTAGGTGTTGGCTTATATGACCTTAAGCCCTTCACAACGTTTGTAGTATGACAAGCAGGAGGGGCAGCAGAGAAACTTTTTAGATTGCCATTGGAACCATCTGTGCAATGCAATGCCCTCTTCATATTTTTTCCAGAGGTTAGTGTACCTTGGAAGGAAGATTTGGTCTTCAACATAGAGGATCCCAGGGCAATATTAGCATTACCAGGGATAGCGGAAGAAGGGGTAAAAACTTCAGAGTGCCCATTTGACGCATAATTTCCAGAAGGCCTGAACTTTGGAACAGGAGGTATTGCTTTTATTGAATTAGTGAATTTTTCATTCTTATTCTTGCTATCTTGAATGGGTTCTGAACTTTTAAACACTCTTTTAGTGCCAGAGAATGTTTCCCTTTGACTCCTTTCCAATACCCCTGACGAGTGAAAGCAATTGACATGGTTTTGTGAAGAGGCCTGTGGTAGATTTGTGAGCCTCGTGCTGTCTCCATTGCCTGTTGCAATGATTTCTTCATTCCCACACTTTTCTGGAACTGATACACATTGCCCCATCAGCGTCGAGACAGGTGCGGAGGGAAAACAGTCTTTCTTTCCAGATGGTTGTCCTGCTTGGACATTTACCGGCTGCAATAAAACTGAGTTTCCTTGTCCATTGAAATAAAGAGGAGCTGAACTTCCATCTGTCCTTACTGAAAAATTTCGATTACTATTTCCCTTGTGACTCTCAGATGGAATAACAAACTTTTTCCCAGAATTTCCCAAGTCTGAACTTTCACTGTTCAAGTTTTGTGGACTGTCAATTCTTGTGAGGTTTTCACGTGAGTACCCATCACAAGGAAGAGAGGAATCTGATTTATTTCGAAAAATGGGAATCCCTACACCTGTGAAGCCGGAAAATGCAGGGGTGCTTTCCCTGCAGAGATTTTCCATTTGCATCTGGCCACAATATGTGGATACTCCCCGCAGCTGCATACAATCTGCCACCATTTTATTACTAGAGAATTCGCCATTGTGATAAGAATGAGTAATAGAAGCAAGTGATTTAGAGCCATCAATGGGGAATGTTAGACTGGAGGCAGAAACTGTTTCATCTAAAACTGGTGCAGCAAAATCTGGAGCATTTTTCCCCTGTCGATTGAAGCAGTGATTTAATTGCAACATGGTCAAATCCCCTTTACATGAGCCAGATGTAGTCCCTTCCTTACCTGGAAAGAATGAATTATCTCTTACACCCTGGAAAGGATCGATTTGGGCATAGTCTACTAGTAAATCACTTTGGCAGTGATATTTCACAGGGGTCTGCAGGTTTGATTTGCCAGTTTGTTTGGGCTGTGCCTTACTCTTAGGTATTGCAGTTTTCTTCTTTCTGCCTGTTTCTCTCTCTATATGTTTATTGACCTGACTTAGATCAATTTCTTTCATTTTCCATCTTCTGCCTTTCTTAATGCTATCGCATTCGTGAAAATGATTGAGGTTTGATAGACCTCGCTCATGTTGGTTTTTAGCCATTAGCTCGACAATATCCATAGGTATTTCATCTTCCATTTCAGAAAGCTTCTGTCCAATTTTCCCATGTTCACAGTTAAGGAAGTTGCGATCAGGTGACTTGTCTGTTGATGCTGACACAAAACTTGAGATGCCTTGAGGGATTTGAAGAGAATTGATGACAGCTTGGGATGAGCTTGAAGCAGAAGAACTCTGAACCAAAAAATAAGAGTAACGTTTGTTATAGAGATTTTTTTTTTTTTAAGAAGAGGAAAATGTAACTTAAATCGGTGCATTCTTAAAGATTCGGAAACATATGAGAGCAGATAGATCACTTAGGAAACATGGGTTTATTTAAAATAACCATCCTACACGGAGTCCAGATATGACTTGCATCCAGAATGGACTTATGACATGAATGCAGGAATCGTGAGAAATAATAGACTCTGAAACAATAAAGCATCATATCACCTATCACTTAAAATTTACATACTCAATATACATCTCCAATAAAAACTATCAGAACAATAAACATATAACTGATAGCAAATATGACCCAAATAAAAACAAAGTTCAAATTTAATAAAATAAAATATTACATAAATTTAAAATTAATATAACATATACATTAAATAGTTTAGCTTATACTAAAGTGCAGTTTATGATAGAAAGTACCAATAGAGAAGAGATAGAATAGTGAGCAACTCATCTATCCAGTTCAATCCATGTTCACGAAAAGAAAAAACGAAGTAAATGTTTTTCTAACAAATGTTGAGTAAACATATGAAAGAGGATAAAAGGGAAATACATACCTTTACAAAAGCATCTGAAGACTCAATCCCTATGTTGAGTTGCTTCTTCCTGACTTTAAGCTTTTTTTGACGTTCTTTCTTAATTGTAACAGTATTCATTTCTGCAGCAATGTTGACATCAGATATTCCATTATTACCATTTGTAGGTTTGGATAAATTTTTGACAGCATTAACCTTATTCGTCTCTGCAACAATGTTGACTTCAGGCATTCCATTAGTGCTAGTTGTAGCTTTGGATGAATTTTTGACAGTATTCACGGTAAATTTCAGATAATCTTCCTTTGGATGTGGGGATTTCTCATTGTTCTCAGTCATGCACATTTTTTTGTCCATTTCATTTGTATACTTGGACTCTTCTATCCCTTTATTCCAACTTTCTAGATGGTAGGGTTTAGAAGCAATAATATCTGACATTAATCGCTTCTTTTGTGGCTTCCTCTTACTCCTGGAATCAGTGGTCTTTATCTTCCCGATTTGTTCTGAAAGCAGTACATTTTCTTTCTCCAGTAAGACCTGGCTATTGGAATGTTCAGTGGACTCTTTTACTTCAGTTATCTCATTTATATCCATATGTTGAGAACCTAAACTATCATTGCCATCCAAACATGGTACATCATTCCTTGCATCTGAGGATCTATGAGAATCATGCTTATTTGGAACAATGAATTCCATCATTTGAGTTTTCAATTGTTCTACTCCATTAGAAGTTGTTTTCTCATATTTTCCTTCAAGAAAAACCAATTGACCATGTTCAACATTTTCAGCAGACGTACTGTGGATAGGAAAAATGTTGATATTTGTTAGCCTGCTTGCATCTGTAGAATTTTCAAATCCTAGTATTGGAGAGCTTGCCTGTTCCACATCTTTTCTTTTCATATTTTCACTTATCTCTTTAAAGACATTCTTGTTCCTGGAAAAGTTCTCCCAAGAATTAGGAACCTGGCAAGGAATATGAAGTTCTGATTTCTTCTGCTTTAACTCTAACTCATCATTCGCTTTGGTAACTAGTATTTGGGCTGTTGTTTCCTCTGCTCTCTGCCTCGTCTCTGCAGATTCTACATTCTCATTATTCTCATTGCTATCAATTATATTGATAGTTTCCTCAATGTTTTTAGAATTTGATAAACAATAGAGGATTTCACTTCTCTTCCCTTCCAAAGCCATGACCTCAGATTTCTCATTTTCTGGTTCCATTAGAACAAGACTTTCATTTTTTTCAGGTTCCCTTATACAATCTGTGAGTACCTCATCTTTCTTCTCTTTGTCATTTTCATATGCAGAGCCAACAACATCACCTGATTTTAAATCAACTGCAATAGTCTCTATTATTTCAGTGCCATTTACAATATTTTCCTTTTGTTTCTCCTGAATATCAGCATTGGATGTAGGCAATGACATCAAGCATTGACGATCAAAATTACCATCATAGGCCTGGATGGAAGCATTTGAATCCCTCATATAGTCTTTCTCAATTACACTTTCACCAGAAGTAATAACGTCCCCTAAACAGCTTTCACAATTCCACCATCTGTAGTTAGGAATTTCTAGAGGAGGCAATGCCAGACTACCTGGTTCCTTCAATCTTGTTTGCAGCAGGTGCTGAGGAAACGGCCAGCAAATGCTTCTGTCGAGCGTACGAATTGTTGCAACATAACCTCTGAACGAGGAAACTTAGAAATAAGCAAATTGAATTGCCGAAATCTTAAAACCAAAAAAACATTAAATTAACCTATTCCTATCCTGGTTACATTCAGCGATTCACAATGAACGTATGCAGAAGATTTATCCGGGAACGGTTACAAAAATAAGTGTTATACACGTGTACATATGTTAAAGAAACCGAAACAGATTAATTTGACGACCGCTGAATGACGACGAGTGCAAGACTAGACATGATTCGAAGTCTCGGAAAAAACTAAAGACTGAAAATTTGAGATTCGAATACCAATTAATAATTTAAGCAAGAACGAA
This sequence comes from Pinus albicaulis, assembly GCA_034641835.2. Taxonomy (NCBI): domain Eukaryota; kingdom Viridiplantae; phylum Streptophyta; class Pinopsida; order Pinales; family Pinaceae; genus Pinus; species Pinus albicaulis. The sequence continues at coordinate 252,229,837 of CM076575.1, forward strand.
CAAAATATGATATGATGAACGAACGAAAAATCTTAAATCACGTCTGGGTATTTCTAAAAATCTTAAATCACTTCTAGGTCAATGGGAATACATCGGATCGTGAGAAAGTGACAGTCGATAATTTAATTAGAAATCTACCCGAAAATCATATAATCAATTGAGAAATAAGAATTTCATAAGAATTTCAAACTACTTAGTGTAGTTAATCATAACTTAATGTAGTTCATCATAAAGAGAATGATAATAATGAGAATGGTAATTGTTTACAAGTATTTCAGAAACAGGCAACAAGATGAATAATGTTCAATAAAAACGTTGTTTGATTACCTAAGACTGAAACGCTCGCATGCTGGGCTATTGATAGAAATAGTGCCGTCAACTGAATCTCTGCCCGTGTTCTGCCCGTCTGCCTCTCCAGCCTGCGCACAGAGTTTTCATGTTATTCGTTAGCGAAGATTAAGCAAGAATTCGTGGCGCCATTCAAATTCCTAAACTGCTCATGACATTTTATGTTCGCGTCACCTTCTTGGGTTCGACAACTTTCTGCTGCGAAGCGATGTCTACCTCCTCAGCATTCGCCATGGCGCAAAACTGTCTGCGAATCGAACCGTAACCGATCCCTTGCGAACTTTCACATTACGCAAACCCTAAAAGTATTAGAAATATTTCTGCGCAGCTGATTCCGCATTGATGCCAAAATAAGTAACTATGACAGAATGCGTTTACGTCAAATAACGGAATGTATGAGCTGAGTGTCGTCAAACAATATCCGCCAACTGACACGAATAATTCTAGTGCAGATCAAATGATTTATTTATATTTTCATCAGCAAAAATGAACTTTAAAACGAATACTTTGTACGATGCGTTGAAAAAAAAAATACAAAATACCATTAACGCCAATAAAATTTTAGGGATCTACACATGAAGAACGGTGTAAAACTCGTAAATTGCAGCCCTAATGGCAGAAGCTTCTAGGGCTAATTCTTCCCAATGCCAACATATCGTGAAGTTGTCATGCTATTAGCGGTAGATTACATAAAGCCAATGTAACAATATGCGAAAAAAAAAAAACCCTAATTGTAAAAAATAAACGCTTCTAGGGCTAATTCTTCCCAATGTCGACATATCGTGAAGTTCTCATGCTATTAGCGGTAGAATACATATAGCCAATGTAACAACATGCGCAAAAAGAAAAAACCCTAATTGCAAAAAATAAACGGAACTGCAATTGCCGCATAATCTTAGAAGGGGGCAAATGCAATAACCCTAACCCTAGCTGTTCAAGAATCCAACACCGTGTGCACACTGACCTCAAATTCGTCCTGCGCACGCGTGAATGTTTAACAAGCTCCAGAATGTTTAACATTTGCCATCAGGATTGAAGCTGGCAAAATTCCAACCCTCGGCTCTATATGCGAGCTGTGACTCGAAATGTGCTGAGCAGTTGTATTCCAAATCACTTCAACTTCCTACAGACAATTAAACATGCCCAAAAGAATGAGAGATTTATATATAGGGAGAGCAGTAATCTCAGTTCCAAAAAAAAAGTCAACGGCAAAAATGGTTTCATCCCTAGTTAGATCACCACTCACAGATTCCAATTTTGCACAGCGCTAATCGTTTCAGCCCACAGATTCCAACCTCCAGGCTCCCGCGCGCGTCCAGTCCAGGCGTTAAAAATGAAATCCGATTCCAACCGCCCCCATATTTATAAATTCCTTTTCACGGTCCCTCCTCAGATACGCTGGGTAAAATGGAATAACGGATAAGATGATTAAAATATTAAGAAGACCACGCTCTGATGGACCAAGCAGCGAGATAGATTTGTTTGAGTTGAAGCCGGCACGGCAAACCCTAATAGTTAGGGTTTGATTTGATTAAGATTTAGGGTTTGTACTCTTTTTTCCCCTTTCTACTACTCGCGGAAGGAAAGCAAATACGATAAAACGCAAAATGATGAAGGCCAACTAATCCATCTGCGAAAGCGACAGAATATTGTTTAACATCCAATCAAACCTGTACACGTCATTACCAGAATAATATAAGGTTGCTTTTTCCCTTTTCATTTCATCGGGAAGAGATTCTAAACCCTCCTACCAACAGTTTTTGCATGAAAAGATTTTAGATGGTTTTTGATAGACCCGGGTGTGGGCATTCACTCGTGCCGAATTATATGTTAAGATTCATATTAATGGCTTTCACTTCATCTTGAAATATCTCACTTTTCGTGAGTTACACATTTATTCATTCGCTTTAACTTGAAAGGTTATTAGTCCGAGTCCATGCAACTGCTTTTGGGTCCGTGTTTTAGGTATTCCTACGAAATAAAGTAACATACAGATGCTATTTTAAACAAATTACATGATTACTTATGGCCACATGAAAGAAAATCGATAATTATAAATAAAACATTTACATTAATATTAACAAGTTCATAAAATAAATTCAAATTTGTTAATATTTAATTTAATTATGCTTCAAAAATTAAAATGTAAAGAAAAAACATAAAATTCCATTGATAATAATTAAAAACATATATTTATTAATTAAAAAAGAATTTTTATTTTAATTAATATAAATTTATATAATTTTTTTTTATTAATCTGTTTTCATAAAATTGTATATAAAATTTTGTAAAATTGTTGTTAAGTTGGTTGAATCATTTTCCAAGTGAGTGCTAGAGGTTATGTCGATGAATTGTATGAATATATTATTAATAATAAAAATTTAAAATTTAATTAAATATTATAAGATGAATTAAATTTATTAAAATACATAAGATAATTTAAGTATTGAGAGATTTCTATAGTGTATTATATTCGATATCATTTTTTAATCTCAAAATATTATATTTTATATAAGATAATGTTAATATGGAAAAAAAAGTAACATCGATTAATTGACAAAACTCTCTTTTTACTTCTAAAAATGATTTTTTTTACTTTATTTATATAAAATAGTATATAAAAGGTTGTAAAAAGGTTATCATTTAGATTTCCAAAGTGAATATTGGAGGTTATGAAGATGACATGATAATATGATGTAGGCTTATTACTCGAGGTATATCAATGAAAAATAATTGAAAATTTGTTATTATTTGATTAAATTAATTATATATATAATTAATTTAATCAAATAATAAAAAATTTCAATTATTTTTCATTGATATACCTCAAGTAAATTTAAGAATTAAATTTATTAGAAAAAAATATATTGGTAGTTATGTTAAGCTTGAAAAGAATCATCCTAAATCGGTTTCTAAGGAGGTCGTCTTCACCATTAAGTTTGATCCTTCCCTCAATCCTCTCTTTAGAAAGCATATTGAGAGCAATCCCCTCACCCCTAGGATTTATGGACTTCCTAAGATTCATAAATTTGGAGTCCCTTTAAGAGATATTGTTAACACAATAGGTGGTCCCTTTGTCATTTTACTAAATTCTTAGCTCTGAAGCTTAAACCCCTCAAAGGTCTCACTCAATTCTATGTTAAGGACTCAACTTCCTTTATCAAAAAATGGAAGGACATCAGGTTGGAACCTGCGAGTTATTAGTAAGCTTTGACGTTGTGTCCTTGTTTACCACAATTCTCATTGAGGAAGCCATTGATGTCATTAAATGGGACTTCAACCATGACACCTCTAAATTAGTGGGTCTCTGCCTCACCTCGACATTTTTTTAGTTTCCAAGGTGAGTTCTATAAGAAAACCTATGGTGTTGCTATGGGTTCCCCTCTTTCCCCTATTGTTGCTAGCTTATTTAAGGCCTTAGCCTCAGCTCAATTTCGACCTAGGAAATGGAACAGGTTTATGGATGACACTTGTGTCATTTGTCCCCATGGTCGTGAAAAGTTAGATCTGTTTCTTAGGCACCTAAAGTCCCAATCTAATTCCATAAAATTCATGATGAAAGTGGGGGTTGATGGTTGCTTTCCCTTCTAAATATTCTTCTTTCTAGAATGGATGTTGGTTCCATTTCCCACCAAGTTTTTTGCAAGAAAACTCACACATAGTAGTATCTTCATGCTAGTTCTCATCATTTTCCTGCTAAGAATTTGGTGTTCTTTGCACTCTTTCTACCCATGCTTTAAGAATATCTGATGATAGCCATTTAGAGTCGGAGAAATACCATCTTCTTGAATTGTTTGAGAATAATGGTTATAGTGGATCTCAGGGCCTTAAGGCCTTTCAAAAAGCCTATAAAGGGTTAAAAGGAAAATCATCTCAAGATGAGCCTATCTCCAAAGTTAATTTGGGGTTTATCCAGGGTACTTGGGACATAATTTGTCATGTCCTTAAGCAGAATAATGTCTCCTCGTCTTTCAAGCCTCTCTGTACTATGAGAAACTCGCTCAGTTCCGTAAAAGACCCATCTGACCCTAAATACATGAAGGGTGTTTATTTGGTTCCTTGCTCCTATGGTACTCCATATATTGGGGAAACATGTCGATCTATTAGACAAATAATCCAGGAGCATGCGACAGACATGAGGCACAATCGATCCCGCACTTCAGCTCTGGCAGAGCATGTGGAAAAATCATGTCCCCATGTATGCATTGAGGAATCCAAAGTCATTGATAGGGTTGATCACTTCCACCATAGGAAGCTCACGGAAGCCATTGAGATTGAAAGGCATGCTAAGAATCTCAATAGGAATGATGGGTGGAAATTGAGTAAGAGCTAGACTCCAGCTGTCTCTAAATGATTACAACCTCTTGTGTTACGTCTCGTGGAGATTTATCCTCCTTGTGTTGAGGCTTTGGGTCCTTGAATTTATATTTTCCTTTAATCTGCTTCTTTAGTTTTGTTCTTATTTTTATCCTTCCTTATTTCCTCTTAATTACATTATATTTTATATTATGATTTATAATCTTGATTTATAAATAAGAGTTTTTAAAATTGTTTTATTAAAATAAATTATAAATTAGAAAACCCTATTTAATAATTTATATTAAGATATTATAGTATTAAAAAACCTTCCCTTATTAGTTTATTTAAATATTTATTAATGTTTTCGTTTATTACCCTATTATAATATTAATAATTTTATAAAGATTTTTAATCGAAAATAATCATATATTTTTCGTTAACCCCTTGTAATAAAAAAATTTCTAAACTAACTTCCTAATAACGCCTAGCTTTTAACGGCTAGTTTTCAAAGACTAATTTTTAACTAGTTTTCAACGACAATTTCCAGGCAATGATGCATCCTTATTATTTATTCATTAAAATGGATCATATTCTTTCACCTTTTCTTGAGGATGAATCACATTAGATGGTTCGAAATGTCGACCAAATCCTAATGATGTGATTAATCCAAAAGATATTTATCTAAATTATAGATCACAAAAGTCTTAGATATAACAATAAAAAACCATATTAATAATAATAATAAATAATATATAAGTTGAAAAACAAAATGTCTTAATTTATAAAAATAATTTTTACCCATTTTTTTTGTATAAAATATTATAAAAGAAGAGTTCATCTATATTGAACTATTTTCCAAAGTAATTTTGGAGATTATGAGATGAGAAAAACATAAGAAATGAGATTTTTAAATATATTAATTGAAAGATTTTTAGGTGTTATATTATGTACTCAAGTTGGAATTAGATAATAATGTTAACATTCTATTAATTTTTTCCCAAAGAAATTTGAAATATTTTAAATAAAATAATGTTTAAAAAAATTAATAAAATTTTATGTATAATATTTTTTTTTCAATATTGAAATTTATATGTTGATGAACATTGAGGGAACATTAAAAACAAATAGTAAAATATATTTATATTTCACCATAAAATTTAAGAATGGTTTTTCAATATATATATTAATATTTTTATATATATATATATATTTTAATGATGATTATTAACAAGAATAATGGTCAAAACTCTCAATTGTATATATTTTTTTAAATAATTGTGGATTTTTTAAATGTTTCACCCATGTCGTCTTATATGGATGTGAATTTTGGGGTTGCAGTATATTTAGAGAGTCGTGGAGAAACATTGAGATGATCCAAAAGAAATTCATAACCTATAACCTCAAGGTCGAGAGGAACACTCCATATCTTATCCTCACATGGAGAAATATTGAGATGATTCAAAAGAAATTCATAACCTATAACGGCAAGATCAAGGGGAACACTCCCTATCATATCCTCTTAATGGAAGCTGGCATTTCCCCCAGTGAAAGTATGACTATTTTTAGATATCTAAGGTATAAGAAGAAAATTTTCAACATAGAATCCAAGATGCTGCCAAAAATTTCTTCTACCTTTAGTCAAAACCCCCACCTGCGCCTCAAGCATGAGTGGCATAAGGATGCCCAGTCTTGGATCAACCTTTTGGGGATTAAGGAGGAGATCGTCATGGGAAGCAATGATATTATCAAAGATACTATTAAGTCCAATTTTAGGTGCAAGATGTGGGATGATAAGGAGCTAGAGGGTAAAAGGAAGCTAGGATACTATAAGGAGGTCATCAACCTCACCCTTGATAACCAAAATTATTTATTTTTGTTGACTAGAACTAGGAAGAAAATGAATATTTCTAGAATAACAACTAATTCTCATGAGCTTCGAATTGAGACCAGGTAATGGTCTACTCCCAAGACTCCCCGGGATGACAAAATCTGTCAAATTTGTGATACTAAGAAGGTGAAATATGAAAATCACGTCCTTCTAGATTGTGTGACACCTGCCAACATCCGCTTCCAATTCCCTATCATCAACCATATCTCCAATCTTCTTGACTTATTAAGCCAACCCAACTATAACGATCTTGGAGCACTTCTTTCCCTTCTCCTTGGTTATAGAAACAAGATTTTGAAGATTGACAGTTAAAGTTTTTTCTGGACGTCCCATAGACTACATTGATATTAGTGGACGTTAATCATCATCATCATAATTTAAAATATAAATAAATATACTAAAACTATAAATATGTTATTTTTAAAAAAAAATTAAAAAAATTGAAGAAATACAACTCGTTTATTTATTATGATAATAATTTTTTATTTTTTATTTTAATAAATAATTTTATTTTAATTTTAATTCATTTAATGTAAACTTGTGTTTTTTATTACCTAAAATTATAGTGATAATTATGTAGGTCATTTTTACATAGTGTCCATTTTATCACCTTAATACAATATTTGTTTATAAATGAAAATTATATCTTATATTGAATTTTATATTTTTTATCATATATATATATATAATTTATATATACATATAAACAATAATATAACATAGGATTGGTTAGTCAATATTTTTTAATAAATTTAAATATATTAAATCAATTTAATATTTATATAATGAGTAGATTCTAATGATTATGGTTCATCAATATTTGTATATTAAACTTTAAAACAATTGACAATGTACATGCTGATTTTTTTTAACATTTTAACATTATAAATTTTCCTGACTATTTTTATTTTTTATAAGTTAATAATTAATAAAGATCAATTTTTTTTCAATTACTTGGAATCTAAATCATAATTCATGTCTAAATATGTCAATTTATAATAAAAAAAAATTCAATTTTTTTTTTTTTTTTCAATTTATGAAAATTAAATTTTATTTCTTTTCTTGGTGTGTTAATTTTGTTGTTTAATCTAAATTTATTATAAAATAATATTATTGATTTTGTAAATTGGGATGAATGATTTTTATAATACTTTGTATTTCACTTATTTTATTCTTTCTAACATTGTAATCTTTCTCTTTTCAATTTCTCTTTTAAAATTAGTTATGGTTATATTCTCAATTGTGTCAATATTTTGTAATGTTACCTTAAACATTATTTTTCTATAATTTATAAAAGCCAACATATTTATACCACCATATCTTAATTCTTAAATGAATTTTACTACCTTGCAGAAACGGATAGAAACGGATGGAATACAGTCATCTTATATATATTAATATCATGTGATTGTACACTACTTACTTTATCATACACTTACTCCGAATAGGTTGTTGGGAAACATGTAAGAGGAGGGTTTTTTTTAGGGTTTATTGTTTTTATTTTTATGGTTATATATTGTAAAATGTTGTTTGATTTTTTTTTTTAAGTTTTCTTTCAATTTTTTCAAAAAAAAAAAAAAAAAAAAGGTGAAACTCAAAATTGAAATTTATATGAGATAGTTAGGTTTATTTTTCCTAAAATCTCAAAATTTATTATTTTATAATTATTATTAATACCAAAATAGTATTTTTATCTTTCAATAATATTATTCTCAAAAATGTAATTCTAAATTAACTTGTAATGAATGAAAACTTCAAAATACAAGATAAAAATTGAAATACACACTATTTTCTATTAATCAAATAGAGTTACATATACACATGAAGTATTTTCGCAATATAGGGAAGCTATTTTGGATGCACAATAAGTTGGTTGAGAGAATATATCAACCACACACAAAACAAGGAACCTAGATTTAGCTAACACCGACTAGAAACATAATCTATACATAAAAAGTCACAACTGAAGACAAGTAGGAATAACATATTCCAACACACCCCCTTAATGACTACTTGTCTCAATATCCATGAGAAAAATCTACATTTGGTCCTGTTTTGTATCGTGTTCATGTTTTTGTCGATGTCCATATAAAGGAACAACCATCTACTGAAATGCATGGGTTCCCAACTACTTCAACTGCCAGTCTACTAGGAAGTCCTTCACATACATGGTTCATCCAACCTCTCAATGAACTCTCGTTAGATGTAAATTTCACCTCATGGAGTCTAAAACCAATACGGCCCACCCAATTGTATCCATCCCGCATGAAAAACTCTTCCAGGGTGTTAAAAATATCTAACAAACGAACATATAACAAAGGAGTATGCATGCCTCTCTGGGTCTTACAACACGTACAAACAATAAATCACATGTAGATTTTCTCTAATTACAAATTGTGACTCATACTCTACCATGGTCATGAGTCTATTCTATAAACAAACTTTGGCTACATCATTCATATGCTAGAACACACCACTACTTTGGCTTTGTACTTTCAGTCTTTGGCATCTTCATTTTTTGACTTTGACATGCTGGTCTACAAAGTCTACTTGTGGTCAAACATAAGAAAAAGATATTTCGACGTCCATATAAAGGAGCAACCATCCACTGGAATGCATGGGTACCAACCACTACAACCGCTAGTCTCGTATGATGTCCTTCGCATACATGGTTCTGTCAACCATTATCATTGCATACATGTACCTGTATCTACAGATCCCCCTCCAACGTGGGTTTTATCAGATGACCTGTAACCATGTTAAAAAGGATGTTTCAATGGATTAATGTAAACTCCACTGGTCAGATCTACGAAAGAGAGTCCGAACCAGGAGAGTCTGGCTTCTGCAGAATGCTCTCCCTTCATTGGTGAACTCTCACCAGTAGTAGATCTGTCTTAGATCTCTTCGGAAAATTTTTACCAAATCCCTTCATCGGCGACCTTTCACCAGATCTCTTGATCAACGAATTTTCACCCGATTTCTTCATCGGCGACCTTGCAACGAATTTCTTCATCGGCGACCTTGCACTAGATATCTTTATCAGTGGGAAAACACTGGCACACACATGTTTCCAGTCCACTTCACTGTTACACGTGGTTTCTGGTTGACCACAAACCGACACTATAAAATGGTTTCTGGCTGACCACGAACCTGTAATTACAAAATGGTTTTGAGAATACCACAAACTTTACGGGGATACACATGCCTTAGATGGCTTACAACACAACTCCAACTCTTGGAGTTATCAAGTACATACTTTACAAAGACCACTACAAAAAGCATCCTAGAATTTCTTACAATTAAAATGTGTGACTCATAATACAACATGTTATTGAGTCTATTCTAAGAAACTCACACAAAAAAAGCTTTCACTTTCATTCTCCATCATTCTTTAAATGTTTCCACTGCTCCTTTACATCATAGTTTGAAATGTTCACATCTTGGGCATCTTTGTCTTTGTCAATTAAATCTTGGAACTCCATGCTTAACCTGTCATTTGTTAGAGTCTCGAATTCTAACAAAGTAATTTTACCTACATTGAGTTAGCTAGGCTCAATAATTTTAAACATGATTCCAAGAAGCAAAATAAAAGACATAAACTTTTCAGATTAACAAGAACAACAATTTTCTCTCTCCCTTGCCCAAATATGTTTATTTCCCAAACATAAAAACAACCATTTTTCTCCAATGATACCTCTGAGGGGTCCACTGATAAAGATACGGATCGACAACTTTTCAACTAGTCTCAATGAAGTGCATTCCAGCACAGATGATTTAGACATAAGCACTCACAGCGACACAAAGATAAACAAATTGTCCCTCTCAGAACAAGAATTCAAGACTCCACAATCCGATCCTCCGTCGTCCACAAATTCACTATCAACACGCATAAAATTCAACGATTTTACACACAAAAGTTCTCGTTTCAATATCCAATTCCCCTGGCATCGCAACGTAATGCCACTTCCCTTATTCACAATATCAAGGCTCGTGATTGCTTCCAAGCACACTTTTGATGCCATTTTCATTGTCATGTCTTCACCACATCTGGTAGTTAATAATTTCCATCCAAATTTGTGTATTTGTTGGAATGAACAGTTCCAACAAACACTCCTAATTTTGACAATAGTTGGTCACACTAAATGTCACAACAATACAACATCTAATTCTTTTAACCAGATTTACATGAATACATTTCACGTTAAGTTGATCGGGATCAACATGAAAAAAAAATAATTCACAAAGACAATTTGTTTCATCAAAGAAAATATGTCGGAAGTTTTGGCTTCATCTTCACCTTGTCTCCCCAGCTACAACTCACAATGCTTCTACTGCAGCTTACCAGAGGTTGTTCTGGTATACGAACAAAGGCACGTTTAGGCAGCTCACCACACTGCCCTTAGCCACTACAGCAGCTATGTTGTACCGCACTTCACATTGACAAATCGATCCGAGCACAATTGGTTATAATATGTGATCACTATTGTCCAAACCATAATATTAATCCATTTCAAGATGATAGTCTAGACGAGGAGGCGTGAGGAGGAGAGCCTCTGCCATATTCATTACCAAATTTGGGGAATCTAATCGCTATAACTCTTCATCGATCAAGCATGAAAATTTATCATCCTGATTCAAAAATTTACTGAAGAACCCTCATTTTCATCAATATCATACCTGCAATAACAAAAATTAGGTAACCCATCATCAGCTTCTTCGACATTAATATTCATTTGGGATTATTCCTTAATTTCATCAGCACGAGCAATTCCTTGAGCTTCCATCAATTCACCAATGTTACTGAGTGCAGTAGAGTAATGGCGAGGTCTTTTAGAGTCATATTGTTGGAAAATTGCAAGGGCTGCTTGTGTAGCTATGTGTTGGATATCTGTGGTATTAAGAGAAACTGATCTTGGAAGCCTTTGAATTAAGTCATTGAGTCAAGATGATCACTTTATCAAAATCAGGGTGCGGGCAAGATGATCTTCTCTAAACGCAGGTCTATGTGCAAAGATTAGATTGGATCAGTTCATCTCGATGGCATTCCACACTGATCACATTGCTTCCTCATGCAGTTAATCACGATGCCTCCACGCAGAAGTCTCATGTTGGTCTCCATAATGTTGAATTTGGTGCAACAATTTTCACAATGTAAGTCCTCCATGCTACAAAAATAAGAGAAGATGTTGACAAAAGGAAGGAGGCTGCACTCAAGTCCAGATCGAGGTCAACCTACGATAGTAGGAACAAGTTACTTAATCAAACCCTCTTATTACTGGTCCACTGCAACACTCAGTAGAAATCCTATTGACTAGGAGTCATTGTCACACCTCTGATGCATGCTTTGATACCAAGGTAAAAACTAAAATACACACCATCTTCTATTAATCAAATAGAGTTACATGTATACATGAAGTATTGTCTCAAGATAGGAAATCTATCTTGGATGCACAATAAGTTGGTTGAGAGAATATCTCAACGACACACAAAACAAGGAACCTAGATTTAGATAACACCTATGGACTAGGAACAAACTATATACATAGAAAGTCACAACTGAAGACAAGTAGGAATTACATGTTCCAACAATACATATAATTACCAACTTCCTTTCCTTTATGTTTGTATTATCATACACCAAATTGTAAAATCTAGTGTTCTTGGATTGGATAATCATGTTTTGTGTCTTACCAATGTTTATAACCATACTAGACATGCATTTTTATGCCACCCTATCATAATTATGAAGTGAGTATTACTACAATCCGAAGCAATGCGAGGAAGAATCACATCCTTCATTTTAATATCATGTGATTGTATATTATGTATATAATCATATACTAGATCTAAATGGGTGGTAGAATGATCTCTAAAAGAAGGATTTTGAAAGATTATTTCTTTTAATTTTAAGAATAAATATTATAAATTAAATATGGATATTATTAATTTCTTTAAAATTTCATTGAAAAATGTTGAAACCTAAATCTTCATATCTATATAAGATAATTAAGGTAATATGTGTGTCAAACGAGAGATTTCTTTTGTTTCCAAAAACCAAAAATTCATTACTTTGTAATTGTTCCAATTTCATCTTCTATTAATATGTTTATCAATATTGTACTTCTATATGATATTTTAATGAATGAAAACTCCAAAATATAGATAATTGTCCATTTCCTCTATGGTTGTATCATCATATACAAAATTATGGCAATGAGTAATCTTGACTTCAATGACCATAGTTTTTTCCTTACCAATGTGTTTTAATTATTGCTTATTCTCAAAATTATACATTGACATTAAAAAGTAACATAACCACCTTTGTAAATAAAATTAAAAATCATGTTATCCAAACAATGCGAAAACAACTCACTTTTTTTAAGAAGCTTTTATCCTTTTAAAGAAGCTTTTAGCTTTTTTTAATATAAATAAAAAAAACGATAAGAAAAATAAAAATCTTGTTTAACTATCATGAAATAATTCATTATTCTTAGGTTTAGATATTGAATACAACTTATTATAGTTCTTCCCACCTAAAAGAAACATTTATATTTTTTAATCTCTTCCATGTATGTAATGTATCAAAGATTTTCCTAGCAAAAAAGATGCTAGATTTATTATTTTAATATTATTTTTCATGTAAAAGAAATTTATTAAAATAAAGTTAAATGACAACTTGAGTAATTAGTACAATAATGATCCACGTTAAATTTTTTTGGGAATGCTCCTTAGTTTTATTAATTTAGACAACGATACTATTAATTATATTGAATATTTCAAGAACATTATTATACTATATTATTATATAGTGTTGGAAATGTACCAACGAACCATATTGTTCATTTAAGTTTGTGTCAGTGTATCGAGGATTGTTTCATATTTACTATTTGTAACAAGGTAAGGTCATATTCAAAAAACCGACAATCCCCAAAGTATGTGAGTGATAATACCTTTTAATATCATTTCACCTTTATTTATTTTTTTAATATTGTTAATGTAGACTTTTATTAGATTAAATCATGAAATGGTACAAGGTAAACCAAAATTTTATTGTTCACTTGAATATATGAATGTATGCCTAAGAATTTTTTCATATTTATTATTTAGAAAAGGATGAAATCACATTTTTAAAATAACAACTTTGAAAGAAATTAAATGATACACATTCAATGATATCTTCCAATACCATTATCACATATATCCATTTTCCTTTAATTTTTAGTTGTATGTTTTTTTTTTTTTTGAATAATTGTATAATAGCACATAACCTTTCTAGAATTTAATGCTCCTTCATTTATTGAGTTTGCAAACGATTACAATTAAGTGTATTGAATATTATAGAAAACTTTTGAGATATATCATATTCACAATTTTTTGGTCGCATTTTGAACTATATTTGGTCAAGATAATTTATATATAGAATGGTTAAATTTTAACGCAAATAATTTCATAATATTTCAATTTGAATTTCAAAGAAACGCCTAAGAACTTAGGAATTAAATTCAATCAATTCTTTATTATTACATATTAATTACTATTTTAATATTTTTATTGGTAATTAATATATAATAATAAAGACTTGAATGAATTTAATTCCTATGTTGTTAGGCATTTCTTTGAAATTCAAATTGAAATATTCTGAAATTATTTATATGCTTAAATTTAACCGTTGCATCTATACATCATCTATTTGCATTTTTAAACCACATTGTGTGGTTCGAAACACATGGACCTAAAATTTATCAATATGATTTTTTTTTTTTTAAGAAACATTATGAATTATAAAAACTTGCACACAAATAAATTGAATATTGTTAATGAATACTTTGAGAACATTATTATATGGTGTTAGGAGGGTATCAACATTGTCTATTATCCAAGATTTCTTTTAAAAAACATTATGAATTATAAAAACTTGCACACAAATATATTGAATATTGTTGATGAATATTTTGTGAACATTATTATATGGTATTGGGAGGGTACCAACAATGTCTATTATCTAATTAAGTGTATGGATGTGTGTCAAGATTATTTTCATATTTATTGCATGTATCAAGGAACACTTACATTAAAAAACAAATACGATTCTCATACTATTTAAGTGTGACTCACACATTTTAATATTATTTTTGTCTTTGATATTTTTTTTAATTGTGTTAATGGAGACATTGAAAATATTATTGTATAATGCCGACAAGGAAAATCACACATTATTCTGGAAGGTGATGTGAGATAATTCCATATTTATATTTTGTATAAAAATAATTTCACAATCTAGAATTTACAATTTTAAAAGAAATTAAGTAGTATCCATTTAATTATAGCATTTAATATCATTTCCCCATATAACTCTTTTTCCTTAAATTCTAGTTGTAGGCCAACATGTTCTTTGTAGAATGATTTTATATAGCTTAGTAAAAATATGACTAGTCAAAACAATCCCATAATTTAGGTGGCTAGTCATCACCACCTTTCATGCTCCTTTCCTTTATCAATTTTGAAAAACACTACTATTATTCATCTTCAACATGGTTAATTAATAATTTTGGAACATTATTATATGGTATTCGCAAGGTAAAAATAAATTCTAATTTTCAATTAAGTGCATGAGAGTATGTCAAGGTTATTTTCATATTTATTTTTTGTAACAAAGCTGGTTTGAATTTCAAAAAATTTCATGAATTTTAACTTTTAATCATTTTTCGAATAGTGTTGATGTAGCCTTGGGAAATATTATTATATAGTGCTAATAAGGTAAAACAAATTATATTCTTCACTTAACTATATGAATCTATGTTGATATTTGTTTCAAATTTATCATTTATATGAAGATGAGTTCATTTAATCATTCATATGAGAGCATTTTAGTGGTCCCTATTTCATGATAATTTCTCATATCATTTTATGCTATAATGTTTTTCCCTTAATTTTCAGTGGTGTGCAAGTATGCATTTCTAGAATGATTCTATGTAGATTGGAAAAAAAAATTACTATTCATAATGGTCTCATCATTCAAAGGGTTGGTTTTTTCACCAATTTGAAAATAAGAAATTAGGGGATTTAAGTTCAAGGATTACAGATTGAAAACTCTATTTAAATATTTGGAATAAGAAATAATATTCAAATTTTAAGATTTATTATTATAATATTCTATGTTATTAGCTTTCATTTTCTTTAACCATCTCACTCCAAATTAATATCATTAAAAACAAGAACTATTCCATTGTAAAAAAAGTTGGGATCTTATCTAAACATTTAATTGAATCTTATCTAAACATTAAGGGTTTTAAAGGTTTCCCATCATTTATAAAAAGTGTGTTATTTTGTTTAGTTTTTCATTTAAAAATTTATATCTAAAATTAGTTTTGAAAATATTAAATCTAAAATCTTAGTTTTGAGTCATTTTTTTCTTTTACTTTTACTTAATTCTTTATAATGATTGATTTTTATTTTCTTAAGAGTCAAATAGTAATTATTTACAAAATTAAGAATTTCATTGTAAAATTATATTCGAAATATTCAAAAATATTTAATTCATTTTCTAAATTTTTAGAAAAATATATATCATCAAATCATTTTTATTATTAGAACTATCTTCTATGAGATTTTATTTAAAATAATATTTGAATTATAACTATGCTGGTAAGTCATACTTATAATTATCTAGCATATAAAATTAATATTTTATTCATGCATAAGGCGATATTTGATGTAACATAGTCTACACAATATTTCCAAGCCTATGAATTCAACTCATTCAATTTTATCTTGTCTTCCGTATTAAAGCAATCTAAATTATCAAATCTTAATCATTGCAATGTTTGATCATTTCAATACCGAATAATATTTCACCTAAATCGTGAGATCTTATACTATAAACTAAAGATAGATCAAAATCCTAATATACTGATAAGATATCATAGTTGGAAATGTTTATTAAGATTATAGCTTAACTACACGTTATTCAAATAATAAATATTCATAGAAAAATATTAAATTTATTTATTAGATTAACAATGCTACGTTGTAAGTCATTAATAATCCATTCGTAATGACTAAGCTAATCCGCTTGACTTTATTATGTTCGCAATGTAGTTTAGTATTTAGGTTATAACGAGGAAAAAATAAATTATTTAACTTGCTTTTTTTTTATCACAATTATAATTTATAATTGTAAAATAATAAATTGTTAAATAATTTTTTTATTCTAAAATCCTATCTATTTTTTTATTATTATAACTTATAACTTAACACACTATTCGTCCAATATTTCATAGCATCATTTATTTGAACTATTCGTCCAATATTTCATAACATAATTTCTTATTTTAAATAAATTATTAGTGATACTTATTTATATTAATATTAAAACACAGTGTTTTTTATTTTTTAAATTTTTAAATTTTAACAAATAAGATTATAATTGCCAAATTAAAGAGTAATGAGGGGTGGTTGAAAGATATTAAGTGTAATATCGGAGTTAAACAAGGTTTCCCCCTCTCCCTTACCTTATTTGGCATTTACATCGACAAGCTAGAAAGTTGTTTAGAGGAAGCAAGATGTGTTGGCACGATCTTAGCTGGGATAGTCATCATCCTTCTTCTCTATGCTGACGATATTATTATTCTCGCAAGGTGCCCATCTGATCTTGATAAGCAACTTAGACTTCTTAAGGATTTATGCTCTACCATCGGTATGCCTGTTAACACTGACAAAACAAAAGTTATGATTATGAAATCCAAGAAGGACACTTACGCTAATTTTATGTATGAAAATAGTAACTTGGAGGAAGTGTCTTCTTACAAGTACCTAGGAATTGATATTCATCACAAGCTCAACTGGAACTATAGCATTCAGAAAAGGATTTAGGGGGTGGGAAGATTATTTTGGTCTTGAAAATAATTGTAAAAAGGCAAACCTCGTAATGTGGGATAGAAAGAAGTTACTCTTTGAAACTTTAGTCACTCTTGTTATCTTATATGGATGTGAGGTTTGGGGTTGTAGCATCTCTAGAGAATCCTGGAGAAAGATTGAGAAAATCCAGAAGCATTTTATAACTTATAACCTTAAAATTAAAATCAATACACCCTATCCTATTCTCCTTATAGAAGTGGATCTTTCCCCTATCGAGAGCCTAGCTATGACTAGGATTTTGTTGTACAAGCACAAGCTCAATAGCATAGGAGACCATAGACTTCCTAAGCTAGCTTTGAATTCCAGCCAAAACCACCTAAGGCTCAAATGAGGTTGGTATAAAGACACAAAGGCATGGCTAAACCATTGGGAGATCGACGATAATGTTGCATTGCAAAACATTAATAACATTAAAAAAATTGTTACTTCTAAGTTTAAAGAAAAAATGTGGTGTGAGAAAGATCTAGCAGCTAAAAGAAAATTAAGATATTATAAGGAGGTCATCAACCCCACTCTAGAAGATCAAAATTATCTCTCTATTTTAACTAGCTCAAATAAGAAAATTAATATAGCCAAGATTAGAACGAACTCTCATGAGCTCCATAGTGAAACAGGATGTTGGACAGTTCCTAAAACACCATGGATGGAAAAGATCTACCATCTCTGCGAGAATATGAACATCGAGAATGAAAATCACTTCCTCTTACAGTGCCTCGAGTACGACCACATTAGAGCTCAATTTCATAATCTTTGTTGCAATACTGACCTTCCTAGCCTTTTAAGATGTCAAAATTATAGTGAGGTTAGGAGACTTCTCTCCAAGCTTTTTGAGCATAGGAATAAAATCTTAAATCAAACTAAATAACTCTTTTCTTTAGGTCCGATAGACCAAAGATTGGTATGAGTGGACGTTAACCATCATCATCATCAAAATTTGACACTAAAATTATAACTTGTTTATGATCTTTCTTCTAAGAAATAAACAAATTCAAGAGGATCTCAAATTTATGGTAATTGTATTAATTAAAATATATATTTATTTTTTAATCTTAATAATTTTTAATTTTATTTTTTATTATGGTTTATTTTATTCTTAGTTATTGTTTTTAAAAATAATTTAATTCAAATTATTAAAATTAATTTTTTTTATAATGTTTTTAGAATTTTAGAATTAAATATTTACTTTAATTTATTATATTCATCTCTAATAAAAAATTATATCTTTCATCTCGACGCATGTAGATGCTCATTGGATATGGTCGGATCATCTCTGAATAACTGAATATATATGAAATTATATTTTTTTAATTTGTAATAAATACTCTAAATTAATTTTAGTTAATACATTATTTGTATATGAAAGATAGTTGAACCTTAACATTTTATAAGATAAAAACTATGTATATTAGGTAGATTTTACGTAACATTTATAACATTTATTTTAATTATATATAACATTCTCTTAAACAACTTCCATAAAAGTTTGTTGGAGGGAGGCCTCATCTTTCTTATCAAATTGTAAATCTTGAATGTAATTATTGTCCTTATTACTTTTTAGATGATGACGGATGATGTAATTTTAATTTAACTGTACTTAAAAATATATTTTGTAAAGATTTTATTAAAAATATATTTAACAAAGATTTCAAATTATTATTTTATCAATAAAGATTTATATGAATTAAAATTTATATAAATTACGTAATTGGTTGTCATTTTAAACATTGAAAAGGAAATATTGTACTAAACCTCCACATTGATCGATGAAAATAATTTAAAGTGTCTTCTTAATATTAGATTTATGGTAAAACCATTACATGTAATAACGTAGAAGTTTGCACAATACAACATAAAGCCTAAAAGGTCTCCCAATGTAACATAAAGCGTTGTTGACAGGGCTGTGAAGGCGGAGGGGCTCGCTAAAGATGAGCAAGGAGAAACAAAGGGCAGTTTACAAGACAAAATTTAGAGAGAAGGGAACGTGGGGAAATTGTTATATAATTTTTTTATTAAATAGAACAAATGAATGTTAGGATAATTTACGAGAGAAAAACATGAGGGAGAAGGGGATTTGAAGAAAGTGTTATTTGAAGTTATTATTAAATGGAGAAAGAGAATTTGAAGGTAGTTTACAAGAGGGAAATATGTGTGAGAAGGGGAATTGAGGAAGTTTTAATAGATTTTTTTTATTAAATGGAGCAAATGAATGTGACTAATAACCAGATGTATAGGAAAAAAGTTTGGCTACATTTGATAAGATGCAGGAAAGTTAAGAAAAACTTGTGAGCTAAGTGTTGTATTTGAAATAAAACAAAAACATGAGTGTAACTATAGTAATATGGTAACATGTAGATTAAAAGTATATAGAAAATTAATCATCATTATAACATTTTAATATAGATGTTTTAAGATAATGAGGTAAATGTAAAAATGATATATTATATATTTTCACAAAAATAATAAGAATGTTAGTTCTAATTAATTATAAAAATGTGATGTAAAGAAAAGAAGTCTAATAGTTTAGATTTAAGAAAAAGTTATTGCATTTGGAAAAAAATTGACTAAGTTTTTAAAAAATGACTAGAAAGAAAATAATTAACACTAATTTGAATTCTATTTCTTAATTGTAAGGAATCAATTCAATGTAATTTAACTTGTGTGTTGGAATTCTGCAAAGCCGAGCTCCCTTATAAATATTTGGATGTCTCATTGGTCTTATCTCTTAACTGTGTCACATGTTGTGAATACCTATTAACAAAAATGTCCGTTGGGATAAAAATTTAGACTTTTCGAGCTCTAAATTTTGTGGGTAGGTTGATTATCACCAAGTCTATTTTTCAAGATCTCTCCGGTCTGTCAACTAGATGTTATGTCAATTCCAAAGGTAGTGTGTGGCATGTTCCGATGATTATGGTGTTATTTTCTATGTAAATGCTCTAATAAAGATAAGCGATGGTCGCTAATGGGTTGGGAGAAACTCGTTAAAGCCAAATGATATAGACGTTTCGGTTTACAAGACCGTAAATTACTAAGAGCCAAACTATGGGGGTCGTGCGTGAAGGGAGGAAACGGTTTATGGAAACAAATTTGGTTGTGGAAATATCATTCGTTGATGACACAAGAGAAGAGATCGTGTTATAAGGCAACAATTAGTGGCTCTACCTTATGGATGTGGGTGCATGATTATAATAGTGGAACAGTTCAGAAATATGGCTTCTAGGAAATCAAGGTAGGGGAGATGACTAGGTTTTGGGAGGATGCATGCCAAAAAATGCCACAATTGAAGGAAAGAGATAATCTTCGTGACCTCCAATATTTTACAACCGATTTGGGTGAGATCAAGGTATATGATTGTTGGAAACATAGGGAAAGAACTAGATTGAGCTACTTCTCCATAGACAATCCTATAACACTTGAGAGAAATCATGTAGCACACAGTCTGAATCTTGTAGCAAACTTCGTCAATACTGTAGCAGAATTACTTAACTAGTATCTCTAGAATGGTAGATTGTTTTCATCTAAATTTTTTTTAGCAGGTTACCATCATCCTTATGCATATCCCCATAAAATATCTCGGCCGATGGATGAATTAATTACGATAATAATGAAAAAAATTTGCAGGTGATGGTGGCCAATTTCTTCAAAAATTTGCATTGGAATTTGCTGATTTTTTTTTAGCATGTTACTATCATCCTTATCCATCTCCCCATAAAATAGCTTGGCTAATGGATGCACAATTTTCAAGATATGGTCAAAATGATTTATGCCTTGTGTTCGTTTTTGCAATCTTGTGGCAACACATAACTTTCCTATAGAAGCTATAGGAAAATGTGAAATATTAATGGTAACGACTTCAAAATGATGAATGAAGGTTGAACATGGATGAGGTTGATGGAAACGAGGCTAATGGTGATGAAAACGAGGTTGATGGTCAGGAAAACGAGGTTAGTGGTGATGAAAATGAGGTTAGATGAAACAAGGCTAATGGCGATGAAAACAAGGCTAAGTGAAGATTGAGTTTGGCCAAGAACTTAGCTTGTGGGTGGTTTCCTTTACTAACGCCCGATACCTAGACACGGAGAAGAAAAATTACATAGTACTCATGAACCCAGGGATTCAATTACATACCTTTCTTACCTGTCGAGCTTCTTGATGGTGTTCATTATTTGGATTGAAGACTTGTTTTTCAAGTGTTGTTGGAGGAAAAAACTCTCTTTCAGGTGGTGCATGGAGGCATGATTCCTCATTGATGACTGTTGTCACGTGTTTTCTTCTTCATGGATAGGTGCTTGGCTTCACGACTATATATTTTCCTTCTTACAATGTTATCCAACCTTAATTTTCATGCTCTTAGAGTCTTCTTCAAATTTAATTGATGATATTAGGGCCCTCCTAGCCCCTTCTCATCAATTATTTCTAAGCAGTTGTGGTTTTGCTGCACTTTTGGAGGATGATATAACAAGCAAAGTTTCCTGTAGAAATAAAAAAGGCTCCATAAAATAACCATTTCATGAAGATCTTGTTTTTTGGGGAACTTAATGGAGATAAGGTATGGTTATGGTACATGTATCCATGGCTAAAATCGAGAAGTGGAGGGATCAAATGATGTATGTGATGAGGAGGTAGAACCATTGCATGAAAAAATGCCAAATTTTGAAAGTGGTGGAAATCAAAATGTGCTTGATTATATTGATGGGGAAGGTAATAAGGAGTGTCAATACGAATTTATTTTCCTCAAATGATGGAGAAAAATATATTGAAAAGTTTTTGTGTAATCAAACTAGAAATGTATGGGGAAATTTCAGGCCAAAAATGAAAGTTCCCAGATTCCAATTTTGGTTAGAGGATGGATAAAATATTAATTTATAAGGCAAATAATGCCTTCCCCAAGTAAAATTAGAAATTTTTTTTTTTTTTGTATATTTTTTCTAAAACATACGTATACATGAGATTACAATGAGCTTGAAATGACAGTGCAGGATGGTGGGAACGGAGTTTTGGAAGTTGCGATTGGTGGGAATTCTTTTTTGAGTTCAAATACACCATCATCTTCTTCAGAAATAATTTTTTTTTTCCTTGTTGTGTCTTTTTAATAATATTTTCTGTATCCTATGGCATTATAGGACAATCTTGTAGCATTCCAAGACTGTGCTCAAAATGAGTTGGAAATTGATGAAATGGAAGGGGAGAGGGTATGGAATCATGTTAGGAGGATGGAAAGAGGTGGTTTCACCTTTCTTTGGCCCTTCTTGAGAAATTTTCACAAAGAAGTGAATTTACCTTACCATGGCTCTTCTTAAGAAATTCTCATAGGAGGTAAGAAGCCCAAGGTTGATTGTTCTTGACTTTATGCTTGCATCACTCCCCATTTGTTTTTTCCTTTTTTTTTTCTTTTCTTTTTGGGGCAATTACCTATTTATTTCCCTTGGGAAAGTGGATGAGTACCTACATTCAAACACATATCTGCAAATGGAACAAAAAAAAAGATATTCTTCTTTCATTTTTTTTCCTTTTTTTATGTTTTTTTTCTTTAAGCCTATTCCCTCCCTCAGTGATGTTTTCAACTAGTAAGTTTTCCTGGGTACCACAAAAAGAGGTTTTAGCCTAGGATATTATTACTTTTCTCTTTATTTTCCAATTCATTTAGTTCCTCATGGAGGTTTTCAATCAATGAGCCAATCTTAGGTGCCTCAAAGGAGGTTTTCACCTGAGATTTTGTTTTTTCACTTTTTTTTTTTCCTTTTTTCAATTTCTTTTTTTCTATCCTACACTACTTGAAAAAAAAAAAATATCTTTCAAGTATAGGAAGACCTCCAATGGAGCCATTTGGACATCAATATTACAAATAAAATCATGTGTAGGCTCGGAAGATATGCTTTTACATGTACCTAAATATGAGAGACCAACTTCTTTAACTGAGACGAGACCAAGAATTGTTCAAGAAGCATGTGTTGTTGCATCTTAATGATTGTCTGGAACCATATTACAATATAGTTTTGATGCCTTTGGTTCACTTTCACATTTGTGTCCTCTTCTACCATGACATTCAAATATTCTTCTTTTTGTTGATTATTCTCTTAAACATAGAGGATCTGATGGTAAACATGATGGAAATTTATCAACATTTTATTTTAAGTTATTTTATCAATCAAATGCAGTCCATGATTCTTTGGTCTTCTCATTTAATGTAGTCCTTAAATGACACCAATAAGTCTCTTTTTTTCAATATTCTTCCTGAGCTAAGATGAATACCATTCAGTTCAAGGGGATTTGTTTAGAGTTATTGTAACTCAACATTGTAACTGGGTTGAGCTACTTTGTTGTTTTCATTTGGAAATAGTGGTAGAGGTAGTTGAGTGGGAGTGGATATTTGAGATGGATGTGGCTGAGGCTATTGTTGTGGTAGAGGTGGATGGAAGGGATAACATGGAGTTGGGTATGGAGGATATTGAGGAAAATATTGAGGATAATATGTATTTCTCCCATAAGTTCCTTTCCAACCTTGTTTCCAAGATTAGTTTTTGGGTTGAGATGTCCAAGGTTGTGAGGGAAAGGGTGTTTTCCAATTACTTTAAGATGGATGTGCATAAACTAGAAATTTTGAATCAGGTTTTTGCATCATATCAAGTTGACTAGGTTTCCATGGTATTCTTGGAGCTACATAACATAGACATTGTAGTGATTAAATTTCTCCATTGTCCCCTGGGTAAACTTCCTTCAACCTTAGTAATGATGGGAAATATTTAGTATAATATGATTTTATATGGATAACATAAATATCAACATCCTCTTTATTTTTTTCTTTTTTCATCCTCAACATTTCTACTTGTTCACTTAGATTACTAATAATTTCTGTTTTAAAGTATCAAAAAAATTTCCAAGTTTGGTTTGTCTTACCAAACTCGATGTTGATTTAATTAATATTTCCCTTCCCCTTGATATGCACTTTCATATTTCACAAATTCTTCAAATGATAATTGGTATACATAACCTCTACTAATGATTTCAAGGAGATCAATTCACTCATCCCTAATTGTTCTAAGTAAGAGGGTTTTTAGTGTGTCAAATATTAAATGATGTAATTTTTCCCTCTTAACATTATACATAACTCTCTCTATCAGATACTCAAGGCTCTCATCTTCTTTTCGAGTAATTCTAAATATTTATTCTTTAATATCAATATGTATATATTTTTCTACAAATATATTTTTCATATCAATCCATGATCTTATTGAATTATTCCTTAAACTCATGAACCATTTAAGAGCTATATCCTTTAATGTTCCTGGAAGCAATCTAAATTTTTGATCATTTCATAAGTAGCCATAAGATCCACAAAGGATTTAAAATTCAAAGAGAAAGGTTTTGATATCCTCTGACATGATATAATGGAAGCTGAGAATGAAATATGGATGGATGTTATTCATATGAACGTTGATATAAGTATCTTGAATGGGTAATCCAAGAGGATCTTCCTCATTGTGATCATCCCAATCCATTTCTTCTACCTTCTTTCCCACCTTCTCTTCTTCTACCTATAAAAGTGGATGGTGATGTTGTTCTTGCTACACCGCGTGGTCAAAATGGGGGTGGGGGGGTTGGGGGAGGGGGCATTGGTGTTTGAGATTTTTTTTTTTTTTTTGAATAATAATTTTAATGCAATGACAAATTTCAGCTCTTAAAATGAAATATTCCTAATGGTTTTTTTTTTTGGATAAATTAAAAGAAATGAATCAACTAGGGAGGAAACATTGTATGCTTTGACACCTCCCCAAAAATGGCACCAAAAAGTGATGAGCCCCAATGGTGGGTTCGAAACATGTCGACAAAGTTCATTTTAATGTGATTATTACAGAAATAATTCTATACAAACTTAAGAGGTGTTCACACTATATTTGGAACATGAAATGTGTCCACCTTTCATTGATCTGATGTAATGAAGTGAATATATAACCTAAAATAATTCCAAAAATGGAAATGCTTGATGGAATCCTTAACATATTGCAGGAAACAAAATACAAGGATAACAAACCTATTCTAATTTCATAAAGTAAAGAGAATGAACCAAATCTCAATAATTTCATTAAAACTAGATTAGGGCTTGTAACTGAGTTCATTAGGTTCTTCATAATGTAATCATGAAAATGATCACTATGTCATTCAATTCATGAACCTATCTACAACCCTTAATTGTTGGAATGTGGTGTCGTGGAAAAAATGGAAGTACTAAGTGTTCTTTTCTCTTTCTCAATATTGGATTAAAATACTGGAGGTCATTATTCAATTCCAAAATGAAAAAAAGAAGTTTTTAAGGAAAATATGGTCGATTTCAGATAATGCTACATGATACTCAGGACTACTATAGGACTCTTATAGGATTTTCGTGTTTTTCTACAGGCTTGGATTTGTGATAATTTTGACTGTGGGAAAGGTGATATAAAGGTGGGAAATTGTAGTGGAAGGTAGGATAAGGTTTTATATTTCCATCTCCAAGCTTATTACCCTTCACGGGCCCATCTTGCACATGGAATAATGCCTGCAATGGCCTTCAACAAACCAGAAGTGTAATCTCGGTGAAGAATGTTTTGGAGGGGTTATTGAGGTATAAATACGTATTTTGTGGTATAATAAGGAGTGTAAATGAAAATGTAACCCTAAAAATCCACAGTAGCACCTACACACCATAAAAAAATTATGATTTTTATAGTTGAAAAGATTAAGTACATAGTTTTCCAGCTATCATGTCCTCTAAGTTATCTCACCAATGACAAAGAGAATCGAATGAAAATGATATGGGGTAAAAAAAATTATTAAGAAGGATTTCCTATCACTAAAATCCAAGTGAAATCATGCAAAAATATCCCTTTTAACATGTGCTAAAAAATAACAGAAAATTACTACAAAAACTAGAAATACAAGAATGAGTGAGCTAGTTAACCTACCAAATGCTTAACCTAATCAAGAGAAAATTTTATGGGGTGAATTTTGTTATTAACTTGAATATTTTTAGTAATTAATACAATTTTAATAAACTCAAAGTAGCCTCGTTAACATGTGCTAAAAAATGCCATAAAATTACTACTATTTTGCTACAAGAGACTTCCAAAAATTCTAGATTTGTGAATTAGTAAACCAATCCAAGTAGCTCAATGATGAATATGAATTTTCAAAGGTTTTCTAAGGATCAATCATGCTTGTGAATCTATAAGTAAACTAGAAAAAAAGAAACTCTTGAATAATTTAACCAATATTACTAACAATAAAAGAAGCATTAATAATAAATGTGGAAATAAGAGATGCAAGTGAAAAAAACATTCAAAGAAAATAAAGAAATTGTACAACATGGCTCTAAGGCTCCTGTGATGGCCAATCACAAGGATTCTCAGAATCCTATGAAGGAAACCAAGATTTAGAAGCTAGAAATGGCACCAAACTTCATTATCTGAATCAATCTTAGTACAACCCTATTGGAAATGAAAGTAGAATTACTAAATAACAAATTTTATTCATAATAAAATAAGAAATACCTACCCCTAGAGGAAAATTAAAATTTGTACTTATACAAAGTGATGAGGAATAATTCTATTTGAAAGGAGTAATATATCGCCTCCACAATCCCTCAAAAAGTGGATCTAGTTCCTCACACTAAGAATTTGCATTAAATTACATGGAGAATATTACTAGATTTTCCCAATCATTTGTGGTCTAGAATTTGTTCAATAATTTTATCATATCCTATTCATTTATTATCAAACATTGCCCCATAATGTAGGAGGGAGAAAGTCCCTATATTATCTCATTATACAAGTATTCAAAATATTCCCTATATTCTCACAATATTCTACAAAAATAAATAATATTAGGCACATAATAAGCAAGGATAAATAAAATTACCAAGGACACATTAATACTACAAATTAACTCTATAATATGCAAGTGGGTCAAGTGCATATTTTAGGTGTCTAGAAATAAAAAAATGGGCCTAGTAAAATATACAATGTTGGGGCACATCAATCATTATTTTATTATTCATTTATTAAGCAAAAACCATGAGAAGTAAAGAGTAGATATATCATAGGACATTGTAACATCACCAGCCACAGATCACCCCATGCTTGACCCAGATAGACTAGTCATAGATGGCCACATTGTAATATCCTTACTAATCAACATTTCGTTCCACATTCAACCCTATAAACATTGTCAGACATATATCATCAAGATAGAGACATCATTGACATAAAATAACAAAGAGAGCAGAACTCATTAGATATCATCATCAAGCCGCATTGCAAACCTATTGTAGCCACTATAACCACCCTCCAAAAATTTTCCCATGCTTTCATTTTTGGAGCCTTTCTATCAATGGGAGTTTATCTTCATTGTTTTCAAGTATTGATGTTATGATTAATGCTTATATTTTCATGCTATGGTTGTGTTTTATTATTTTTATCTTGATTTCATTGTTTTTAATGAAAAGCAAAGCCTTTTTCCCTGACCTTGCAACATTGCTGAACTTGCCTCCAGAAATTGTGTAATATTATAATTCAAGCTAGTTTTGGTGAGTTGAATTACAAAATATAGAGTGGAAGCACTGCTTTGAGCTTAGAAACTGTGCAAATTTCGATGGAAACCCAACCTTGAGCTCAGAAACTGCGTAAAGCTTACCTTGAGCTCAGAAACTGCATAAAGCTTACCTTGAGCTAAGAAACTACGCAATCCCCTAAGTCAAGAAATTTCCCAGTGGTTCGAAACTGTACAATTCTTCTTCGTAGAGTGACTAGCCGGTTTCCCAAAAAGGAAAAAAAATAAAAAGAAAAAAAATCCTAGAAAATAGGAAGTGCATATTTTGTTTCCCGAAGGATGACACAAGTTTTTATTTTTGGACTTTTTCCAAGTGTCACTTTCTCCTTGATTTTAAGCATGCGCATCATAAACCCTAATAAACCTAGATATATATAATGGAAAAACCTAGAGCTCATTTTTACATTCAATCTCAAAGCTCTTACATTCCCAAGGAGATCAAGGAGCCTTTGGTGGACTTTGCAGGACTTTTCTGGGTGAGTTTTTCTTTTATCATCTTTTGTCACTTTTTTTGTCCCTTTTTGTTGTTTCACTTTTATGAGTGTTTGTTTTTATTGTTTCTCTTAATGGTTGTTATAATTTTAGCTTAATTAGCTTGTATAAGTATTGGTTTAGTCCATTTTTCACATTTTACAAGTGTCGCATAATGTTTCTTGTTTTTTCCCATTAGTGGTCGTTGTTTCAGTGACCCCTCATGAATGTTTTTTTTTCCTTTTGCATGTTGATATTACACACTTGATTTTTACTGATCTATCTATACTTAGTCATATATTTACTATGACTTGCACCATCAGTCAAATCTACTAGTTTCCCATACTCTTTCCATGCATATTTTCCCTTCCCTTTGCTAGCATTTTCCTTTTCTAGTTGGGGATTGTGCAAATTCAAGGCTCAAGATGTTTGCTTGGCCTCTGAGACTGCATAGTCCACAGTGCTAGGCTTAGCCAATGTTTCATTGCGTAGTTTCAAGGCTTAATGCCTTGTCCACTTAGAATATGAAATGTGTTGAATCTCCCTTAATCTACCTTGGCTAAGACTGTGCACTCATACAGTGTCAAGCCTCAAGCTGCTCCCTTGGATGTTGAGACTATGCAAGGTACAGTTGAGGTATCTAGTCATATCCACTGATGTAGTTACTGTTGAGATATTACTTTGTGAGTCATTTTGTTGAAGCTGATTCATATTTGCCATAAGTGCCTTTTTCTCCTACATGTATTGTAGCTATTGAGAACTTGTCTTAATTAGTGATTGTCATTACGACACTAAAGCGATATGATTCATTGGAAACCACTTGAAGCAGAATTGGGGAGGTCATTGAGAGTACTCCAATGAACTTACCAGTATTTGTAGATACTCAAATATTCATAGAAAAAGGGTCAGATATCACATGGCACAAAGTGAATGAATCATTTCAGGAAGAAGTTTCAAAGCATATATTGAGGACCGGTAGGTGTATAAATGTCCAAAATTTAGGGTTACATAATATTGTATGAATATACCCAAATTTCCCATGTGCAGATGTTCTCACGTGCATAATTTCTCATATAGATTCCAAGAATATGACTATTAGCATAAATTCTTAAAGCAAGTGTACAAAAAGAGCTCACTTTAGCTCTGTGTTACAAAAAACCCTAACAAAAAATATGGTTACTTAACTTCCTTATATACACAATGGATAGTCGAAAAAAATGCAGCCAAAACCCATATATATGTGGTAAAAGTAGTTAAACAGTAAAAAGAAATCATGTTTTTTCCAAATATCTAACAGACAAGACAAGATATAAATAATTTTATATGTATTATAACACCTAGGAAGGGAAAAAAGAATGAATTTTCCAGTCCCCCTCAATGGGATGGCTTCTTGGCTGTCCTCAACGCTTTAGATCCAGAAGTTTTTCTCTCTCAATGTTGTAGAAAACCCAAGACGTGTTGAACTCTATGAGAGCTCAAGGGGAAAGAAAATATTAGCAGTAATGAGAATCATCAAACAATGGTTGAATTAATAACTAGATAATTATTTAATTAATTATTCCTAGAGAAAAACAAGAAAAATAATGATTTATCTAATTATTTATCATAATTGTGATAAATATGACTAGGAATATTATTTAAACAGTGGTTGAATTAATTATTTCTAGACGAAAATGAAATAAATAAGGATTTATTTAATTATTCCTCATGGGGTTTCCTATTTGAACTAGGAATAACTTAATAAAATATGGTTTATTAAATTATTTCTTATAGTGAAAGAAATTTTACTATGGTAAAATTGGTCTTACATGGTGTACTTCGATCCATCTAATTGTAAATGGTTAGATGACCAAAAATTGGTGTAATGGATTTCCCCCCAATGTGTGAGAGTTAGGAGCTAATCATATGACCGAATTACATTGTAAGAACATAATCACTAGACATAGAAGGGGAGTGAGAGATAGGGAGATACATACACATAGTGAAGCTAGAGATGGCAATAACTGAGGGGGTGAGACCTACAAATGATATAAGTCTCCTTTAACTGTTGGGTACCTGTTCTCAGTGAGGCGGGGGAGGCATACCTCTGCTCGCCAAGATGAAAAGTACAAAGAATAATGGTGCACCCAATAAAATGAGACTGAGATATAAAGTACATGATATGCTGGCGTAAAAATGGGCCAAAAAAATATATATAACAGATCCCACATACATACTGCACCTAGTACAATAGCCAGGACTGAATATAATAATATCCAAGTACATGAGACATAATAACAACCAAAGAAGCCCTAATAAATAGGAAAGAGCTCTAAAAATATGAATGGATCATCTAAGTGATACATGCATGTTATAGGCACTGCAAGTGGCTGTAACTAAACCCATTAAAGCTACAGAGTTGCATCTAAGGGTATAGAATAGTATGAGATCTTCTGGGCATGTGGGGGGCTACCTGGAGGGCCGCCCCCTCATGAGGTCTAAAACATCTCACACACACTCGGGAATCATTGGGAAAATATGATGGACCAATGAACCATAAAGTATACAAATCTTGATCATGCTGAAGCTGAGTGGATGAGAAACAATCATGCCAAAGGGCAATGAGGAGGCCCATTGCCTGATCCGAGGCATCGAACAAGAATGGATGCTAGAACCAAGGTACAATGCCCTCTAGACCTGTCTTCTCGAATGAATGTGTTGATGTCAACACAAGGAGGTCCACCATAAGTGAGGAAATGAGGAATCCTCAACTAAGGTACGAGGGATCATAGTAAATTGACTCATGGACTAACACAAGGGATGATGATGGAAGAGGGGATACTAAGTAGTGGACGGACGACTTCCCTTGTCAGAGCATAAGAAGAATGGATGACCTGGTAGCGATTGAATCGACTCTGTAGGGGATGGGGGACAGTGTCACTAGCGGTGAAAATGGGTGACACGAGAGAGGAACAAGGTAAAAATGGATGGAATAATGTAACACCAAGAAAAGGGACCCAGGACAGACTCCATGAATGTGATCGTGACTCAACTCAGATGCTCTGAACAAGGGTGACTCAATGAGGCTACCACACAGAATAAGCCCAGTGGGGACCATATGAGCATGAGAAAAATACGATTAATCAAGACAAAAATCGACAAACACATTGACAAGAATAAAGGCAAAGTGGTGCCCCAAGTACAAGCAGCGCAAGTGAAGAAATTCGATTTTGAGAGACAAAAAAGTGACCCTTTTTGGAAAAATGGATTCCGTGTGAAGTATCAAATCACCAAAAAAAGGATACCCATTTTAGATATCGGTGAGATCTTTCCAACAGTGTTGATGGTTCGTCAAACTGAGCTATGGTTTGGTTTCAATTGGCGAAAGATAAATTAGCATTTTTTCTTTTAATAGGGTGTTTTCCCTCCAATTTGATTCATTTTATAATGAAGTTTTGGTGAATTTGGAGAGGAGGAGGAGACCCTAAATCTTGCAACAATCGTAACGGAGAAACCGACCCTTGGAATCGAGATTTGTCAATTGGAGGTTCGTGGCCTAACCCTACTCTAATTTTTTATTGGTTCAATTTTCCAGATTAGGTGCCTAGAGCCTAGGAAAATCACTCTACCCATCCTCATGGTCTACTTGCATTTATTGGGCCTGGTAATACGACCTCCCTCACAGTTTCCAAAGGGGAAAACTGCGAGCTCGTAGGTACAGGGCTTGAAAAATGTGAGTTGGATAAAAAAATGGGTTTTGTCCTGTGTTTGGCTGGGGATTGGGACTTGAGGATTTGGATGAAATTTTTCTTTCTCTGAGCTGATAAACATGCTGGGCTTGTGTAGGTATGATATAGCTAAATATTAACTAGTGAGAGAGGGATTTGGATGCACTTTATGCCGAGATCCAGGGGGATCAGGTGGCCCAAGGTGCACTTGCGAGGTACGAGGTTCTCAAGTTGGTTGAGAACCCATTGATGAGGGAAGTGGAGCCCTTTTTGTCCAATATAGTCAGATATTAGGATATAGACTAGGAGGCCATTGTAGTGTACGGACACCAGATCGAGTTGACCATATAGGACATATACTTCTCAACCAGACTCCTATGAGGGTGGAACATATAATAGTTCATGGAATGCCACTGCCAACCAGATGCTTGTGCTAAGGGCATGGCCATATCGTTTAGTGATCTAGTGAGGCCAGACAAATGGGTTGTCACCGTAGAAGTACTGTGGATCTTGGGTAACTAGGCGTTCGACCACATCACTAGAGGGAAGATGATGTTATTTGAGAGTGTACTGAGTAGGACCTACTGTGGGTGGGCCCAAATGATGTTGTCGTCAGTGAAATGACAATTGTCGCTATGAAAGAAATGGGTGAACCATGATTGTGCTTTTGGTACAGTGTTATTTTTGTTCTTACTCAATAAGATCCCCACGCTTTGGCCTCATGTACACATCCAGGATGGGGGCCCACGAGAGCCCAGGATGTGCCGCTCGGTGTAGCTACTGTGGAGATGAGGAGGCAAGGGAGTCGTACGGGTGTTCCTACCTGAGTTATTCACACATTGAGATTAAATGCCAATGTATATAGATGACTATCCATACAATGGTATGAAATTTCAGGGGGGCGTGACTTACCACCTTCACTAGGTTGAGCATTGGGACGAGATGGTAAGTGAAAGTTTCTGTATTTTATGATGCATTTTAAAGTTTTTAGATCATGTATTTGGTACTGATTCATTATTTTTGGTATGAATATATAGCACCGGTGAAGCCGATAGGTATATGGGATGACCCGCAGTGCCAGGGGCTACATATTCTAGTAGAGCGAGAGGAGACCACGGACCTGACTATCAGGCCCCGCTAGATGATGTCTGCCACATATTTGATCTGATGCTAACAAAATATCTGAGTGCATATGGCACGATATTGAGGACGAGTACATCGAGGGATGTATAGGGCTACCATCAGAGTGGCGAGAGGTCATGCGGTGAATGGCGATGGCCGGACAAGTTGTCCAGGATCTGTAGGCTACAGGAGTCGATGCATTGGCACAGGACCCTACAGATAGTGACTAGATGTAGGGACATGTGGTTACCCCATTTTTTATTTTGGAACATGCCATGGGCATGTTAAATGTATTAGAGTAGTGGACTCGAAAACATTTATGATTTTTGGACACATATTACGGATATGCATCTTTTATATATGATGAGTATTTAGTTCATTATTTGATTTATGATTATTGTCTTATGTTAAATGCATGTGATAAGTGACAATATATAATATTGTTTGCATTGCTATCTACATAGTGATTTTTGGCCCTAGGTACATGAATGAATGTAATGGTTTTAAATTCACGCACTAAGAACTTCACTCATAAATATCTTCTAAAAAGGACATGGTTATTTACATGATACACACCATTCAAATGCATGAAAAGAAACAAGTAATATAAATGAACATGAAGATGAAGGATGTGATGGTCAAGGGCATAGACTTAAAAATGTATCATTGCATGATGTTTGGCCTGGTTATCGATGGAGGATCCAATTGATATGCCATTGGAGAAGACTAATGCATGCATGCGGGTAAAAATGGCCCAAGCCATCGAGGCTAGATTCTGGGAGAAGTGACTTGCACCGTCGACATAGTCAATATATGGTGTGGATGATGGATCCATCTGAAAGGCGCCACAAAAAAATAAATGAGATAATGAAAAAGGAAAGCTACCTAAATGCATGACAAAAATAAAACATGCATCTCAATGGGAGATGCTACGGGTAAAATACCTTAAGGTAGAGTGCATTGTAAGGGTTAGGAAAGAGTTGGCCTTTGAAATCCTCTAGAAGGTATGCCCCCTCGCCAAAGTCCTTACTAATGATGTAAGGTCCTAGCCATAATGAGTCAAAATTTCCATGAACAAGGACATCATGAGCCTGGTCATACATTAGAAAATGATTGCGTTCGTGAAAGGTATGAGGGTGGAATTTTCAGTCATATTGAGCTTTGGGGAATTTCTTATCTTCTTCGATGATTTTCAATGCAACACGAAAGTATTCGGAAGTATGCTAAAGCATGATAATTATTTTTTATAAAGTTTGGGTATCAGGGAGAAGTTCGACGACTAGGTGAAGGGAGGGGATTTCACACTCAATCGGTAAGACTGCCTCCTTGCCAAAAACAAGGTGGAAAGGAGTAAACCCAGTGGCAGTTTTAATAGAACTTCTATAGGCCCACAAAGTAGGGAATATCATAAGGTGCCAATTGGTTTTTTGCTTTTTCACTATTTGTTGAAGCATAATTTTAAGGATTTTATTGACCGCTTGAACTTGACCATTACCTTGGGGGTAATAGGACAAAGAATATTGGTGCTCAAAACCAAATAGAGAGGATAACTCATGCCATATGTCATTTTCTAAATGTCGGCCATGGTCAGAGACTAATTGTTTCGGAACCCCGAATTGAGCGGTAACATGGTTAAAGAAAAAGTGAGTTGTGGTAGCTGCCATGTTATTGAACGTTGGCATGGCCTCAACCCATTTGGTGAAATATTCAACTGCCACAACGATATACTTGTGGTTACCACTAGATGGAGGTTGACACTCCATAAAGTCAATGGCCCACTTGCAGAAGGAACTAGCTGATATGATAGGATGGAGGGGATCAGGTGGAGCTCCTGCCTTTGGGGCGAAGAGTTGGCAATTGGAACAATGTTTGATTGCTTCAATGCAATCACCAAAGAGAGAAAGCCAAAAATACCCAGCACACATGAATTTCTAGGTAGTATCCAAACCAGATAGGCAACCACCACAAGCGTCACTATGGCAGGCATTAAAGACTTTCTCATCTTAAGCATGCATGAGAAAACAATGGAGCACATAATCAACATCCTGACGATAGAGATCGTCACCGATGAGAAGATAGTGGGGGGCTTGGTGTCAGATATGTTGTCAAGCATCGTGATCAATATGGGAAGCGAAATTTTGGGTTCGTAGGGAGGTTAGGATGTCTCCATACCAAGTGTCATCCGAAGTAATGACAAACAAGTGTTCATCGGGTAAATCATCATTAACCGCTGGATCTTGCATACTAGTAGGAAATTTAGAAATGATTTCAGTAAGGGATAATACTTTGTTATGCTTGGGTGTGAAAAATTCAAGATCGAATTCCTGAAGGATAATGATCTAATGAGCGTACTACCCATTGATGTTACACCTGCTCAATAGGAAAGCCATAGGGTTGGAATTGGTCACGACCTTAGTGAATCGCGTTAGGATATAATGATGAAGTTTTTGGACTAAGAACATAACGGCCAACGCCAAATTGTCTTAATGCAAGTAGGAAACAGGGGGACCCACAAGGTCTTTACTGACATAATAGATAACATGTTTGTTTCTACTTTCATCTTCCTATATTAGGACCCCAGAAACTGAATGGGTGGAAACTAAGATGTATAGGATGAAATCCCTCTAAAAGTTAGGAGGAATAATCAAGGGAGTGGAAGTGAGAGCATGTTTCAGGGCATCAAAATATAGTTGAGCATAGTCATCCCAAACAAATGGAATGTTGGATCAAAAGAGTCATAGAAACCCATAAAGAGTGGTGGAATAGTTAGGGATGAACTGAAGAAGGAAGTTAGCTTTTCCTTGGAGGCTTTGTATCTAGCGCAAGGTACGAGGAATAGGAAGCTCAAGAATGGCTTGAACTTTGAGGGGATCAAGCGTTATACCATTTTAGACAAAATTAAGCCCAAGAGATGGCCATCAGGAATACAAAAGAAAAAATTCAGTGTGTTGAGGCAGATATTGTAATTGTGACATCAGAGAAAGATGGTATGAAAATCATGAATGTGTTGCACCCGATGCCTAGAACGAGTAGTGAGGTCGTCAAGGTAGGCAAGGATAATATGAGTCAAATCATGGAAACAGAATGACATGGCCTACTATAAGGTTTCTTCGACATTCTTTAGGCCAAACGACATGACCCTATAAGTAAAAGTTCCCCGCAGACCAATTAAAGTGGTTTTTAACTGATCAGAGCGACAGATAACGATATGGTTGTACCCGAAGAAACCAACCATAAAGGATATAACCTCATGCCCAAACACTTATCGATGATATAGACAATAAATGGTGTGGGTAAGCTGTGTTTGGGACAAGCTTTATTCAGGTCGTGAAAGTTAGTGCAGACACTGATGGTGCCTTGTATCTTGAGGAGGGGAATCGGGTTAGAAACCCAAGTGGTGTATTCAATGGGATAGATAAAACTAGCCTGCTTGAGCTTATCGATTTCGGCTTTGATAGCCTCTCATCTAGAAGGATTAATGGGTCTCAAATTTTGATGGACAGGATTGGCATGAGGCCATATATCGATATGGTTTTCAACAATGGTGAGATAAAGTCGAGGAATCTCTGAATAGGACTAGGCGAAAAAATCACAAAATTATTTC
Organism: Pinus albicaulis; assembly: GCA_034641835.2. Lineage (NCBI taxonomy): Eukaryota > Viridiplantae > Streptophyta > Pinopsida > Pinales > Pinaceae > Pinus > Pinus albicaulis. Next base: position 252,266,777 of record CM076575.1, read on the forward strand.
AATAGCTTGGTTTAAACCTCAATTTCTTCCAGGGTGTAATATGCCCACAAGGTAATTTTTATTCTATCCTTGCTTTATCAAAAATGTTAATTTTTATGATATGAGAGATATTTTTCATATTTCCTTCTTCAAAAGCATATGGTGCAGGAATGGGATTTCTAAACCAATCAACCTCATCAAAGATGAATTATTTAGACTCCACAACATACTGGTCATGAGGCTGCTACAAAAGGAAGTGCACAGGTGGTGCATATCACCCCAGGGAAAGCCATGGGTGGTCATTTATTCCATGATGTTTTCATGAGCATGGAAGATGGGAGGAATGGTAGAAGAAATACCACATGACATGACATGGCAATCTGATGCATCATCATGAGATAAATGTTTCACATACACATCGCTACAGAGGGTAGATGAAGAGCTAGTAGGTGAAACATCTGCCGACGTTAAGCCCATGGTGATCACCGTAGCAGGTTCAGTCGAAACAGAAGGGAATGCCCTAGAGGGGTCTTCCACCATGGACCTCATGGATGATGATAGATAGAGGATAGTGGCCGAAGGTTCCATCATCTCGACGTCATGGAGAGGTATCAAAATGGGTGCATAAATGTCCTCCGGTTATGCTGAAGCATTACTCACAAGTAGAGGAGTACATGGTCAACTATGAGTGGCCTCTATTTGGTGAAAAACCTCAAGGGTGTCATGAAAATCATCAAGACAAGGACAAATATGATAATAGTGGGCATAAATATCACACAAAGCATAAGGGTGGTAAATCGGGTAAGGTAACATGGAGCTCCGAGATATCAGATTCAGGAAATGTCTCGTTGACCATAGGATTGCGACAAGGAAGCTTAGGACAATTATGGGTATCATGCCCAAAAATATGACACAAATCACATGGAGGTGACTGCTTTGGAGGCTTAGGAGCAGAAGTAGTTGTTTGGGGGGACTTTTCCTTAGGTTCCTTCTTTCTGGATTTTCCCTCTCTCTAGATAATTTTGCAACAAGAGTAGATTCCTATTGAGGTGGCCGAGGTGCAGAAGAAAAGGGAGGGGTAATAGCGACTGTTTGGATTGGGTTAAAGTGGTGTAAGGTTTGAGCCGACCAAGCGAAGTGTTAGCTAGGGGATCAATGTACCAGGTTGGGATCCCCGGGGTCAAATTGGGAAACATCAACGTAGCCATAATAGGCACTGAGAAGACTCCACAGGGGGGAGCTAGAAATAGTATTTGAACCTAAGGATAATGGCCTAGAAGAATGGCTCTCAAATGGTTAAGGCTAGGAAGACCGTTACTGGTTGAAAAGGGGTGGAAGAGACTCAATCAAACGAAGAAGGTCCTTGAAGAGAAGGACCTAAAGGCTTCTTCAAGTGACGATTTGTAGGTTGCAAAGGCATAAGCTGCTGGTTGGTTGAACTAGGTCACTTGTGGCAAGCCAAAGATGATTGCATCATGCAAACATTTGACGAGCTGAGGTTATTGATGGGAGGGGGGTAGGGAATGCACGAAGTAAGGTGGAATATTTATAGACTCTTGGTGAAACACTTGTGAGAGTTGCGACTGCTTGTTTATGGGCCACCAAATATATGATAGAATTTAGGGAGGTCTGAGACTTCGGTTCGTGATATGTGAACTGATCGAAGGTGACGATATTTCCATTGTGAGGAAATCACATCTTACGGTGAACTGAAGATGCGAAAACATACATCGCATAGGTATAGCTGTGACCCAAGAGGATATTGTAATCCAAAGGGGAATTAAGGACTTCAATGTTTACACAAATAGTCTTGCCCGCAATAGTGATTGGACAATTGCAGTACATGCCAAGGGTCTGAGAAGGGTGACCATCCCAAGCACGCAAGGTGATGGTGGATGGGGCTAAGTCGGGTGATTTGAGTTGGTTCCAAACAGAGGTGGACATCACATAGGTGGATGTGCCCTCCTTAATGATACATCGCGAGACATTGCAATTACGAATCTTGATTGGTATTTGGAAGGCGGCGGATTAAGGTAAGGGGGGGTGTTCTAATTTGTCAACATAAAATACAATCAAATGATCATATGAAGTTTCCATAGTGCACAAGAAGACAGTAGACCCTTTTTTTGTGAAGGGCAGGACTGGAGGACTTCCAACATTGACATGAAAATAGGTGACTGTGCCAAGTCATCTACTATTTTGTAGATGTGGGTGGCTTTCACAGAATAAACATTTAAGTGTAATAACACTTTGGGGATCTTGTGAACGTCCTATGCCCAAGGCTAAGGGATCTTTAAGGGAGTATTTGGCCATGGGTGTCGAAATGGACTCTGTGGAGACTTTGGTTTTTAACTCAGTTGCAGATGTAGCAGGTGGATTGTAATATTGGGGTGACTAGGTTTGAAGGTTGACATCAGCGATATTGACCTTGTTAGAATTCATCATGAGAATATGTTACTCCCGGGTACAAGACTGTGGAGGTTGATGAACAGCCTGAACTTGAGGGGGTTGGGCAGCCACACATCCTTACTGAGGGAAAGGATTAGTGAACATAGCTGGTTGAGCTGACACAGTATTTGGAGGAGCCAAAGTACTGGCTTTTTGTCCTCTATATGCTTCTTCTACTTCCCACAACTGGCGTATCTGGGGTAAAAGGGGGAAATCATGAGTATAAGGACCATGAACAACACAATAAGAACAAGGCTTGTTCATAACAAGAGGTTTTTTATGCTTGGGATGATCACCCTGTTGCTGTTTGTTAGTGTTAGGCTGGTTCCCTTGGGGTGCATTCAGTTGATTACATTAGTGCCCTTGATTACCCTACATTGGTTTCTTCTGGTTGCCTTTCCTATTTTTCTTTGAATTATGAAGATTAATCACACTAAAAAATGCATACACCTCACCCTGAGGGGGAGGTGGTTGTTGTGGTAGAATTTGAGAAAGCAGGGGAGGCTGGGGTGTGGATGCCAGAGGGGATGTAGCACTGGGCTATGGATAAGGATAGAAAGGAGGTTGAGAAACATTCGGGTAAATAGGTTGGGAAATAGCTGGACTTGGTATCGGTTTATGCAATTGGGAAAATGTGTAAGGCATGTTGTCCTGGTGACATACTGTCGAGAGGGTAATAAGTGTTGGAGGAGTTGGTCCCTTCCTAAGGAAAACCATAACGCATGGAAGCATGAGTATACGAATTTGAAATAGATCCAATGATAAATTTTGTGGTGTGACATGCCACTGGTTGGTTGGCACCACCAGCTCTAGGAACATTTGATAAAATGGTATAAACATAACCATATTAGGCGTAGATCAAGTGATATTTCAACGGGAGGTGGAGAGCTTATTCCTCAGTTTGAGGAAAATGTGATGCGACATCTTTACCAATAGAAGGAAAAATCACTCAGAGAAGCCAATCCATATAGACACAGTCATCGAATGTAGGAACTCGACACAAGATCCTCCTTCTACGCCATTCTTGGACATGGTCAGAAAGACAAGTGGAATTTTTTTGACAGAATGCGGTCAACAACTCGGTATCAGTATCATAGTGGAGAGATAACTCTAATTAGGAGAGAAACTCTTTAGGAAGAGTCACAAAAGTGGAATGAGAGGCAGCGGCCTAGTTGAAATACCACTTTACAACTTCTCTAGTGAGTGTACGTTGGAATAACTGAAGGCAGATCGAGTCATCGGTGATAGAATTGGACAGACACCACATGTGAAAGGAGCGAACATGATTAATAGGGTCATGTACAGTGTTTCCTTCAAACTTGGGAATTTCTGAAGGAATCTTATTTTGCATACCAGGCCAAATTGGATTGTGGAGTATTGGGTCGTTGATTAATTGGCTGAAATCGGGAAGGATTAAATCTACCATGAAAGGTAGCAAAGGATTAGTTGGAATGATTCTGATAGCAGCTCCACAAGTAGCGGCTCCAACATTATGGCCCGGGCCATTAACAGCTTGAGGACCAACACCTGCATTGGCACCTGACATGGTGACAAAATGAGGCAGAGGGGAACCAAGCTCAAAATCAGAGGAAGAACCCGATGAGCTAGAATCAGAGTCTGTATGGGAACTCGACAGAGGAATAACTTGGATTCTACGCAGTGGAGTAATTATTCCTAATGGAAACTAAGGGTGAAGGCCTTAGAGTCCCCGAGATACATGCCTTGGGGGAGAAATGATGGAAAGATACAGATGACACGAAAATGGTGAAGAGTGATAAACAAAGGCTGAGTGAGGTAGATAAATTAATTACGATGTTTATGTCTTCGCTTGGATGTGTAAACCAAGTGCTCTTCGCTTTAGGTGTATGTGTGTGCAAGCCATGTGTTAATTTTAACGAAGCCCAGACAGTCGTATAAACAAAAAAGAAAAAATGTTGAATATCTATAAATAGAACTGAAACGACAGTAAAATAAACAACCATAGATGCATAAATTCAACCCAAAAAACTATTATAAGATGTGGGCGAAATTGAGTCAAAACACACAAGATTCCAAGAGATCTAAGGTATAAGGGACATGGATCTAATGACTCAGATATGCTTGAAAAGGTCCAGAAAATAATAAGAAACTAGGGGAAAACTGCTACAAAATGGGAGGCAAAAGGTTAAAAACCTAGGGGAAACAAATAGAAACCTAAGGGAAAGACAAAACAAAACTCATGAGAGAGACTTCCCTGGAATAATAACTAGTTAAAAGGGACCTAAAAGAAGGATATATCAGACCCTAGTCAATGCATGAAAGCGCTAAAAAATATCATACTACCTACTCAGCTAAATTCCTCCTAGAAAGGTGGAAGGGTACTGAAACCCTAAGGGGCTTGGTCCTACTTAAAGGAGATAAAATGAGCATATCTAGGCCTAAGATGAGCTGAGACATAGGTTAGACAACCCTGAACATTGCTTGCGGAAAACCTTGACTGTCACTGAAAAACTCAGAAAAAAGTTGCAGCTTGCAGGTACTGATTTGTAAACTATGGAAATCATAGTTTCTGGGATGATAGATGCGATTTCAGCTAGAAAGTGCAAGTTTTGGGCCAAAAAGTGCAAGTTCCAAATCCGGGATCCTCGAGCGGAACATTATGGAAAATGTTTCCGTCTCTGGTGCGGCTGATACCTGTTACATGAAGAAAACACCCAAAAACACAGGGAAGTTAGAATTTTACTATTTTAGGGCATAAAAGGTAAACTAAAACATCAAGAGACTAAAAATAGATGAGGAAAAATCCTAGTTACAGAAGCAGTTGGTTATGTAGGAATCTGAATTACAACAGTGGAATCACCATTTGTTAGCTTAAATTATTAATGCAAGTCTACAAAAAGAGCTCACTTTAGTTGTGTGTGAAAAAAAAACCTAACAACAGATATGGTTGCTTAAATTCCTTAGATATGTAATGGATAGTTGAAATAAATGCAACAAAAACCCAGATCTATGCAGTAAAAGCAGCTAAATAATACAAAGAATTAAGAGTTGCTTCAAATATCCAATGGGCAAGATAGGATATAAAGAATTTTATATGTATAATAACACCTGGGAAGGGAACAAATAATGATGTTATCAGTCCCCCTAAATAGGATGGGTTCTTGGCTATCCTCGATGCTTCAGATCTAAAAGTTTTTCCCTCTCAATGGTGTAGAAAACCCAAGACGTGTTGAACTGTATGGGAGCTCAAGTGGCAAGAAAATAGTAGCAACAATGAGAATGATCAAAGCGCGACAATAAAAGTGATAAAAGTGAATAATGAATGGAAAACCCTCATATTTATAACAAAATATTGAGTTATCCTCGATAATGGTGAATAATAAAATATTATTAACCAAAATCTGGATCTAACTTCTTGGAATATTTTATTATATTTTGTTGGAGGGAAAAAACACTTAAATTGGTTAAATACCTATATTTAGAAATAATAAACAAATAAAGGATTTATTTATCAATTCAAGAATGGGGTTAAGGAATAATTTATCAAATAATGATTTGTTTAATTATTTCTAGGTGATTTAGTCAAATTTAACAAGGAATAATAACTAGATAATGTTTTAGTTAATTATTCCTAGAGAAAAATAAGAAAAATAGTGATTTATCTAGTTATTTTTCACAATTGAGTTAAAAATGACTAGGAATATTATATAAATAGTGGTTTAATTAATTATTCCTAGAGGAAAATCAAATAAATAAGGATTTATTTGATTATTTCTCATGGGATTTCCCATTTGAACCATAAATAACTTAATAAAATATGGTTTATTAAATTATTTCTTATATTGAAAGCATTTTTACTATGGTAAAATTGGTCTTGCATGGTTTACTTTGATCCATCTAATTGTAAATGGTTAGATGACCAAAAATTGGTGTAACAATGACTCCAAACAATGCCAATGGAAAAAGGCTTACTTATTTTCTGGCACCAAATTACCATCTCATGTACCATTTACCAAAGCCAGAATCACTCATGGATTCTTACTTCTATGTCATCACCGACTACTTGAGCATAAAGGACATTGTTAAAAGTTGGGTGAAAGAGACAAAAATGTTTCATCAGAAACCCACCAATACCTACAAGGCACAATATCTTAGGAGGGCCTATCATTTCTTCATAGTTCTATGTTGTTCAATCTATGGTCAACTAAGTACAAACACCTCCCCTGAAAGATGGGAATTCTTATTGAACTAGGTCGTGAACAAAGGAAATTCATTCAAATGGTAATAATTGTTGGCTTGACAATTGAAGATCCATGTAGCTATGCCCTAAATTCCCCCAAGGGAAATCAAGCTAGATTTTACATGTTTTCCTATCAACTGGATGCAATTTGCACACACAATTCATTTCCTAGCATGAATTGGAGTTGGAAACCACAAGAGCCTCTCATGGACATCTAATTCAATTTTCTTTTAGAGTGAAACTCAAATGAGTAATGGAAACGATGAGCAATAATTTCTTCATTCTGTTGTACAAGCTAATATTTGAGGAAGAACCACCTTGCATGTGATATGGGGCAATAGAAGCAGTGTCAGAGATAAAATATTGGTTTTCCTCACCTGATGGGACTTTCCTGAGAGTATTTGACAGACATAAGTCTCTGCATATTCTATCAAGGTATGCCACCGATAAGTTAGTCATGAAATAAGTTTCATATCATCTCTCAAGTGATCCAGGTGGATATTGGTGACCACCCACCTATTCCACTTAGGGCCCCACCATTGTCTCTTTCAGTTTTTCAGTTTCGGCACAACTTACTATTTTTAGCAATTCTTCGGGTCCTGAACTTCTGGAGCTGTTTTGATGCCCTGAACGACTTTTTTTGGGCATCGCGCCCCTAGCAAATATAATTCCATTTCAAAATGGATATTCATGTCGAAAGTTGTATTCCTCGGATAGCTCTTTCTAATGATGTATCATGTGTGTCAAACAGAGATAGTATGCCAAAGTTACGTCCCTGGGAAGTTGAGACACCAATTTACCCAAACGGGGCCCATAGTTTTGGCGCTTCATCTCATAGGGTTAGGCTTTTGGATTTTTAGAGTTCTCCATTGTTTCTCAGTAATAAATAGGCCCTCGAGCCTCATTGTAACTCAGTTCAGAGTCCTGTAGCTGCCACATCTCTTCTCAGAGATAGCTACCAGTGCCCTAGCTAGTTTTATTTCCATTCTGTCTGTAAGCAAATTTCAGTTCTTTGATATTAATGAGATGAAGTGTTATTTCCACTGCATCTTTGTATTTATGGTTATGTGTTTATTCTGTTACGTTCCTACATAATTCTGGATCAGTGGTATCGAGCGGTCTGCTTTTTCTCGATCCTTCTTTGCATGTCCCCAATGAGGTTGGGGTATAAGGAGTTAGGGCTCGATCTGGTGGAACCTTTGCAAGATCAGCCTCGCAAACTTTGACGGACGCCCATGGGGGATGAAAGGAAAGATGAGTGAGTAGGAGATCCTATCAAAATATTTCTCAAGGAGGCCCTCGAAAAACAAAGGAATGCGATGATGGATAACTTTTCCCAGATCCTTCAACAGTTGCCCATCGGCGGCGCATCTACATCCAGCAGCCACTCTGGAGGTGCGGCTCCTTTTAAGGTACAAGTAAATTTTTACATTCCCATATTTGAGGGTCAAATAGATGCAGATGTCGTAGATAGATGGTTGAATCTATTAGAAATATATTTCTCGGTTCATGACTTTTCTGACAGGGAGAATATTATTTTTGCACTCCTTAAAGTTGCCCCCCATGTCAGGGACTAGTGGGAAACCCACTGTGAGAAAAAGGACGAGACAAAAGCCTCTCTGTTCTTGGCCGTACCCACTTGGAATTCTTTCTGAGACACCGTCAAGGAACAATACTATCACGTGGGGAGCTATGAGGACAAGTACATAGAATGGACCACACTGCGGCAACAAAGGGATCAAGATGTGCATGAGCTGACGAATCTGTTCCATACCCTGTGCTAAAGTATCGCAGTTGTCTACACATATACATTCAGGAGGAAATGGAGTTCCTTGACATCTCCTTGCTTGGTACGACATACCAGTATGCTGCCACGATTGAGCAGAAATTAAAACAGAAGAAGCGAGACTTTGGATCTGCAAATCAAAAGCAAGGGAAAGGTGCTCCCAAACCGCAGAACAAAGGACAAAGCCAAGGCATGGCGACTCAAGACAACCTGTCGAAGCCACAAGAAAAGAATAACACCGTAAAGCCAAATAAGGACACGAGAAGTTCCATAAGAGCTCCACTCACAACACAAGTGAGTGTCGGGCCAAGTAGTTGCTGGTGGTCGAGATGTAGGCTTCTGAGTTAGATGCATGCTCCGACTCTGAATCTGAACCTGACAAGGGGAATGAGAAAGGGCAATAGATTATTGAAGCGGAGCCCAATTCCATTGTTGCCACTACGAAGATCTAGAAGGAGGAACCGGAAGATCCGGAGGAGGAGGAACGTCTCTTCCACTCCCATATGTGGGTAAAGGGCTCCCCAGTACAGTTCATTGTCGAAAATTGGAGCCAAAAGAACCTCATTTCGGTAGACGCCGTGAAGCGGTTGGGCTTGCCGACCATAGCTCACCCACATCCATACACCATCAGGTGGCTTCACCAAGGAAGAGATCTCCGCGTCAACCAACAGTGCCACCTTCCCTATAGCATCAAGCCCTTCACGGATGAGGTATTATGTTACGTTGCTCCTATTGATGTTTCTTATGTATTATTAGAAAAACCATACTTGTGGAAGCGTCATGTTGTGTATGAGTCTCGGCCTCGCGATGTTATTGTTACTTTGGGAAATAAGTTGTACAAGATACCAGAGGTACCACCTCGTGATGTTATTGTTACTTTGGGAAATAAGTTGTACAAGATACCAGAGGTACCACCTCGTGCCACTATCTCTTTGGTTACTGCAAAACAATGCAGTAAGCTCATTTCCAAAACCAGGAAATTTGTTTTCCTAATGATCCACCCCCAGGGAAAGAAGGAGACTGTGGCTGCGACCTCCAGACAAGGCTCCTCTGCACGACAACAACAAATGGATAAGGTTGTGGAGGAGTACAGGGACATCTTCACCTCACCCAGAGGGGTTCCTCTACACTGTCAGGTCAAGCACCCGATTGAACTGAACCCAGGTGCACCACTACCCAATGGACCAATCTATCGGTGCTCTATTCTGGAGAACGATGAAATCAAGAGGCAGATTCAGGACCTGCTGCAGAAAGGTCACATCCGACCAAGTTCATTGCCCTGTGGGAGCCTGATCATGTTGGTATAGAAGAAGGATGGGACGTGGAGACTCTGTATTGACTATTGGGCGCTGAACAAGATCACTGTCCAGAATAGGTACCCAATCCCACGGATTGATGACCTTCTGGACCAACTCAAAAGTGAAAAATATTTCAACAAGATTGACTTGAAGTCGGGGTATCACCAGGTACCGATTGAACCCTCCGATGTGTGGAAGACTGCCTTCAATGCCAAGGAAGGCCTTTTCAAATGGCTAGTCATGCCTTTCGGGTTGACGAATGCTTCCACAACCTTCATGAGGATGATGGACAACATCTTGCGGCCATTCACCAAGTCATTTTTAGTGGTGTACTTAGATGACATTCTGATATTCAGCCAGACTTGGGAAGAGCACCTTCACCACATCCAACAAGTCCTCCAAACATTGCGGCAACACAAGTTGTGTGCCAATCTAGAGAAGTGCACTTTTGGCATGACCCAGGTTCAATATCTGGGATACATTATTGATGAAAGGGGGGTTCATGTCAATCCATCCAAGATCCAAGTCATTCGGGATTTGCTAGCCCCAACTACTATAACAGAGCTTCATAGCTTTCTGGGTCTTGCTAATTTCTATCGGAGGTTCATGTTGGGATTCTCTCATATCACTTGGCCCTTGAGTCAAGTCACCAAGGGAGGAGTGAGAGCAAATTCTTTTGGTCGGAACCTCAACAGAAGGCATTCACAGAATTGAAAAATCGCCTCTGTTCTTCCCTAGTGCTCACTTTACCAGACTTGCAACAGCCATTTGAGATCGACATAGATGCCTCTGAATATGCTATTGGGGCAGTTATTACTCAATAGGGACATCCAGTGGCATATCACAGTGAGACATTTTCTGACATAGTTCGCAAGTATCCCACTTATGACAAAGAAATGTGTTCCATTGTGCAAGCTTGTCGACAATGGAAGCATTACATTTTGGGGAAGGAAACAATCACCCACACAGACCACCAACCCCTGCAGTTCATACAAAAACAAGGGAATTTGCAGAATGATCGCCATCAGAAGTGGTCCACATATCTGCAACAGTTTCATTTGAACATCAAGTACAAGAAGGGTAGCACCCATAATGTTGCATACTGCCTCAGCCGACCACCGATCGTGGCGCTCACCGCCGTGCTCAACTCTTGTGGGCATGAGACTTCTGATTGGCCGCTTCTCTATGAGAGTGACCTAGAATTCGACCACACTTACAAGGCACTCTTGGGGGGTACGCAAGTTCCAAATTTTCACCTCCAAGATGCTTTTTTATGTCACCTGGGACACCTTTGTGTTCCTTCAAGCGAGCGTGCCAAGATGATATGGGAAGCACACTACAGTCGATTCACTGGGCATTTCGGGGTCGAGAAAATAGTAGCAATCCTATAGAAGTATTTCTATTGGCCGAACCTTCGAAAGGATGTCGAGAAGCACATCAGATCTTGCACTACTTGTGCCATTTCCAAACCGACCATCAAGAAGCAAGGCCTATATACTCTGCTACCTACCCCTAGCCGACCTTGGGAATCCATCTCCATGGATTACATGTCAGGCCTGCCTTCTACTAAGCAGGGAAATGACTGTGTTTTTGTGGTCGTCGACAGATTTCAAGATTGCCATCATGGCGGCCCCGTAAGAAGAATATCATACAGGTCAATTACTAAACTCTTTCAACGAGTGTAGGTGCACTTTGGGATCCCATAGTCTATCATATCAGATCGGGATAGCAGGTTCCTCAACACATTTTGGTCCAGCCTCTGGTCAATGTTCGATACCAAGCTCACCAAGTCCACAGCTTTCCATCCCCAAACAGATGGCCAGACATAGGTCGTCAACAGAATTATTGTACACATTCTGCGCATGTACAATTCCAAGTATCCACGCACATGGGACGAGAGCGTCCCATATGTACAACATAGTTTTAATTTGGCTCTCCACAGTTCAATTGGCCATAGCCCTTTTCAGGTGGGCTTGGGATTCCAACCACTATGTCCTATTGACGTAGCCATACCATTTGCAGCTGCTCAAGATGATTCATCTCATGTCAAGTTTGAAGTTGACAAAGCAAGTAGCTTCATCGAGTGCATTCAACACATCCGCCAACAGGTTCATGATATATTGGACAAAGCCAATGCCAAGTACAAGCAACGCCATGATCAACACCAGGTGCCACACAACTTCCAGGTGGGCGACAAAGTATGGCTACATTTGTAGAAGGAGTGCCTCACTAGACCCCACTGCAAGCTTCGCCCACTCTGATACGGGCTGTACACCATCACCAAGGCTGTAGGGAACAATGCCTTCGAGATTAGTATTCCACCATTCATTGGTCTGCACCCAATCTTCAATGGGGATCGCCTTCGTCCTTACTTCCCACCTCTACTAAACACCTTAGACATTGCAGAACAACTCACACCAATAGAGTTAAACCCAGACTGCATGGAACAGGCCACCACAGATTGTATCATGGACATGAAAATAAATAGCACTCGCCAACATAATATCCACCTGTATTGGGTTGTCAAAGCTAGCCAACTCCCACACCAAGGCAAGTGGTTCACCAGGGACCAAGTTCAGCAGAAGTTTCCTCATCTCATGGAGGAACTCAACGCAATGGGGAACATTGCTTCCTAAGGGGGGAGGAATGATCTAGGTGGATATTGGTGGCCACCCGACTATTCCACTTGGGGCCCCACCATTGTCTCTTTGATTTTTTTAGTTTCAGCACAACTTACTATTTTTAGCAGTTCTTCGGGTCTTGAACTTCCGGAGCCGTTTTGAGGCCCTAAAGGATGTTTTTTGGGCATCACACCCCTAGCGAATATCATTCCATTTTAGAATGGATATTCATGGTGAAAGGTGTAGTCCTCGGATAGACCTTTCTAATGATGTATCATGTGCATCAAACGGAGATAATATGCCAAAGTTATGTCCCTGGGAAGTTGAAACACCAATTTACTGAAACGGGGCCCATAGTTTTGGCGCTTCATCTCCTAGGGTTAGTTTTTTGGATTTTTAGAGTTCTCCATTGTTTCTCAATAATAAATAGGCCCTTGAGCCTCATTGTAACTCAGTTCAGAGGCCTTTAGCTGCCACATATCTTCTCAGAGATAGCTACCAGCAACCTAGCTAGTTTTATTTCCATATTGTCTGTAAGCAAATTTCAGTTCTTTGATATTAATGAAATGAAGTGTTATTTCCGCTGCATATTTGTATTTATGGTTATGTGTTTATTATTTTGCATTCCTACATAAATCCAGATCATCGAGAGGGTTATTGACAGTTCTGTACAGGAAGAACAAAGCACCTTGGCTCGATCATCCTATGCAGATTGGATTGTATGAAAACAAAAATTTGAAAGTCACAGACATCGAAGGCAAGGAGATAGAAAATTTTGCATTCGACCATCTAGACATCAATCCATATGATCCAAGGAATGTTTGCAAAGACCATTGTGCATAGATTCATTTCCAGTGGCCAAGAGGGACATTCTATAGACCATAGGAGGAAGCATGGATGACTTGTTATAATTCCTCCGAGTCTCGTGAACTAGTCAAATTCAATAGATCATCACAAGTTACTCTGCAAAAGAAAGTTACTCCAGAGGTAGTGCTAGCAGAAAGGTGAAACCCAATGCATGAAAATGGTAAGAGGAAGGTTACGTATAGCCTAGGGGGAAATTAAAGCCACAAGATGAAAGTGAATTCAATCATTTTGAAAGTAGCCATAGAAGCAAACAAGAAGGGGAAATAGAGTATGTAGGAAGAAGACCAAAAGTAGAGGGATGAATAAAATAAAAGGAGATTAGAGGAAGAAAGGAAAAATCAAGAAGAAGACAAAAGGCTAAGAGTAGTAGAAGAAGAAGCCACGTGCAAATAATTCTAGGAACAAGAGCTAAATCGATTGCTAAAATAGGAGAACAAATAGTTAGAAGAAAAGGAGCTCGCTCAAGAAATTGAATAGTTGATTGTGATTCAAGACATGTAGGTGGAACCAGAGCCATTGAATGAAGATGTTGATCTGATGCCAAGCACTAAACAGGTAACCGTTCAGTCTCACCCTCCTTTAGTAGCAAAGAAAGCTCCAAGAAAGGAAGAGGAAATTGTTCCTCTTGATGAAGGTCTAGTTATGGACACTTACAATTTGACTTACGACGAGCTTTAGAAGAAGATTGTACAAGCACAAAAGAAACATTTTTAGGATGACCTCACATCTCTTGCATTCATTAAAATAATGGTGATTATGACTAACACCAGAAGGAATCTCAATGCGATTTCCAAAACCAACTTGGCCTTTGCAGGTGATGAAAAGTAAAACATAGAGTATTTAATGGCCGAGAACAAACATCTCACAAAGAAATTGCAGGCTGCTAGGTAAGTGGTTGAACAACTTCGAGCTGAATATCCGAATGCAGCTCCTGCGCAAGTTTATCTATAATAACCATTAGAGTAAATTTCATCCTAAAAGTGGCCTCCTAAGGAAAATTAATAAAATAATAGTTAAAATAATAAAATAAGAGATAAATTTTGGAGTGAAAAGAAGAAAATTATATTTCTTAATCATATTTTTGGCTCATATACTTATAGGTTTACTCAAATTTCAAGTGTAGACACTCATTGGATGTGGAATTAAATTCCACATCCAACGTGTATCCATTCTGCATACTTTCGAGAAGGCCCACATTGATAAAAATTGAAGATACATTAAAAAAAGCTTGTTGAACACACTTTTTAATGTATATTCAATTTTTATCAATGTGGGTCATGTCCAAAGTATGAATAATGGGTACTCATTGCATGTCAAATTTAATTATGCATCCAACCAACGTATACACTTGAAATTTTAGTAAACCTATATGGAGATAAGCCAAAAATAAAATTAAAAAAGTAGTTTTCTTCTTTTCCCTCAAAAATATTTACATGTATTTCTTTTTAAATTTAAAGGATTTTCATTGATTTACATTTTATGATATGGAAATTGCATGAAAATTTCATGGGCACTTTTAGGCTTAAATTTTCTCTAATATTAAGGCAACGATACTTGGTGAAGTATCGAGATTAGGAGAAACTATTCAGAGCTTGTATGAAGAACTTCTCACTCTGCATAAAGAAGTTCTACACTTGCACGACATGTAGCAGAACTATAAGGATAATGCTAACGCTCTTAAGGCTGTCCATACAACAATCGTTGTCATTCATTAATTGTCAATGCAACATAAAGGGGCACCATCTGAGTTGACGAAGAAAACATGGTAGCATGCAGAGTTGGAGAAAGTTCAAGTTAGGATGATCATTCAGACCAAAAAGAATCTCACCTCATTCATCGCAAATATTCAAGCCTCATAACTATAATTGTACAAAAACATCGATTTCATGGTTAAATCGCATAATATCCCATCATTTGGCTCACTCACTAAAACCAAACACAAAAATCAACTCAGGTAGGAGGTAGCCGAATACTTGGAGCAATTGAGACAGACCACCACTAAGGAAGATCTAGAGGTGAACATGAACAATATGTAGAAGAACATTGGTTGTCATGTACGGATCAACATGATGATATTCTTGTTGAAGGACATTCATACCAGGTCAAAATTAGTCTACCTTGTAGCAATGGAGGCTAGAGTTTGCTTCCAGCCTCATCCCATCACACAGTTTGGGGAAGTCATCACATAGTATAGAGTTTGGCATAAGTATATGACCGAGGAAATATAAGTGGAGGTGGTTGAGCTAGAGTTTTCCCAAACTCAAGCTTGAAATGTTTTGTCTTATTAGGTTGTCAAGTTGACTTTATCCTATTTTGTCTTATATGGGTATGAGTATATTGTAATATTCTTTTGTAATTAATTTTTAAGTGGACAAAGTTAACTATCAAATAAGAATTATTACCTCAAAACAACAACTCTACCTCAAAAAAACTCAAAAAACATGAAAAAACAACCCAAAAATGAAAAGTGTGTCTTCCACAACGCACTGTTTTTTTTTTTATGGTCAAATTTCAACATTTTTTTAAAATTATGCTAAAAACCAATTTTTTTCTTGAAAAAAGGATTGGAAAAACACCCTCAAAACAAAAAGTGTTGATGGTGGAATAACATTGCCAATTTTTTGTGTGCAAAAAACAACTTGAAAATGAAAAGTCTTCATGTTGGAATAACATCGCCATTTTTTTGTGTCAAAGTCTAAAAACAAAAAGTGTTGTTGCTAGAATAACATCGTCAATTTTTTTCTGTGCAAAAAACACCTTGAAAACTAAAAGCATTAATGTTCGAATAACGTCTTTTTATTTTCAGGCTAAATTGTCAACAATTTTTAATAATGGTACTAAAGATAAAATATCATAACTATGAAAAACCTTAAAATTACAACGATAAACATGACATTAAAGATAAAATATCAAAAGTCTTAAAATTCCAACAATTTGTACCCATGGTATTAAAGATAATCTATTACTCTGTATCTGAAAAGCCTTGAAAATCCAACGATGACATTCAAAATAAATTATCACCTTTATGAAAAAAAAGTTCCAAAGAATTTTAGGCATGGTATTAAACATAAAATATCACTTGTAAAAATAAAAATTAAAAAAAACACACAAAATTTCAAAAGAAAATAAAAATAGGGGAAAATTAAAAAAAAAAAACGCAATTTAAAGAAAGAAAAAAAAAATTAACATAAAACAAAAAACAAAAACAATGTTTTTTTTAAGTTATAAAAATAATAATAATAATAATAAAACCACATAATTAAAAAATAGATAAAATAAAACAATTAAAATAAAAAATTTAAATGAGTTAAAATTATAAAATAATAATAATAAAATAAAATATTAAAATAAAAAATAATTTTAAATTTAAAAATTAAATTAAAAGAAATTAGAAAGAAAAGAAAAAGAAAAATTTTAAAATAATAAAAATTTGAAATTAAAAAAAAATAAAGAATAAAAAAACATTTTTCGAATTAAAAAATAAAAATAAAATTAAAATTAAAAAAATAAATAAAAAATAAAAAATAAAATAAAATAAGTAATAAATAATAATAATAATAATAATAATAATAATAATAATAATAATAAAAATAATCATATATTTTTTTAAAACAAGCATAATGTGCCACTGCCATGGGGGCCTGCGGGGCTCGACCAACGTGGGACAGGAGAGCTCAAAGCTTACCTGCCACCTGTTGGCCGAGCCCCATGACCCCTAATGTGGCGGGGTCGATTCCAGTTCATCCCCGCCCCCCGTTGACCGAGCCCCACGGCCCACATGGTAGTGGCGGTATTACTAGAGGTGATTTATACAACAATCCTTAAATTATTTTTGTAGTATCTCTCCAATAAGGCAGAGATAGTTTTTTTTTAAATTTTATTTTTGGGTAACTCAGATATCACCTAAAAGAATACTATTGGTGATTTATACAACAATCCTTAAATTATTTGAAGGTTTTTTTTTATAATAATTTCCTATCTTATACAACAATCCTTAAATTATTTTAAGGTTTTTTTTATAATGATTATTATATAAAATAATTTATGTGATTTTTGTATTTCCTGGATCCTTTTTAATTATTTTTAAATTTTTATTTTTATTTTATATAATAATTATTTTATAAAAATAATTATTATGAAATAAGGAAAGAGTTATTTTATAATAATTATTATAATAAATATATATTTTTTTATAATTATTTTTATTTTATGATTATTATATAAAATGATTATTTTATATAATAATCATTTTCTTTAGTTATCCATAGTTAAAATTTTTATTTTATTTTTTTATTTTATCATTTTCTTTAGTTATCCATAATTAAAATTTTTATATTATTTTTATATTTTATCATTTTCTTTAGTTATCTATAATTAAAATTTTTATTTTATTTTTTTATTTTATCATTTTCTTTACTTATGTTGTTTCTTTTTTTTTAAACTTAATTATTTATTTATTTATTTTGTTTTTAAATTATGAGTTTTTTCCCCCTTTATTTATTTATTTATTTTTTAACTTTTGTTTTTACAACTTATTTTTGTTTTTTTTAATACTTTTATTGGTTTTTTTCATATTTTTTTTATATTTGATTTTTTTGTCATGTTTTTTATTTTTATTTTACTTTTATGTGTTATTACCAAGATGAAAATCACCACTCTAAAAAAAAGGATTGATGTTGCATCAACACTTTTCAAAATTAGCATGAAAATCATTAACATTTTAAAACAAATGTTCATACTTGATAGATAAAAAAATTTAAAGTGTTAAAAAATGACAATTTTTCTAAATCGACGGATATTTAAAAAAAAAAATCAAGGAAAATTTAAAGTTCTAAAAATATGCTAAAGAAAAAAACAACTTATCCTACAACACCACTTATCAAAATCGACATGAAAATCATAACATTTAAACAAAAAAAGAAGTCATAAGAAAATTTAAGGGCCAAAACTATGCTAAAAAAAAGTGATTCTGCATCACCAATTTTCAAAATCGGGTGTTTTTTTGCTACCTCAGAAAAACAGGTACCAGGTAATTTTCTCTTTTGATCAATAACTATGTTAGTGGAATTCCAAGCGTCAATTGTGAAATATGAAGAGTCATTTTGTAAAGAAGTTGAAAATTCATGAGAGAAGTATAAGATTCAGAAAAGGGAGATGAATAGTCACCCATTTTGTTATAAATGTGTCCTCATAGCTCATATAAAGGGCTTTTGGGAGCCAAAGTTTTGGCTAGGATTTTAGCTTAGGATTAGGAGTTTACGAATTTTTTGAGAGCCTTGGCTTCTCCGTAGCATAGAGAGAGTATCTTATTTTCAGGAGATGGTGTAGACTTCATGTTCCACTATTGGGGCTAGTGGTTCGTCAATGGTATATGTATGATTGGAACATTAACATTAATAAAAGCTCAGAACCAACATGTTTTCATGCATATCTTGTGAATATAGTAGGACTATTCTTGTTGGATTTTCAATGTATGTTGTTTAGATTATGCTAACACTTATGAACTATTTCGTTTTCATTAGTATGAATCTTAATGAATGTGTGTTGTAGTATATTTCCATCATTGTTAACTTGTGAACTATTCTGTAGACTAGCTTGTGATGTCTTTTTTCTTTCGTGCTCCTTTCAAGCTGTGAACTATTACATGCTTGTAAGGGGCTGACTCACTTCACTCTCGTGTGTTATAACCTTCATGAATTGCACTTTACCCTTCATAGAGACACAAACTTGCTAACCAAGGTCACAAATACACCATTCTATGTGTTATTGTAGCCAAGGCACATAATTAAAGCATAATACTTTGGAAACTAGGTCGTATTTTGGATGAGAATCCTACACCAAATGATGTGAGGTATAATTGGGACTTCATATCGAGGAGATCTCTTGAATGTTGGTGGGTCTAACATCGTAAACATTTGTAGTGCTTGAGGGAGGGATAAATGACAAGCTAAGCCCATGAAGTGTGTTTTAACTTTCTACATATTTAAATGGATGTTGGGTGCAAACCAACTTGGCCTATATTTTGGTTAAAACTCTGCAATTTGAGGAGCGGAGTGCGAAGTGGAGCACACAATGGAGCATGAGGTGGACCACGTAGTGGACCATGTTAGATATATCGTGCGGTATCATACGGGCTTCGGGGTGGGCCGAAGCCCCTCCTTTTTGTAATGGGTTTTGGGTTATATTTTCTTGTTTTTTGGAGCCCATTGTATTTGGCCCATGGTATTATAACGATGTAATAATATAAAAGGGGATGCAATGCTATGCTAGATATATAGTCAAGAGAGTCATAGGGGGATGGTTATGGTTAATTATTTGTAATGTGTAATTTGTAGCGAGGGGAAGGCTCTACAGTTGAGTGCGTAGAGACCTTGGAAGACTCTGCAGCTTAGTGTGTAGACCACCTGCAGCTTAGTGTGTAGGTCGAAGAAGTGTTTGTACTCAAAGACCCATCATAATAAATAAGAATTTTTATGGGTGATATTTTACATTCTTATTTGTTTCTTGTTATATGTTATAGCAAAGATGTCGTGTATATTTTCTTATTACTTGTTGTTGTGAAGTAATTATTATAGTTGAATGTTAAATGCATGCAGTATTGGTCTATATGTTATATGAATTGTTTTTGTGATCTATTGAATGTGGAGAGGTAAGTTATCAGTGTTAAGGGTAAGATAAAATTGAAATGCCACATCTACGAGTCCCTCAAGGCTACAAAAAATTGGTTCTACATCCCTCCCATAGTCACTTCGGGTGAGACTCTGATTTTCTTCGAGGTCATTGGTGAAAGGGATAGTCATTGAGGGTTTTGTTGGTGTGCAATATAGTTTGAACTTGGGTCAGCCCAAATCAAGCCAAAAATGGATTCTTCCCATACCTTAACCTCGACATGTTTTTCCAGAACTACAAATCTTAAATTGGCCATGGGAATAATCCATGACTTGTCAAATCTCAAATTTGATGGCGAGGGTGGAACAACCATTCTCAACCACACTACTCACTTTATTGAATTTGGAATTGAACATAATATGGATACTGCATGCAAATTTTTCATCCTCACATTCAAAGCGCGCGTTAAGGAATGGTGTTACACATTTCCAACCGCTTTGATTCACTTTTTCGAACATATTTTCAAGGAGATTTACCATGCCTTTGACAAGTGTGACTACAAATTTGTTTTCAAGAAAATCATGCGTTTGAGAAAAGAACTTGATGATTCTTAATGATTTTCATGATACTTCATTCATTTTTGTTACAAATATTCTGAAGACGATATCTATTGGAATTTAATGAAAGAAAAGTTCAGATTTCTTATTTATATTTTAATGAATCCAAAAGAATATGAATCAGACTTTCAAAAGTCTCCCAATATACCTCATTTATGGAGCTCCTAAATCTATAGTGAAGGAAGTTTTTGTTCCAACTGACTCTTCATCTTCTTCTCTTCAAATTGCTCCATTTACATTGGTTGAGGTGGGAGAACTTAAGATTTCACCTGATGATTCACCACCATCTTCTCGCACCCCACATACTCCAGATTTTTGTTTAATTTGAGACTATGAATATGATTCTTTCATTGATGTTCTATCTCCTCCTCCATCCATTGGCTATTTTGGTCCTCCTGATTGTGAGTTGTTTGGTTCACCTATTTCAATTGTTTCTTCTAATGTTCATGAGGATCACCTTCATGATGAAGTTAGTGTTTACCAAATGAATTTTGATATCATTTATGATGGATATGTCTATGGTTATGTTCCTGAATAAGAATTCAAGATGAAAGTTTATATTTCTCCTTCTTCACCTCTCCCTCATTATCATGACATATTCCATGATTCAGTCATACCTATTTCATATTTTGAAGAATCAGTTTATGTTGATGTTAATTCATATCATTCTCACGATTCGTGGAGTGTCAATTTTACATCTCAACGTGGAGACGAAAAATATTCTCCTCTTGATTTATCCAATCCATCATCTGATCTTTCTAAAGAAATAGAGGGTGCAATTTCTGGTTTTCAATCTACTCCTCTCGATGATTCATCAGAACATGAGGATGACTTCGTTTCTAATAATGAATTTTTTTATCATGGATGTCATGATATTTTCATTGATTCATCTAATAATGAATCCATGTTATCTATGGTTGATTTTTATAAACCACTATTTTTTTTATGATATATCATCTGATGTTTGGGAACTAACCCAAGTTGTTGAGGCACTTCAGCCCATGTTGATGGTTATTTCAGGTTCTTGTAGTCTTGAGGCCAATTCCAATCATCATCAGGATAGTGCTATATCTTTCAAGTTTCCTCATCATTCCATTATGAAGATGAGCAATAATTTTGTTTCGGAATATTCACATCTTCCATCTATTTTGTATGATCCTATCACTTAATCATTGGAGGAGTCATACCAAGAAAGATCTATTTCGAAGCGTAATTTTTCTTATTTCTTTATGTACAGTCGGTTTGAAGTTTTGCAATAATGTTTTTTCATGTTACCAGGTTGCGGTGTGTGTAAATTCCATGATGTGCCAGAAGAGTGTTTCGCATGTGCTTTGCTGTGATATTTTTCTTCATGCAGTTTAACTCTTTGAATGCAAGACGTGTATCAATCTATATTTCTTGATTGTTTTTATATCTTAATATATTTCATGATTTTGATTCCCTCGCTCGTTTTTTCAGGCCATGCGTCAATGGTTACACTAGAAGTTTCATTTTAGGTAATCCTAGCCTATTTTTGGTTAGTTAGGTGTAGGAGTAGTTTTTTTTTTCTTTGCTGTTGTTATCAAAAAATCTGACCTGATAAGCTGCTCATCAAGTGGAATTTGTGTAACTGTTTCAGACCAATATTTTGGCTAAGGCTTAGCCTCCTCAACCTGAGAGGGCTCTCTCAAAGGTTTATGATTTTTTATTAATGGATATATGGCTAACTCTAAGGTAAAAAGATAAAATGATATAAATGGTTGTATCATAGATTAGCAAACATTCACTGGTCCATGGATTCAAAATAATCTTCAAAAAAACATCACAATCTATTGAGAATGGAAGTCAAGGCATTTGGAGTCTAAGTCAATGAGTAAAATAGTAACACAGTGAAATACATAGTCCATTTTCATATGAAGGAAGTTAGAGCATTGTTAAATGAATTATAAGTATCACACACAAATACCACTGCAAATAGAGATATTGAAGAAGGCCATTAGAACATTGATGAACATGAACTCCTTATGAATCTTGAGTTGTCAAAACATATCTCTGTATTAAGTGAAGAAAAAACAATGACATACAATAACACACAGTCTTTGCTAATAAAAAATGCCCAACCTCTTGGATTTCGACCTTATGTTTTTTATAGAACATTTACAAGATATGATTCTCTTATCCACCACTAGAGATATCGAATTCAAGGTGTTTGACACCTTTCCTAATCTGAAACATGTTATTAATTACAAAATGACAGCTATACTGCCTTTGAAAAGTCTTAATTATAATAGGAATTAAACTCTTAAATATCCTTCTAACAACCTTATCTAGTCTTTAATTCATGCTTTGACAACTGAAATCCCATGAATTCGAATTTAGACGCTGACCATTCACTTGAAGTAACCCTGCTGTGAATAGTAATGTTTTCCTATAAATTGGGAAACATGTCTCATGCTTTTCATCCCTTCCATTTCATTATCAGTTTCGAGCACTTTGATCATTGATGGATTATGTTTTACAAGTGTCATGTTTGCCAAATATTCCCATAATCCTTTAGTCTTCCAGCTGTGCAGAAAACCCAATCCAAAATGATGCAAAAAGGTAAAGGATAAGCCTACGCTACGAAAGTAGCTTGTTTTCGTAGTGCTTTTTGTAGCTACGTGTTAAAATTCCATTTTCAATTATTTTTTACCTATTTTCTTCAAAGGATCCTTATCATGCTATATATACACTTCCACCAGCAATTTCAAATCCAAATTCATCAGAGTTTATCCCAAATTTTTTATGAAATTGTGCAAAAAGACTGCTTCAGCAGTTTTGTAGCACATTTCAACAGATTTGCACTATCTGCGCTACGAAACTGCTGTGGAAGCAGTTTTCTCAAAACAGTATTCAAAATTTATAACTTGGAGATGTTTAAACCTTATGATGATTGTTAATATATTATAAACATAGTAACCTGACCTTAAAAACATGATCATCAAAATTTGTCTTTACCTTAATGAAAAACTGACTTATAAATTTATCACTTTATTGCACTCTTTCAATTACTCTGTCTCACTGTTCCTTTATCTTTTCCTAAGATTTTGTTAGCTGAATCTCCAAATCTTCAACTTGTCTTCTTAACTTCCTGTTGCTAGCTCTCAAATGAGTATTCATGACTCTCACAAACTTTGCTTATTTTATGGCTGGGACCGTCCAAGTGAAGAATTGTTCCTCACTTCTAGGTATTTCTGGTTTAGAAACCTTTTCACCTTCCCAAACAACTTTCATCCTCTTGAACCTTGTTTTCTCAATGGCATGTTTTCTAGATATTTTCTTCAACCTGGAAATTTCATGGTTTGATGATTTTAATTTCTCTTCCATTCTTTCATAACTGATTTTTTTTGTTTGTGTTGAAGATACTCTATTT
The DNA here is from genome assembly GCA_034641835.2 of Pinus albicaulis. NCBI lineage: Eukaryota > Viridiplantae > Streptophyta > Pinopsida > Pinales > Pinaceae > Pinus > Pinus albicaulis. The sequence goes on from CM076575.1 coordinate 252,290,612, forward strand.
TTGGTATGTTCTGACATAGGTGAAGAAAGGTCTATTATCTCTTCACAAACCGTACGTGTTCCATTTGTTTTCTCAATCTCTGCATTAAGCTCCTGTATCTTCTTTGGCTGTCTAGTTTCAGGCTTCCTAGACTTGAAAACAAATGTTGCATCTTCATCTTTAAACTCCAACTTATTCAATGATTTCACCCTTTTATGTTTGCCTTCATCAACTCCTATGAAGTCAGATTGAACTAAAGGAGACTCTTCTACGTCTATTGCATGTAAAATATTATCTAAGTTTTGTTTGAAACCTGCGCTATCACTTGTTTTTGAAAGTACTATTTTCCCTTTTTGACTTCACAGCTTGACTTCTAGTAATCCCCTGTATAATTTTCTTACCAGCTATTTGTTTCTATGTAGATTCTTTGGTTTCTTGTAATCCTTGTTTTATAGGTGAAGGCGTTTCTGCCATGAACAATGATATCCTTTCTACTTTGTCCTTTACTTGTTTCCTAGGCTTCAATTTCATAAACCTTTTTTTCCTTGTAACTACAGGTTTGTTGGATTCTGCTGGTAGTGATTCTTTTGCCTTGGGGTTATTGATTGGAGTTTGAGCTTCTATTACAAAGCCATATATAAATAGAAAATATTACCAATATATGTTAATATTTTGGAGTTCATTCAAGACCAACAGTTTGATTAAACCATGGTGAAACAGAGATGTTTCACACTCTTCAGATTTCACTTGAACCTTATCAACCATTTTAGCAATGCTTCTATACAAGAAAAATAGTAAGTCTAGAGATATGATACCTGTGAAGTGTAATAGAAGTTTGAAATGGTAGGAGTAAACTTTGTGGTACCTGCCCTCGCATGTGAAATATCTCTGGATATTGAAGAGTAGTTTAGCATAGCTATCTTTAATAAAGCTTTTGGGAATTGCATTATTTAAATCCATCTCTGTATATTCTCGCTTTAAAAACACCTTGCACGCCTCCATATCAAATCTAAAACCCTTAAAGCATGTTTCCTGTCCTCTAGGAATCTTAGTCACTAGAGCTATAGTTTCAAGAGTTACTGACATGTTCAACATTCCCACCTTTGTATTTGTACCATTGAAATGCAAAGAAAATTCTTTTGATACTTTACCGTGTCCACCTTGCAGCTTTTCATAGAACTTTAAAAATCTTGCCTTTCTGAAAGCATCTAACACTGTTTTGTCTTCAACTAGAACTCTTGTGCTTTCAGGTTCAGACCTTAAACAATGTCCTGACCTATGATTATTTTTCTCCTCTGTCATTCTTGCCTCCAAAAATTTGTGTTTGCTTCCTTTTACAATTTAATGATAAGCCTCACCTGATTTAAAAGGATTAGCCTTGCTTGATAGTAGGATCAACCTCACTTGATAGTAGGATCAGGTTAGTAGATGAGAATAGCTTTGGTGTAAGATTACCATAAGATTAAACTCGAAATAGATATGTTTCACTGATTGTTATGAAAAATGGAACGATTAACACATATCAGCCTTTTCAAACTTGAAACTTCTTTTCACAAATGACACCTCTACGGTAGTAATGAATGATCGGTTTGAATGGTTAAATTTTTTTGATATGACCCCTAACTGACTCACTATGATGTCATTGTATGATAACCTAATGGATTCTGATAGTTTTTATGATTTTACATGACATTTCTAAGAATTCGCGCTTTCGTAACACACCTAGTGCAATTTCGGTGAAATGCACTATGAAAGTAGCAGCGCTTTCGTACCACAAAACTGGTTTTTTGAACTGACCGCACTAAGAAACTATTGTTTTGTGGCTAAATGTAGAATTCAACTCAAAAATTCAAGGCATGACCCATAAATTAAAAATATGACTTTTTTTTATCATGGAATGAACCTAAAGGACTTTATTTGAACTTGAAAGATGACCTTTAAAATTTATAAAACTATGACCTACCCTTTACAAGGACTTAAAATGACCTTTAGACCTACTTGAAAAAATAAACAAAAATAGTGTAAACACAATGATGTTTTGAGAATTTTTAAGTGATAACAGTGGCTCCACTTGGGATAGTGTGCCCCCATGGTACACTAAGAACCAGTAGTTCCAGTGCCATCCATCTTATTGGAATTAAAAGCTTTGAAATTTTTCAAAATATTCTTCAAACTCTTATAGCCTTCACCTCAGGCTCAAGCTTGATGATCACTATAGAAGAACTAACTTTGTACCTACTCAAAAGATGCTCAGTTAATCTTTGAGCTTATTCCCACTCTCCTACCTACCCTATCAACTTCAATATCCATTTTTAACTCAAGGAACATGAAAATTCCAATGAATCCAGTCATTGATATGATCTGACACTTGAATCTCTTAACTGTTCTTGAACCAAAATTAAAGATGATACTGAAATAACTGAGGAAACATGAGATGTAACTAATCTTCAAGATGAAAATATAATTGGAAATCTGAATAGTAAATCTTTTCCATATAGTCAACAATAGGGTCAAAGAAGATATGATTAGTTTGATAATTCTCATAACATTTTGTAGCTTTGGACAACTCATCCATATTTTGATCAATCACACAAGACTTCAGTTGTGTGCTCTCAAACTGCTATTCAAAATGATTATCAAAACTAGTGTATTCTTCCTCAAACTAAAAAGAGAAAGGAAGCTACACCTTCTCTTTGTGTTTTGCCATAGAAAGCTTTTGAAAAGAATGATCATGATCATGAACACTATATTATTTAATTTAACCTTGTAAACCTTCAATGTCTTTCTCAATGTTCGTAGCAACTTCATCCAAAAATTTAATCTTATCTTTTGTCTTGCACTCAAATGATTTTAGATAAGAAGACAAGGACAAAGAAAAATTTTCATCTATTTCTTCATTAATATGATCATCATTCCATTGTTTGAAACCTTGAATTGAAGGAGATTTTTCCACTAACTCTGTTCTATCTATCCATTCCTCCAAAAACATAAGCCAAAATTCTGCAAATGACTTAATAGATCTGACAGGAAAACATTCAATCCACTGTTTACATTTCCCTTCAAATGAATCATAGAACAACATAATGCAAACATCTTCATGTTTGACTCTAAGAAGCTCAGTAAAATCATAGAAATTTGATATATTCTTCAAAGTCAAACTCAAATCTTCTCCTTTGAATTTTGGACCATTCCTTAAAAAATATGTATCCTTGGGAAAATGATTTGGGAATCGATGAATTCCTGAAAAATTTATACATGCATACCTTGAAATAATAATGGTAGCATCTGAGTTCTTCATAAGTCTAGTGGAATCACCATGAAATTATGAATTTTGAATTCTTCAACAATGGAGTCGCCAAGGTAGTTCTGCAGCCTCGAACAGGTTCTAAGCTCCTGCTACCTTCAAGAGTTCAGCTTCATAATTTTCGGGAGATGTATATCTTCAGACTCGTGGAATATGCACCAAAATGTTATCACAAAATCTGACATGATAGGCTGCTCATCAAGTGGACTTTATGTAATTGTTTCATACCAATCTTTTGGTTGAGGCTTAGCCTCCTTAACCTGAGAGGGCTCTCTCAAAGGTTTATGATTTTTGATTAATGGATAGATGTATAACTCTAAGGTAAAAAGATAAAATGATATAACTGGTTGTATCATAGATTAGCAAACATTCATTGGTCCATGGAGACAAAATAATCTTCAAAAAAACATCACAATCTATTAAGCATGGAAGTCAAGGCATTTAGAGTCTAAGTCAATGAGTAAAACAGTAACATAGTGAAATACCCAGTCCATTTTCATATGAAGTTAGAGAAATTTTAAATGAACTCTAAGTATCACATACAAATACCACTGCAAACAGAGATATTTAAGAAGGCCATTAAAACAATGATGAACATGAACTCCTTATGAATCTTGAGTTGTCAAAATAGATCTCCGTATTAAGTGAAGAAAAAACAGTGAAATACAATAGCACATGGTCTTTGCTAATAAAAATGCCCAACCTCTTGGATTTCAACCTTATGCTTTTTATATAACACTTACAAGATAGGATTCTCTTATCCTCCACTATAGATATCGATTTCAAGGTGTTTGACACCTTTCCTAAGCTTAAACATGTTATTAATTACAAAATTACAACTATATTGTCTTTGAAAAGTCTTAATTCTAATAGGACTGAAAATCTTCAAAATCCTTCTAACAACCTTATCTAGTCTTTAATTCATTTTTCGACACCTGAAATCCCATGAATTTGAATTTAGATGCTGAACATTCACCTGAAGTAGCCTTGTTGTGAGTAGTAATGTTTTCCTATAAATTAGGAAACATGTCTCCTGCTTTTCAGCCCTTTCATTTCATTATCAGTTTCAAGCACTTTGATCATTGTTGTATCAGGTTTTACAAGTGTCATGTTTTCCAAATATTCCCAGAATTCTTTAGTCTTCTAGCCATGTAGAAAACCCAATCCAAAATGATGCAAAAAGGTAAAGGATAAGCCTGTGCTACGAAAGTATCTTGTTTTCGTACCGCTTTTTGTAACTCAGTGTTAAACTTCCCTTTTCAATTATTTTTTACCTGTTTTCTTCAAATGAGCCTTCTCATGCTATATCCACACTTCCACCAACAATTCCAAAGACAAATTCATTAGATTTTATCCCAAATTTTTTATGAAATTATGCAAAAAGACTGCTTCAACAGTTTCGTAGTGCATTTCAATAGATTTTCACTATCTACGCTACAAAACTGCTATGCAAGAAGTTTTCTCAAAACAGTCTTCAAAATTTAAAACTTGGAGATGTTTAAACCTTACGAGGGTTGTTAATATCTCATAAACATAGTAACCTAACCTCAAAAACATGATCTTCATCAAAATTTGTCTTCACCTTAATGAAAAACTGACTTATAAATTTATCACTTTATTGCATTGTTTCAATTATTGTGTTTCACTATTCATTTAGCTTTTCCTAAGATTTTTTTAGTTGAATCTCCAAATATTCAACTTGTCTTCTTAACTTCTTTTTGCTAGCTCTCAAATGAGTATTCATGACTCTCACAAACTTTGCTTCTTTTATGGCGGGGACTGTTTAAGTGAAGAACTGTTCCTCACTGCTAGGTATTTCTGGTTTGGAAACCTTTTCACCTTCCCAAACAGATTTCATCCTCTTGAACCTTGTTTTCTCAATGGCATGTTTTCTAGCTCTTTTCTTCAACCTAGATATTTCATGGTTTGCTGATTTGAATTTCTCCTCCATTCTTTCATAACTGATTTTTTCTATTTGTGTTGAAGATACTCTGTTTTTGGTATGTTCTGACATAGGTGAAAAAAGGTCTATTATCTCTTCATAAATAGTAGGTGTTTCATTTGTTTGCTCAACCTCTAGATTAAGCTCTTCTATCCTCTTTGTCTGTCTAGTTTCGGGCTTCCTAGCCTTGAAAACAAATGCTGCATCTTCATCTTTAAACTCCATCTTCTTCGATGATTTCACCCTTTTCTATTTGCCTTCATCAACTCCTATGAGTTCAACTTGAACTAAAGAAGAGTCTTCTAAGTCTATTTCATGCAAAATATCATCTAAGTTCCCTTTCAAACCTAGGCTATCACTTGTTTCTGAAAATAATGTTTCCCCTTTTGACTTTGCAGCTTGACTTCTAGTAATCCTCTGCAGAATTTGCTTACCAGCTATCTGATTGTGTGTAGCTTCTTTGATTTCTTGTAATACTTGTTTTACAGGTGAAGGGGTTTCTACAATGACCACTGATATCCTTTCTAATTTTTCCTTTACTTGTTTCCTAGGCTTCAATTTCATAAACATTTTTTTCCTTGTAACTACACGTTTGCTGGATTCTGCTAGTAGCAATTCTTTTCCCTTAGGGTTATTGACTGGAGTTTGAGCTTCTATTCCAAATCCACATATAAATAGAAAAGATGGCCAATCTATATTAATATTTTGGAGTTCATTCAAGACCAATAGTGTGATTAAACCATGGTGAAACAAAGATGTTTCACATTCTTCAAATTTCACTTGAACCTTATCAGCCATTTTAGCAATGCTTCTATACAGGAAAAATGGTAAGTCTATAAATATCATACCTATGAAGTGTAATAGAAGTTTGAAATGGTAGGATTAAACTTTGTGGTACTTTCCCTTGCATGTGAAATATCTCTAGATATTGAACAGTAGTTTAGCATAGCTATATTTAATGCAGTTTCTAGGAATTGCATTATTTAAATCCATCTCTGTGTAGTCTGGCTTTAAAAACACCTTTCATTCCTCCATATCAAATCTGAAACCCTTAAATGATGTTTCCTATCCTCTAAGAATCTCAGTCACTAGAGCTATAGTTTCAAGAGTTACTGACATGTTCAACATTCCCACCTTTGTATTTGTACCATTGAAATGCAAAGAAAATTCTTTTGATACCTGACTGTGTCCACCTTGCAGCTTTTCACAGAACTTTAAACATCATGCCTTTCTGAAAGCGTCTAACATTTTTTTGTCTTCAACTAGAACTCTTGTGCTTTTAGGTTCAGAACTTAAAAAATGTCCTGACCTATGATTCTTTTTCTCCTCTGTCATTCTTTCCTTCAGAAATTTTTGTTTGCTTCCTTCAGAATTTAATGATCAGCCTCACTTGATTTACAAGGATAGACCTCGCTTGATAGTAGGATTAGCCTCGCTTGATAGTAGACGAGAATAGATTTGGTGTAAGATGACCATAAGCTTAAACTTGAAATAGATATTTTTCACTGCTTGTTATGAAAACTGGAACGAGTAACACATATCATCCTTTTCAAACTTGAAACTTCTTTTCACAAATGACACCTCTAAGGTAGTAATGATGGGTTTGAATGGTTAAAATTTTTGAAGATGACCCCTAACTAACTCACTGTGATGTCATTGTATGATAACCTAACGGAATCTGACAGTTTTTATGATTTGACATAACATTTCTAAGAATCTGTGCTTTCGTAGCAGACCTAGTGTAATTTTGGTGAAATGCGCTACGAAAGTAGCAATGCTTTCGTAGCGCAAAACTAGTTTTTTGAACAGACCATGCTACGAAACTGTCGTTTTGTGGCTAAGTGTAGAATTCAACTCAAAACTTCATGGCATGACCGCTAAATGAAAAATATGACTTTTTTTATCATGGAATAAACCTAAAGGACTTTATTTGAACTTGAAAGATGACCTTTAAAACTTATAAAACTATGACCTAACATTTACCAAGACTTAAAATGACCTTTAGACCTACTTGAAAACATGAGAAAAAACAGTGTAAACACAATGATGTTTTGAAATTTTTTGAGTGATAACAGTGGCTCCACTTGAGATAGTGTGCCCCTATAATACACTAAGAACCATCCAGTGCCATCCATCTTCTTAGAAATAAAAACTCTGAAATTTTTCCAAATATTATTCAAACTCTTATGGCCTTCACCTCGAGTTCAAGCTTGATGATCACTGTAGAAGAAATAACTTTGTAACTACTGAAAATATGCTCAATCAATCTTTGAGCTTATTCACACACTCCTACCTACCCTATTAGCTACAATCTCCATTTGTAACTCAAGGAACATGAAACTTCCAATGAAGCCAGTGATTGATCTGATCTGACACTTGAATATCTTAACTGCGCTTGAACCAAAAATAAACATGATACTGAAATAACTGAGGCAACATGAGATGTAACTGATCTTCAAGATGAAAATGTTGGCCACCTATAAAATTTGTTCTATCAAAAGGTGGCCAAAACATTGTTGGAGCCTTCAAGAAACAATTTTTATGCACAATCTTATCTCTTGAAGCCTCTTGAAGACATCATCTCCTATGTTTCAAGTTGTTCATTACTGTTCCCATTTCAAAGCTCAGAAATTCTGCTAATTTCAAAGAGAAAGACTGCTGCAAAAAATTCATTTTCCTTTTCCCTCCATCTCAGAACTAACCTTCATTTTGCTTCCTCTTTCTTCGTAAAATTCCTCTATCTTTCCTTTGTTTCATTTCCTCCTTCATAAAAAACCACCTTGCATAGTTTAAGACTCCTTTTTTAAACTATATCGAAACTCTCAAAACCCTTGAAAAGCATTGAAAACTTCATAAAAATCACATTTTTTATATATATGGATTCAAGCCCCCTTGGGCTAGGTCCTTAACTGTTTCCACTACATACGCCTTGGTGCTGAAACCAAGCACTAGCCATCCAAGCGCTTATCGCATTGCTCGACGCCGATTAGGAATAGCCCTGTGCATAAGCCCCTAGCCATATTATTTTCCATAAACCCACGACCCCGCAGACGGGTGCCGAACTGTATTGCAAATATTTTTCCGCCCCAAAGTTTAAACCTTTGTTATAAATGATTTTTTGGGTTTTTATGGTGTTTTGTCATTATTAAAAAGAAAAACCAGGCGGGATTCATCGCACCGATTTTGTGAAGGCAGCGGTTTTTTTTGTTTTGCACCGATTCCATTCAGTGACCGACACGTGGCCTCGAGCACTGTTGGAAAACCGCCGCTCATCGCACGTTAAATTTTGATGGTGGACCCGACACGATATTGATGTGCACCATCCAATCTAAGGCCGCTCATCGGACGGTGATCGCGCTTGGAAGAAGCGCGACAGTTAACCACAGGTACGATGCAGTCATAAAAGAATCTCCACCGTCGATCTGATCCGTAGATCGACGGCCCATACTCCATCGCCTGGGTCTCTAGCACCACATCAACATCCACACGGAATAATCGGATTGGAAAGGGTTTTCATTGGTTCATCGCATAGACAGCAAATGGGGACCTGGGAAAATTATTCAGCATGGTTTTATTTAAAAGGTTTGAAGTCCGGGTGTGTTTTATAAGGTTTTTGACATATGATCTCCGTCGTTGATCTTGTGAGCCAGTCTCATCTGATGGCCCACGATCATCCCGAAACCCACACACTGTTTTTAACCATTTTCGCCGAAACAAAAGTTTTTTAATTCATTTTCTCCATTTTTACCAAAAAGACTTATCCGCTTTGACTTTTCGCCTCCGCTCCCGACCTTCGATCTTTGCGCGATCGACGGTTCCAATTTAATTCCTCCTCCATTTCCCTTTGACCCCTTCCAATAAATCTCGACTGTTGGATGAGGCCATCCAATAGCCACGCTCACTCCATGTGCATTTTGAAGCAGTAAACCTATACATGTAGGATTTTATAAATGTTTTTCGTATTATGCAGGGTTTAAAGGTTTTTTCCGCTATATCTGAAGAAAATTAAAAGGTAGAGGATGAAGATCCTCCTGCCTTCGATTCACCAGAGAAAATCATTCACAGGGTTTAAAATTCACATTTCATCGGTATTTCATAAAGCATTGATGCCATATCACCCCAGCACAGCCTTGCATACCAGAAAAACACAGTAAATCAAGCACCAATCAAAGAGTATCAGTGTCGAAGACAGAACACACAAGAAACAGGAGATTGAAGACCTAAAACACAGATCTCAAGCTGAGAAAGCCTCCACTGCCATAAGAAGAGGCAAATTGAACCCTCTCCAGGTCCTAAAGACTCCTGCAGCCTCATAGGAATCAAAGAAGTTTTAGTCACTACCAAAACAAGAGGTGTTTTCCTAAAGACAGCTGAACAATTAATGAAAATCAAAGATCTTATCTCTAATTGTCGGCAAAACTATTTTAAAAGATTAAGAACAGCCTAGAAGAAGATATTTTTTGACCATTAGGCCTCGAAAGGTAGAAACAGAGTCATGAAGGAGAATTATAAATGATTACATTCCCACATTATGCCTTGCCTAGTTCCCAAAGGCCAGGAATTGCACTGGTTACATAATTAATGATACTTGACCCCTGGGAAATCCTCCCACCCCCTCATTCTTCTATAAATACTTCTGTAGAAGATGAGCCAATGTTGGTCTCTATACATCTGACTGTATGTAATAGTTCTCTGAAGTTACTGATGCCCTGTGTGCAATTTGAAGATACATAAGCTGATATGAGAAGTTTGAAGTTGTAGAGACCCACTGGGCTTGCTAATTGTAATTGGTTTGAACATCAAATACAAGCTGTTGATTCATGGGATCCTAATTTGTGTTAATGGTGATGTGTTCGTCACTATCAATTGTTATTTTCTCTAATGTTTTCACTCTGTTCACTTTCTTTGATAAGGAACAACAAACATAGAGCTAGGACTTACTCTCAACAGTACCTTACTCTTACTGAAAGATTTATTTTCTATGTTTTCTTCATTTTAAATTTCTCTTGAAAGAGTATATTAAAGAGGGTTGGATTCAAAGCACTTTCCTGATCTAGATTGATCTTTGTGATGATTATCTGTGTTTTCCTTTAGAATATGCTGAAAGCAGGTTGGTTTTGAAGCAATCATCTAATCTTAAGCTATTCTATTTTTTTTAAAAATGTTCTTAACTAAAATTACTTCAATACAGGGTATTTTAAAAGCACTTACGTGATCTCAGAATACTTTTGTGTTTTGTTTCTCTAATTACATGCCAAAGCAAGATAGTTTTAAAGCACTTACTTGATCTCAGGTTGTTCACTGTTCTTCATTTGTGTTCTCCATTTCCTATCTGTTTCATTCCATACAATCAACTTAAGAGATCCTTTGACATAAGTGACTTTCCCCATGGATCCTTCTTGAAACTTGTTGTCCAATTAAAATCCTCCTATGACTCCATAGCCCAATGGGTTCAATTGTTTTTTTCCCTTTCTATCAGCCGAATCATTCCTTCATTTGCATACATCTTCACCCTTTATTATGAACGGCCTTCACCTTCATCAAGTCTTTGCCCAAACAAAATAAACAAAAGAAACCCATGCTCTTCATAACTAGCCTAATATCACATTTAAGGCTTTAAAGATCATATCTTTAAACTCATTCATAGAGAGATCCCTATGTGGATTCAAGAGGGCTAGATCCTTGAATCCCAAAGTGGTTTGATGTTGTATTATCTTTTGGTTTTTGTCAATGGCCAAAACATAGGAACTCCAACATAATGGCGACTCCACTGTGGACTCTCAATTGAATTTTCACCTTAGGTTCCCTTTAAAGCTTCATAAAACCTTGTGAGTAGAAAGTAGCCTTTTCAAGCAATACCAAAGAATGGTAATCATGATGAAACTTGTTTGAGTCAGTGACAAACTAGGAAAACCCTAGGATTCTCATAAGACTTTAACTAACCTTTAAAAATTAGCTAGCTTAGACATAAGAGTAGACTATCTTTGTCTCATAACCGTAGATAAGTTTTGAAACAGAGTTAGCATATTATTAACAACCACTAGAACTTAAAAAATCCAAAAATAGTTCACATTGGTATTCAATAAAACATGGTAGTGGACCATAACACCTTTTACCTCCAAAAGAGCTAAAAACTTCCACTTGGAGACTCCACAACCCTGCAGACCTTAAGACTCCACTGGGAGGACCCGTAATCATTATAAAACCATTCAAACTCAGTAAGAGGGATTTAGGATTAAAGTTCTCTTAGCAAAAGATCAGTTAAAACGCTCACAGATTATCATCTCTGGTTAAAACTTTTCTTGTTTAGTTAGGTTTAAAAAACACATCATGATGGCTTCTAGAAAGACTCACACTAGAGCCTATCCTGACCTTGATCCACCTGAGATAGTTGAAAATCTAGAAAGTATCCTTAGGAGGTCTCCTAGGATCAAATTATCAACTGTTTTTGGATCACCCTTAAGAGCTAATTCAGTTCCTGAAAATCTTTGAGCTCTACAACCATCACAAGTTGACTTAGTGAATCCCTTTAGAACTAGGTCTCTTGGTGACTTAGGTCAGTTAGATTCTGAGTCTTCACTTTTATCTCCTAAAACAAGTGAACATCCTGGTAGCAGAGAAACAACACCTCCTGATTCACATTTCCTTCATAACTTAGGTGTCTCTTATCCAAGATCATCTCAGCAATCTATTCCTGGTCCATCCATTTCTGCTCACCCTACATCCATTGTTCAAACCACCCCAGTTCAGCCCACTTTCCTTCCTGTTAATCCACCTCCACCACATATCATGGTATGCTCCTTTAGTCCTTCATGTACCATTAGTCATTCTTCTGCAGGAATATTAGTCCAAAATTCGATTATATGATGCTAGCAATGCTACAACTGCATCACAACATATGGATAAAATGAATGACTACTTTGACCGAAATGAAATTGATGATGATTCTGTCAAGCTTAGATTATTTGCTCAAAGCTTAGGAGGGGAAGTAAAAAAATGGTTTAAAGGCTTAACCGCTCATAGTATCAATGATCTCCAAACCTTCCATCAGACATTCTTAAACAAATGGGAAGTAAATAAAAACCCTCTCTAAGTCCTTTCCGATTACGAGAACCTCCATAGAGACACGAGGGAAAGTGTACAAGCTTATTGTACTAGATTTAATAGTGTATATAATGCACTTTCCCCAGATCTAAAACCTCCACAAGGCTCAACTTTAAACAAATTTCCTGAAGGTTTTGACCCTGAGATGGCCTATCAGCTGAGAGACAGAGATCCTGCAACTCTTCAAGAAATGCAAAAAGGTTCTCTTGCTGTAGAAGTAAACTTGATGGAGAAGAGAGCGAGAATGAAAAATTAAAATAGAGTTTCCTTTAGAGAGGAATCTACACCCTCTACTTCCAACTCAAAAATGGAGAGAATGATGGAGGAAATGATGAAGAAAATGAGCATCCTTGAGAGAGCACAAGCTAGTCAAAACCAAACTGCTCCTCAAAACAAAAACCAGAACCAGAATCAGAATTTTGGAAGGAACCAACCTCCAAACAGACCTAGGGAAGATGATCAACAGATCACTCCTCCCTTTCATCAAAACTATATAAGTGAGGTTGAGGAAATAGATGAGATAACAGAGGAAGATGAAATCAACATGCTGGGGGTAGATAATGATGACTTTGAGATTCATTATGATAGAAAACAAGGTCTTCATACCCCTTATGATGACAACAGAGATGATGATGAAATTTATTTTCAAGACATGGAAAATGTCATCATAGAGTCTCAAAAAGAATATGGCTTAGAAGCAAAACCAGTCAACAAACTCCCAACACCAAAACCTCTGAAAAATTTTCACAAAACAACACTACAACCAAGCCTAAAATTTTAAAACAAAAAGATAAAACAATGGCTGTAAATTCTGATAAAGGTAGAGAGAAAGGCACCCAAAACAATGAAAAACAGAGTGCGGACATTATTAGTACTACCACTTCAGCTAGTACTCCTGTTAAGACCATTTTGTCAAATACAAATAGAACAAATCAGCAAGTTGATGTTGCTGATAGATTGGTAGATAGTAAGGCTGAGACAAGTTCTTCAAAGGAACACATTCCTTTCAGCCTAGAGCAGGAAATTTCAAAGATCAGAATCTCGGTTCCCCTAACTGAGTTGGCTTCCCAGAATGTATATAGGACCCAAATTTTTAAGGCTTTAAATATTGAGGATAATAATGACACAGTCAGTCTTAATGATGACTAGCCAGAGCTCATTTTTGGTCCTAAGATTGAAGGTATATATCAAGAGGGAGCCATTCCTCCCTTTTATGTGAGTTTGAATGTTCATGACAAAATCCTGCATAATGCTATGCATGACTCTGGAGCCTCACACAACCTTATGCCAAAGGTGATAATGGAGGACTAGAAATAACCATAACTTACAAGGATTTATATTCTTTTGATTCTAGCAGAGTGAAGTGCCTTGGCCTAATCAAAGACCTTTGTGTGAGTTTGACCCAAATCCAAGCCAAGTGCATGGTGATGGATGGTGTGGTGGCTGATGTGCCTCCTAAGTATGGCATGTTGTTGTCAAGATCATGGGGTGCCAAGCTGCAAGGTACCATACAGATGGATGGGACATATGCCACTATCCCTATCTTTAGCCAGCTTAGAAGACTATACAAAGAGGCACGCATGAGATTCATGGTCAGTAGCTTAGAAAAGCCTGAAAATTACCCCATTTATTCTATCCATACAGACCTGGATTCCTTTGTCTTTTACAATAATGAATCCACAAAGGAGTTAGAGCCAGAACACAGTGACTCAGATAACCAGTTAGAGGCCCCTAATCTAGAAATAATGGCAGTTCTAGATATGGAAGAAAACGAGAGAGAAGCTTCTGAACAATGCGTTGAAACAGCAAACCAGAGTGAACAAAGCCAAGATGGCAAACAACACACTACCCCTCACACTCAACTCCATGAAAATCCTGAGGAACAAGACCTAGCACAACATGTTGCGGATCCCATAATAGAACATAATGATGAACAAGGCAATAGGGATGAAAATGATGTTAGCCCTACAATAAATCCCTTATGGTGCATGAACTTTGATGGGTCTTGCACTAAAAAGAGTGCAGGAGCTGGGGTATGGTTGGTCGACACTGAAAACAATTACTCCGAAAGCCATGCTTTCAGGCTAGATTTCAAATGCACTAACAAAATCGCAGAGTATGAGGCTCTCATCCTAGGATTGCGTCTATTAAAAGAACTGGGAGCCAAGAAGATAATTATTCAGGGAAACTTAGAATTAGTCATCAAACAACTAAATGGAGAGTATTCCATTAAGCATCCTAGACTAAGGGTATACCGAAATAATGCCATAGATTTCCTGAACACGTTTACAAAATATGAGCTCGTGTTTGTCCCAAGGAGTCAAAACATAATTGCAAACGGGTTGGCCTACACTGCTAGTTCATGTCAAGAATCACCTGGTGATAAAAAGATCATCATTCAAACAAAATATAGACCTGCAGTTCCAGATAATGAAAAATATTGGTAGGTCTTTGAGGGCGACAAGCAGATAGAGAATTTCCTTCTTGGAAGGAACGAATTTGAGTTATCTGATTCACATTCTAAAACCGATAAAAATTGCCTCAAAAAAGAGTCCCCTGAGGGAGATAAACTATCTGGTTCCGTAAAAATCAACATGTTAACTAATAAACTTGGAACTCATACTAAAGATTACGAGGACGCAGAAAATGAAGACATAAAGGTATTTCCGTCAAAGGACAAGAACATACCTAGGGGGTTAGAACCTTTAGAAGACCTATTTGATTTTAATGATGTAGCAAAGAAACCCACTGTAGAATACACAGAGTCTGATGTCGAGGAATGCAACATAGGCATAGAGGATAAGCCTAAAATGATTAAATTAGCTAGGTCCTTGCCAGCAGACATGAAAAAGAAATACATCGACCTATTTAAAGATTTTGTTGATGTGTTTTCCTAGAGCTATGAAGACTTAAAGGCCTACAATACAGAAATCAGCCAGCACAAGATCCCATTGAAAGAAAACCAAAAACCCTTTAGGCAAAAACTGCGTCGAATTAATCCAATACAACTGCCTCTAGTAGAAAAGGAAATAAAAAAAATGTATGAGTCAGGAATCATAGTGCCTATGAGGTTTTTAGATTGGGTTTCTAACCTTGTAGCTGTGAGGAAAAAGACAGGAGAAATCAGATTGTGTATTGATTTCAGAAACCTTAACAGAGCTTCTCTAAAGGACAATTACCCTTTACCCAAAATGGAACACATCCTACAAAGGGTAGTTGGTTCAAAGAGGATTTCTCTGTTAGATGGTTTTTTAGGGTATAACCAAGTTTTAGTACTCCCATAAGACCAAATCAAGACATCTTTCACCACTCCCTGGGGCACTTTCATGTATGTGAAAATGCCTTTTGGATTAATGAATGCCAGGGCCACTTTCCAAAGGGCCATGGACATTGCATTTTCAGAGGAGATATGGCACTTCATTGTAATTTACCTTGATGACATAACAGTTTATTCCAAAACAGATGAAGAGCACCTTAAACATCTAAGAAATGTCCTGGAAAAGTGCAGAAGGTTTGGGTTATCTTTAAATCCCAAAAAGACAGTGTTTGGCCTTCAATAAGGTAAACTCCTCAGCCATATTATATCAGAGAAGGGGATTAAAATAGATCCAAAAAGAGTTGAGGGAATACTACATATTAGCCAACCAAGGAACATAAAATAATTTCAGTCCTTTATTGGAAAGATTAACTTCTTGAGGAGGTTTATTCCCAACTTAGTAGAGCTCCTTAGAAACTTGAATAATATGCTCAAGAAAGAAGTAGGAGTGAAGTGGACTGTAGAAGCCAAAAGATCCTTTGAATTGGTAAAACATGCACTCACCAGGGCACCTGTCTTGATCATCCCTAACTTTTCAAAGGATTTCATTATGTTTTCCTTTGCCTCAGAGCATACTGTGGCTGTAGTCCTGTTGCAGAAAAATCCAGAGGGACAGGAACAACCTATTTCTTTTTTCAGCAAGGCTTTGAGGGATGCACCCTTGAAATATGACATAATGGAAAAACAAGCCTATGCTTTGGTAAATGCCTTAAAGGACTTCAGGGTGTATATTTTGCATTCCCACATAATTGTCTATGTGCCTAATATAGTGGTAAAAGACATCTTGTCACAAGACCCAGATGGAAAGAGGGGAAAATGGATTGCTGCAATATTAGAGTATGATTTGGAAATCAAACCCACAAAACTCATTAAAGGTCAAGGCTTAGCTCAATTAATGGCTGAATCTAATCTACAAGCCCTTGACATTAACATGGTAGATGCCTTGGATGAACAGGAAGAATTACATGCTCCCACTATCAAAGAGCGGTTTCAAAGCTCACCTTGGTACACTGACATCTTGTATGTGCTTACAAATATTAATGCTCCTCCTGATTTATCAAAAACAAAGGCAAGGTTTTTAAAGTTGAAAGCTAGGAACTATTGCATTTTAAATGAAGGTTTATATTGGAAAAATACTAATGGTTTATTGCTTAAATGCTTTCCTGAAGTTGATGCAGAGAGGATCAAGCATTAATTCCATGAAGGAGAATGTGGAGGTCATCTCTACTGGAAAACGACAGCCAATAAAATCCTTATAGCTAGCTATTACTAGCCCACCCTCTTTCAAGATGTCCATAAAATGATAGTTTCCTATCACAAATGCCAAATTTGTGAAGGCAAAAGAAAACTCCTCCCTTTACCATTACAACCTATCACTGTTGAAGCTCCTTTTCAACAATGGGGCCTAGATTTCATAGGAGAAATCCATCCTTCTTAATCTGCCCAAAAAAAATGGATTATCATAGCCACTGACTACACAAAATGGATAGAGGCTATACCTTCTAGGAATGCCACAGATTCTATCATTATAAAATTTCTTGAAGATCATATCCTGTCTAGATTTGGCTGTCCTAGGAAGATTATTACTGATAATGCTGCTGCTTTTGGTTCCAGAAAGATGATTGATTTTTGTCACAGGTATTAAATTACACTTGGTCATTCTACTTCTTACTACCCTCAAGGTAATGGGCTAGTAGAATCATCAAATAAAAGTTTGGTGACCATCATCAAGAAGTTACTTTAAGAAAATACAAAATCATGGAAAAACAAGTTGGTGAATGCTTTGTGGGAAAACATATTGACCACAAAGAAGTCCATTGGAATGTCCCCTTACCATTTTTTTTATGGATTAGATGCAGTGTTTCCTACCAGCCTGGGTGTACCAGTGATAAAATTGATCCAATAAATATAGTCAAAAGAAGACAGTATGGTAAGGAGGATCAATCAGACTATACATCTCCAACACACAAGGGAAGAAGTCTACAATAGAGCTCAAAAGGTGCAAGAGAATATAAAGAAGTTGTTTGACAAGAGAACAAAAGCTTGTGACTTCAATATTGGAGACAAGGTACTCAAATGGGACTCCAGAAGAGAGGATAAGGGTAAACATGGAAAATTAGACAGTTTGTGGCAAGGTCCTTATGTTATTCAATCTACCATTGGTCCAAATGCCTTTTTCTGCAAGAGTTAGATGCCATAGATCTGTTTTGGGGTCCTGTCAATGGCAGGATGCTCAAGCATTACTACTACTGAGTTCAAGTTTAAGGCTTTCATTTCCATTGTAAATACCATTTCTTTGTTCAGTTTCATAAAAATAAAAATACAAAAACAATAAAAGAAAGAAAAGAGGGCAGATTGTGAAAAAAAGAAAGGTATAGCCCAATACCAAAAAAGAGAAACAAATTGAAAGTGTGCAAGCTCAAATGCCACTCCTGAAAAACACACTTCTAATTAGTCAAACAGCCTAATATTGACTAATTATTTTTAAATTTATTACTGATAGGATAGTGAATTCGATTTGCCAAACTGTTTAATCTTGGCCTATCAGTAGATAGATTAGGTTAGAAATGAAGGGTTCAAACATGCTCAAAATCTGAACCTAATTTTTCATGAGAAATGACTCAAATATTTTTATTCCTCGAGTCAATAAAGGAGGTGAAAAACTAGTTCTAATCAGCTCAAAATCTAAACCAGTTGACAAAGGAAAGACAACTCAAATAAAAGGAAAAACAGAGCTGTAAAAAAATGAAGGAAGTACTTGAACTGTTAGATATGAAGCCTTCCATTTTTGTTTTAAATTTTCTGCAAAATAAATGTCTATGTGCAGCTTGTTCTTATGCCATAGACCAGCATCAAGTTAGACTGTTTAATCCTGAATTGACTATTTTTAAATTTCTGTTGTAGAATTTAGAGAATAAAATCTGTTGGACAGTTTAATCCCAACAGATGGTAGATTAGGTAGAGAATTATATGGGCTCAACTTCTTAATCCGAGTCCATGGAGAAATAAGGAGTAGAAATAGATTATATTTCCTATTTTCGAAAGAATAAATGTTGTAATAGATTTTTCCAATCCAAGTGCACTCTAAATGAAGAAAAAATGTTAGATCAGTAGGATTGGGTAGGTAGAAAGTTTGTTGATAAAGATCCATTGTTTTTTCAAAAAATGCTAACATGTTTTCAGAGCAAAGAAAAATCATCTAAGCAAAGAATGCAGCCCAATTAATAAAGCATTGATCAGCCTCCCAAAGGATGCAAGTCTGAAATTCTTGATGCCTTCAGGAAGGCACCATCCCCAAGTGGAGCCACTGTTGGCCACCTATAAAATTTGTTCTATCAAAAGGTGGCCAAAACATTGTTGGAGCCTTCAAGAAATAGTTTTTATGCACAATTTTATCTCTTGAAGCCTCTTGAAGACATCATCTCCTCTGTTTCAAGTTGTTCATTAATGTTCCCATTTCAAAGCTCAGAAATTCTGCTGATTTCAAAGAGAAAGACTGCTGCAAAAAATCCATTTTCCTTTTCCATCCATTTCAGAATTAACCTTCATTTTGCTTCCTCTTTATTCATAAAATTCCTCTATCTTTCCTTTGTTTCATTTCCTCCTTCATAAAAAATCACCTTGCATAGTTTAAAACTCCCTTTTTAAACTATATCGAAACTCTCAAAACCTTTGAAAAGCATTGAAAACTTCATAAAAATCACATTTTATATATATATGGATTGAAGCCCCCTTGGGCTAGGTCCTTAACCATTTCCACTACATACGCCTTGGTGTTGGAACTAAGCGCTAGCCATCCAGGTTCTTATCGCATTGCTCGACACCAATTAGCCCTGTGCATAAGCCCCTAGCCATATTATTTTCCATAAACCCACAGCCTCGCAGAGGGGCGTCGAACCGTATTGCAAATATTTTTCCGCCCCAAAGTTTAAAGCTTTGTTATAAATGATTTTTCGGGTTTCTAAGGTGTTTTTTTGTTATTAAAAAGAAAAACTAGGTGGGATTCATCGCACCTCTTTTGTGAAGGTGGCAGTTCTTTTCGTTTGGCAGCGATTCCATTCAGTGACCGACACGTGGCCTCGAGCACTATTGGAAAATCGCCGCTCATCGCACGTTAAAGTTCGACTGTGGACCTGGCGCTATATTGATGTGCACCTTCCAATCTGAGGCTGCTCATCGGATGGTTATCGCACTTGGAAGAAGCCCGATAGTTAACCACAGGTACGGTGCAGTCATAAAAGAAGCTCCGCCGTCGATCTGATCCGCAGATCGACGGCCCATACTCCATCGCCCTGGTCTCCAGTGCCACATCAAAATCCACACGGCATCATCGGATTCGAACGGGTTTCCATTGGTTCCTCGCATAGTCAGAAAATGCGGACCCGGGAAAATTATTCAGCATGGTTTTATTTAAAAGGTTTGAAGTACGGGCATGTTTTATAAGGTTTTTGACATATGATCTCCACCGTTGATCTTGTGAGCCGGTCTCATCCGACGGCCCACGATCATCCCAAAACCCACACACCGTTTTTAATCATTTTCGTCGAAACAAAGGTTTTTTAATCCATTTTCTCCATTTTTCCAAAAAAGACTTATCCGCTTTGAATTTTCGCCTCCGCTCCCGACCGTCGATCTCTAGGCGATCGACAGTTCTGATTCAATTCCTTCTCCATTTCCCTTTGAACCCTTCCAATAAATCTCGACCATTGGATGAGGCCATCCAATGGCCACGCTCACTCCACGTGCCTTCTGAAGAAGTAAACCTATACATGCAGGATTTTATAAATGTTTTTCGTATTTTGTAGTGTTTAAAGGTTTTTTCCGCTATATCTGAAGAAAATTCAAAGGCAGATGGGGACAATCCTTCCGCCTTTGATTCACCAGAGAAAATCATTCAAAGGGTTTAAAATTCACGTTTCATCGGTATTTCATAAAGCATTGATGCCATATCACCCCAGCACAGCCCTACATACCAAAAAAACACAGTAAATCAAGCACCAATCAAAGAGTATCAGTGTCGAAGACAGAAAACACCAGAAACGGGAGATTGAAGACCTAAAACACAGATCTCAAGTAAATTAAAGGTGTTTTAGGGAAAGAAAAAGACATCTGTCGAGCCGAGAAAGCCTCCACTGCCATAAGCAGAGGCCAATCGAACCCTGTCTAGCTCCTAAAGACACCTGCAGCTTCACAAGAATCAAATAATTTTTAGTCACTACAAGAACAAGAGGTGTTTTCCTAAAGACAGCTGAACAATTAATGCAAATCAAAGATATTATCTCTAATTGTCGGCAAAAATATTTTAAAAGATTAAGAACAGCCCAGAAGCAGATATTTTTTTATCATTAGGCCTCGAAAGGCAGAAACAGAGTCATGAAGGAGAATTAGAAATGATTACATTCCCGCATTATGCCTTGCCTGGTTCCCAAAGGGCAGGAATTGTACTAGTTACATAATTAATGATGCTTGACCCCTGGGAAATCCTCCAACCCCCTAATTCTTCTATAAATACTTCTATAGAAGATGAGCCAATGTTGGTCTCTGGACATCTGAATGTATGTAATAGTTCTCTGAAGTTACTGATGCCCTGTGTGCAATTTGAAGATACATAAGCTGATATGAGATGTTTGAAGTTGTAGAGACCCATCGGGCTTGCTAATTGTAACTGGTTTGAACATCAAATACAAGTTTATGATTCATGGGATCCTGATTTGTGTTAATGGTGATGTGTTCCTCACTGTCAATTTTTATTTTCTCTAATGTTTTCACTATGTTCACTTTCTCTGATAAGGAACAACAAACATAGAGCTAGGACTTACTCTCAACAATAACCTACTCTTACTGAAAGCTTTATTTTCTATGTTTTCTTCATTTTAAAGTTCTCTTGAAAGAGTATATTAAAGAAGGTTGGTTTCAAAGCACTTGCCTAATCTAGATTTCTCTTTGTGATGATTATCTGTGTTTTCCTTTAGAATATGTTGAAAGCAGGTTGGTTTCGAACCAATCATCTGATCTTAAGCTATTCTAATTGTTTTAAAAATGTTTTTAACTGAAAGTACTTCAATGCAGGGTAGTTTAAAAGCACTTACCTGATCTTAGAATACTTTTGTGTTTTGTTTCTCTAAGTACATGCCAAAGCAAGATAGTTTTAAAGCACTTGATCTCAGGCTGTTCACTGTTCTTCATTTGTGTTCTCCATTTCCTATCTATTTCATTCCATACAATCAACTTAAGAGATCCTTTGACATAAGTGACTTGCCCCATGGATCCTTCTTGAAACTTGTTGTCCAATTAAAATCCTCCTATGACTCCATAGCCCAATGGGTTCAGCTGTTTTTTTCCCTTTCTATCAGCCGAATCATTCCTTCATTTGCATACATCTTCACCCTTTATTATGAACTTCCTTCACCTTCATCATGTCTTTGCCCAACCAAAACAAACAAAAGAAACCGATGCTCTTCATAACTAGCCTAATATCACATTTCAGGCTTTAAAGATCATATATTTAAACTCATTCATAGAGAGATCCCTCTCTGGATTCAGGAGGGCTAGATCCTTGAATCCCAAAGTGGTTTGATGTTGTCCTATCTTTTGGTTTTTGTCAATGGCCAAAACATAGGAACTCCAACAGAAAATATAACTGGAAATATGAACAGTAAATCTTTTCCATATAGTCAGCTATAGGGTCAAAGAAGACATGATTAGTTTGATAATTCTCATAACATTATGTTGCTTTTGTCAACTCATCCATTTTTTGTTCAACCACACAAGACTTCAGTTGTGTACTCTCAAACTGTTGTTCAAACTGATTTTCAAAAATAGTGTATTCTTCCTCAAACTCAAAAGAGAAAGGAAGCAACACCTTCTCTTTGTGTTTTTTGATAGAAAGATTTTGAAAAGAATGATCATGATCATGAAGAATATATGACTGAATTTGACCTTGTAATCCTTCAATGTCTTTCTCAATGTTCGTAGCAACTTCATCCAAAAATTTAATCTTATCTTCTGTCTTGCACTCAAATGATTTTAGATAAGAAGACAAGGACAAATAAAATTTTTCATCTATTTCTCCATTAATATGATCATCATTCCATTGTTTGAAACCTTGAATTGAAGGAGAGTTTTCCACCAACTTTGTTCTCTCTATCCATTCCTCCAAAAACATAAGCCAAAAGTCTACAAATGACTTAATAGATTTGACACGAAAACTTTCAATCCACTGTTTACATTTCCATTGAAATCATAGAACAACATAATGCAAACATATTCATGTTTGACTCTAAGAAGCTCAGTAAAATCACATAAATTTTATATATGGTTCAATGTCAAACTCAAATCTTCTCCATTGAATTTTGGACCATTCCTTAAAAAATATGTATCCTTTGGAAAATGATTTGCGAATCCATGAGTTCCTAGAAAATTTATACATGCATACCTTGAAACAAGAATGGTAGCATCTGAGCTCTTCATAATTCTAGTGGAATCACCATGAATCTATGAATTTTGAATTCTTCAACAATGGAATCGCCAAGGTAGTTCTGCAGCCTCGAACAAACTCTAAGCTCATGCTACCTTCAAAATTTCAGCTTCATAATTTTTCGGAGATGTATATCTTCAGACTCTCAGCAGTCGCACCAAAATTGTATCACAAAATCTGACCTGATAGGCTGCTCATCAAGTGGAATTTGTGTAACTGTTTCAGATCAATCTGTTGGCTGAGGCTTAGCCTCCTCAACCTGAGAGGGCTCTCTCAAAGGTTTATGATTTTTGGTTAATGGATAGATGGCTAACTCTAAGGTAAAAAGATAAAATGATATAACTGGTTGTATCATAGATTAGCAAACATTCATTGGGCCATGGAGTCAAAATAATATTCAAAAAAACATCACAATCTATTAAGCATGGAAGTAAAGGCATTTAGAGTCTAATTCAATGAGTAAAATAGTAACACAGTGAAATACACAGTCCATTTGCATATGAAGGAAGTTAGAGCATTGTTAAATTAATTCTAAGTATCACATACGAATACCACTGCAAGTAGACATATTGAAGAAGTCCATTAGAATAATGATGAACATGAACTCCTTATGAATCTTGAGTTGTCAAAACAGATCTATGCATTAAGTGAAGAAACAACAGTGACATACAATAACACATAGTCTTTGCTAATAAAAATGCCCAACCTCTTGGATTTCCACCTTATGATTTTTATAGAAGATTTACAAGATAGGATTCTCTTATCCTCCACTAGAGATATTGAATTCAAGGTGTTTGACACCTTTCCTAATCTGAAACATGCTATTAATTACAAAATGACAGCTATACTGCCTTTGAAAATTCTTAATTCTAATAGGACTGAAACTCTTAAATATCCTTCTAACAACATTATATAGTCTTTAATTCATGCTTTGACACCTGAAATCCCATGAATTCGAATTTAGATGCTGACCATTCACTCGAAGTAACCCTGCTGTGAGTAGTAATGTTTTCCCATAAATTAGTAAACATGTCTCCTTCTTTTCAACCCTTTCATTTCATTATCAGTTTCGAGCACTTTGATTATTGATGGATTAGGTTTTACAAGTGTTATTTTCACCAAATATTCCCATAATTATTTATTCTTTGAGCTATGTAGAAAACCCAATCCAAAATGATGAAGAAAGGTAAAGGATAAGCCTGCACTACGAAAGTAGCTTGTTTTCGTAGCGTTTTTTGTAGCTCGGCGTTAAACTTCCCTTTTCAATTATTTTTTACCTATTTTCTTCAAAGGAGCCTTCTCATGCTATATCCACACTTCCACCAGCAATTTCAAAGCCAAATTCTTCAGAGTTTATCCCAAAATTTTTATGAAATTGTGCAAAAAGATTGCTTCAGCAGTTTCGTAGCGCATTTCAATAGATTTACACTATCTACGCTACGAAATTGCTATGAAAGTAGTTTTCTCAAAAAAGTCTTCAAAATTTATAACTTGGAGATGTTTAAACCTTATGAGGGTTGTTAATATCTCATAAACATAGTAACCTGACCTCAAAACATGATCTTCATTAAAATTTGTCTTCACCTTAATGAAAAATTGACTTATAAATTTATCGTTTTATTGCATTGTTTCAATTACTCTGTTTCACTGTTCCTTTAGCTTTTCCTAAGATTTTGTTAGCTGAATCTCCAAATCTTCAACTTGTCTTCTTAATTTCATGTTGCTAGCCCTCAAATGAGTATTCATGACTCTTACAAACTTTGCTTCTTTTATGGTTGGGACTGTTCAAGTGAAGAACTGTTCATCACTGTGAGGTATTTCTGGTTTAGAAACCTTTTCACCTTCCCAAACAAATTTCATCCTCTTGAACCTTGTTTTCTCAATGGCATGTTTTCTAGCTCTTTTATTCAACCTGGAAATTTCATGGTTTGTTGATTTTAATTTCTTCTCCATTCTTGCATAATTGGTTCTTTCTATTTGTGTTGAAGATACTTTGTTTTTGGTATATTCTGAAATAGGTGAAGAAAGGTATATTATCTCTTCATAGACATTAGGTGTTTCATTTTTTTTCTCAACCTCTACATTAAGCTCCTGTATCCTCTTTGACTATCTAGTTTCAGGCATCCTAGCCTTGAAAACAAATGTTGCATCTTCATCTTTAAACTCTAGTTTCTTCGACGATTTCACCCTTTTCTGTTTGCATTCATCAAATCCTATGGAGTTAGCTTGAACTAAAGGAGACTCTTCTAAGTCTATTGCATGAAAAATATCATCTAAGTTCCATTTCAAACCTGGGATATCACTTGTTTCTGAAAGTACGGTTTTCCCTTTTGACTTTGCAGCTTGACTTCTAGTAATCCTCTATAGAATTTGCTTACCAGCTGTCTATTTGTGTGTAGCTTCTTTAATTTCTTGTAATCCTTGTTTTACAGGTGAAGGGGTTTCTACAATGACCACTGATATCTTTTCTACTTTGTCCTTTACTTGTTTCCTAGGCTTCAATTTCATAAACCTTTTTGTCCTTGTAACTGCAGGTTTGGTGGATTCTGCTAGTAGTGATTCTTTTTCCTTAGGGTTATTGACTGGAGTTTGAGCTTATATTCCAAATCCACATATAAATAGAAAATATGACCAATCTCTATTAATATTTTGGAGTTCATTCAAGAGAAATAGTTTGATTAGACCATGGTGAAATAGTTTGTTTCACACTCTTCAGATTTCACTTGAACCTTATCAGCCATTTTAGCAATGCTTCTATACAGGAAAAATGGTAAGTCTAGAGATATCATACCTATGAAGTGTAATAGAAGTTTGAAATGGTAGCAGTAAAATTTGTGGTACCCGCCCTCGCATGTGAAATATCTCTAGATATTGAAGAGTAGTTGAGAATAGATATATTTAATGCAGTTTCTGGTAGTTTCATTATTTAAATCGATCTTTGTATATTCTGGCTTTAAAAACACTTTGCATGCCTCCATATCAAACCTGAAACCATTAAACCATGTTTTCTATCCTCTAGGAATCTCAGTCACTAGAGCTATAATTTCAGGAGGTACTGACATGTTCAACATTGCCACCTTTGTATTTGTACCATTGAAATGAAAAGAAAATTCTTTTGATACCTGACTGTGTCCACCTTGCATCTTTTCATAGAACTTTAAACATCCCGCCTTTCTGAAAGCATGTAACACTATTTTTTATTCAACTAGAACTCTTGTGCTTTTAGGTTTAGACCTTAAACAATGTCTTGAACTATGATTATTTTTCTCCTCTGTCATTATTGCCTTCAGAAATTTATTTTTGCTTCCTTCAGAATTTAATGATCAACCTCCCTAGATTTAAAAGGATCAGCCTCTCTTGATAGTAGGATTAGCTTTGCTTGATAGTAGGATCAACCTCACTTGATAGTAGACGAGAATAGATTTGGTGTAAGATGACCTGAGCTTAAACTCGAAAGAGATATGTTTCAATACTTGTTATGAAAACTGGAACGAGCAACACATATCAACCTTTTCAAACTTGAAATTTCTTTTCACAAATGACACCTCTACGGTAGTAATGATGGGTTTGAATGGTTAAACATTTTGGAAATGACCCCTAACTGACTCACTATGATGTCATTGTATGATAACCTAATGGATTTTGATATTTTTTATGATTTGACATGACATTTCTAAGAATTTGTGCTTTTGTAGTGCACCTAGTGCAATTTCGGTGAAATGCGCTACGAAAGTAGCAATGCTTTCGTAGCGCAAAACTGGTTTTTTGAACTGACTGCGCTACGAAACTGCGGTTTTGTGGCTAAATGTAGAATTCAACTCAAAACTTCATGGCATGACCCCTGAATGAAAAATATGACTTTTTTTTATCATGGAATGAACTTAAAGGAATTTATTTGAACTTGAAAGATGACCTTTAAAACTTATAAAACTATGACCTACCCTTTACCAAGACTTGAAATGACCTTTAGAACTACTTGAAAACATGACCAAATATAGTGTAAACACAATGATGTTTTGAGAATTTTTGAGTGATAACAGTTGTGTTTTTCTTGATTTACTTTATGCCCTATTCTTTTCTTTCCTTTTTGTTGTAGGATAGTTTCCACATGTGACCGTGTTTGTTTATCGAAACAAGGAGGGTGAATTTTAAGGGGAAACTATGCTACTATCAATTCTTGGTTATTTGTTTATTCCTTCTCTTTACGTGGATATTGCATATTTTATTCGATCATACTCTTATGGAAAATACATTCTTTCCTGAGAAAAACCACATTGGAATCATGATGCTTAAATCTATAACTAGTACCGCCTACTCTAATCGGTCTTTTATGTTTTTCAGTTTTCTCTTTTCAAATAAGTCGATTAGATTAAGGATGGCATTAGTGTCAATCAGTTTTTCCTATCACCAGTGATCAAATGTGCTCTTACAATTTTTTTTTATGGTGTCAAGTCAAATTTGTATGGTTTCAATAGGTCTTCAAATAAAAATTTGGTCACTCACTAGTGTGTTTAGACCTATTACTGCTCCTTTGAAAAAATTTGATGAGTTGTTCATTGCTATCTCTCAGTTGGATGAGTCATCACTAAAAATTCATCATTTTCATCTCATTCATACCACCATGGTATTCATTCAGCTCATTTTCACCATTAGGTCATTACAGTTTAAGTGACCAAAATTTGTCATTTGATTAATAAATCCGGAAAATGAGGGAGTAGTAATAGGAAAATTTCTCATAAAGTTTTGTTTCACATGTAATTTTATTTCAAAACTGTTTTAATATGTTCTAATGATCCAAATATGCAAATATTTCAAAGAAAAAGTGAAAATCACATGGTGGGCCACCACACCACTATGAAGAAATAAACTTCCATAAGATATAAAAGAGCATCAAAATCATTTCTCTCACTCATTTTGTTGGCTAAGAGCTCTCACTCACCATCAAATACTACCTAAGAACTTTCAACATCAAAGGATACTCCATAGAAGTGATTGGAAACTTCTCCAAGCTGCCACACTGCGTTTTTAGGCAGCCACGTTGTGTTTTCATCACTACACTGTGTTTTCACTCTTTCAGCCATAAAAATTGTTTCCAAGTGTTCTGTAGGGAAATTGAAGTTTTCACCATCAATTTACAAGTAATTTAAGGGCCTTGATACCTCCTATCAAAATTGTTTCCTTTTTTATGGTGAAAGACTCCATTTTCCCCCATGTTGTGTTTTGATGGGTGAAGCTCTTGTTTTATAGTTGTAAAGTAAAAGTACCTATCCCTTATACACCATATCCTTTCTCACATTCAAAAACCATTCCCACAATCCTTACACTCCCCTAATCCCATTTCCGAAACCCCTACATCCAAATCCTAGCTACATTGTGTAGTTTGGACAAATTCTAGGTCTAAGATTGTGTATAATTCCCCTAGGCTAATTCCTTCATCCTTTTCATCCATTTCCACTTCCCAAAGATCCCTAAAATGCCTCTCTACTTCCCTAAATTTTAATAACCTCATATCCCTTCCCTAATCCCTTCATCCTATCCCCTCACCTACTTCCCTTGTTTTTCCCACTAGGTTTTTTCCTTGCAAACTATCAACATCGAGGGAGATATGAAATATTACAATAAAGGAGGTCAAATATCAAGGTTTGAGCCCTCTCTGGCTTGGTAGGGCTAGGTATCAAACTAAAAGCTTGGTTTTAGGTTACCTTTGTCGATATCCTTTCTCAGCCTTGGGACATTGTGGAGGCTAAAAATTTTGGCGCAGTTCTTGGGGAACAAAGTGACTCAATCTTCCCTTGGTGTACCATACTTTTCATTGAATTATATGCTTGTGGGTGATAGGCCCTAGTTTTCGTGAAGGCTGATTCAAGTTGCAGAGAGACAAAGTGCAGAAGCAAGAATTCACTGGCTCCAAAAAGGCACACACGATCGAATCATGATTTGCATCCAGCTTCTCCCATTGAAGATCTAGAGAGACTCATTAGAAAATAAATACCTCAATATTCATAGATTCCATCAAGTTCATCTACTTTGGTAAGGTCTACATATTTTCCTCCTGAATTGGTTTCACTTGAAGATATTACTTTTGATCTGAAATTTGAGTTATCACTATTTAGATCCAAATCAAAAACATCGTTGTCAAAAATTGTATTTGATGCTTTAAGTTTGTCTAGAGTAACATCACTATCTAAAGTTATATTTGATTCTTTAAAGGCCAAAACTATTTTATCATCCGTACAATCCAATTCACAGTCAAATCTTGATAGGAAGGTTTGGAGTCAATTTGATAAGCTTAAGAAACTAGCAAACCATATCCAATATATCTTCGAGAAGGCTTTCATACAGTATCAACAGGAGCTCTTGTCCACTAATCCTCTTTCAGTTTCATCCATCCATACCATTCCTTCTACATCATCTACTCTCCCTCCTATACAAACACCTTCTATACCAGCATTTCATGTTGTACCTACAAGCTTACCTCCTAGAAAAATCATGGCTATATTTTCTCCATTGGTTCTGTCAAGTCAGCTCACTAATTACCTCAGAACTATGGACAAACGATTTTTCTCTTTGATGGAACCACCGATGTTACAATGAGGCAACACATTGATAGGATAAAAAATTTCATATATTTAGAAGAAGTATAAAATGATGATGCCAAGATGAGAATCCTTGCTCAAATTTTGTCAGGAGAAGTAAATAAATGGTTCATATCTTTGGTAGCTGGTTCAGTGCAGAATTCACAACAATTGACAGATATTTTCCTCGCCAAGTGGGAGGAAAATAAAATTCCACTTCAGATATTGGCCGAATATAATTCACTGAAGAGACTTCCTAATAATTCGGTCCAATAATATACCACTTGATTCAATATGGTAAACAACTCCATTCCCACCAATATCAAAACTCCACCTAATTTGGCCTTGTTGCACTATCCAGATGCCTTTCAACTTGACATGGCATATCAAGTTAGAGAAAGGAATCCTACCTCATTGGAGGAGATGCAGAAAAATGCAATCGGTGTTAAAGCTAATATTATGATCAAGAAGTCAAAAACTAAAGTGGAAAAGAGAGTCACGATAAAATAATATCCATCAAGTTCATCTAAAGAAAAGATTGAAAATTTGATAATAACCATAGAGAATATGGTAGATAGAATGTCAATTTCAGAAAGGCATCAAGATAATCAAGTTTGGAATCCTAACTTTTGAGGACAGTAACAACAACCATAGTTTAGGATTAAGAAAAGGGAACAGGGAGCTTGAGATCAACAAACTAAACATCAAATCTAGGCTCCATTGCAACAGGACTATGCCCAAGCATCGGAAGAGGATGATGATATTGTTGAAGAGAACCTTCCCTTTTCAAAATATTAGGGACCTATTTATTTTACAAATGATGATGATCATATTGAGGAAACATATGTGCCATATGACCATGAAATTGTACTTGGGAATGATGATGGGTTTACAGTCCAATTCGATGACTATCAAAGGGGGTATATAAAAGCTCTTAGCTCAACGAAGAGATAATACACTTTGAGAAACCGAGATGTTCCTATTGTTAGAATTCTGTAATTTGCTAGAGATTTCGAGAACTAATCACATATGCCAACATCAAACCAAATTTGGAAACTGGAATCTAGCCATGTGTTGACAGGAAAATCTATCCATCCAACAACAGGGGATCTCCCCGGTAAAAATTCCCAACTAGAATCTAAACCATTTGGAATGGGATCCCATTCGGGGTGTGGGTCTGGCTACCGCTTAATTATCCTTTCCTTGGGTCTTAGTAGGACTCTATAAACCTGTGGACACACGCTTATTTGGATGATACAAGACACATGATTGACGAATTAAATGAACATACAACAGTATGTGTAGAAAGTTGAATAATAAAGCATGGGGCCAAAGGAAATGATTTCAATAGCATATCATTAGGGTCATGCTTGTACACTGTTCTAACCACAGAAGAAACAATTCTTTATGGTAGAATACCCTTCACTTCCTTAAATGGTTTTGGTAATAATATAAATGTCAGTAAACAAAATTATTAGCATTCATTTAGTAAGCGAAATAAACTTAACACCATTAACACATGTTTAGAAAACTATAATGCATAAATGATGTAATTGGAGACACAGTGTCATTAATCAAAATATGTTAGAAACTAAAAATAGAATACCCATAGTGTTCACACATTGACCAACATCAGATCCAAAAATGGAGTTAACAAATGCTTGTATTCATACTCAAAAATGTGTAGTCCTTCTATACAATGCTCTATGTCTCTTTGAGTCTCCAACCAAAAATTCCTTTTACAATTTCCCAAAGGAGATATTTATAACACAAAAATTGCCCTTTGGGCTTCTAAATTTCCACCTTCCGGACCGTTGGGCTACCCTGTGACCTATTGAATTCTGCAACCTGTGACCTGGTAGATCTTGCGACCTGCGACCTGCTTTGTTCTGCGACCTATGCAATGCCTTGATCATATTATGAGCTGAGTGATTTCTAGGTTGGGAACAATCACTTGTAGCTATTCTCAGAGATAGCTCTGCCACGCTTGGTAATCTGCAGCAATTGGGGTGACCAAAGGTGTGTCTTCCTTTAATCTGTGTATGTATTCAAGTGCATTTGGAATCAGGGTATCTCTTTTGATATCAATGTGATTTGACAAGGATTCCAACTTAGTCTAGATTCCAACTGGTGTCACAATAAATTGGACTAGATTTCCCCTTGATGCTTGTAGATCTCGGGAAGCTGTTGCTTGCTCGATTGGTTGCATGAAGGCTTTGATATCTTGATCGATTTGTTTCCAAGTCTTATCTTCACTCAGAGGGTCGAGGGGAGGAATGTGATGTAACTCGGCCATAGATTCTATTGCACTGATCAAGTGATCATATGTGCTCATCATCTTCTCCAGATCTTTGACCAGATTTTCCTTAGATTGTACCCCGATTCGGATCTGAGCTTTATCATCTTGGGTATTTATCCAGTCTCTCCTCGGCAAGGTCACTAGAGCTTGTGGGTATGCATTGGACCATTTGAGGATGCAATCTAAAGCAGTGCAGGCCTCTTTAAGCTAGGTGTTCTTTTTCTTTGTTCTACCTGAGCCTTCAACAGTGGTGCAATATTTTGCTTTATAGAAAACATCTCTTTGTACAACTGCCTTATAGTGACTTCTAATGTGACTGCCTCTCTTTGGATGGAAAATGTTGTTTCATTTGAGGAAGTGTTGTGAGCCTGCGGCTACTGTACCTCTTCTTCCAATGCTTTCTTTTCTAGCTCTGCCTTGGCTATTTTCTGCTCCGAAGACTGTAGCATGTTCTGTAAGGACAGAATTTCTTTGCTCATCCTGCTAACATTATCCTCCATGGAAGCTGCAAATGTTGTGTTGACTGAGGCGATCACTACTGGATTCGTCTGAGAGTCTAGTATGATATCCTTGCCGGTGGTAGCTATGAGAAGTGTAGTGCAGTCTCGTGCTAGGAATATCCTCCTTTCTTGCCGAATCTTGTGTGAGAAATTGTCATAGGATATCATGGTAAGATCAAATACTTCTTCATCTTGTCCTACAGCAACGCCTGATTCTGAGAGGGAAACGCGAGCTGTACTCACAGGGCTCATTTGAAGCATCTCAATATCAGTATCGGGAGGAGGGTTCTTGTGGTCCTCTACCCCTTCGGTTGCCTTGTCTTTTTCCCTCCTATCTTCTTCCTCATTCCTCCTTTGTTTAGCCACCAGTTTGTCTTTCTCTTCCTTTATGAGTCATTCAGCTTCCGCTTTATCTTGGCTTTATTTTAACCTTCGTTCGCTTTTAGCCCTGTCTTGTTCCTCTTTCCTTTTCTGCTCTTCTTCTTTCTTCCTTTGCTCTTCCTGTTTCCTTTTGTCGGCCTCTTCTTTATTCATCATTTTTGGGTCATATTTTACTTTCTTGCCCCTCTTTTCCTGTTCTTCCTTCTCCTTCTCTTCAGCCTCCTTCTGAGTTTTAGCCTCTCTTTCTCATTGTTGGGCCATGAGATCGGGTGCTATCTCTCCAGTTGCTCCCTTGGATGATGAAGCTCCCCTCGTGGTCTGTGCTCTTTCTCCTAAGGTCTGGTTGTCTTGGCCTTCCTGGTATTCTTGATTGACAGATTCATCTAGGGCATACTCCCTATATTTATTGTACTAGTTCCAGATTATGTCTTCAGTGGAGCAGTCAGTGTGTTGATAGCTCCACCTGAATTTTTCTTGTTTGCAATGTGTGGAGATGATCCTGTTAGGGTCATACGTCTAGTGTGCCATAGTGGGAAAATGGAATCCTTTCATTTGCTCGGTCTCTGCCTCCACCTCTCTGAAATATTTGACTATATCGGCACCAATGGTGAGTGGTAGTGTTGGCCATGGATTTTTCTTGCCTTTGGTCAGTACTTTGGTGAACCCTCCAGACATCTAATAGCATATCTCTTGGAGCAGGAGTTTTTCTACGACAAACTTGGGCGGTGCGTGAGGGGCTTTAAGGGACCCAAACACTCTGATAGTAGTAGATTCTGCATTTGGGAACAAACGGGCTACCTGAGTTATTCTTTCCATTTCCCGCCAGGACATGCAAGGAGCCTTCATCTAGAATAGTCTGTGATAGAGGGCTAGGATAAAGATATCAGATACTGACTCTATATCTTGCTTGTACCGAGAGTCCCAAAACACCCTGAGATGCTTATGAATCGGGCTGCTTTTTTTTTTTACCCAGTTGTGCGCCCATCCGTCAAGATTGCACTTGGCACATACTACATATAAAAGGTACGAAGTTATGTAAAACTCAGATGCAAAACCGTCTTCAGGGGCAAGTGCTGCATTGATGTTAGATTTGAAGGCTCCCATAATTACATTGGCCCAATTAAAGTGGGTGCCATGTATTGTGATGGCATACATGAGAGAGACCCATGTACCACTGAAAAAGGTCTCATTTGGGCGGCTGTACATTCTACATAGCATCATGGCCACAAGTTTTTATGTCATCCCGAGGTCTTACATCAGATATTCTTGGTCCCTTTTAACCCTAAAATTCTTCGGTTCTTCCCACCATCCTTTCAAAATCTCGGGTATGGGCACGACATGAGTTTTACACCATTATTCATTGAGTTTCTGCTCCCTGGCAGGAATTTTGTAATAAACCTTGGCGTCTTATCCTTTTAGAGCAGCCACAACATCTTTGGCATGATCCCATATAACCCAGTTCTTAGGATCGACTCTTTACAAGATGTAGTCTACAATCTCTGCACAAGGGAATATTGGCGGGTGGGCTTCTACGTAATGCAACTTGGACCATTTTACCTGTATATATACCTTCCTATCTGGAAGGTCCTTTGGGAACTTAGGTTTGGTGAATTCCTGGTATATTTGGTACCAGGTCATGCCGTCTCCCTGGCCAAAGGTACATACTAAGTCCCTGTACATGGGGGCAGGGGAGAATTGTAATTCTTATTCTTCCACAACTTCCACTTCAGGACTTTTGTTCCTCTTTCAGACTGCTGGGGGACCCATGTCGCTTGAGGCTAATGAGATGGATACACAACTTATCTTTGCTTCAATATTACCTGTTATTGTCAGAAAACCATCCCATGATAAGACAAAATTCATATTGATAATAACAGGGCTATATTTGAAAAAGTATGGATAAACGAATGGGAAAACTTGCGACCTAACGACCTTCCGACCAGGTCACTGGGTTGTTGGTTCATGCAGGGGTGCGTTCAAAAGGAAAATTTACTTAGAGAACTGGCGACTGGGTCGCTGGGTCACTGGGTCTCTGATTAATCAATTGCAAGGAAATGTGACTTAGCGACTTGGCGACTGGGTCGCTGGGTCACTGATTGATCAATTTGCAAGGAAATGCAACTTAGTGACCTGGCGACTGGGTCACTAATTGATCAATTTGAAATGATATTTGACTTAGCGACTTAGCGACCTATGACTGGGTCTCTTGGTCGCAAAGTCGCAAAGTCGCACTGGGCCTCGGATGGGGAACATGGATGGGCTGGGAGTAGAAAGAAAAGATCTGGAACATAAGCATACCAGGAATCAGAGGAAGCAAACCTATGGTAAGCATTAAGCCTTAAATATTATTGGTAAGGAAAAGGGGGAGCAACAGGCAGTCATAATAAGGAAAAAGTAGGAGGAAACGACAACTTACCCAAAAAAAATGCATTCCAGTCGGACTGTCAAAGGCATTTTCCTTCTTCTTCGCGCAAGTGAAATGCAACCTAGTGACCTTTATATATATAAAGAGGTTTGATGTGCAAGAAATTAATGAGGTCGCTGGGTCACAAATGTCTCGTGCTTAAGAGAGTTGCGACCTTGCGACCTTGCGACCTTGAAGGTCGCGGGGTCGCAAGGTCGCTAGGTCGCGATTTTGAAGTTTGAATGATATTTGTGACTTGGTGACCTGGCGACCTAATAGTTCGTAGGGTCGCTAAGTTGCACATAGGGAAAAATGCCTATTCTACGACTTACTGACTTCAGGCTTTTCCTGAAATAGACTTAAAATTTAGATTTTGACTTAGCTTTTCGATGCTCAAGGGGCCTGAAAATTTTAGATGGTGAATTTTTGGAGGGTGTTATAGAGGCTAAAAAAAATGGCGATTCACTGGTAGGGTCCAGAATATCTACTGATGATTTATCTTTGTGGGGGGAAGGGAGGGGGCCTTAGCAAGCTATTCCTTTCACTCTTAGGTTTCCATGATTTTTTCCTTTTGTACCTTGCGAGGTTGGTTTGCCTGCTTGCCTGTTTAGGTGTTGGTTGACCAATATTTTACTTCTGGATTACGGACCGAAAGGGTTGGAGAAATTCAAGGATTTCCAAGATCTGGTATAGTTATTTCATCCTCATTGTGTTGCTCCGCTGCCTGTGGACCTCGTAGTCTCGGCGGAGTCACTGCCAAGGAGTCACGGACGTTGTTGCGCTGCCAGCGAGCCTAGTCAGCACCCCGGAGGAGTCGTCGCATCACCTCTCTACGCAGGAATCCTTTCTCAATCCTTTACCCTTTATTGGTGTGCTAGTGCGCTTATTTTAAATGTGGTCAAGGCACTTATTTATATGTGCTCAGGGAACTTATTTGATAGAGACAATTTTTCCTAGGTGGATGAGGGATCCTGAATTATTTTACTTGAAAGAGAGGTTGATCCTGGTCTGTATGAGGACTTTAGGTTTTCCCAAATATACTTGCATCACCTGAAGTTATCCCCCGTTCCCTTTCAGTCTAGTTGCTGCTTTAACCAACTTTCTTTTCACAGACACCCTTTCAAGCTTGCTAGGTAAATTATCTACGCTTAGTAGCCTAGACTAGGTCATGTTTTACCTTTGGGTGTCAATCACAGACAAGCTCTTGCCACCTTTTGTGTTTTTTAGGAAATAATTTTCATCAGCATAGATCCTGGTGCAACATGCCAATTGTGTGAATCTACAATGCCTTCTGCCTTTTGAAGTTCTTAGAATGACAGTTTTACAAAGGCGCTGATTGAATAAGCACTTTTATTGCGGGAAATGAAAAAGAAATTGAAAAATAAATAGAAAACAAAAAAATATTTTACAGGGGTGATGACAGCCCTCCTATGGCTGTTAAGTGAGATATTTCTTGAGGTCATTCTTGTTTACCAGGAGGACCTCGATTCTTCCCTCTAGAGTTTGAAATCTGAAAGTGTGGGAACCTAGCTTCTCTTAAATCTAGAATGGACCTGTCCAAAGGGCTTGGAATTTGGAATGTTTCCCTTTCTCCTCATGAGCTTTATCCCATTTAAGAACAAGGTCTCCTACTTCAAAAATTTTATTCTCAGCAGAATTTTTATCAAACCATCTCTTAATCCGACTTTGGTGGATGGCGAATTTTTCCCGGGTTTTTTGCCTTTCCTCCTCTAGTTTCAATATTGTGTCGATTCGGGATTGTAAGGTGGGGCATGGGGTGTCGTGGGTCTCTTGGGACAACTGGAGGGCTGGGAGAAATAGGTGGGGGGGAAGGATGGCCTCTTTTCCATATACAAGAAAAAATGGGGACGTTCCGAGCGACGATTTGGGTGTGACCCGATAAGCCCAAAGGGCATTATGGAGGGTGTTATACCAGTTTCGTTGGTGGGACAACAGGGTATTTTTAATGATGTGGATAAGGTTCTTATTAGTTGACTCAGATAACCCATTCCCTTGGGGTTAATATTTTGTAGAGTTTTGAAGTACAATACCATTTTCCAAAGAAAAATCATATAACTTGAAAGATGAAAAATAAGTTGCATTGTCAAAAACAAGGGAGGTTGGAATGCAAAACCTGGTCATGATACAATGAGTGACAAAATATATTACCTCTTGATCATTGATTTGGCGTAGTGGTATCGCTTCAACCCACCTGGTGAAATACTCGGTAGCGGTGAGGATATATCGGTGTTGCTTGGAGGAGTGCGGTAAGATTTCTCCAATCACGTCCAACCCCCATTGTTGAAAAGGTTCTTCTACTGCTACCGACTTTAATGGAGTGGCTAGTTGTGTTTCTCAGTTGGCGAATTTTTGACATTGAGCACACTTCCAGACATATGCGTGAGCATCCTTGAAGAGGGTTGGCCAATAGTAGCTAACAAGCATAATTTTGTGGGCAGTGGTATCACTTGCATAATGCCCTCCAGCTGGTCCAACGTGTAGTTTGGTCAGGACGCTTTGTGCTTCATCATGTTCCAGGGAATGTAGTAGGACTCCATTGTAATTTTTCTTGAAATTTTTTCCTCGTACTAACTTATAGGATGCAAATTTCAGCCTTTCTTCCCGTTTCTGCCGAGCAGCTAAAATAGGGTCCATAACACTGTGGGAAAAATACTTCAAAATTTCAGAGTACCAAGAAAGGTTTCCCTGCTGAGGCACGTTGTCAATTTGATACATGTCGATTTCTTGCTCCCAACATTCTTCTTTGCACTGACATGAATTTGCAGCCTCCATGGACATTTGGCAGAGTCTTTGACCTTTGATACTATGTGTCGTTTTGAACTCTAGGTCATACTCTTGGAGACATGTCATCCAGTTTCCTCGTCTTTCACCCAGCTCTTTCTACACAAAAAGTGAGTGAAAAACTAGGTGAGGTACGAACACCATGACATGGTTCTTCAAGAGGTATGGCCAAAAATTCTTGACCACTTTGTATACTGCATAAGATTTCTTGTCAATCTCAGGGTAATTCAGTTCAGCACCTTGCAAACCAACACTCATGAATGATATGGGTCGTTCATCATTGTTAGCATCTTTCTTTGTGAGGATAGCTACAAGTGATGAAGTCGAGGAAAAGGTATATAAGATGAAACCTTTGCTCAAGTTTGGGCTTTGGAGGGATGGTGCTTCTGCAATGGCTTACTTGATCTTATCAAATTCTTCCTTCTCGGGTGGATTCCATTTGAAACTTGCATTCTTTTTAATCATTCCTTGCAAAGGCATAACTATTTCGGCAAAATTTTATATAAATTTCCGTACAAAGTTGGTTTTCCCAAGGAACGATTGCATGGCCTTTTTACTACTAGGAGGTGGAATCTAGGTGATGACTTTCACTCGCTCGAGATGTACAACTATACCGTTCCTGGTTATGATATGACCTAGCAAATTACCCTCGGGCACGGCGAAGATACTTTTCTTTGGGTTGAGTGAGATCCCATACTTTTTGCATCTTATGAAAATTTGCCTAAGGTGACGTAAGTGATCGCCTCTGCACTTTGAAAACACGGTGATGTCGTCCAAGTATACTACTACACTTTGTCCTATTAGACCTCGGAAAGCTATGTCCATAGCCCGTTGGAATTTTTCCCCAACATTTATCAATCTCAAGGGCATGTGCCTAAAAGCGAAAGTCCCCCATTTAGTCTAGAACGTAGTTTATAATATGTCGGGTTCAGCTACTAGTACTTGGTTATACCCGGAAAAACCATCCAACAATGAGAAAATCTCCGATCCAGATACAACTTGCAGTATCTATTCCATAGGGGGAACCAGGTAGTTATCTTTTCCTGAGGCTCTGTTTATATTTCATAAATCCACGCACAAACGGATCTCACCAGATTTTTTTCGTATCAGAACCATGTTAGATACCCAAGTGGAGTGTCAGACTTTGAAGATTATGTACACATCCAAAATATTCTTAAGTTCTTTCGATATCATTGGTTCCAGAGTAGTGAGCACTTTTCTTAGCTTTTGCTGGAAAGGCTTCACTCCTTCCTTCATAGGGATCACATGCTGAATAATTAGAGTGTCATAAGTATGCAGTTCATCATACGTCCAAGCAAACACGTCTCGGTATTTCTAGAACAATTCAGTGAAAGCTTGCCTCTCCTGATCGAAGCAATTCTTCCCAAGGTTGACGAACTTCGGGTACTTATCTGTCCCTAAGTTTACTTGTTGATGTGCCAGAGTGGAGCTCTGTACTTTAGTGTTGGGGAGTCTGCAGAAACTGTTCTGCATATCAAATAAGTTTTCAAGAGACACTATCCCCTTGGGCATGGGATTTTCATTGTGTTTCTCTCGTTCTTCCTGCAAGGCTTGATCATGGTCCACTTCTTCTATCACTGCATCTTTAAACACCTCGGTGTTGAGAATGAATTCAAGTACCTGTTGGTCATCATCAAAGATGCGTAAATTAGTGATGTTATCTGGCACAGAGGGTTTATACACTATTTCAATAGAAAAACCATCCCTTAGAGGGGTGAACCTAGCAGCAGCGTTAGCTAGAGTATCAGCTGCCGCATTATGCATCCTAAGCACATATTTAATACCAAACGCATCAAAAGCAGAAATTAGATGCCATACCTCTTGTTGGTAAGCTTTCAAGTGCGGAGATAAGCAATGGATGGTATTGCGTACCTGGCGAGTGATGATTTCGGAATCTCTAATAACCTTTAAGCATTTCACCTTTAGGTCCAATGCCTTTTTGAGTCTGAGGACTAAGGACTCATATTTGGCAGAATTGTTGGTGCATTGAACTTCTAGCCGGCATGATATCAAAAACTTGTTCTTTTGGGGGTCTAACAGGATGCAGCCTGCACCTGCTCTGTCATGCATCTTGGAGCCATCATAATACAACGTCCATACATCGTATTTTGGTTTCTCTGGAACTGTGGGTTAGGGAGAGATTTCAGTTCGGTTTATGATGGTAACAGCTTGGTTTTCAGTGATGAGCATTAGCTCTGATTGGACGTCTCGGTTTACTGGGGAATGAGGGTGATGGTAACATCCGAAGATGGCATATAAGAAACACATTCCGAGCTCCTCTTGGGCAAAGCTGACAGGTTCATTGGCAGTGTCCAAGTCACTCACAATATGTTTCATATAAGGTTCACTCTCAACTATGATTTTTTTGTTTCGATCCTTCTAGGGAAGCCATATGTGAGACCAATCGATAGCGAAGTACCCTTGTAGCTTACTAGAGAAATCCCTGTTCAACAAGAGACCGTAGGCTTCTGAGATGTCTACGACTACTATGTCTATGCACTGGTGGACTCTAGAGTTGGAAGATAGGTAGATGATGACATTATTTAGTTCACCTAAAATGGGCACTTGTGACCTGTCAAGTTGAATAATACTAGCATTAGTTTTCTCTTGGTGAATGTTTAGATTCTTGCAGATGGACAGGGGCATGACATTTGTGGATGCGTTGGAGTTGACTAGGCAGTTATGAATGTTAAAGTTAAATATTTCAAAAGATAGGATAAAGGGGGGAGTAGATCCCCTAGAGTTCGCATTTATGACATTCACAATAGACTGGAGGCTTGCACTAGCTTGGCAGATGTGTTACTCACGAGTTTGGTTTTCGAGGCATTGGCGAAGGCTTTGAGAATAAGCTCCCATTAGTTGGTGATGCGGGCGAGCTCATAAAGAGAGATGTTGGCTCTAGTTTTCTTCATTTCCTCAACAATGTTGTAACCAGAATCAGAGTGTGGAATAGTCTCGGTGGGGGTTTTGGGTGACCCTATCAGCAGTTTTCCCTTTTGGTTTGTTCAGGTGTTGCTAGGAGAAAACTTCTCTGGAATAGCGTCTTGGTGCTCATTCCTTGGGGGTAATATTTTCCTTAAGAAGGCCCTCATCTTCTCTTCAAAGGACTATTTAGGAATCAGTCCTTTGCTTCTTTGGCCATATTTTTTCATAGATTTGGCTTTAGGATCATCGGCCACGTTAATGTTGGTGATGGTATGGGTTCCTTCCCCGTGGATCACATCAAACGCAAGGATGGTAGATGCTAGTTCTTCATCTGGGGACAGGTATTATTCATTTTTAGAGACATCATCGTCGCCTGCGTCCCCTAGGGTTTGATCATCTAAGAGCTTATTTACTACCACAGTAATGTTTCTAATCCATTAGGGGCATGTCTTCTCGGAGTGGACGACCTAGTGGAAAGAACAAAAATTATCTTTTCCGATTCCTGCCACGTTAAGAACAACATTTGTGTTTGATGGGGGCCAGCTAATTGTGGGGGTATTCTTTCTGAAAAAGGGCTTTTGTGTCTTGGAACTAGTAGCGGTTTCAATGCATTTTCTCTTTAGATCAGAGACTTCATTGGTTAAAAAATTAAGGGAATTTTCTATACCTTCGAAGTCAAAAGTATCTTTGTCCTTATCCCTGGTTTTGAATGTGGAAGACTGGTTCATTTTCGACGCAGGTTTATGATTGTCTTGGACTTCATGGTTGATGACCCCTATGGAAAGCATGTCCTTTTCTACGGTAAGGGCAGTGGTGCAATTTTCTGCAAGGGTAGCCCTAGCCTCGCGCTTTACGAATACGGCGATGTCTCTGGGAAGAGCCTTTGTGTAGTAGTCTATAGTGACGGAGTCATCCAATGCCAAGTTGGGGGGGAATTTGTTCAATATGGTAGCAAAACATTGATTAAAATCTCTGACCTTCTCTTTCTTTTGGCATTTGAGCATACTCAACTCCGTGAGGATCATGGAGGGGGTCTTGTCCTCCAAAAAATTCTGAAGGAAAGTATGACGAAATTGATCCCATGAAGTTATAGAAGCACTTGGGAGATACCGATACCAGGTGGCTTCCTTGTTTTCAAGGGTATGGGGAAAAATATGGTAGGTGACATCATCTGCTTGGACTCTCATCATTTACAAAGAAAGGTGGAAGTTTCTTATGTGGTCTTCAGCCAACGTGCCTTTCTCAGGGTCAAACTTGGGAAGGTGTTTTTTGGGGTGTCTAGGCATGCCATGAAGAGGGCCCTGGAGATCTAATGGTGATTGGGCCATCCAAGCAAGCAGTTGTACTCGCCTGACATGCTCGTGCCCTATTTCTGACTCATATTCACTTCCCACACCCAACGCGGATGCTTCTCCTTCATGGCGGGAGTGCTTGTCTTAACGTCCCCCACAGTTTTCCATATTTCTAATGTTTCTCAAATTGTAGATGGGGCCTCTATTTTGGTTTTGATAGTGGTGGGCGGTACGGTGACCTTTGCCATGGCCTCTGTTTCCCCGACCTCTATTTCCTTGCCCTCTATTTCCCTCGCCCCCCCTGGTGGAATGTGAACTTGGGTGTTTTCATTTTGGGCCTGGTTAGGCTAAGGGCCAGCATGGGGTCCATTCATGTCGAGACCTTCTTCTGCTCCTTGGGGCCTAGTAATACGTTCATTATTCTCAACTGTTGCTGTGAGGTCTTTAACCATTATATTTATCAACTGGGGTAGGGAATTTACAAGAGCACCGTTTCCAGTGAGGTTAGCTACAGGGGTCCTGTTATGGGTTAGAAAAATCATGACTGGAGTGATTTACAAATATTTGATGAGGTTGCGGGAAATCAGGCGTAGAACTCTTAACTAATCCTTGGTAACCTCATAATAAGGATCCTCCTCCCCCTGGACATATTCTAAAGGGGGAGGACTGGTTTCATCGTGTATGGCCTCCCTTTGGGGAGTTTGTAATAGAATAATATTCATGTGCTGGGAGCCTGCCATCAGGCCCTCCTTCTAGCGTCAATTTTGTTGACGGGAAAATCTGTCCGGCCAACAGCAAGGGATCTCCCCAGTAGAAAGTCCCAACTAGACTCTAAACTGTTTGGAATGGGGATCTCGTTCAGGGTGTTGGTCCGGCTTCCTCTTAATTATCCTTTCCTTGGGTCTCAGTAGGACTCTATAAACCTGCGGACACATGCTTATTCGGATGATACAAGGCACACGATTTATGAATTAAATGATCATACATAACTATGCGTAGCGAGCTGAATAATAAAGCATGGGGCCAAAGGAAATGTTGTCAACAACATATCATTAGGGTCATGCTTGTACACTATTCTAACCATAGAAGAAACAATTCTTTATGGTAGAATACCCTTCACTTCCTTAAATGGTTTTGGTAATAATATAAATTTTATTAAACAAAATTATTAACATTCATTGAGAAAGCGAAATAAACTTGGCACCATCAACACATGTTTAGAAAACTGTAATGCTTAAATGATGTAATTGGAGACACAGTTTCATTAATCAAAAGATGTTAGAAACTGAAAACAGAATACCCATAGTGTTCACACATTGACCAACATCATATCCAAAAAAGGAGTTAACAAATGCTTGTATTCATACTTGAAAATGTGTAGTCCTTCTATACAATTCTCTATGTCTCTTTGAGTCCCCAACCAAAAAGTCCTTTTACAATTTTTTGAAGGAGGTATTTATAACACAAAACTTTCCCTTTGGGCTTCCGACTTTCTACCTTCCAGACCGTTGGGCCGCCCTACGACCTGGTGGATTCTGTGACCTGCAACCTAGTGGTTGCTGTGACCTGCGACCTATGCAATGCCTTGATCATTTTATGATATGAGTGATTTCTAGGTCGAGAAAGATCACTTGTAGCTGGTCTTAGAGATAGATCTGCCACGCTTGATAATCTGCAGCAATCGGGGTGACCAGAGGTGTGTATTCCTTTAACATGTGTATGCATTTGAGTGCATTTGGAATCAAGGTATCTCTTTTGATATTAATCTGATTTGACAAGGATGCCAACTTAGTGTAGATTCGCACTGGTGTCACAATAAACTGGACTAAATTTTCCCTTGATGCTTGTAGATCTCGGGAAGCTACTGCTTGCTCGATGGGTTCCATGAAGGCTTTGATATCTTGATCAATTTGTTGTCAAGTCCTATCTTCACTCAGAGGGCCGAGGGGATTAATGTGATGTAACTCGGCCATTAATTCTATGTCACTGATCAAGTGATCATATGTGTTCATCACCTTCTCTAGATCTTTGACCAGATTTTCCTTAGATTGTACCCCGATTCGAATCTGAGCTTTATCATTCTGGGTACTGATCCAGTCTCTCTTTCGAAGGTAGCTAGAGCTTGTGGGTATGCATTGGACCATTCTAGGATGTGATCTAAAGTAGTGCAGGCATCTTTAAGCTGGGCATTCTTTTTCTTTGTTTCAGCCTGACCCTTCAAAAATGGTGTAATAGTTTGCTTTATAGAAAACATTTCTCTATACACCTGCCTTATAGTGACTTCTAATGTGAACGCCTCTCCTTGGATTGTCAGTTTTGTTTCATTTGAGGAAGTTCTGCGAGCCTGCAGTTGTTGTACCTCTTCTTCCAACGCTTTCTTTTCTAGCTCTGCCTTGGCTATTTTCTACTCTGAAGCCTGCAACATGTTCTGTAAGGCCACAATTTCTTTGCTCATCCTGCTAAAATTATCCTCCGTGGTAGCTGAAAATGTTGTACCGGCT
Organism: Pinus albicaulis; assembly: GCA_034641835.2. Taxonomy (NCBI): domain Eukaryota; kingdom Viridiplantae; phylum Streptophyta; class Pinopsida; order Pinales; family Pinaceae; genus Pinus; species Pinus albicaulis. Next base: position 252,335,434 of record CM076575.1, read on the forward strand.
AAGGAGATCATTACTAGATTCGTCCGAGTGTCTAGTATGATATCCTTGCCAGTGGTAGCTGTGAGAGGTGTAGTGCAGTCTCGTGCTAGGCATCTCCATTTTTCTTCCCGAATCTTGAGAATTGGTCATAGGAGATCTTGGTAAGATCAAATAATTCTTCATCTTCTCCAACAGCAAGGCCCAATTTTGAGAAGGCAACGCAAGCTATACTCACAGGGCTCGTTTGAAGCATCTCGATATCAGTATCAGGAGGAGGCATCTTGCTGTCCTTTACCTCTTCGGTTGCCTTGTATTTTTCCCTCCTATCCTCTTCCTCCTTCCTCCTTTGTTCATCCGCCAGTCTGTCTTGCTCTTCCTTTATGAGTCATTCGGCTTCTTATTTATCTTGGCATTATTTTAACCGGCATTATCTTTCATCCCTGTCTTGTTCATCTTTCCTTTTCTGCTCTTCTTCTTTCTTCCTCTACTCTTCCTCTTTCCTTTTTTGGGCTTCTTATTTTCTCATCCATTTTGGGTCATATTTTACTTGCTTGCCCTTCTTTTCCTGTTCTGCCTTCACCTTCTCTTCAGCCTCCTTCCAAGATTTTGCCTCTCTTTCTCATTGCTGGGCCATGAGATCGGGTGCTGTCTCTTTAGTTGTTCCCTTGGATAATGAAGCTCCCCCATGGTCTGTGCTCTTTCTCCTGAGGTCTGGTTGTCATGGCCTTCCTGGCCTTCTTGATCGATGAATTCATCTGGGGCATACTCCCTATCTTTATTGTACTAGTTTCTAATTCTGTCTTCAGTTGAGCAGTTAGTGTGTTGATAGCTCCACCTGAATTTGGCTCGTTTGCAATGTGCGGGGACGATCCTCTTATGGTCATACGTCCAGTGTGCCATAGTGGCAAAATCGAATCATTTCATTTGCTCGGTCTTTGCCTCCACCTGTCTGAAATATTTGACTGTATAGGCGCCAATGGTGAGTGGTAGAGTTGGCCATGGATTTTTCTTGCCTTTGGTCTTTACTTTGGTGAACCCTTTGGACATCTGATAGCATATATCCTGGAGCAGAATTTTGTCTGTCACAAAATTGGGTAGTGCATGAGGGGCTTTGAGGGACTCGAGCACTCTGATAGTAGTAGATTCTGCATCTGGGAACCAATGGGATACCTGAATTATTGTTTCCATTGCCCGCCAGGACATGCAACGAGATTCCATCCTGAATATTCTGCGATAGAGGGCTGGGATAAAAATATCTGATATTGACTCCATATCTTTCTTGTACCGGGAGTCCCAAAACACCCTGAGATGCTTATGAATCGGGTTGCTTTTTTTTGCTACCCAGTTGTGCGCCCATCCATCGAAGATGCACCTGGCATAGACTATATCTAAAAGGTATGAAGCCATGTAAAACTCAGATCCAAAACCGTCATCATGGGTGAGTGTTGCGTTGATGTTAGATTTGAGGGATGCCATAATTACATTGGCCTAATTAAAGCGGGTGTCATGTACTATGATGGCGTACATGAGACAGAACCATGTACCACTGAAAAAGGTCACATCCGGGCAGCCATACATTCTACATAGCATCACGACCACAAGTTTGTATGCCATCCTGAGGCCTTGTGTTGGATATTCTTGGTCCATTTTAACCTAGAAATTATCTGGTTCTTCCCACCATCCTTTCAAAATCTCGGGTATGGGCACAACATGAGTTTTACACCATTCTTCGTTGAGTGTATACTCCCTGGTAGGAATTCTGTAATACACCTCGGTGTCTTGTCCTTTCAGAGAAGCCACAACATCCCCAGCATGATCCCATATAACCCAGTTCTCGGGATCGATTCTCTGCAAGATCCAGTCTAAAATCTTTGCACAAGGGAATATTGGCGGGTGGGCTCCTGCGTAATGCAACTTGGACCGCTTTACCTGTATATATACTTGCATATCTGGAAGGTCCTCTGGGAACTTGGGTTTGGTGAATTCCTGTTATATTTTCTACCAGGTCATGCTGTCTCCGCGGCCAAAGGTACATACTGAGTCCCCATACATGGGGGCAGGGGAGAATTGGAATTATTCTTCTTCCACAACTTCCACTTCAGAACATTTGTTCCTCTTTCGGACTGTTGGGGGACCCATGTCTCTTGAGGTTGAAGAGATGGATACACAACCTAGCTCTGCTTCAATATTACCTAGTATTGTCAGAAAACCATCCCATGATAAGACAGACTTCATATTGATAATAACAGGGCTATATCTGGCAAAGTATGGCCAAACGAATGGGAAAAATTGCGACCTAGTGACCTTCCGACTATGTCACTGGGTCGATGGGTTGTGTAGGGGTGCGTTCAAAAGGAAAAGTGACTTAGAGACTTGGCGACTGGGTCGCTGGGTCACTGATTTATCAATTGCAAGGAAATGCGACTTAGTGACCTGGTGACCGAGTCCCTGGGTCGCTAAATGATCAATTTGCAAGTAAATACGACTTAGCGACCTAGCGACTGGGTCGCTGATTGATCAATTTGAAATGAGATGCGACTTAGTGACTTAGCGACCTACGACTGGGTCACTTAGTCGCTTGGTCACAAAGTCGCATTGGGCCTCAGATTGGGAACATGGATGGGCTGGGAGAAGAAAGAAAAGATCTGGAACATAAGCATTCCAGGGCTCATAGGAAGCAATCCTATGGTAAGCATGAAGCTTTAAAGAGTATTGGTAAGGAAAAGGGGGAGAAACAGGAAGTCATAATAAGGAAAAAGTTGGAGGAAATGACAACTTACCCGAAAAAAACGCGTTCCAGTGGTAGAGGCGTTTTCCTTCTTCTTCGCGTGAGTGAAATGCGACCTAGCGACCTTTCTATATATAAAGAGGTCACACGTGTGAGAAATTAAGGAGGTCGCTAGGTCGCAAATGTCCCGTGCTTAAGAGAGTCGCGACCTTGCAACCTTACGACCTTGCGACCTGGAGGGTCGTGGGGTCGCAAGGTTGCTAGGTCGCGATTTTGAAGTTTGAATGATATTTTCGACTTGGCGACCTGGTGACCTGATAGGTCATAGGGTCTCTAGGTCACACATAGGGAAAAATTCCTATTCTGCGACTCAAACACTTTAGGTTTTTCCTAAAATAAACTTGAACTTTAGATTTTGACTTATCTTTTCGATGCTCAGGGGGCCCCAAAATTTTAGATGGTGAATTTTTGGAGGGTGTTGTAGAGGCTACAACACCATGCTAGTTTCAAAGAGGGATCTCTATATAAGAATTATTATTTTTTGAATAAGTTTTTAGGCTACTTACGATTGTACTTGGAGTTTTGGCAAATTGATTGTATTCAATTTATTAACGTCTATTGGGAAATGCAGTCAAAATATAACTGGATGGTTGCATCAAATTTTCATAGGGTAAACAAAGGGAAAGCTAGGAGTATTTACTAGATCTTTTAGAATTTATAAATGGATTACAAAAGAAATATGAAAATATTCATCTCAACTAAAGATCAATTAAGAATTATTTAGTTTGGCTTTCAATTGAAAACATTATGATTGTAAATATAGCCAGAATAAGGTACTCAACAGTAAAACCTATTCATCACGTTTTCTGATTTACAATTATAATTCAGATGATTACAATGAAATATAACAACGAAATTTTTTTACAGAAGAAACACATCACCAATATTTAAGCCATAGGAATCCTGTGAATGGTCTGATTATTATTGATGCTCCAGTGCTTTGGAAAAGCTTACAGTACTCCAAAAGATAGTAATGATTCTGATCTCAATCAATCGACCTTTGATACTTCCAAAACTAAATTATTTATTAAAAAATTTACAATAATATAGTCTCTAACATACTTGTACTTAAAACTCTAACTATTACAAAATTATAGCTTTGGTGGAATGCATTTTTCAAAGAAGGTGCTGATGTAGTGGGACAGTTAGGACATGGACCACAATTTACTCATGTGGTGGCAGAATAAATGTTGTGGTGGTGAAGTTTGTTGTATAAATGAAGTGCTAAAAGCCCTTTACTTCCTGATTCGACCTTTCTATATTTTTCCACCCAAATCCTTTTTTCCATTATTAACCCTTTTTCTAAAAAATACAGTGTAAAAAATAATATGCCCAAACCTGAAAATGTTCATATTTTAGTTCTAAAGGCGCATTGCATCCACGCACTTCAAAATATTTACAGTTTAAGTTATGAAGAATGTAATCAGTGATGCAATGCAAAGTGGGAGGTGACGTGGATGGAAGGTGGGACCAGATCGCGTCCCGCACATCACAACTCTTAAGCTTTAGTTAGAAGTGCGGAGGTAAACTCTAAAATATGTGAACTTCAGAGCGCGGGGAGGGGGTGGGGGTGCGGAGTGACATGGTAGGTAAGGTGGGACCAAACTGTATCCCGTAGATTGCAAATATTAAGTTTTAGTTATAAGCGCGGAGGAAAAATTCTAAAACTTGTGAAGTGTGGGGAGAGGGACCCACTTACATCGCAATTGCAGGAAGGAAAGATTTTGCTGTAAGGTAAGGTTTATGATTGAAGTGGCCTGAATTTGGGGGCAGATCTCCTGTGGTGGGGCCAACTGCATCGCAAGTTAAATAAAATACATTTTGGGTGCTTCAAAGGTAAGTTAACAAATATGCAATGTGATATATCACAAATCTGTGATCGCAAGTGTTAAGGTTTTGTTGCGATGTGAAACATTAGAATCTATGAAATGCAATGGATCGTGGGGGAAGGGTTACGTGTCAGGGAGAAATAGCCCACTTTAATCGCAATCAGGGAAATAGGAATCAGAGGTAAAATAATGATATATCGGTGAAAAAAGGTAAAGTAGAAATATAAAGCAGAAAAGGAAGAAAAGGTAAGGTCTGATGTTTCTAAAGGAAAATGAAAATAAAAGGGATTGTAATGCAATGATGTTAAAGTAGTGGGGTCGGGACTTTGTTAAATAATGCGCTGGGAGATATGAAGAAAATTGTAATGAAATGTATGAAAATATATGGAAATATATGAGCAGGGACTACAATGAAAATAAAGGGAAATGGAATGAAATGAAATTATGGTGGGGATATATTGCTATGGTCTAAAAATTTAGGATATGAGTTAATAATCAAAATTTAAACCGTTAAAATAATTTTTCCATAGGCTCATTTAGATTAGCAGCCAATCAAATCCTTTAAACTGAATGAAGCTTTTATTTTTCTTTCTTTATTCTCTAAAATTTTATTTTGCCTTCTTTATTTAAATCATCTAACACCTAGCATTTTATTGACATGGATCCCTACAAAAATAATAATTTTCCTACCATTTTTAACTTTTTCAGTCTTTTGCATCCATATCCTACCCTATCATTTTGAAATTTTTTTAACTACTTGTGCTAACTTATCAAAATAAAATGATGTTACAACACCTCCTTTGGTTCAGATTAAACTATTAAACCTATTTTTATTTTCTACGTAACTAATCAATCTATCAATATTAAACAGAGTGACAAAATATTTTTTCAGTACCTCAAAAGAAGCAATTTAAATCTAATTCAATCATGCTTAAACTATATCATTGAACTTTATTGAACTATTTGTGGCATTTTAAACAATATGCACACAATTTATTTTCATATTTAAGCTAAACTAAGAGTAGTGGCATTTGGAGGTACAACACTTTCAGAATTGATTGTTTTTCTTATTTTTGATGGGGTTCACATCTTATATTTTTTATTTATAACATATACCTTATTTTGATTTTTTATGTTATCTCATTTTTTTTCTTTTTTGAAAATTATTTGCAGATTGGAAATAATTTTATGAAATAAATTTGATAGATAGAATAAACTCAGCCACCTTGAGATCCTATGAAATATAGGACCATAATAGTGGCTCCAATTGGGGATGGCACTTCCATGCATTGAAGTGTCAAGAACCTGTGATCAGTAACCTTATCGATCTACACATCTGAGCAATCTGTAATCTGATTCATTTTCTTCTTCAAAAATATTATGATGGTCTGTTGACCATGGATTATGGCCTTCTCTATGGGCTTCAACGTTAACCAACAAAACATCCAATCCAATCTATGTTGAGTATGATATTTACAATGATGTAAAAGAATCTTTAGAATAGGATAAATAATGCGTCAACATCCGTCCATTTATAGGACCACCAGGTAACTATGTTCCATTTATATTTGTGAGAAAAAATGCAATGTCACCTCTAAAAAAATTTATAATATATGGTCCCATCCATAGATTATCAAAAATTTTATGCTTCCCTTTGTCTTCTCTCCTTGCATCCAATTTTAAAACTTTGTCACCAATAGAAAAATCAGTTTCCTTGGTCCTTTTGTCAAAGATTTTCTTGATATTTTCCTGAATGAGTTGTGTTTTGTTATACACCTCTTCTCTTGTTTGCTACAACTGAATGGTTTGATGAATTCTTTCGAGTGCATAATTTGGTTCCACTTGTAACTATTGCATTATCTTCATCACTGGAAGTGATAGAAAAGATGTAATAACAACATCCATTCCATAGAAAAGTTGGTATGGTGACACAACAATGGACTTCTTGGTAGTAAGCCTATCAACCCAAAGTGCACTGACTAACTTAGTATGCCAAGACTTTTTATTTTGTTCTATTAACCTCTTGATGATGTTTACCACTCTTATTGGTTGATTCAGCCAATCCCTTACCTTATGGGTAATAGGTTGTTGAAATTCCTAAAGAAATATGATATTTATTACATAATTCAATCATCTTTTTTGATTTAAAAGTTGCCATATTGCCAGTGATTATTTTCCTTGGGCCACCAAATCTGTACAAGATATTGGTCTCAAGGAACTTGGTAATAACAACATTAGTGGAATTTATAGAAGGGATGGCTTCTATCCACTTAGTGAAGTAATCTGTGGCTGTTAAAATCCACTTGTGTTGGGTAGATGAAGGACGATGGATTTCACCTATGAAATGCAAACCCCATTGTTGGAATGGGATTTCAATAGAAATGGGTTTGAGAGGAAAGGGTAGGAGTTTCTTTTTACCTTTAAAAATTTGACACTTGTGGTAGGTTTTGATTTTCTTATGAACATCAGAAAAAAGAGTGGGAAAGTAAAAACCAGCCCTGAGAATTTTATTAGAAGTAGTCCTCCAATACATATTGCCACCACAGTCTACTTCATGAAAATCATGCATAATATTGTCTGTATCATTCTTCAACAAACATTTGAGTAATAGGCCACTAGAATCATTCCAATAAAGGAAATTATTAATGATGCAAAGTTTTACTGCCTTTAATTTCAAAAATCTAGATTTATTTTTTCTAAGACTAGGAGGAGCATTTAAATTAAACAATACATAAATCAGGTCTGCATAACAGGGAGAATTTAAAAATTCTTCATTGATTTGTGGAGTCACGTGCTCCTATTGATCATCCAAAGATGCCACCAAGTTTATGTACAGAGCTTGGAAATTAGACTCAACCATAAGCTGTGAAATTCCTTGCCCTTTAATTATTTTGTTAGGTTTTATTTCCAGATCATACTCTAAAATAACCGCAATTTATTTTCCTCTTTTTCCATCTGGTCCATTTTGGGTTAAGGTATCCTTCACCACAGCATTAGGTACATAAGAAATTACACGTGAATGCATAATATAAACTCCAAAATATTTAATGGCTTTGACTAATGCAAATGATTTTTTTTTGATGATTTTGTGCTTGAGAGAAGCATCTCTTAAAGCTTTGTTGAAGAAGGCTATTGGCTGCTCAAATCCTTAACTATTTTTCTGCAGTAAAAAAACTGCAATAGTGTGCTCAGAAGCAAAAGAAAATATTATAAAATATTTAGTAAAATCTATATTGATTAACATTGGTGCTTTATTTAATGCCTGTTTTACCATGTCAAAATATTGCTTAGCCTCTATGCTCCATTTGATTTCCGAGTCTTTCTTGAGCATAATTGTTATGTTTCTAGGGATTTCAACAAGATTAGGGATAAATCTTCCCCAAAAATTTATTTTGCCTATGAAGGATTGAAGTTATTTAATGTTTCTTGGGGGACTGACCTTTAGGATTTCTTCAATTCTCTTAAGGTCAATTATAACCCCATATTTTGATATGATATGTCCTAACAGTTTGCCTTCTTCTAGGCTAAATAGCGTTTTCTTAGGATTTAAAGATACGCCAAATTTCGTGCATTTCTCAAAGACTCGTTTCAAATGTCTCAAGTATTCTTCGTCATATTTTGAATACACAGTTATATCATCCAGATAGATCACAATAAAGAGGCCAATATCTTCTGAAAAAGCAATGTCCATCACTCTTTGGAAGGTTTCCCCAACATTCATCAGTTCAAAATCCATTTTCACATACATGAAAGTGCCCCATGGAGTGGTAAAAGTTGTTTTATCTTGATCTTCTCGATCAACCAAGACTTGTTTGTATCCAAAGAAACCATCTAGTAAAGATATCCTACTTGATCTTATCACATTTTGTAAGATATGGCCGATTTTGTGTAAGGGATAGTTATCTTTCAGAGAAACCTTATTCAAATTTCTAAAGTCAATGCACAACCTGATTTCTCCAGTTTTCTTTCTAGTTGGTACTATGTTTGACACCCATTTGGAGTATCTGAGGGGGACAATTATTTTAGCATCATAGATTCATTTAAATTATTTCTCAACTAAAAGTAACAAAACTAGATTTATCCTCTGAAGTTTATGTTTGAAAGGGTTTTGTTCTTCCTCAATTGGAATTTTGTGTTATATGATGCTAGAATCATAAAATTTCAGGTCCTCATAGTTCCAAAGAAAGACATCAATGTATTATTTGAATGGGGCTATATATCTCTGTTTGGTGATAATAGGTAATGTTTTTGACAGTCTAATAATCTTTGTGTTTTGTTAAGTACCTATTTTACATTCCTCATCTTCTGCTCCTATGGGCTTAATTTTAGGCTTCTTTGCTACATCATTGAAGTCAAAAAGGTCTTCTAATGAAGCTAATCCCCAAGGAAAACCATTATCTTTCAGATGAAGCATTTAAAAATCTTCCTTTTCAGTATATATTTCATAAATTTCTAATTTATGCACACTTTCATCTAAAGGTTATTGACATCTAATCTATCACATTGGTTTACCAAAGGATTATGTACATCTATTTGATTTTATACATGGTCTTCTGGTTTTATTTGATCTTGTTCCTGATTATCCAAATCTAATTGTGTTTCCTCCAACTCATATTTTGACTCTAAGAAATTTTCAATATGTTTGTCATTTTTGAAAACCTGCGAGTATCGCATGTTATCTAGTACTGCAAGACGATGTTTCATGTCAATTGTGTGTGGTTTACTCGAGTGAGGAATTTTACAAGTACTTGCAGAAACAACAAGACTATCAACTATGACATTTTGAGTTCTTGGAATTACTGCTAGATCATATTCCACAAAATTATCTAAGAAATGGTGCACTGCATTTCTGTAGGCTCTTAGTCTAGGGTGTTTAGCAGCATATTCTCCTTTTACTTGTTTGATGATTAATTCTGAATCTCCCTGCACAACAATTATTTTGGCACCTAATTTATTAAGTAATTGTATACCTAACATCAAAGCTTCATAGTCAACAATATTGTTGGTGCACTGAAAATTAAGTTTATAGGAATGTCCTTCACAATAATTATTATATGGATTAGATAACCAGATTCCTACTCCAGAGCCTTCTTTACTATAGCCTCCATCAAAGCTCATATTCAAGAAGAGTTCTGTAGGAGGATCTAATTGATCTAGTTGAGATGGGTTTTCAGGTGTATCAATGCTATTTCCGAATTGTGCTTCAATTTCAGCATCATTGAATAATATGAATGAATACAAATCAGTGTGAACAGAATATGGAGGGTAATTATGAGGTTTTTCTTGACTTCTTACCATATATTTCATGATTATTTCTCTATACAATCCTCTCTGCTAACCAAAGACTGGTATTGTAGCACAGGTCATATCTAGTTGAAGGGTTCCTTGTAACTTTTTTCCTGAAGAACGTGATAAAAGCATGCCATATTTAGGAGGAACGTATGCTACAAAAATGTCCATAAATAGGCTTTTGGATGGGATTTGAGACAAAGTTACACACAGGTCCTTGATGAGACCTAAACCCTCAATTTACTTGAATCAAATGAGTATATATCTTTGCGGGGCCTAGTGATGTGAAGACCTAACTTTTCCATTACAGCTTTAGGAATTAAGTTTTGTGAAGCACCTGAATCCAACATAGAATTATGTAGGATTTTATCATGTATGTTTAAGCTGACATAGAAAGGAGGCACTGCTCCTTCTTGTAACTTACCATCTACTTATAGAGCAAAAAACAATTCAGGTTGATCATCATTAAGGTTGAGAGTGTTTGTAGTTTCCCCTATCTTTAGTAATTCCATTACCTAAGTTCTATATGTTTGCTTTTTCATTAGCTCTGTCAAATGGATGGGAATTTTGACTTTAGCTTGTTCATTTTCAATATTAAATGATGTTTGAATCTTTACAATATTGGAAATGTCAGGTACATTGACAATTTTTTTAGATTTAAGTAGGTTTGCTGACTGGTGGTTGGACCATCAGTTTCAGTTGGTTTAGAAACAAAATAAAGTGTCTTTTTAGTAGAATCCTCTGAAGGTTTATTTTGAGGAGTTTCACCATATTTATTAGAATATTTTTCTACTCTTTTCTTAGGGTCTGAATTAGAGGTGATTTTGGCAAGATGATTGGTGTTCTTCTTAGCAGTATTGTCAAAAAAATTATACTCCTAAGATTATATTGTTTGTGAACCTCCATAATGGCTTTTTAAAATCCTTGTTTATATTATTTAGATTCTTCCAACTCAAGTTATATTTGGGCTAATGAAAATAACTACTGGTATTCTTCTATGAGAAAAATAGTATCGTTATTCTATAAAAAAAAAATTATTTTGTTGTATTCTTCCTCTTGAGGGATCTCTTCATCAACATAATTGTCCTAAAAGGTCCCCTTTGTTTAATCTGTCGTTGATTTCTCCTATTGTTTTGATTGATATTTTGGGGAGGGTTTTGATTTTCCCTAGGGATGTTTCTATCAATCACCATTCGTTCCATTACCCTCACTAAAAAATCTATCTTGGCATCAGTGCTAGAGGTTGATGCTTCTTCTTTTATGGTAACTCTATTTTCAACCCTCATTTTAGCTCTTTTGGCCAACAAATTGGCCTCTACACTAACTATTATGCTCTGCATTTCCTCTAAGGTGCCAGTTGTTAGCCCCTTATGAATTCCTTGACAAGCAAGCAAGGGGTTAGATTGTCTTCTGAGCCTCCAAGGAATGCATTTCCCTTGAAAACACATCATCCTTGAAGTCTTGTTATGTTCCCTGCCTTTGACTATTTCCATTTGCTAATCTGTTTTAAATGAGCCTTACTGAATGAAAAAATTGTGCTTCAAAGACCTTTTTCTGCCCAATGTACCTCTGTAGAATTCTCCTTTTTTCCCCTTTTCTTCCCCTCTTCAAATTTCCCTTCTGCCCCATCTTTTTCCCACTAACCCTCTAAAATCCACCAAAATTCCCCTTGAACCCTACCTTTGCCCTTTGTTTGGCTAAATATCCCATTTTCTTCCCTATCGTTACCCTTCCCAACCTTAAATTTCATTAAAAATGGGCTAAAACCCACTTTTAAACATTATAACAGGGCTTAGCCCTTTTCTCGCCAGCCCCTTTCAACCACTTCCCACACATGCCCGTGCACTAGGACCGAGCGCTTAAGTCCTGAGCACTAATCGCATCGGAAGATCGGAGAAAATCGTTGAAATCCCTTTGTAACATCAAAATTCCCAATGCGATTGATTTTATTTATTAAGTCCCACGATGCGTTGTCAGCCGTCGATCTGCCTTTTGATCTAACGAATGTGTGTTGATCGCACTCCCTGTCTGATCGCAATCAGAGGTTTCAATATGAGCCTCCCCTATCCCCCCTCCGATTTCGATTGCCCGATTCGTTCTCAGCCATTCATCTAGTTTGAAATCAACGGCCCAGATCTTCTTGCTTTGTTCCTGTCGCTTTTCCCTTTCTATCCTCTGAACAGATCTCCACCGTTGATCCCCGGGTAAATCCAACGGTTATCGCTCCCCTTTCCTGATCGCAATCGGAGATTATAAAGTGTGTTCCCCTTGCTCATTCCGATTGCAATGCTCTGAAGTAATCCTGACCATCCGATCCAACGGTGAAGATCTGATCGCCCTCCGCCTCTGGCTGGGTCCCATTCGTACATTCATATCCATGCATTTTCATAACATTCTCGCCCATTTCCTTTGTACTTTCGACTTTAATCAAAGTTCCATATTTACATTAAGGTCTCACATTTCATAGTCATTTCATTCTCTTTCATATATCATATTGCCGCTCGATCTCTGCCGTTGATCTTTGTTCCTGGACCATGATCTGACGGTCTGCACTGCATTCTACCACCGAAACCCTATTGTTCATAATTTCCTCCATTTCATTGCATTTTTCATCACTATTTCATGTAAAACCACCATTCCACCTCCGTCGCGCTGCCATTGCCTCTGCCGGTCCTCCGTAACCATCCACCTCCCTCCCTGCATGTTTTTCTTCACACAGTTGTGGGTTTTGCAGAGTTTATGGAGGTGAAAATGCCGCCATGATTGCACAGTATTGATACAACGGCAAGTTTTCACTGACAGAGGTATAAATGAAGTGACAGAGAGTTCCAGGCATGAAAATGAAGATCTATAAGCCTTAAAACAAGTTTTTTGAGGTAGGCTACCAGGTCAAAGACGCCACAGACCGCCAGAGGATACGGATATGCAGAAGTTAATATACAGCAGGTTTCTCTACATCAGCAGAATGTTTTTCCTTGGAAAGGATGGTTTTCCCATACCTCTTTTATTCCATGCTGTGTTCCAGAGGATATTTCCACCTCAAACACAATCCCAAGCTACCAGAGCATTTGTTTCTCAAGTATGGTAAACAATTCAGCCATTGATTTACCTGTTGTTTATTCACCAAAGGTACTGCAGAGTACGGCAGACCAAAAATGCATCAAAATCATACCTGGCGTAAATGAAGCCTCAAGAAGACCATTTTTTCCTCCAAAGGTGCTAGAGATTAATGCTCAGAGTTTAAAACAGAATGGGTTTCGACCCTCTCTTTCTTTTTTGAGTTTAATGTTTCATTTAATCTTCTACCTACCTCCTTCGCTCCTCTTCAATTATAAAAATCATGAGAGAACTATTGTAAATATGTTGATGAGATATCAGAGAACTGCAAGTTCTTCTTGTGAGATATAGTTCTGTGTAAATTTGTAAGATAGGCTGAAGAAAGACGTATTCAGGCTGAATGTTCAAGCTGTGGGAAATGTTGTACATGACTGGTGTTGTTTTTTAATATGACAAGCACATTTCTTTGCATCTTGATCTAAAGCAGCTGGTGATGTTTTTCTATCTCTGTGTTTTATTTCATTTCATTACACTTCTTCTGGCTTGCATCAGAAATTTGGCATAGGATTTGCCCGTGTTAGACACCCTATGTTTCTGCTCTCCTTGCCTTTATGTTTTCTACTAAATGTGTTATCTAAGGATTGATTTCAATTAATTTAACTAGTGTAGTGGTCTGATATATTGCTAGATGACGTATGAATTAATGGAATCCGTCTTTAGATGTTCTTGTTTAGATTTAATTAAATGATTTGAGAACACTAGGGGGTTTAGAACTCTGTCTCTGCCTCACCTGGATCTTTCCATTTCAATTAAACTTTCCAAGTTCCCTCAAGTTGCCTCTGATTATGTCCAAGCAGGTATAGAGTTAAATGACCTCTAACCTGATCTATAGACAGAATTGGATGGTTTTCCTCTTTTCATTTTCAATCCTTAATGTTCCATGCCACACAATAATTTTAGGATCCAATGTTTTAGATGACTAGCCCAACTAAAAACTTGCACGTTGAACAGCAAGTAAACACTTTCCTGACTCCATCGCCCAATGGCCTTGATGTTCTCTGAGTTATCTACCTTAGCCTAAAATCCTCTCTGCTCATTGCCTTGTCTTATATTGAACCCTTCATTCCTGATTCCCAACAACCAAAATCAAACAATCAAACAAACAAACTCCGATCCTTATAACTAGCCTAACATCTTAACTTTTGAGCCTCAAAGACATATACACTTTGACTATTATAGAGAGATCCCTCTCTAGACCGAGGAGGGCTAGATCCTACAGTCTGAAAGTGGTTTGATGTTTTCTCATCTTTTGGTCTTGCCAATCTTGCCAAAACATGGGAACCCCAACACCAGGATTCCTCTCTCTTAATTGATAAGCTATGTGTGTTTCAAAAAATCTGGAAAATTAATCAGCACTAGTCCTTCGAGTGGTTTTATGCGAGCAGGAATAGAATTATAAATAGAGTTCAATATAACAAAATAATCCTACACACTTTCTCCATTTTCTCTTTTAATATTTTCATATTGTGATAGAATTTGGAGGGGGTTATTTTTAACTTGCCATCTATCTAGAAACTGACGTTGAAGGACTACTAGATCGTTGATGGAAGCAACTAGTAAAGCTCTAAACCATTTCCTAACCTCACCTCCAAGGGTTTGAAAGAATAACCTCATCATAATAATCATCAACATCAATCTCATAGAAATCAGATAAATAATTCATTATGTATACATGTTGTTGAGAATTAATGGGTTGGGTGTTATCGAACTGGGGTATTTTGGATTGATAATCTTGGAGCATAGCCCCTATATTTTGAGGAAGAACTAAGGGAGAATAATGTGCAACCATGATTGGAGGTGGAGGGTTGACAATAATAAGTGGTGTATTAATAGGTAGTGGAGGAGGTGGAAAAGGATGAATTATATGTGTAGGAGAGGATGGATGAGGTGATGGAGATGAAGGCCTTTGAGTGTTTATGAGAGGATAAGTAGTAGAATTTTCATAAGAGGATGGACTCATAAATATTTTTTGATTTGTTTGGGATGCAATGGATGAAGAAACAATATTTAATGTAGATAATTCTACATATTTTTGGAGATAGGAATCTATAAATGCTAAAGTTAAGTCTAATACCAAGTCTTCAAGGATCTCAAAATCCTGGACAACTTTTAGATTAGATTTTGTTAAAGAAGGCTGATTTTTAAGTGAATTTGGATGCAGAATATATTGGTCAATGACTAATGTATCTTCCCAATTTAGGGATTTGCTTCTAAACAGACTTTTCTCAAAATTTAAATCAAAATTTATATCTTGTAAGGTTTCAAGCTTATTAGGGAGGGATTTTTCTCTAGGGAGAGGATTATTACTTCCTTGACATTCAGATGAACTGATCCATTTGAATGATTTCTGTGAAGTATCCTTAGTTATTTTTCGAACCCTTTGAGGATTATCCACTATTTCAAGAGGTTTGGGATTAGGATGGGATATTTTATAAGGTCTCTAAGAAGCCAATTTTTAAAATAAAAAAACACACTATAAAATGTAACTCACACCAATATTTTGAATTTTAGATTTCACACTATATTTATAAAAAGAAATAGAAATCACTATGAACTATTAATACAGTGATTATTTAACCAGAGATTGAATTCAAAATAAATTATGACTAATCTCAATTCCTTCCCCAGTATGGTCACCACTATGTTAGTGTTTTGTAATTTTCTAGAGATTGTGAGAACTAATCACATAGGCTAACATTAAACCAACTTTGGAAACTAGAATCTAGCCATGCCAGTTTCAAAGAGGGCTCTCTCTATAAGATATAAATTTTTTTGAATAAGGTTTTAGGCTAGTTATGATTGTACTGGGGTTTTGAGTTTTGTTTTGGGTTTTGGAAAACTGATTATATTCAATTGATTAATGTCTATTGGGAAATGGAGTCAAAATATAACTGGATGGTTGCATCAACTTTTCACAGAGTAAACATAGGGAAAGCTAGGATTATTTACTAGATATTTTAGAATTTATAAATGGATTATGACAGAAATATGAAAAGATTAAGAAAAACTAAAGAGAAATTAATAATCCTTTAGTTTGGCTTTCAATGGAGAACATTATGATTGTAAATGGAGTCAAAATAAGGTACTCAATAGTAAATCCTATTCATCACATTTTCTAATTTACAATTAGAATTTAGATGATTACAGTGAAAGATAACAATGAAAGAAAATAACAGAAGAAACACATCACCATTATTTAAGCCACAGAATCTTGTGAATCGTCTTATTATTATTGATTCTCTAGTGCTTTGGAAAAGCTTACAGTACTCCAAAAGATAGTAATGATTCTTATCTCAACTAATCGACATTTGATACTTCCAAAACTGAAGTATTTATATAAAAAATTACAATAATACAGTCTCTAACAGACTTTAACTTAAAACTCTAACTATTACAAAATTATAGGTTCAGTGGAATGCGCTATTCAAATTAGGTGATAATGTAGTGGTAGATTTAGGACGTGGACCACAATTTACTGATGTGCTAGTAGACTGAACGTTGTGCTGACAAAGTCCATTGTATGAAAAGAGTGTTGAATTCCCTTTTCTACCCGACTCAACCTTTATATATTTTTCCACCCGAATCATTTTTTGTTGGTATTCACCCTTTTTCTAAACAAAACAGTGTGAAAACTATACCCAGACCTAAAAATGTTTAGGTTTTAGTTGTGAAGCCGAATTACATCCGCACACTTCACGATATTTATTGGTTAAGCTATGAAGACTGTAATTGGTGATGCGATGCGAAGTGGGATGTGACATTGAGGGAAGGTGGGACAAGACGACAGCTTTCAGATCACAAATCTTAAGGTCTAGTTATAAGCGTAGAGGTAAACTCTAAAAGGCGCAAAGTGATAAGCGTGAGGAGGGAAGAGTGACGTGGCAGGTAAGGTGGGACCAAACCGCAGCCCGTAGATTGCAAATCTTAATTTTTAGTTATAGGCGCGGAGGTAAACTTCTAAAACTTGCGAAGTGCGAGGAGAGGGACCCAACTAAATCGCAATTGTAGGTATGAAAGACTCTGCGGTAAGGTAAGTTTTATGATTCAAGTGGCCTGAAGTGGGGGGCGGAGCTGCTATGGTGGGGCCAACCGCATCACATGTTAAACCAAATACATTGCTGGCACTTCAAAGGTAGGTTAACAAATGTGCGATGCGATATAGCACAAATTGGTGATCGCAAGTGTTAAGGTTTTGTTGCGATGTGAAACATTATAATCTGCGAAGTAAGATGGATCATAGGGGAAGAGTTATGTGTCAGGAAGGAATGACCCACTTTAATCGTAATCGGGGAAATTAGAAGCAAAGGTAAAAATTTGATATAGAGATGAAAAAAGGTAAAGTAGCAATATAAATCAGAGAGGTAGAAAAGGTAAGGTCTAATGTTTTTAAAGGAAAATGAAAAGAAAAGGGATTGTAACGCGATCATGTGGAATTAGTGGGGTTGGCACTTTGTTAAATAATGTGCTGGGAGATATGAAGGAAATTGTAATGAAATGTATGGAAATATATGGAAATATATGAGCAGTGACTGCAATGAAAATAAAGAGAAATGGAATGAAATGAAATTATGGCGGGGATATATTTCTATGGTTCAAAACTTTAGGATATGAGTTAATAATCAGAATTTAAACCATACAAATAATTTTTCAATAGGTGAATTTAGACTAGCAACTAATCAAATCATTTCAAACAGAATGAAGCTTTTCTTTTTCTTTCTTGCTTCCCTAACATTTTATTTTTCCTTCTTTATTTAAAGCATCTAACACCTAACATTTTATTGACATGGATCCCTACAAAAATAATAATTTTCCTAACATTTTTAACTTTTTCATTCTTTTGCATCCATATCCTACCATATCATTTTGATTTTTTTTTAACTACTTGTGTTAACTTATCAAAAACAAATGATGTTACAACACCTCCTCTGGTTCAAATTAAACTATTAAACAAATTTTAATTTTCTACCTAACTAATCAATCTGTCTAGATTAAAAAGTTTGACAAATTATTTTTCACTACCTAAAAACAAGAAATTTAAACCTAATTCAATCATGCTTATAATATATGATTGAAATTTATTGAACTATTTGTGGATTTTAAACAAGTTGCACACAATTTATTTTCATATATAAGCTAAACTAAGACCAGTGGAATTTGGAGGTGCAAGACTTTTAGAATTTAATTTTTTTCTTCTTTTTGATGCAGTTCACATCCTATATTTTTTATTTATAACATATACCCTCTTTTGATTTTTTTATGTTATCTCCTTTTCTTTATTATTTTGAAAATTATTTGTAGATTGGAAATCATTTTATGAAATAAATTTGACAGATAGAATAAACTTAGTCACCTTGAGATCCTATGAAATATAGGACCCTAATAGTGGGTCCAATTGGGGATGGAACTTCCATGCATTGAAGTATCAAGAACCTGTGATTAGTAGCCTTATCCATTAACACATCTGAGCAATCTGTAATCTGATTCCTTTTCTGCTTCAAAAAATATTATTATGGTCTGTTGACCATGGCTTCGATCCTTCTCTGCAGGGTTCAACCTTAATCAGCAAAACATCCAATCCAATCTATGTTGACTATGATATTTACAATGATGTCAAAGAATCTTTAGACTAGCAGAAATAATGCTTCAACATCCTACCATTTACAGGACCACCAAGTAAATATGTTCCATCTATATCTGTGAGAAAAAATGCATTTTCATCTCTAAAAGAATTTATAATATATGGTACCATCCATAGATTATAAAATTTTTTATGCTTCCCTTTGTATTGTCTCCTTACATCCCATTTTAAAAATTTATCACCAATAGCAAAATCAACTTCCTTGGTCCTTTTGTCAAATATTTTCTTGATATTTTCCTCAATGAGCAGTGTTTTTTTATACGCCTCTTCTCTTGTTTTTTCCAAATGAATAGTTTTATGTTTTCCTTCTGTTAGTATGTTTCATTTTCATCTTTCATTGTAATCATCTAAATTCTAATTGTAATGTAAAAAGTGTGATGAATAGGATTTAATTCTCAGTACCTTATTCTAGGTGCATTTACAATCATAACGTTTTTCATTGAAGGCCAAACTAAAGAATTATTAATTTCTCTTTAGTTCTGCTGAATATTTTCATATTTATGTCATAATCCATTTCTAAATTTGAAAGATCTGGTAAATATTCCTAGATTTCCCTGTGTTTACTCTGTGAAAAGTTGATGTAACTATCCAGTTATTTTTTGACTCCATTGCCCAATAGACATTAATCAAGTGAATACAATCAATTTTCCAAAACCCAAAACAAAACTCAAAACCGAAGTACTATCATAACTAGCCTAAAAATTTATCTAAACAAAGTTAAATATTATAGAGAGAGCCCTCTTTGATACTGGCATGGCTAGGTCCTAGTTTCCAAATTTGGTTTGATGTTGGTCTATGTGATTAGTTATCACAATATCTAGCAAATTATAGATTGCTAACACCTATCACTCCTACTCAAAAGAGGACAAATCAGCAAAAATATACTCATCCTAAAAAAACTCACCAAGCTAGTCAAAACAAGGAGAAGGAGCCTACTGCCATAAATCATAGCAAGAAAAATGAGCTATCTAAAAGTACATCAAAGAAGGATAAAGAAGTGAAAAGGAAGGAAACTCACACAAAAGAGGTAGAGAAACAATCTAACTTGTTTAACTTAGAGAGTGAAATTTCTAAGTTAAAGGTGCTTATTCCTCTCACTGAGCTTGCTAAGAATGATAGATATAAATCTCAAATTTCTAAGATGTTGAAATTAGATAACATGTCATACATGGTCAATGTCAGTGGTGATCATCTCGAACTTCTATTTGGTCCAACCATAGATGGAAACATTGAATATAGTGAAGTCCCTCCCTTTTATCTTAGCTTGATATTTCATGATTATATTCTCCTTATTGCCATACTAGATTCCGGGGCTTCACATAATTTAATATCTAAGGCTATCATGGATTAGTTGGGCCTGGACATAACTTGACTGTATCATGACCTCTATTCCTTTTATTCTGGTAGAGTCCTTTGCCTCGGTCTTATTAAAGACTTGTTTGTTTCTTTGGATAAAATTCCCACCAAAAATGTGTTTATGGATGTTGTAGTTGCTGAAATACCTCCAATGTATGGCATGCTTCTTTCACAGTCTTGGGGAGCCAAATTGAGGGGCACTCTACAAATTTATTTTTCATATGCAACAATTTTGGTATTTGTCCAATGTAGGAAGCTATACCGAGAGGTGAAAATGAAGTACATGATCACTAGTGAGGATAAGCCTAATAATCACCTTATTCATTATGTACATAATAATTTAGAGTACTTTATATTGTATAATGATAGTGGTATTGATGATTTAGATATTTAGCTTGTATAAGGTGAATAAATTTCAGAGTTGTCAAAAAGTGTCCAAGCGGTCTTGAATGAAGGAAACAAAAATCAGAATTTTGAAAGCTTGTAGCTAAGAAATTCAGAGAAAAATATAGAAGATTCATAGTAGAGATAAATTGAATCAGAAAAGAGGTAAATATCATATTGAGACAACCGATTATATAGAAGAAAAATTTCAGCCCACAATATTTCGGTTCCCGATGATGAGGAGGGTCTTTGGAGCATGGATTTCGATGGCTCTTTGGGAAAAGATGGAACTGGAATTGGAATCTAGATCCATAGCCCTATACATCATTCAGCTAAAGTCCCATTGAATGTAAGTTTATTGTCTTACAATCTAGCCTTTGATTTTTCTAAAAAATAATAAGAACATGAGGCCTTGATCATCAGTCTCTAAATTTTGAAAAGTATAGGTGCGAAAAGAATCACGATATATGGCGACTCTGAGTTGGTGATAAATACGGTAAAAGGGGAGTTTCAAGCCAAAAATAATATGATGAGAGCCTATCATAATTTTTTTATTGATGTTTTGAAAGCTTTTCCAGAATATACATTGTCTTTTATTCTTAGAATTCAAAATTTCATGGCTGATTCACTTGCCACAACAACCAACAATTTTAAGATTCCTATTCATGCTACTAAAAAGTTTGAAATTCATGTGAAGCATCACCTAAATATCGCTGACAACCTTAGATATTGGAAAGTATTTTTGGATGACAAACAGATAAATACATTTCTCCAAATGGAAGAGGAGTTTGTTAACTCCCAAATTGATGAAGTGTATAATGAAAATGATCAGGTAATTGAGGCCACTGAATTCGAGGCACTACAAATGAAGTACAAAAACATTCCACAAGGTCTAGTTCCTCTGGAATATTTGTTTGATGACAATGATGTAGCAAAAAATCTCACGATGGTCCCCACAGAAGCATGTGTCGAAGATGTAAAAATTGGTACAACGGGGAACCCCGAGATGGTCAAGCTATCAAGCTCTTTATCCCCTGACTTGAAAGGTAAATATACATCTCTCTTGAGTGAAGTTTCTAATGTTTTTTCTTGTAAGTATTAATATATAGAGGTGTACAACAAAGACATCATCCATCACACCATCCCAATCAAGCCATATCAAAATCCTTTCCACCAGAAGTTGAGGAGAATTAATCCCAAGCTATTGCCATCAATCGAAAAAGAGGTAAATAGTCTTTAAAAGTATGGTATCATAGTTCCTATTTGATTTTCATATGGGATGTCTAATATTGTGCCAGTAAGGAAGAATATTGGAGAGTTTTGTCTCTTCATAGACTTCAAAAATTTGAAAAAGGTGTCATCAAAGGACAATTATCCTTTGCCGAAGATGGACCACATATTATAGAGGGTTTTGGGAGCTTCAAGGATGTCACTCCTTGATGAATATTCAGGATAAAACTAGATCTTGGTGCATTAATATGACCAAGAGAAGACATCATTCACCAAGCCATGGGGTACTTTCATGTACAATAAAATTCCATTTGGGCTCAAGAATGCATGGGATACTTTTTAGCGGGCTATGGACATTGCTTTCATGAATGAGAAGGATGTATTTCTTGTAGTTTACCTTGATGATGTTACAATATATTCACATTTAGATGATGAGAACTTAAGCCACTTTAGGATAATATTTCAAAAATGCAGAAAATTTGACATCTCGCTAAATCCTAAAAAAAAATTATTTTCCATGGTGGAGGGTAAATTACTTGGGCACATTATTTCAAAAGATGGCATTCACATTGATCCCTCTAGGATCAAAGTAATTATGCAATTGGACTTCCCAAGGAATAAAAAATAGATTCATTATTTTAATGGAAAGATAGTTTTTTTGAGGAGATTCATCCCCAATCTCGTTGAGCACCTTAGAGATATGATATATATGTTGAAGAAGAAAAATGAGGTAAGATGATCAGAACATGAAAAGAAGTCATTTAATTCAATAGAATTTTCTTTGACATGTGCTACCACATTGATCAACCCTAATTATCCTTTAGATTTAATAATCTTTTCATTCACTTTCGAGCACTCGTTGGTTGTCATACTAATGCAGAAAAAGGATGCAAAGACGAAGCAACCAATTGCCTTTTTAAACCGAACCATAAGAGATGTAGTGCTAAGATACAAAATAATCTAGAAGCAATCCTTAGCCTTGGTGAAAGCTTGGAAGTTAGTTGGGTATACATCTTACATTCTCACATCATAGCCTATGTTCTGAATGCAACGGTGAAAGATGTGTTGATGCAAATTGATCTAGAAGGGAGGTGAGGGAAATGGATTGTAGCCATGCTTGACTATGATTTGGAGATCAAGTCGGCAAAGCTGATCAAGGGGCAGGGTTTCGAAAATTTGATTGCATAATCTAATATACATGTGCTGGATATAAATATAATTTTTGTACTTTCTGATGAAGAGGTTTATGATTCGATGAAATAGGTATCTCAAATTTTCTTTTCATCATCTTGGTCTGTTGATGTAGTTTATGTTTTGAAGCATTTCAATCCTTCGGTGGCTGTGTCTAAAATTAGAGGTATATAATTGAAATTTAAAGCTTAAAAGTATTATGTTTTTTACAATGTGTTGTATTGGAACGATCTGGGAGGTGTCCTGCTGAATTGTCTTATCGAAAGTGAAGTGAAGGAAGTGATGAGTGACTTCCAAAAGGGTGATTGTGGTGGTAATTTATATTGGAAGACCACAACAAACAAATTTTTGAGGCCTAGTTTCTATTGGCCTACTCTTTTTTTCTGATGTGTACAAGACCTTCATGAGATATCATAAATGTCACATTTTCCAAGGGAAAAGGAAGTTGCTCCCGCTGCATTTGCAACCCATATCAGTCCAGGCACCATTTCAACAATGGGGTATTTATTTCTTTGGTGAGATCAATCCTTCATCATCTATACAACACAAGTGGATTCTTATGGCTACAGATTATTTTACAAAGTGGAATGAGGCAATTGCAACCAGGCAAGCAATCAATTTGGTTATCATTCAATTTTTGGAATCTAATATATTTTTTATATCTGGTTTTCTATAGAAGATCATCATGGATAACGTATCGTCATTTAAGTCCAAAAATATGGTTGAATTTTGTGAGAAGTATAATGTCACGTTGGGTCATTCGACTGCATACTACTCACAAGGTAATGGTTTGGCTAAGTCTTCGAATAGGTCTTTGGTCAATATTATCAAGAAGATGTTGGAGGTAAATAAGAAAATTTTCATAACAAACTCATCAATGCATTATGGGAAGACATAGTAAGTAATAAGAAGTCCATAATTATGTCGCATTTTGAGTTAGTGTATGGGGTTGATATAGTATTTCTTGCTTCTCCCATTGTTCCAGTCATGACGATATTGTAGGAAATTGGGAATGAACTGAATGATATTCATGGGCATATAAAAAAAATGATCCATTTGCAACAAACCACGGACGAAGTGTTTCAAAACACTTCTAAGCTTCAAGAAATATTCAAGAAAGTGTATGACCACAAAACAAAGGCAGATGATTTCAGCATTGGTGATGTGGTCCTTCATTGGGATGCTCGAAATGAAGATAAAGGAAAGCATGGTAAGTCCGATAATTTATGGAGGGGACCATATAATATTTTAAATTTAAGAAGAAATCATGCGTACTTATTGGAGGAAATGAATGGGAAAGGCCGTGGAGGAGGACCAGTCAATGGTAGGCTTCTCAAGCACTACATGTTTTGATTGAGTTTCTTAAATTTATCAGCACCATCGTACATATCATTTTACTTTTTCTGTCAAAGTGTGAAGGAGTTAATCATCGAAGCTTGGATCCCGAAGTGAAGGCCATAAAGTTTCCGTTACTGTTTGTTGATTTCTAAGTACATTAATTTTTTGTTTCAGTTAGAATCAGTTCATTTTGTCAGTCTATTTTCTATTCTAAGTTTAGTCTTTGATTTTTGACTCCATGCTCAATGGATATGGCTACTTGGTCTACGGTGTTCTTGACACCTCCAAGGAGCTGCCATCCCCAGTTGGAGCCAATGTTACTGTCAGTCAGTTTTTCCTGTCATCAGTGATCAAATTTTCTCTTGCAAAGTTTTTGTTAGGGTGTCAAATCAAATTTTTATGGTTTCAGTAGGTCTTCAAATAAAAATTTGGTTATTGGCTAGTGTCTCTAGGTCTATTACTGCTCCTTTCAAAAAAAAAATTCAGCTATTCATTGCTATCTCTCCATTGGATGAGTAATCAATCTAAAGTCATAATTTCATCTTATTCATACCACCGTGGTCTTCATTCATCTTAGTGTCACCATTATGTCATTAGGGTTGAAGTCACCAAAATATGTCATTTCATTAATAAATCTGGAAAATGAAGGAGTACTAATAGGAAATTATAATTTTTTGTTTCACATGTAATTTTCTTCCAAAAATGATGTAATATGTTCTAATTTTCCAAAGCTGCAAAGGTTTAAAAGCAAAATTAAAAAGCACATGGTGGGCCACCACACCACTATGAATAAATTAACTTCCTTAAGCTATAAAATACCATCAAAATCATTTATCTCATTCATTTCATTGGCAAAGAGCTCTCACTCACCAAAAAAGAATACCTCTAAACTTTTAGCATCAAGAGATACTCCAAAGAATTGATTGACACCTTGTCCAAGCTTCCACACTGCATTTTCAGGCACCCACACTGAGTTTTCCTCACTACCCTACATTTTCACTCTTTCAGCAATAAAACTTGTTTCCAAGGATTCTCAAGGGAAATTTAAGTTTTCATCAGTAGTGTATAAGTAAGTT
Organism: Pinus albicaulis; assembly: GCA_034641835.2. Taxonomy (NCBI): domain Eukaryota; kingdom Viridiplantae; phylum Streptophyta; class Pinopsida; order Pinales; family Pinaceae; genus Pinus; species Pinus albicaulis. The sequence goes on from CM076575.1 coordinate 252,360,649, forward strand.
AAGGTCCTTGATACCTCCTATTAGCATTGTTTTCCTTATTTTTATGGTGAAAATCCTCCATTTGTCCCCACGTTGCGTTTTGGTGGGTGAAGCTTTTGTTTTCACATTTTCAACTAAAAATACCTATCCCTTATACACTATTCCCTTCCTCACATTCAAAAATTCTTCGCAAAACCCTTACACTCCCCTACTCCCATTTCCCAAACCCCTACATCCAAACCCTAGCTACATGCTATGTTTTGGGTAGATTCTAGGTCTAGGAATGTGCATAATTCCCCTACATTAATTCCTTCATACTTTTCATTCCTTTCCACTTCCCAAATATTTCATACCCTCATATCCCTTCCCTAATCCCTTCATCCTATCCCCTCACCTACTTCCCATGTTTTTCCCACTAGGGTTTTTCCTTGCAAACTGTCAGGATGGAGGGAGAAAGTAAATATTACAATAAAGGAGGTCAAATATCAAGGTTTGAGCCACTCAATACTCATGATTTGATGTCCTCTTCATTGGCCAAACAATTTTTTCAGAATGTAGGATTTTTAAGGTTTTGTGACCAAATTGAGAAATTAAAATATCATGCGAAGTTGACATGTTTGTTTTCCACTAACCTTAGGAGAGATAAGGTCACAATTGCAGGGGTGAGCTTCAAAATTTCAACTGAAACCATAGATACAGCTACAGAGATACCAAACAGTGGTGAAAAATAATTTAAGAGCCTATATTTGGATGTGAAAAATTACAAACCCTTCATCAAAGGTCACTACAAAGATGCCATTAATAAAGTCTTTCCTTTTGGCCAATTGCTTGATAAGTTTGCTCCACTGATGAGGGCCATTATGAATTAATTTACACGTGAGGGTAGATTTTCTATATTGTAGAAGTATCATGTTATATTTCTCATGCACTTCATAAGGGTAAACCTCTCAACCTTTCCTAGTACCTCTACAAGAGCTTGGCTAAAATGGAAGAGAAAGTGTAGCATAGAGAGAGTGATCATCAATCCAATATTTTTCACCATGACCTAATCAAAATAATTTTATTTCACCAAATTTTAGAGAAGAAAATCACTTGGTAGATATTCATTCAATCAAATGTATTTTCCCCCCTTGCTAGTCAGCCTACTAGCCAAGGTACATCATCAGCTACACCATCAACACCATCCAAACAAATGTAGATTGGCTTATCTAGTAGAATTTCAGTCAAGAGGAAACCTAGGGCTGAGGTTACCAAAACATATCAGAGAGGTTGGAGGCTTTTGCTTTCTCCAAAAATTGTGGAAGGGGCCAGGCCTACATCAACATAACAGAGATCATCACCACAACATGAGGCGCCTTTCCAAGATGAGGAGCCTTTCCATCTTGACACTGACATGGCAGAATTGGATATGGACAAAGAGCATAGAACATCACATTAGGTCATCGTGGATAAATATGATGATATCAAAGAACTCATGGATAAATTGTCCAAGGAAAACTTCTTTATTTCATTCCTAGAGTAGGAAGACATGCAATTGAAGGTAAATCAAATAATTTTTGAATAGGCATAAAGTTCATGCTAGAAAAGAGGATGTAAAGTGAAAAGTAGTAGTTGACATAGATAATTCAGATGAGCATGAAGAGCAGGTTATAAGGAAGAGACCAAGAACAAGAGGCATAAAAAGGGCACTTCAACAACAAAGAGAGGCATATCAACCAAATACACAAATGACAGTGGATGAGCTCATATTGGAAGACACTGAAAAAGACATGGAGTATTGGTTTGATAGAGTCAATGGTCATTTTGAAAAGTTACTAAAGAGGGATAAAAAGAACAATAACATTCAGTGACACATGGCCATGCACTATTACAAGAGAAACCAGGTGTCTGAGGAAAAAATCAAGCAATTGGAGGAAAAACTTAAAGAAACCCTAACGAAGGAATAAGAGAAGGGTAAGTTGGATTTGGTAGCTGATGCTTCCCTCATAGCATAGGATTCCATATAAAGGCATCATGGAGCAATTTTGGAGCAATTTTGGGAAAATTTCTAGAAAATTTGATTTTTTTTTAAGATTTCTATGTTTTTGGCAATTTTTGACACACTCACTAGTTAAAAAACGTAGTGTTCCCCACGCTGCACTTTTTATGGGGGCCTAAAAATGGAAAATTGTTTTCATATTCATGTTTCTCGTGAATTATACATCAAATTTGGCCTTCGGGATAGACATTTCAACAAGTTTTGGTAGGTGAAAAGGGCCAAAAGCCACTCAAACAATAGCTTTTTGTCGTCCTTTTGAAAAGTTAGCTGCATTTTTGGAGTACCTGTGGGAGAATGGAGTTTTTGGGGCCTAGGAACAGTTGTTTTCAGTGCTAGAGGGTTTTATCATGTAGCCAAAAGGAAGATATTTCTTCGGAATTTTTCAAATCGGGATATGGACCTCTAGAAGGCCTCCAAAATCCTCTCGCACCAATTTCATTGCTGTTTTTCCTGTCACGATACTTTTTTGCCTGATTTCAATGCGTTTTTTCCTCAAAGTCAGTTTTCATAGTTGATTTAATCGAGATTCAACCTCCACTAATGTAATTTGTAATTTTTGAGTTGTGATGGTGTAATCATGTGTAATTACGTTGGTTAGAGTAAAAATGAGGTGGATACATGCTTGTAAATGTCATTTATGGTCAAATGCATTAGTTTCTCTATCTTGAGGAGATTTTTGTTAACCTCCCTAGTATTTAGGTTTTAGTTGAGGGAATCATGTGAACTGCTCCTCCACTCTAGGATTCAATCCCTGAGAGAGGGGGAATGGTTATTTGCGTATATGTATGCATTTCTTAGTTATTTTGATGGTTGGACATCAAAGGGTGAGAATATTGTAGCTTGTGCTTGAGATTTTATTAAAAAATTCAAAGGACGATTTTCAACTATTATCTATGAATTCATTTGCAGTGAGTTTTTTATGTTGTATTTTCTCACTTATATTCTTTTATAAATGATATACGTGTTCTCTTTCTATGCCTTGTTTTCTTCAGTGATCTTCCTAAAATTTTGATAAAAAGAATTCTTCATAAGCTCTGTTTTGTTTGGGAATAACATTTCGTGTTTTCTCCCTTATGTTTTAATGAATTCATGACACATGCTCATTAATATCCTCCTTTATTTTCAAACCCTATAATACACCAACAAAACCCTAATCCCATCAGTAAAGCATTGATACCTTGCTCCTTTATATATTTCCAGTTGTAACCCTTTGATACATCACCTAGCTACCTCGTCTTCATCCGTGATCTAACAAAAAAAAACCATCAAATTTTAAAAACCCTAGAGCTAACTTAACTAGCCTAAAATCTTCTCCTCATCTAGTCAAACCCTTTGGATGTGATTTCATAGAGAGAGCGCTCTCTGTTTTGGTAGGGCTAGGTATAAAATTGAAAGCTTGGTTTAAGGTTACCTCCGTCGATATGCTTTCTCAACCTTGGGACATTGTGGAGGATAACATAGGGGGGGGACTTTAAAAAGTATGTCAGATATGTATAAATATAATTCTCTGAAGGGACAACCTCTTATTCCCTCAATAATTTAGGATCCCTCTTCAGCCCCATGAAATTAATAAGTTTCTATGCATATCTCTATGAAAAAATTAAAAAAGTGAAAATAAAATAAAGGGAAAAAAATGAGAAAGGCTTCCTACACAGGGAGGTGAAGCAAGCAACTTTGTCGAGGTACTGACCAGGCTCGTTTGCAGCGAATAAATGTTTGTGTTCCTTAAGTGACTTGGCTAGGGTACTATCTAGGACTGCTAGCAGCAGAGCAATACCAGAGATGAAAATTAATACTTTCACAATCCTACTTCATGTTTATATCTATATCATTCTCATCCCCAATCAAAAAAACTTAGTTTGACTAGGCTTTGTTAAGTGCGTCGCTTAAGAAGAGAATGGTAGGGACTATATATTTAACTGAAGATAAGTAAATAATTTCTAGTTTTAATTGAACTAAAAAGCACTTCCTAAAGATTTAGACATATTTTTCATGAGACAAGACCCATACAAATAGTTGTAGCTATACTAGTGTGTCTCCCCGTGTTATAACTGCTATAACGAACCTCCAAAAGTTTTCCCATCCTTACATTTTGGAGCCTTCCCTTTTATCCATAGTTGTTTATATTTACTTCTATCAAGTATTCATGCTATGATTAAGACTTATATTTTCATGCTATACTTGTTCTTTCTTGTTTTGATCTTAATTTCATTATTTTCCATCACAAGCAAAGCCTTTTGCCCTGACCTTGCAACATTGTTGACCTTGTCTCCAGAAACTATGTAATATTGGAAGGAAATATAGCCTTAAAGAGATGAATTGTACAATCCATAGTGGTAGAAATAATTTGAGCTTAGAAGCTATAAAAATATTTATTGAAACCCAACCTTCAGCTCTGAAAAATCGGAAATCTTCCCTTCAGCTCAGAAGCTGCGCAATCCACTAAGTCAAGAAATTTCCTAGTCATTGGAAACTGTACATTTCTTCTTGGAAGTTTGAGTGTGTTACCTTGCATAGTAAAGCATTGCTACCTTGCAAATTTCTTCTTGAAAATCTCACTACCTTCATTATTTTCATTTAACCTCTCCATTACCTTTTATTTTACCTTTTTCTAACACTCCCATGCTCTAAAATCCTGCTTTTAACCAAAAACCCCTTTCCCTAGCTAAAACCCCATTCCCATTACTAATATATCTTCCCCATTTTACTCATTTCTCTTTTTTCATTAAAAACAATGTAAAATCCACTTTTACATTGTTTTAAATACATTTTAAACTATCGGGTCCCACTTTAAACCATGTTTATTAATCACCTGACCACTATTTTTGTTAAATCACCCGACCCCTTATATATTCAAACCTCTACCTGAAACCTTTCCCTTAGTTTTCATTTTATTCACCCTTCCATTTTAAGTAGATCCCTAGGCCCCCACTTAATATTTAAAACAAGTCATTTCATTAAATCTTGACCCCACCTAACATCCCGACTCGTGATCAATCTGATGCCCGACCACCGTCCAATCCCCGCCATCTAATCTAGCGGCCCTTACGCCATTTTGTGAACCCAAATACCTAATGTTTATAACTATTGGGGGGTTATGAAATGGTTGGTTTTTCAACCCCTCCCATCCTCTATGAGTTATCCCCTCGCTCCATCACTTACCCTCCAACTAAAACTGCCTAGTTGCTTTTGGTGATGTGATAAATCGTAAAACCGCCTCGTCGCATATAACGAAACCATTCGCTGTGTGAAGTTAAACCCGCTTAACTCACCCTACGTTGTGAGATAAATCACCATTGCTTGCCATCCCTGTGGACCTGTGTTTTAAATTAACAATTTTTTTCAATTTTTGTAGGTAATTTTCATATCAGAAGATAGGGTAAGAAACTCTCGGGTCTAGTTCAAATAAATTGTTTAAATCTAGACTCTCTGTATTTCAATTTAAAGGCCTTATTCACCAAAATATTACGATCGGAAGAATAAATAAAAGCAGAAAAGGAGCAGTTAGGGTAAAATATGTATACAAATAAAGGACAGGGCTAAAGGACAAAGTTAGAGAAAAGGCAGATGAAGAGGTAAAAGAAGAAACTACAAGTGACAACAAAGGTAGTAAAAAGATGAAAATATTTAAAGAGAGGTTAAAAAGGAAGGACAGAGTTAAGAAATAGTTAGATGATAAGCAACGTGAAAGATTAATGTTTGCATAGCCAACAATGAATCTCCTCTGATGGTCTATGAAGTGATAAATCTAAATACAAAGTCAGATGTCAAGATCACTCAACATTTGACTCTTCACAACCAAGCTGGCCACCTCCAGCTTAATTTAGATTTAATAAAAGATACCATAGTTAATATTACAGTCAGAGATATTTTAGCATCAGTTTACAATTTATTGTAAAAGTTAATTTTACAGGTAGTTGGTCAAAGATATTTTGAAATTAGTTGAGCAGTTAATTTGAAATTTATTATTATAGTAGGTTTGTTAGAGATATTTTTGGCTTGGGCCTTGCATGGTATCAATTGTCAAAACTTCATTTAATCTGTAGTAAATGCAGTCTATCACCCTAGATTAGGGAAACCACTTCAGTTGCAGTTAACTACTGCGTGTATTTTCAGGATCATTGTTGGTTGGTTGGTTAGTTGGACTTTGTTTAGACTCTGAGTTGCAAATATCATTGTATTGGAGAACTGTAACTGTTTTTGTGCTGGACATGAGTAATACAAGAACTTTCACAGGATCCTTGAGCTATGTTAATTGCGATGTTATCCCTTTTATGTTAATGTTTTCCCTTTATTTTTCCATGTTGTACATCAATTTCCCTGATAGAAAAACATAAATTTTAGATTAAGATATGTTGCTTGAGCACCTTAACTATGTTTGTCACTGTTACCTTAATTTTTTTCCTCTGAAAGCATAACTAAATAATTCTTAAATGCTCTTTAGTATTATTGGACTGTTTTCTTGAGCTTTCCTTCGTGAAGTATAGCTAAAGAATTCTTAAATGCTCTTTATTTTTACCAAACTGTTGTCTTATGGCTTTCTCTGAAGTTTAGTTAAGGAATTCTTAACTGCTCTTTAATTTCACTCAATTTTTATCTCAAATTTTTTCCTCTAAAGACCTGAATGCAGAATTCATAGACTGTCTGCTCTTCATTTATGTTGAAGTATAGTTAAAGGATTCTTAATTTCCCTTTAGCCTTACTGAACTCACAAGTTTGTTGCCATCCCACTTTCATCTCGCCAAAGAGATCCATTTGATATAGCTAGCTTTCCCTGTGAAAAACCTTGAAAATTTGATGTACAAATCAACCCTTTATGACTCCATATCCCAATTGATTAAGCTTCCAACATTTCTATCTATCCAACCAAACAAACAATCAAACAAATAACCCCAATCTTTATAACTAGTCTAAAATCAGAAAATATAATCATAAAGCTAAATAATTTAGTCATAAATATAGAGAGAGCCCTCTTTGAACCTAGGAATGCTAAGTCCTAGACTCCAAAGTGGTTTTATGTTGATCTCTACTATTTTTTCTTGCCAATCTTACAAATTACAGAGAGCTAACATGTAATATTCCCAAATGGGGAAGCAACAATATGTGAACACAATAGTGGAAATAACAGTGAATAAATAAACACACCATGATATGAGACAAATGTACAACCATATTATTAAACATATTAGCAAATAATAGGCATAATACCTTGAGGATCATGGCACTCAAGCAATACAAAACATGCCTCTACAAGCAAAATATGTCAAAACATGAGAAATAGTTGCCATACAAATTCCCTAAGATAAGACAGCGTAGTTTTAGGGCATAAACTGCTACATAAATATGGATCAATGCATATTTTCTGTTATATAGCTCAAATAATTCTTGGAGTGAAGATCTAGCCTCCTAGACACCTTTCCAAGCGAACTCGGGAAGGGTTTCTGGAAATACACCCAAATACAAATGATGATATACAACCCTAGGGTTGAAGAATCACTGCAAATAAAGCCCCTAAAATAGAAGGATGAAATAATATGGATCTGATGTAGATCTACTCCTAAGGTATACACCAATGAAAGGCTGAACCCTTCACCAAAATAAAACACTCTAAAAGAGCCAATAGATCCTGCTTTGAAACTGCCCTCCAAAATAACGCAACTCCCAGCTGAAACTATGTTGTCACTAGATGTGATAGCTTGGCCTAATGCCAAAGATCTGAAATATGCTCAAGAACCTCCCTCGCTGATCTCCCAATGGAAGGAATCCTTCCTCCACTGCAAAAATAGATCAAAAAGTAGGTTTCTCAATTCTCCACTGCAACACCCTGCAACACAAAACATATCTAAAAAGACATTGCACTGTAACTGAAGATTGAAGCTTGGCCAGAATGAAATATGTGTGAAGATGATATAAAAATAATTTTACAAGAGGCCTCTCAAGAAAATAGGTGGGATTCCTGCTCAAGAACACCCTATGCTCAAAAACATTGCAATCTTAGCTAAACAACTGAAGAAAGCAACAAAGTCTAAACATACATATCAAAATCATAATCTTACATAATTCCATATGGCTGCCATCCTCTTCCTTATAAAAAATTTGAGCCTTCTCACCTTGGGTCCCACTCATTAGGGTTTCCACCATCATGCAATTAATCTCCCTCCAAAACTGCATTGTCCCACCATTAATGCCACTCGTCCATAACAACGTTGTTGGATTTGGTCAAAGTTGACCCAATCTTCATGCCTTGGCACCTTTTCACAGCTAATGGTCTTCAAAATAGCTTTTATATGACCTCCATTCACAATAGGAGTGTATTTTATTCCTACTAAGGATATTTAGGTGTCTCCATACCCTCTTATTCCTCTATCTAAGAGAAAAATCAAAATTTAATATTCCAATTAGTTGTATGTTAATTTAGGAATATTACAGTCCTCCCCTCCCAAATGTCGCTTTTCCTCAAGGAACTGCAAAGATAGAATTGAAGAGCCTCCCCTCTTCCTCCAGTAGCATACTCATATGATAAGTTCCTACAATGAACAAGATGCTCTCTCATGAATATGTCCTCAAGATGCTCCTACCAAGTGTATAAGTATGCCTTTGGTGAAAATTCCAAATGGCTCTCATCATGAATAAGTGGGATATCTATGGAAGAAATATATGTGGTCTAGAGGCCTTATTGAGGCATGGAATCTGAAATATATCGGGAACGATCATTCCCATGCGAAGCTTCCATCCCCAAGCTATCATCCACAAGAAGTGAGTCACCCTCCAACATGGAAGATCATGAAACATCTCCTCCACCATAGGCTCCTGCAAATAAAGTGGGATGTATAGTTGAACATGATGGATCAAATGTTCCATCCCACATTGTCTCTCTCTCCACTTGTGATAAGTGTATATATGCTTTTGAATTTGGGCTGCAATAATGTTTCCTTCATGAATAAAAAAGACAATTGGATCCTCAAAGACCCACTCTTTGGTTCTTACCCAAATCATCCCATGTAAAATGAATATGACATTATCATCATATGAAAGATAATTGAGAGAGATACTGAAGGTTTTACATAGTGCTGGAAGGTACCAACAATCTCTCAAGTAGTCACAGTGCAGTTTTCCCAACTGCAGTTTTAGAACATGATGTGGCAAGTTGTCTCCTAATAAATTTCTAGTTGTGCATGTCATCATATCTACTAGTAGATATTAAATAGCATTATATATCAACTAAGCATACAGGAAAAAATACAACACTTTCCCAAAGCCATACAATAAATGGCTATCTCTATCATAGTGTTGGTCTCAAGACGACCATGAAGCCCAAATTAAGGCTTTCCCACTTGTGGGGCAATGCACTCTATAGAGATGGTAAGAGAATACAAATATTGTGTTAGATAATCAATAAATGAAAAAAACATAATTCTTACCATGTACTGAGAGTAATATGATAATAAGATCCATGAATGAGCCCTCCATAGTGGTATGACATACGCCCATGAAGAGGAATGAACTATGTGTTGTATTAAGATCCCTCTTTTTATGCTTGGAAATCCAAGTTAAGAAGATCATATCATGGTAATAGATGCCTCCATCGACTACTCCATCACTCTCATCTCCTACTTTTCCATCAAGTGCATCATATGTGAAGTGATCCTGGGAACACTCCATCAATAAACCCAAGATCCCAAGTGACATCACTATTGGCCTTTGTAATAATTCTCTTTTTATCTCATAGCTCCATTCTTTGACATGCCACATGTCAGAGTCATCTACCATAGTGCTGCCATATATGGGAAATTCCTTCCAGATGGAAAGTACCTCATGATCTTCCAAGGCTAAGGAGTAGCCCCTTTGCACCATGATGGTGCCATCACCTACTCATGCAACATCATGCAAAGTATGGTAAAAAATTAGCCCATACTCTCCCAAGAACTCCCAAAGAAACAACAAACCCTGTTTCCTCCCCACACCAGCATCATATAAACTATGGAGCAACAACATGATGGTTGACATGAAATATATCACATCATCCCAGTACACTTAAAATCCTTGTTGCCATATTATGCAAGTGCCATGCCAAATCCCATCCATCAACATACCCTTTGGAAAAGGATATGTCACATGATGGCCAAACTCTTTCAAGAGTAGCCAATGCAGCCCTGCCTCCTACTGCCTTGTATCATAGATCTTCAAATGGCTTTCCAACCTCTTTCTCATCAACTTCACCCATCCAACCAATGGTGAGTGTCTATCATTATGCTCAAAATTGGTATCCCTCCGATTGAGAATACCATCCTTCCAAATCATATTTCTGTCTTTTCATTTCATGGGATGTTGAAATGAAATCTCCTGGAGATCTCCAAATGAATACCACTCATCAATTACCAAGTTAATCCCATAAATATCCAAATAAGATGTAGGAAAAAACTTCTTATCAAAATGTGAAGTGCTCATCAAGAAGTATCCATCATAATAATGGAATATTTCATCCATCATAGGATGTACTCCATCAACCATCTACCTATCCTCTGATATACATGTAAAAAGGTCATTGGAATGCTCCAATAATGGTTGGACCCCCAACTCATCACTGCTACTCAATGACAGCACTGTTGATCTCCATAATGGTTCATCTGTTGTATCAAGATCATGCTCAGTGGTTAACACATAGTTATGCATTGCTTTGTTCAGGACAATACTCATCCATCCTCCAAGAATCTACACTCCAACCCCAATATTTGTGTGTAGTGCAAAAATGATACACTAGGATGACTGTATATCTCCTTCTTGAAAAAATCAAGGCTTCTCAGTGCAATGATAGTCTGCTGCTCCAAATCAGCAATGTTCTTTGACCCTAGGTCATGCAAGGTTGCATTCCCACAACTCTCCATAAGATGTGCTGTAATAACATGAAATGGAAATATGTGCATACCTTGGTAAAGCTTGGGAACATCTTGTATTGCTACAAGGGTTCCTTCTTCTGGTGTTAGGGCTTCCCTAACTACTGATGATGATGGCTGTTATTCTATGGCTGCATCAGTGCTGGTACAAGTTTCATCTTCCTCATGCATCTCTATAATAGTGCATGGGACTCTAAATGTCAAGAGATCAAGACCACTTTGCAAAGGTGAAAGTGTTCCTTCTCTTAATGCAAGTGCTCCTGCAGCAAGTGGTGGTGAAGGCCTCTTCTCCTTTGATTTCATCTTGTCAAACTTATTAATCAACCTTTGAGTAAAACTACATATGCAGAAACTTTTGCATGACTCAAATGGCTAAACCACCAAATTTGTTCTTCACCCTCAAGGTGCAGTGCTGCAATCTCAACAACTTCTCTCTCTACTACTAGATGTAGTAGGAAAAATTCATCCAACTTCATTCCCCAAGATCTTGTTGTACGTGTGGATGACCCATGAAATGTAGGCAATAGAAATTTATTTTTGCAAGGTCTTCTTTCTTCTTTGAGCTAAATGAACTGTGGGAGAGTTATATTCTCCTTCAAATCTCTAGGTTGAGACTTATATTCCACAATATACTCACTTATAATCTCATTATCTAAGTTTCCTCCATCTCCATGCCTCTTGTCTTCTTCTTCAAAAGAAAATTCCATAGCATGTTTCTTTGGAGCTCTATGCAATACCGGTTCTTCTTTTTGTTGATAGGAAGTACATGGACCTCCCTCATCTTGAAACCCTAGTGTGGTTTCATTACTTTTCTCCACCTTTATTTGCTTGACCTCCTTGGTGAGATCCCTCTTAGATCTGAAAAGAGATGAGATAAAACTCATTATTTCTATCATTATGATCTCATTCTTCTTCTTCTTATTCTCTTGATAGCATAATGGCTGAGATCCACAAGCTGAGCCAAGATTATGCTCTGATACCACTATAATATTCCCAAATGGGGAATCAGCAATATGTGAACACAATAATGGAAATAAAAGTGAATAAATCAACACACCATGATATGAGACAAATTTATAGCCATATTATTAAACATATCAACAAATAATAGGCACAATATCTTGAGGATCATGTCACTTAAGCAATACAAAACATGCCTCTACAAGAAAAATATGTCAATACATGGGACATAGCTACCATACAAATTCCCTAAGCTAAGACAACACAATTTTAGGGCATAAAATGCTGCATAAATATGGATCAATGTAGATCTACTATTATATAACTCAAATAATGCTAGGAGTGAAGATCTAGCCTCCTAGACACCTTTCCAAGAGAACTCGGGAAGGGTTTCTAGAAATACACCCAAATACAAATGATGATCTACAGCCCTAGGGCTGAAGAATCATTACAACTAAAGCCTAGAAGGATGAAATAATATGGATCTAATGCAGATATACTCCAAATGTATCCTCTAATGAAAGGCTGAACCCTTCACCTAAAAGAAAATACTCTAAAAGAGCCAATAGATCTTCCTCTGAAACTGTCCTCCAAAATAATGCAATTCCCAGCTGAAACTATGCTGTCACTGGATGTGATAGCTTGGAATGATGCCAAATATCTGAAATATGCTCAAGAACCTCCCTTCATGATCTCCCAATGGAAGTAATCCTTCCTCCATTGCAAAACTAGCTCAAAAAGTAGGTTTCTCAACACTCCACTGCAACACCCTACAACACAACACAGATATGAAAAGACATTGCACTGTAAATGAAGAATGGAGCTTGGCAAAAATGATGGATGTGTGTAAATGATAGAAAAATACTCATCCAAGAGGCCTCTCAAGGAATGAGGTGGGATTACCGCTCGGGAACACCCTATGCTCAACAACACTACAATCTTAGTTAAACAGTTGAAGAGATAAACAAAGTCTAAAAAGACATATCAAAATAATAATCATAACATAACTCCATATGGCTGCCATCCTCTTCCTTATAAATAATGTGAGCCTTCTCACCTGGGATCCCACTCATTAGGGTTTCCACCATCACGCAATCAGTCTCCCTCAAAAACTGCATTGTCCCACCATAAATGCCACTCCTCCATAACAGGGTTGTTTGATTTGGTCAAAGTTAACCCAGTCCTCATGCCCCAGCCCCTTTTCACACCTAAGGGTCTTTAATGCAGCTTTTATATGACCTCCATTCACACTAGGAGTGTAATTTTTCCTACTAAGGATATTTAGGGTTCTCCATACCCTCTTATTCCTCTATGTAAGAGAAAAATCAAAATTTAATATTCGAATTAGCTGTATGCTAATTTAGGAATATTACAGTAAATGGCGACCATACTGGGGAATTATTGAGAAAACCTAATATTATCAAAACTCAAATAAAAACCCAGTCAAAATATTGTGTGAATTAAGTATTTATTTTCACAGATGTTTTTTCTTTTTAGCTATTATAAGAATTTCAATCTCTCTGTGCCTTGGGTCTAAATTATGACTTCTAAAAGAATCTGTACCAAATCCCATCCTGACCCAAACCCTCTTGCAATAGTTGACAATCTAGAGAAAATCCTAAGGAAAAATCCTAGACCTGAGAGTTCAACTGTTAGCAAGCCCATTCACAAGGCAATTTCCCTACCTGAAAACCTTATTAACTTGTAGGGTATCCAATTTGACTTACTCTTTGAGCAAATATTATTTAGGACTAAATCCCATAAATGGATAACCTAGATATTTTTGGACCCATCTGTATTATAGCAAAGTCTTATTTCATAAGCTTCTACCCCCACTTCTACTAACTTTCAACTTCCCCAACACTTTGTTCCCTTCAAGGAAAGGTAACTGAGATTTCTTCAACTATTAATGATGTTTACCTTCAAAAGTCTGAAGAATTATCTACACTTACTACAATAGTATTTGGTTCAAGTATACCTACAACCCCTGTCATTTCCTTGAACCTTACCCACCAGACTCCCCAAACCCCCATTCATACACCCACTGTTCACCTTCCTCTATTTAACCCTCCACCTCCCTTTATCAATCCTCCACTTGTTAACCCCTTTTGGGTTCCCCAACCACTAGCCATGGCAACCTGGTATGCCCCATTAGTCCTACCATTTTCTTTAATGCCTCTACGATAGGACTATTAGTCCAAAATCCCCCTAGTTGATGAAAGCAGTTCTACAACTGCTCAAAAGCATGTGGATAGAATGGATGACTATTTTGATTGACAAGAGATAGATGATGAAACTATTAAGATAAGAATGTTTGCTCAAATATTAGGGGGAGAAGAAATAAAGTGGTTCAAAGGCCTAACCCCTAATAATATACATGAACTCCCTAATTTTCACCAACTGTTTCTAAATAAATGGGAAGTCAAGAAAAATCCTCTCAAAATCTTTTCAGAATATGAAAACATCAAGCGAAACATTGGAAAGAGTGTCCAATATTACTGCACTAGGTTCAACATTGTATATATTTCCCTCCCTCCTCACATGAAACCTCCACAAGGTCTATCCCTATTGAAATTTCCAGATGGTTTTGACACAAAGATGGCTTATCAACTAAGAGAAAGAGACCCTCCTACATTAGAAGACATGCAGAGGAGTGCAATAAGTGTAGAATAAAATATGATTTCCAAAGGGCTAGAATGAAAAATGAAAAGAGAATCACATATAAGGAAGAGGCTATAGCCTCCACATCCGATACTAAGATTGATAACCTTGTTAGAAGCATGGAAAGGATGATGGAGAGAATCAACCTAAATGAGAGAGATTTCCCTAGAGAAAACCAAGAAGCTCCTCATAATAGAAACCAGAACCAGAACTAAAACTTTAGGAGAAATCCCCCTCAAATAAGATAGAGGGAACGGAGAGGACCTAACCAGCAAATCATGGCTCCTTTCCAAGAAAAATATGTTGATGACTATGAGGGGGTGATTGAAGAACTAGAAGAAAGTCAAATTAATCTAATGGGAGCTAATGATGAGGATATTATTTTCCTCACCGAGGAAGAGAAAGGCATATTTTCCCCAACTCAAATTGAAGAAGAATTCCAAGAATCTGAGTATAAACAAGGATTCAAAAACACTATCATGGAGGTGCATAGAAAATATGACCTCAGGAGAAAGAAAGCCCAATACATTCCCAAGAGAAATAATTTTGAAAATTCTTCTAGAAAGACCCCGGAAACTGATCCTAAAAAGACAACAGAAAGTTCAAATAAGATGGTTAAAAGTTCTGATAAAAATAAAAACAAAAAAAATCTAGAAAGTAACACTAGTAAATCAACTGGCAACCCTAAGAAAACTAATCCAACGGATATCCCTAATGCAAATCAACAATCTGAAGTTGCTGCAAAAATAATTTCTGATAAAACTGATTCAAATTTGCCAAAAAAACAGACATCATTTAGTATTGAGAATGAAATTTCCAAGATAAATATTTCCATACCTCTCACTAAATTGGTAGGCCAAGATGTATATAGATCCCAAGTTTTGAAAGCACTAAAAATAGGAGAAAATACTGATACTGTGAATTTGAATGATGACAAACTTGAACTTTTGTTTGGGCCGGAAGTAGAAGGTAAATTCCAAGAGGGAGGTGTGCCCCCATTTTATGTCAGTTTTAATATTCATGATAAAATCCTACATAATTCCATTTTACATTTAGGAGCATCTCATAACATCATGCCAAAGGTAATTATGGAGAAAGTTGGCCTTCAGATAATTGGACCATTCAAACACTTGTATTGTCTTAACTCTAGTAGAGTTAAATGTCTAGGCCTGATCAAGGATCTCTTGTTACTTTAGGACAGATACCAACCAAAAGTCTAGTATTGGATATTGTGGTGGCTGACATTCCCCCTAAATATGACATTCTTCTATCATGCTCATGGGGAGCCAAACTTCAAGGCACACTCCAAATGGATATGACCTATGCCACCATACCAGTCCTTAGTCAACCAAGGAGATTGTAGAGGGAAACTCATATGAAATACATGGTGAGCAGTGAAAAAAAGTCTAATAAATCCCCCCTCTACTTTGTCCACTCTGATCTCGATTCATTTATAATTTACAATGATTAAAACATTTGTGAACAAGTAGCAGTTAATAAACAAACAGCTGAAAAATAAGAAGAAAAGGAAGAAAAATCAGACCAAATAGAAAATGAACAACACAAGTCTGAACCTAAACCTTTTTGGAGCATGATTTTTAACGGTTCTTGTGGCAAACTAGACCAAGAGTAGGTGTTTGGGTACACAACACTAAGAATAGCCACACAGAGGGTCACTCTTACAAACTGAACTTTCAGTGTACAAATAATATAGCAGAATATGAGGCACTCCTTCTAGGGTTAAAATTACTAAATAAATTAGAAGCCAAAAGGATCTCTGTCCATGGGGATTCTGAGCTAGTCATTAGGAAACTTAAGGGAGAGTATTCAACTAAGAATCCTGTATTGAGAGCATATAGGAATGCTACCCTTGACCACCTAAGAAAATTTGAAGAATATGACCTTGCCTCTATCCCAAGAAATTAAAATGTTCTTGCCAATGGACTAGCATTCACAACCAACACTTATCAAATACCTCATCCTAACAAACAATACACAGTATAGGTTAAGTACAGACCAATAGTCCCTGATAATATGAGATATTTACAAGTTTTCGAAGATGACCAACATAATGAATATTTACTACAATCCAAAAATGAGTTTGAGATTCCAAATTCAGACTTAAATCATGAAGAGGACCGCTCTACTAAAGGAAAAATATACAAGGAAGAGTCCCTTCATGATGCTAATATAGATCTGTTAGCAAAGAAATACCCACATAGGACATAAATGTGTGAAGATCCAGAAAAGGAAGAGATTGAAGTGTTATAGTTCAGAGACAATACCCTGCCAAGAGGACCTGTCCATATAGAAGAAATTTTTGATTTCAATGATGTTGCTAATGTTATCACCGAAAAAAATTTTTCAAAACATCATTGTGTCAAGTTTGTTTTTGGTCATGGTTCAAAATTGGGTTTAGAAGTCAATTTAGGATTTGGTCAAGGGTAGGTTAGATTTTCATAAGTTCAAAGCCCATCCTTAAGTTCAAATAAAGTCTTTTTTAAGGTCCATTCATTGTCAAATATCCATAATTTCCATTTGTGGGTAATATCCTAAAGTTTCAGGTCAAAACTATGCAATTAGCCAAGAAACCTCATTTTCGTAGTGCCACTAGTTCAAAAAAGTTGATTTGTGCTATGAAAGCGCTAATAGTTTAGTAGCACAAACAGGGAAAAATACATTGTCGACGCTACGAAAGCGTGGTTTCTAAACTGTCTTGTCATTTGAGCTGAAATATGTTAGAATCCGTTGGGAGATGGTAGGTTAGTGGTATGATGAGTCAATTAATGATGAGATTCAGTGTACTTACCCATGCTGCAGTCATCATGGTCATGATGGGGTATGAATGAGGCATCATTCAGTTATGAGATGACATTTTAAATTCAAAATCTTGCCTAATTGGTCATTCTCATTTCCTTTGCCTCCATTCGAGTGTCCAAGCTTTGAAGTGTCAAGCCAAACATGTGGCTATTCCATACAAAGGTTTTCTACATCTTAATCAAGTGAGGCTGATATAAACTAATCAATCGAGGCTATTGTTTCACATATTAAAGTGAGGCTGATTCAATTTATCAAGCGAGGCTCATAGGTTTTCTGTGAAGCATGACAGAGGAAAAGAAAGTCCACAAAGGGGGACACTGCTTGAGACATGAGCTTGAAGATATTAAGGCCATAATTGAAGACCCAACAGTGATGGAGGCATTTAGAAGAGTAGGTTGTCTTCAGTTTTGTTAAAAGTTGCAGGGTTGCCACACACAGGTTTCCAAATTATTTTCCTTGAACTTCAATGGAACAACTACCAAGGTTGGGATGCTAAGTGTGTCAATTTCACCAGAGATTATTGATGTTGTGACAGAGCAGACACAAGTGCTTGATACACCAATTCCATCACCTACAAAACAAAGGTCAAATATTGTCAAAGAGGTAAAATAGAAACAAGTTGTCAGCAAGCAGGAAATCAAAAGAGTAACAAGAACCCAAGCAGTGGCATTAAAAGGAAAGACAGTTTCTACAACTACAGAGGAAAACCCAGTAATAAAGGGAAATTTAGATGAAATCTTGTATGCTATTGACATAGAGGAGACACCCATTGTTCAAGCTAAGTTCATTGGAGAATATGAGCATAAACAGAAAAAGGTTAAGTCTGCAAAGAAGCTTGAGCTTGAGGGTGAAAATGCAACCTTCATCTTTCAAGAAAGAAAACCTATAACTAGGTATGATAAGAAACTTAAGGAAGGTAGCAAGGAAGTTCAAGAAACTATTGAAATAGCTAAAGCCCCTGAAGAAGTGGTTGATCTCTCATCACCTACAGTAAAGCATGCAACCAACAGAACAAAGAAGGGAAAAGATGAAATGACAAAGTTTAAATATCTTGAGGATAAATTGAGGTTGTAAAATCAATAAATTGTTGTGATGAAAAAGAGGGCTAGAAAGCACAGTGTTGAGAAAGCAGAGTTTAAAATAATGAAGGCACTGTGGGAAGGTAAAATTGGTTATATTTCTGAAAGTCCAAGTAGTGCAGAGCAATTTTTCACATGGAAAATCCCAGCAATAAAGGAAGCCAAATTTTTCAGATTAATAAATACTCACTTGAGAGCTAACAAATGGAGACTTAAAGATCAAATGGAGGACTTGGAGTAGTAGATGAAATTAATTTAGGATGAGTTAAAGAACAAAGGTGTTAAAATGACAATCATTGAAGAGTCAAAAGCTAAATCAAGTGAAGATGAAGAAGGGACCTCATGAAGGCTGAAATGAATGTGTTTTATTTTTAGTTTTGGTACATTTGAAATTTTCATTTTGGAAAATTTTGGACAAAACTACCCACTCAACAGTTTCGTAGCGTAGACAGTGTAAAAAGGGAGAAAAGTGCTACAAAACTATTGTAGCAGTTTTTCTTGCCCTTTTTCATCAAATTTTTAGGGGTAAAAACATGAATCAAGAACTGAAAATTCCGAGGAGGATGTATTTAACAATAATTAAGTTAGTTTTGGAGGAAAGAGGTCAATATTTTGAAGAAAAAAGGGTAAAAGAGTAGCACTATGAAAGACACTACGAAACTTTGTTGTTTTCATAGCGCAGTCTATTACAACTCATTTGAAAATTTTGAAGATGGTTTTGGATAGTTGGAGCTTAGGGAGTATTTTTGGTAGGTATTACTTCAGTTTATAATAGAAAAGTACCTTGAAATAATGATTTCATGATGGTCATAATGTTTGAAGGGTGCAAAGGACCCTATGCCTAGAAAACAGGGGACTATTTCCTACTTTGATGGAGGTCAACATTATGGTCATAAAGATTTGAAGCCTATCATCTAGATTTGACCATGTGTGAATAAACTTGTAAAATTATGTAATTTAGTTTAGATAAGGTTCTTATGGATAGAGATAAGGAGTTTGAATCCTATTTGTAATAGGACTGTTTAGTAGATTAGTTGTCTTTTTGTAATAAATGCCATGTCATATGGTTATGCAAGGTGTCAAAAGTTAGGAATTAGATGTATCTAGCACAAGATAAGATTATCTCATGTTTTAAATTATCTATAAAGGGTGAAGAAGTTGAATGTACCAGGGGTTGGAAATTTTTAGCAAAAGACTGTGCTTATTGTAATTGACTGGTTTTCAGCTAATATAGAGATTTCTATTTAGCCAAATTGAGATTTAGAAGGAGTTCTAGTGTGTTCTTGTTTTAATTGCATCTTTTATTATCCTATTGCAGTGGTGTTTGTCTATGTTACTCAGAATTCGTCTTTGATGCTCTGACTTCCTATATAGATAAACTAACTGTGTTTTTTATAGTTTCACATGTGTATCTCTTGACTAAAACTCTGATATGCCTCAACTTCCATGTTAAGTAGATTTATTGGTTTACTAAAACTATTTTGACTCCATAAGCCCAATGTGTACTTGTTGATGTGATTTTCAACCTACATTTATCATCTATCTGATTATTACCCCACATAGAGTTAGCCATCTATATTTTTATCAAATATCATTAACCCTTTGAGAGAGCCCTCTTAGATTGAGGAAGCTAAACCTCAATCAAAATATTGGTTTTAAATAGTTACATGAGATTGATTTGATTAGCAGCCTATCAGGTCCAATTTTGTGATAACATCTAGAAAGCCAAAAATATAATCCATTGAAGTAAATATAGAGGAGTGAAATTTGGGCAGTGAGCAAGAGCCCAAGATGGTAAAGCTATCAAAGACACTGCCAACACCTATAAAGCATAAATAAATTGAGTTATTCAAGTAATTTATTGATGTATTTGCCTGTAGTTATGAAGACTTGAAGTCCTATGATACTGGTATCATCCAGCACAAAATTCCGCTCAAAGAGACCCAGAAGCCCTTTAAACAGAAACTACGCAGAATAAATCTTGTCCAAATGAAAATGTATGATGTTGGGATAATAGTCCCACTGAGGTACTCAGAATGGGTTTCAAATATTGTATCTATGAGGAAGAAGACAAGATAAATTAGACGGTGCATTGACTTCAGAAATCTAAATAAATCATCCCTGAAGGACAGCTACCCTTTACCAAAGATGGACCACATATTGCAAAGGGAAGTAGGCTCCAAAAGGATCTCTACACTTGATGGTTTTTCAGCGTACAATCAGGTGTTTCTGCATCCAGATGATCAACACAAAACAACTTTCGCTACACCTTGGGGCACCTTTATGTATGTAAAAATTCCTTTTGGATTAATGAACGTTGCAGCCACTTTTCAAAGAGAAATGGATATTGATTTATTAGAATAAATAGGTTTTTTCATTGTAATATATCTCGATAATATCACATTCTATTCAAAAACTGATGAAGAATAGCTGGCTCATTTGAGAAAGGTCTTTGAGAAATGCAAAAAGCATGGTCTGTCCTTGAATCCCAAGAAATATTTATTTCGCCTTCACGAAGGGAAGCTTCTAGGTCACAACATATCTGAAGAAGGGATCAATATTGACCCAAATAGGACTGAGGTAATATTGCAAATAAGTCACCCAAGAAATATCAAAGATCTTCAATCTTTCATTGGAAAGATAATTTTTTTAAGAAGGTTTATACCAAACCTTATAGAACTCCTAAGGAACATCACCAACATGCTCAAAAGAGAGGCAGGAGTCAAGTGGACCAGGGAAGAAAATTAGTCTTTTGACCTAGTGAAGCAAGCACTTACAGAAGCACCAGTTCTGATTAGCCCTGACTTCACCAAAGATTTCTTTATCTTTTCCTTTACATCAGAACACATAGTTGATTCTATATTACTGCAGAAAAATACAAAGGGATAGGAGCAACCCATAGAATTCTTCAACCGAGCTTTAAGAGATGCACCTTTGAAATATAATATCATGGAAAAGTAGGCTTTTGACTTAATCAAAGGACTAAAGGATTTTAGAGTCTACATTTTGCATTCATGTATGATTGCTTTTGTGCCCCATACAGTGGTTAAAGACATCCTAACACAAGATCCTGATGGAAAAGAGGTAAGTGGATTGCTGTCATCTTGGAATATTATTTAGAAATCAAACCCAAAAAATTAATCAAAGGAAAAGAATGAGTTAAATTAATGGCTGAAACAAATTTTCAAGCACTAGACATCAATATGATTTACTCACTCGATGAACAAGAGGAGTTGGTGAATCGACCTATTGAGGAAGCATTCCTGAATTCTCCCTAGTACACAGATATAATGTATGTGCTTCTTAATTTAAATGCTCCTTCTGGTTTGTCCAAAACAAGGGCCAGATTATTGAAAGTAAAAGTTGTAAATTTCTTCATTCTGGAAAAATTTTTATAAGAGAAAAAAATCTGGTGCTGTATTGCTTAAATGTTTGCCTAAAGAAAATGTAGATAGGGTGATACATGAATTTCATGAAGGGGATTGTGGAGGCAACCTCTATTGGAAGACCACTGTCAATTATATCCTTAGGGATGCTTTCTATTGGCCGACCATTTTCCAAGACATCCAAAAAATGGTAGTTACCTGTCATAAATGCCAAATTCTTGAGGGAAAAAGAAAGCTGATGCCCTTGCCATTACAACCAATCTTCGCTGAAGATCCTTTTCAACAATGGGGTCTAGATTTCATTGGAGAAATCCACCCTTCCTCCTCTTTCGAAAATAAATGCATCCTTACTGCAACCAAATATTTTACCAAGTGGGTAGAAGCCATTCCTTCCAAGACTGCCACAGACTCAGTAATTATCAGATCTCTTGAAACCAACATATAGTCTAGATTTGGTTGTCCTAGGAAAATCATTACTGATAACGTTGTTGCCTTTAAATCCAAGAAAATGGTGGATTTCAGCCATAAATATCACATTATTTTGGGGCATTCTACAACTTATTACCCTCAAGGTAATGGGTTGGATGAATCCTCAAATAAGATTTTGGTGAACATCATTAAGAAGTTATTGGAGGAAAATAATAAATCATGGCACAACAATTGGTGCATGCACTATGGGCAGACAGGCTAACAAATAAGAAATGAATTGATAGGTCACCCTATCAACTAGTCTATGGAATGGCAGTCTTCCCACGAACTCTGGGGGTGCCAGTAATGAAACTCATTGAAGAAGTACATTATGAAGAGAATGATATAAAAAGGAGAATAAACCAAACCATTTAGCTACAACAATCCAGAGAAGGAGTATACAACAAAACACAGCTGGTACAAGAGAATATCAAGAAAATATTTGACAAAAGGACCAAAGAAAATGATTTCAACATTGAAGACAAAGTGTTGAAGTGGGATTGTAGAAGAGAGGACAAACACAAACATGGAAAGTTTGATAACCTATGGAAAGGTTGAGACATCATTCATTCTGCACAAGGTAATAATGCATTCTTCTTATAAGAAATGGATGGAATAGAGTTGTTTGGAGGTCTTGTCAATGGCAGGATGCTAAATATTATTTTATTTAAGAATCTCAGTTTGTATTTTCTTCATTTTATATAACATTGTATAAATTTCAAACAGAATACTGGACCAGGTTGAGGCCCGAAGTAAAGGCCACAAGCCTAGTCTGATAAAACAAAAAGAAAGAAAGAAAAGAAACAAAAAAAAGAAAAGAGGGTGTGTAAAAAAAGGAAAAAGTAAACCCCATACAAAAAATGAATGTTTCTGAAAGTGTTGCAAATCAAAATGTCACTAATTTTAAAAAGGCCCTGTTCAATCATACAGTCTAAACATGATTGTAAAAATTTTGAATTTTTTTCTAATAAGTTATAAATTGAAGATCTACCAAACTATTTAATCTTGGCTTATCAATAGATAGGTAGGTAGAAAATGACATTCGTTCAAAATCCTAATTTGAACAAGTAGGAGAAATGAGGATAGGTGGTAAGTTACAGGTTCAAAAAGAAAAATGATATCAAGGTTTGCAAGTCTAAATGCACCTCAAAAGAAAGAAAAATTATTTGAGTCATAGGTTGGGTAGGTATGTACGCAAAAGATCTTTCAAAATACTTGAGCATGCTTCAAATTTTTCAAGATTTCAGGTTGTTTATTTAGCTCAAGATCAAGTGTGTTTTAGACTTTAGTTTGCAATAAGCATGGTTTTAGGTTTTAAAGATCACAATCACAAAAGTTGCAATAGATTAGGATTACAGAGTGGAAATAAACCAAATAAATCAAGCTACTAATCTACAAATTTCTTGACACCTCCAAAAGGAGCCTCCCTCCCCAGTTGGAGCCATTGTTAGACTCTTGTATTTTTACAGTATCACAAGATGACTGCATATTCCTTATATATTTCATGCTGAAAATAATATTACATGATTATCATTTATTTTTAGAAAAGAGAGGAGATCCTCGGTGAAAAATAGGTCAAATAAGTCCATCTATCATTTGATTCAATTAAAAGAGGATTTTTTTTTTGATTAAGAGTGATGGAAAGAAAAATCTCACTGTCTTCATTAATTTCATTTAACCTCTCCATTACCTTTTATTTTCCCTTTTTTCTGACACTCCCATGCTCTGAAATCCCGCTTTGAACCAAAAAACCCATTCCCTAGCTAAAACCCCATTCCCATTACCAATATCCATTCCCTCTTTTACTCATTTCCATTTTTTTATTAAAAACAATGTAAAACCCACTTTACATTGTTTTCAAATAAATTTAACCTATCGGGTCCCACTTTAAACCCTATTTATTAATCACCCAACCCCTATTTTTGTTAAATCAACAAACCCCTTATATATTCAAACCTCCACCTTAAACATTTCCCTCCATTTTCATTTTATTCACCTCTCCATTTTTAATAGATCCATGAGCCCCCACTTCATATTTAAAACCTGTCGTTTCATTAAATCCCGGTCCCACCTAACATCCTGACCTGTGATCAATCCGATGCCTAGCCACTGTCTGATCCCCGCCATCGAATCCAATGACCCTTGCGCCTTTTCACAAACCCAACTGCCCAATGTTTGGAACTCTTGGGGCTGGGGGTGGGAGGGGGGGTTGTGAAATGGGCAGTTTTGAAACCTCTCATCCACCATGCATCATCCCCTCACTTCATATCATAACCTCGAACTAAAACCTCCTAACCGCCTTTGGTGATGCGATAAACCATAAAACTGCCTCCTCACATATAATGAAACCATCCGTTGTGTGAAGTTGAACCCACTTACCTCACCCTGCATTGTGTTATCAATCACCATTGCTCGCCATCCCTGCAGATCTGTGTTTTAAATTAACGAATTTCTTTTTATTTTTACAGGTAATATGCATATTTTAAGATAGGGTAAATGGCTCTCGGGTCTAGTTCCAATAAATTGTTTACATCCAGTCTCTCTAGATTTCAATTTAAAGGCCTTATTTGCGAAAATATTACGAGTGGAAGAATAAATAAAAGAAGAAAAAGGATCAGTCAAGGTAAAATATGTATACAGATAAAGGACTCGGTTAAAGGAAAAAGTTAAAGAAAATGCAAATGAATAGGTAAAAGAAGAAACTACAAGTGACAACAAATGCAGTAAAAAGATGAAAACAAATAAAGACAGGTTGAAAAGGAAGGACATAGTTAAGAAATAGTTAGATGATAAGCAACGTGAAATATTAATGTTTGCAGGGCCAACAATGCATCTCATCTTAATGTCTATGAAGTGATAAATCCAAAGACAAAGTGAGATTTCAAGATCACTCAGCATTTGACTCTTCATAACCGAGTTGGACACCTCTAGATTAATTTAGATTTAATAAAAGCTACCATAGTTAATATTACAGTCAGAGATATTTTAGCATCAGTTCAAAATTTATTGTAAAAGTTTATTTTACAAGTATTTGGTCAAAGATATTTTGAAGTTAACGCAATAGTTAATTTGAAATTTATTATTACAGTAGGTTTGTCGGAGATATTTTCTCCTTGGGCCTTGCATGGTATCAATTGTCAAAACTTTATTTACGCTATATTAAATGCAGTCTATCACCCTAGATCAGGGCAACCAATTTAGTTGCAGTTAAATACTACATGTATTTTCATGATCATTTTTGGTTGGCTGGTTAGTTGGACCGTTTTAGACTCTGAGATGCAAAGATCATTGTATTGGAGCACTGTAACTATTTTTTGAGCTGGACATAGTAATACAAGCACTTTCACAGGATCCTTGAGCGATGTTAATGTCGATGTTATCCATTTTATGTTAATGTTTTCCCTTTGTTTTTCCATATTGTACATCAATTTATGTAATAGAAAAAAAAAATAGATTAAGATATGCTGCTTGAGAACCTTAACACTATCTGTTACTATTATCTTAATGTTTTTCCTTTGAAAGTATAACTATATAATTATTAAATTCTTTTTAGTATTGCCAGACTGTTTTCTTGAGGTTTTATTTATGAATTAAAGCTAAAGAATTCTTAAATACTTTTTAGTTTTATCAAAATGTTGTCTTAAGGCTTTCTCTAAAGTTTAGTTAAAGAATTCTTAAGTGCTCTTTAATTTCACTGAACTGTTATCTTGAACCTTTTCCTCTAAAGACCTGAATGCAGAATTCAGAGACTGTCTGCAATGCATTTATGTTGAAGTATAGTTAAATTATTTTTAATTTCCTTTAGCGTTACTGAACTCACAAGTTTGCTGCCATCCCACTTTCATCTTGCCAAAGAGATCCATTTGATATAGTTAGCTTGCCCTGTGAAAACCCTTGAAAATTTGATGTACAACTCAACCCTTCAAATTAGGGGAATTTTGAGATCTAAAATGGGCCTCCTAAGGAAATAATAAAATAATAGGTAAACGAATAAAATAATATTTATGAATTTTCAATTCACTTTTTGCACCACAATCCATGTAACCATAGTTAAATTCAATTCAAAAGTTGCACCAAAATAAAATTAATAAAAAAAGTGTATTGATGTGACTATAAATAAGAATGAGCTTTTCAAGAAAAAGTCGTTATCATTGAACAACTAATGCATTTGTCCTTTGTACTTAAATAGCTTAAAATAAAATATAAATATAAATATAAATTTATAAATTCCTAATTATATTATATGCTATTAGTTAAAATTTATATTATTTAAACTATATAATAACATGTAATTAATATACTATATAAAAATAATATAATATAATATATATATAGGGATATGCATTGTTTCTTTCAAGAAACATGAAAAGACAACATCATATTTTTATTCAAAAAGTGTGAAATGACATTTATTATGAGTACTTTAGTTTGACTTTAAAAATACTTAGAGCATTACCATGGTTAAACATGAGTTTTTATCCTCCATTGAGAATGTGACAAGTAAGTACCTTTAACTCAATAAATTCCACCTCAACCATTAGGGATGATTTCATCCCCTAAAATGTGATTGGTTCTCATAAAGTGAATTTTGATTGTACATTTTCCTTAGGAGGCCCATTTTAGACCTCAAAATTTGACTCCATAGCCCAATGGATTAAGCTTCTCACATTTCTATCTATCCAGCCAAAAATACAATCAAACATACAACCCCGATCTTTATAACTAGCCTAAAATCAGAAAATATAATCATAAATCTAAATAACTTAGTATCTGAACCGTGGGAGGCTAGGTCCTGGACTCCAAAGTGGTTTTATGTTGTTCTCTGCTATTTTTTCTTTCCAATCTTAGAAATTATAGGGAGCTAATAGAGTGGTTGGTTTCCCAAAAAAAAAAAAAAAATCCCTATAAAATAGGAAGTGCATAATTAGTTTCACGAAGGATGACACAAGTTGCTATTTTTATACTTTCACCAAGTGTCACATTTTCCTTGATTTTAGGCATGCACATTATAAACCCTAATCAGCTTAGATCTATATAATGGAAGACCCTAGTAGTCATTTATGCATTCATTATTAAAACTATATCATTCCCAAGGAGATGAAGGATCCTTCGGTGGAGTTTTCAACACTTTTCTGGGTGAGTTTTGCTTTTATCATCTTCTATCGCTTTTCTGTTGTTTTTTATGAGTGTCATTTTTCTTGTTTCTACTCATGGTTTCTAGTGTTTTAAATTATATTAACTTTTATAAGTGTTTTTTTAGTTCATCGTTCAACTTTTACAAGTGTCTCATTAGTTTTCTTTTTTTTTTTTCCATTAGTGGTCGCCATTTCAATGACTCCCCATGTATGTTTGTTTTCTCTTTTGAAAATTTTTCTTATGCACTATATTTTCATTGATATATCTATCCTTAGTCATATATGCCCTCTAAATTTCACCATCACTTAGATATGCTAGTTTCCCATACTCTTTCCAAGCATATCTGCCCTTCCCTTGACTAGCATTTGCCTTGTCAAGCTCAGCATTGCGCAAGTTCGAGGCTCAAGTTTTTTTGCTTGTCCTTTAAGATTGTGCAATGTGAATTAAGAGACTAACTGAAATGTGCATTTTGTAGTTCCAGGGTTCAATCTTATTTGTTGGCCACTAAGACTGTGCAATGTGTAGTCTCTTCATGAGTTTTCCCTAGCTAAGATTGTGCATTGTGCAGTATCAAGTCTCAAGCTATTCCCATGGATGCTAAGCTTGCACAATATGCACTTCAAGAATCCATTCCCTTTCCCTTCACCGTAATAATTATGTAATATTTACCTTTAGTCCTGTGGTTTCTACTGAGATATTACTTTGTAAGTCACTTTGTTGAAGCTAATTCATATTTTCCATGATTTCCTTTTCCTCCTACATGTGTTATAGTTGTTGAGCACTTCTCTTCATCAGTCACTGTCATCATGGCACCTAAGAGATCTACTTCATAGGACACCAATGAAAGAAGCACCGGGTAGGTATTTTCGATTATTCCAATGAACTTAAAAATATTAGAATGTACTCAATTGTTCATATAAAAGGATTCAGATATCACATGACACAAATTCAATGAAGCTTTCTCAGCAAGAAGTTTCAAAGAATATCTTGAGCACTGGAAGGTGTATATCGATATCCAAAAGTCAGGGTCACATAAGGTAAGTACCCTACTTTCCCATGTGTAGACATTGTCAGCTGGATAATTTCCCATATAGATTCCAAGGGAATGACTCTGAAAAATGCTAGCAGAAAAAATTCTTGCTTCTTTTCTGGAACCAAATTACCATCTTATGTAGCATTTATGAGAGCTAGAATCACTCATGGATTCTTCTATTCCATGACCAAATACATGAGCACAAAAGACATTTTGAAAATTTGGGTGAAATATCCAGCAAAGTTTCTTCAGAGACCCACCGATACTTACAAGAAAAAATATCTCAAGAGGTCATATTAGTTGTTGATAGTTCTATGTTATATAATCTATCATCAGAATAGTACAGAGACCTTCCCTAAAGGCTCGGAATTCTTAGTGAACTAGGTTGGGAATGAAGGAAAAAAATTCAACTAGTCGGACTTTTTGGCTTGACAGTTGAAGATCCATGTATCTAATGTCATGAATCACCCCAAGGGAAAGCATGCCATATTTTACATGTCTTCCCATCTACTAGTTTCAGTTTGTGCCCACAATTCATTTCCTGGCAAGAGCTGGACTTCGACACCACAAGATACTATAATGCACATGTACTGTAAGTTTATTTTGGATTGTAGCCACAAAGGAGTAACGGAAAGATTGTCTGATCACTTCATCATTCTGTTTTACAAGCTAATCTCTTAGGAAGAGCCACTTTTCATGTAAAATGGGGCAATGGAAGTAGTGTTAGAGATAGAAAATTGGTTTTCCTCACCAGATGGCACTTTCCTTACAGTGTTCAATGGATAGAAGTATCTGAATCTTCTCCCATGGTATGTCATCAATAATTTAATCATGCAAGAAGTTGTGTATCATCTCTGCACAAGGTTATCGACAGTTCTGAATAGGAATAATAAATCACATTGGTGCACTCTTCCTACGTAGATTGGATTGAACGAAATCAAGAATTTGAAATTCATAGAAACTAAAGGAAAGGAGATAGAAAATTTCACATTCGGATATCTGAAATTCAATCCGTACAATCCAAGGAACATTTGAAAATACCATAGTTTAGGGATTTATTTCCAATTGTAACAGACCCTTCCCACATCCACCCATGTAACTAGCCCACGGGGGTAAATATGCGATGAGAGGCTACTATAGTGAGATTAAACCTCCTAGGTGACCTTATGGATGTGGAACCAATAGAAACACAACATAGAGACCTTGTACAACAACAATAACACCCCCATGTTTTAACCCAACCATTCAAGCCTCTTACCCCTCGGCCACACGAACATTTTGACCTCTTTGAGCCATAGATGCAGGCAAAGGGTTAAGGAGGCTATAGACGCATGCATAACAATACATCCCAACGTCCAAGGACCATATTCCCTAGTGTTGTGCAAACGTCCCAGGATTTGAGCCACCTTTTCAGGCCCATAATCTAGTGCCCTTCCCAAAAATTAATGAAAAGTTCAGATATGATAAATAACAACAGGAAAATGATAAAAAAGCAATCACATCAATAAGAACTCATTTGGGCCCCTCATAGCCATGACAGAAATTTTTTCAAACATGTCACAAACAATGAAACTACAAGTGTAAACACCATACTCTGAGCATAGGGGTCTCATACTTATATGAGAATGTCTAAGAAACAATTCTCCCTTAAATCATTAGCTACAATACAACCTATTTGACCATAGATACATTATGCATTCATTTACAAATAAAAACATGGAGAGAGACATAAATCATCACTAAAAAAATACATGCTTATAACCAACATAATAACTACACAAATACCATGGATACAATAGTAATAAAATCCACATATAAATTAGTACATTTGCATACCAAATACCAATGGAATGAATTGATCATTGATGAATGAAGAAACCAGCCAGAGATGGGAGTTCCATGTGTTAGTATGAAATTTCTTGGAAGGTATACCAAAAATATCTCACCTAAGTCATAGGTGGCCAGTGACCCTAACAGAAATTGAGGCTGATTATACTCTAGATCTGCAACAAATATGTGTGAAAAAACTGCAGAAAAATAGATGTATGTAGATCTAAAAGAACAAATAGAAGAAATAAATCTGATGTAATAATGCAATATTGGAAAAGCTTTGAAAGAAAAATATTTTATTAATGACACCTAGCGAAGGATATTTACAAAGTGTCATAAGTTCCCCTCATTGGGATGGGTCTTGAGATGTCCTCATCGCTTCAATATTCAAATCTTCCTCTCTCAAATGTCTGGAAACCAAAACAATGTAGAACTCATAAATGGGAGCTTGAATGGCATGTGATGATAATGGTGACGATGATAATGATCATGGTGAGAAATGAATGAAAAACCCTCTTGTTTATAGAAAAGTATTGGGTTGATCTCAAAAATGGAGAATAATAAAATAATATTGACCGAAATATAGGTTTAACTGCTTGGAATACTTTATTGTATTTTTGGAGAGGGAGACTATATTTAAAATGGTTAAATATCTTTATTTATAAAAATATAACAAATAAAATGATTTACTAATTATTTGGAAAATAATAAGAAAAGTGTAAAATGAAATAATTATTAAATAATTATTTAACAATTATTCTAGGGATAAAGTTAAGGAAAAATAAATAATTATGATTTATTTAATTATTACTAGGTGATTTAGTCAAATGTGACAAGGAATAATGATGAAACAATGATTTAATAATTATTCCTAGAGAAAATTAAATAAATAATAGTTTACTTAATTATTATCATGAGTTTTAATTGAAAATAACTTAATAAACGTGGTTTATTAAATTATTTCTTATATTGAAACTGATTTTTATATGGTTAAATTAAACTCACATGGTGTATTTTGATCCACCTAGTTAGAAATGGCTAGGTGATCATATTTTAGTGATAACACCACATTCCACTTGACCATAGATTGGTTGAGCCAAATATCTCTTTATCCAATCACCCCTGTGCCATATTCCAAGCATGAATGTAAGATCTCATCAAAAACATTAATCAAAACCAATTCAGGGCTTCCAAAGGCCAAGCCACCTCAACCCTCAAGTAGTGATTCCACCTCACAATCGAACATCACAACCATCACATATTTATCTCTATCTAATTTGTTCCAAGGCTCCAGAGCTTTTTTTCCAACTAGGGATTCTAGGACTAATAACTCAACCCCAAGGGTTACATGGCTTCCAAATATTTTGTCCAACCGAGGCTTCCAGGACTAGTAACTCAGCCCACCTAGGGCTTTGAGAGTGTTTTCCCAACCAAGGCTTCCAGGACTAGTAACTCAACCCACACTTGTTCGTTGGGATTACAGAGCATTTGTCCAAAAAAGGCTTCCAGGAACTGATAAATCAATCCACAAGTAAAGGAATCATGAGAACCAACCAGAAAAATATTAATGGATTGACAGAGGAAAATCCTCTGTCAATCCATGAAATCCTCCATGCCAATGACATATCATGGACAAGAAACCACATGCATACACCATGCATGCCAAAACTAGTGAGGAAACAATACATGAAACTTGTTACCTGCAATCAAAACCCATTGTAGCTGTTGATACTGATGCACGCTTGCGCCTTCCTGCTCTTCCTTTTCCTTCTTTCCCCAAATCACCAATTATTCCACACTCTCCAAGAGTGCTCCAAAAACACTCTAAGTATCCAGTACTATGTGTGTGTGTGTGTGTGTGTGTGAGAGAGAGAGAGAGAGAGAGAGAGAGAAACGAGAGAGCTCCAAAAATGAACTGAAAAAGGTACCAACTGACCTTGAGAATCCTTTTTATATATGAGGCCTATATTTTCCCCATTTTCCATTATTTTCCTTCATTTTCCTCCTCACATGAAACATGTGACCTTTCATCTCCCTTTTCTCCTAATTTCCATTATTTTCATAAAAAAATGTACCAAATATATCATTTTCCATTTATAAAGCGTTTTCCTTTGCATTTTCCAATTTCCTTAGCCATATTAACCAAAATGAGCACCCACTAGGATTTTTTTCCCAATACTCTAGTTGGAATAAGTGTCCCATCAACCGTGGTATTATTTTTTTTACATGAATTTTAACTAGGGATGTTACAGAACCCCCCCCTTGGGGGAACACAATATTCGGTGTTCAATGATACCTACAAACCAACAAAATGCTAAAGAAAGGCATACTTCCTATGGAGCTTTATAACATACCTGTTGTAGTAATTATAATGATCAACCCCCTGAAAACATGACAACATACCACATACTGGAGCTTTATAACACAATTCATTATGATATTTATAATAATATACACATATACACATTTTCTCAACCAACAAATAAAAGGATGTGATTCCCATATCAACAACAAGGGAATCCAGAGGCTCACACCTCCACCCTAAAAGTAATACCAAGATTCACCTTCTTCCTAGGAAGTCCAAAATCCACTGTTAAATTAAAATTTTCATCCAATGTTTAGCACTACAATCCTATGCCATTTTTCCTCTCAGTGAATATTTATTGACCCATTTTTCCAAGGCACACTCCCAATGTGCATCTGATTCCATTTGGAAATGCTAATTACCAAAACAAATCCATCCCCAACATTCCCTTCTCTACCCCACAGTCCCTTGGGAAATACGGTCACCACCTTCTATGCAATCACACACCTTCCAAGTTTCGCTAGCACCCACATCTTGGGTAGTCCATCCCTTGGCAAGGCTTCCTCGCATCCAAAGATACAAAAAGTAATGCATATTCCTACCTCACAACCATCATACTAATCACAAAATATTCACGGAAATTAGTGGACACTATTGGGTACCAATGTCCCACAAGGACCCTACTCTTGAAGTTCTTTACCATAATACTACTTCATGTTCCAATTCCTTTTTCCAATGCTACTAGTTCTTGCAGTCGATGTCAACCACCTAAATGGGCATTCCATTATTTCCTATACCAATCACATAATTTCCATTATATTCAAACTAACTTGAAATAATTCACATCATACCTAATTGGTATCTCGTCGATAAGGTACATTTTTAATTCTATTCACTTCCTATCTCAACAAGTCAAACCAATTATTTGATCAAATCATCATGAATAAACATATCACATCTGGTTAGCTCAAAAAAAAACCATCATAGACCAAAATCATAAATCACATGAAATCATCATAAATCATATGTAATCATCATAAGTTAGAATCGTATATCACATGCATAATAGAAATGAAATAAATTATCAATGCTTATCCTTCATCGATCCTTACTTCTCTCTTTTTCATTTTGTACACACATCAGATCGATTGGCATGACTGGAAAGAGCCTGATGCCTCGCTTCTCTTCAACCACATACACAGCCACATAGTGTACATCACAACATATACACCCACATACGACATACAACACCATACAATACATGCACCCACATCGACATACGACACATACACCTACACCTGGTGTACAATACAACATGATATATATGCCTACACCGACATACAACATGTACACCTACACCCAGTGTACAATACAACACAATACATACATCTATAAAATTACAACACAACGAATACACATGTCACAATACCACAGCTACACCATGCACATACATAGTACCAAATTCCCACAACACAACATGTATGGCATGGTGCTAAGTTATCTTTTGACATGGATGAGGATTTTCCTTTTGTGAATCGTTGGTACTATAGTTAGAAAGATTTTATAAAAGGAAACACACTTATACAAGTAAAATAAATAAATACATATGAATAAACGTGCTACCATGATATTTGTGGAGGGAGATCAACTCTCCCAAGAACAAAGTAGAAACCTAATCTATAGATTTATAGACTAAATCAAAACATACTATTAATAGAATTAAAGAATGAAAAACTATGTAAAGAGAAATATCAATAACTTTTATTCTAATCCATCATTATCTGGACATATTCTCTAAGAGTCCACTCTTTGAAATGTAAAATGATACTTTATTTATACATGGAGGTGCTTTGAGAAGGATAAATAATTATTACTTAATATCCACAAATATCTCTTTTGGTGAAAACCATTCACTAATAAATAAAAAGTAAAAATTGATTTCTAAACAATTACTATACCTTTGATAACATCTCAAAATGAATCAAACTAAAATTTCCTATGGCCTAATATTCTTTCCACAACCAAGATAGTAAATAGTCATCCAAATCCATGACAAATTTTCCATGGTTAAACATGAAATTCGAATTTGAAGCCAAGTGGTGAAAATGGTCATGTTGGAATCTCCAAATATAGCTATAATCATCACCAATCTAATCAAAATTTCAAGGATGATCCAAGGGATAAAAAATATTCTCAAATATGCTCAAATTCTCCCGAATCTAATGCCAAATCATAAATCTTGTCATCTTGATTCCAATTACACTTGAATCGCCTCAATCCGACATCATATTAGGAAGCTATCGTGTTCTCTTGTTTCTGGAAAAAAAACTAAAAATTCAACTTGCAGGGTTGACTAGATAGTGTGAAAATTCCACATGGCAGTGTGTACGATAACATCATGTTGACATCAGTAGGATGACTAAGTGGTATGATTTTCAAATGGGCTAATCCATAGATGACATGTGGCATTTAGAGATTTGACGATGGGAAGTGAACAAAGTTTTGACATTTGGGCCAATAAGTGGTTGACATTTGGTTGAATCATGAGGCACCATGTGGCACCCCGAATAGGGCTGTAATTTCTTAAGTTCGTTCAATTAAAATTCCATGGGGGTGGAACTCATAACCAATCATAAGATAACAAAACAAATTACCCTTACAACATGGGTACTACTTGTTAAACATGATGGGTAGAGTCGTATTTAAGTTTTAATGTTGGCATCGTTGGGGGAAGCGTTCACCATGACCATGGAAAAAGGAAGAAAGAGTGGGTTCTATTTTGTTCACACAACCACCGAAAAAATATTCTCGAGGGCCAAACATGTGGCACCCTACCTGCTCCCAGCCCACAGTCATATCGATCGTCGAATGACCAGGAGCGGTGTCAGTGGGGCACGTGGCCTATTACCTACGCCCCATGGTTATATATACACCACATGACCAACCAGAGGTAGAAAAATAGGGGCATGGGTTCAGTTAATTGTTCAAAAATTTTCACCCAAATCAACGGAATTTGAGGAAATAACCTGGCATGTACAGTTGCAAATTTGTTTCCTCGCAAGACCTCCAAAGACTAGTTTCATTTCTAGTATTATAGGGAGGTTGAATTTGCATAACAATTAGCATAAAAATGAATTTAAGGATGCATAAATTTCCCATTTTTTAGCCTTTTTCATCCAAATAATATCCTACACAAGTTTTTTTGGGTGTTCTGGACACAATGGAAGTGATATGTTTACAATCTGAGCATTATATGTTGATGTGATTTCGAATTTGAGCAATAATTTTAAGGGCTGCCATTGGAAGTTGGACCCTCAGATTTAGCCTAGGAGGGGTGAACTCCATTATCAAATTGATGTGTTTCGACATTGGTTGTCTATTTTTCATTTTTTAAATCCAAAAAAAAATTACTTAGTTTGTGTAATTTATCAATATTGATCCATTTCCCATACGACATAAACTAGCTTGCAAAAAATTATATGAAACTTTCACTTTTAATTTAAAATCACTTTGGTATCAAAGCATGGCATTTGTCAAGCTTTGAAATATTTTGTAAGTGTTTTTCTTGAATGATGAGGAGACGAAGTACTTGAATAACCAAACCCTCAAATTGGTTCAAGGAGGTCACAAAATCTAGTAGTCATGGAACATGGAGAAGGACAAGAGCTTATGTCTAAGGATGAGAGAGATTTTAGAAAGGAATTCTATGGTATGCATGAGATCGTTAAGTGTTGTACAATAAGAGGACATCAAGGTTTAAAGGAGAATTTTATAATCATCCAAAAGGTAATGGAGGTGATGGGAGCTAGCCTCGACCTAAATCTCCTCCTTCATCTCCATCCTCACCTCCTTCTTCACCTCCTTCATCCCATAGATCCACTGCTCTTCCACCTCCAAAAGTACATGTTAAGCCTCCTCTCCTTAAGCTTCATGTCAAGTTTGAATTACCTATGTACAATGGGAGGGTAAATGCTGAAAACTTAGATAATTTGGTTTTTCAAGTCTAAGTGTATTAAAGGATTCAAAATATTGATGATGATGTTACAAGAATACAATTTCTTCTCTTTTTTTGGAAGGTGCAACCCTCATTTGGTGGGAGGCCATAAATCAAGAATATTTGAAGAAAAGTGTCGAAATTACATTTTATTGGAATAATTTTAATGTTTCATTAAGAAGGAAATTCTATCCATTATATTACATGCCAAAATAAATCATGGATTGGAAAAATTTTAGATAAGCTAAAGGTTGGACTGTCCAAAGTTACACATAAGAATTTAGAAGAAGGGATTTAATATTGGCTATTGATTTGTCTTCACAAGATACTCTCCTTAAATACATAGGTGGATTACATATTTATTTAAGACATACTATACTGATGTTTAATCCCACCAATATAGATGAAGTATGTGTTCAGACAAATCATTTGGAGTCAAGAGGAAATAATTTTCCTCAAGGGACTAGCAATAAATCTTCGAAATTTGGAGACAAAGGAAAGGGGAAATTTAAAGGCAAAGGAAAAAATAATGCAACTGTCAAGAAAGAGGGAGAGAAACCTACCTATAAAAATTGCTCAAAATATGACCATGATGAAGACCACTATTGGAAATTACATCCAGAAATGACACCAAATAATTTTACTAACAAAGGAAAGAAAAGAATGCTACTATAAATCAACAAGATCTACGTTTTGATTGAGGTGATGAATTCAAAATAAAAACCATGGGAATTAAAGGTATATCTTCTAATTCAAGTACTATTTCTTATAGTAATCCTATTGAATCTCGAAATGATAAAGAAAAAAGTGAATTTTTCTATATTAGGGTCATTACAAAACATACAAAGTCATTAGGGGAATTTTGAGGTCTAAAATGGGCCTCCTAAGGAAATTATAAAATAATAGTGGAAATAATAAAATTATATTTGATGACATCATCAAATTTTAGAGGGAAAAATGAAAAGACTACTTTTTCAACTCATATTTTCAACTTATCTCCCAAATTTTTTACTCAAATTTCGAGTGCGAGTACTCATTGGATAAAAAATTTAATTCCTCATCCAAGGAGTACCCATTTTTTATACTTTCGATGGGTCCTACTACACGAAAAATGAGAAATACATGAAAAATGTGATTGTAATCATGTTTTTTTATGTATTTCTCATTTTTGTGTAGTAGGGTCCATCAAAAGTATGCAACATGGGTACTCCTTGGATGAGGAATTAAATTTTTCATCTAGAAAGTACTCCCACTCAAAATTTGTGTAAAAAATTTGGGAGATAAGTTGAAAATACGATTTGAAAAAGTAGTTTTATTATTTTCTTATTTTTTAATATTTTTACCCTTTTACTTAAAAAATGGTGAATCATCCCCCATGGTTGACATCATCATCTTGAATCCTATTGGTTCTTATAAAGTTTATTTTTGTTGTACATTTTTCTTAGGAGGCCCATTTTAATCCACCTGGGTCGCAAGTTAATTGTATCTCTGAAGAAATTGTCCAAAAACTTAATCTAAAAACTAAACCTCATGCTAAACATTACCCTTTGGGTTTGGCATGTGATGATGCCAAATTACAAGTGACAATAAAATGTAAACTAAAATTTGCCATCACTGCTAAATTTATAGATGAGGTAGAGCTTGATGTTGTACCACTTGATATTTGCAGGATTATTTTAGGGAGTGAGAAAAAATAGATGGGATTATCATCATGAGAAAAAATATCATATTTTTAAAGATGGGGTTCAGTATATTGTTAGAGCACATCACAAGAAGATGAACTTATCATTTGTTAGTGTTGGTCAAATGAAAACGCTAGTAAATTCTAGTAGGAATTTTGTGTTATTGATGATTAAAGCTAAAGATACTACTGAATCTGAAGCTTTGACAAGATTTGATTCTAAAATAAAAATGAATTTGTTGAAGTTGTTAACACTTATGGAAAGATGTTTCAGGAACCTAAAGGGTTACCTCCAAATAAAGGAATCCAACATGAGATTCACTTGCAACAGGATGTGCCACTTCAAAATATAAGTATGTATAGAATGTTAATTTTGGAGAATGCAAAGATCAAGAAGAAAATTCAAGAGCTTCTTGGAAAAGGGGTCATCAATCCTAGAACATATCCTTGTGGGTATCTTATTGTTTTTGTTCCAAAGAAAGATGGCACATGGCTCATGTGTGTGGATTTCTGATCTTTGAAAAAGATCACGGTAAGTCATAGTTATATTTTTCCTCGCATTGCTGATTTTTTAGATCAATTAAAGGAAGTTTTTTTCTATACTCATTTAGATTTGAGAAGCAGTTATCATCAGATAAGTATTTTTGAAGATAATATTTGGAGAAATATTTTCAAGACAAAAAATGTTTATTTGAATGGTTAATTATGTCGCTTGGGCTTTATAATCCACCTGCCACATTCATGAGATTTATGATTGATGTGCTGCGACCATTTCTTGATGATTTTGTCATTGTCTACTTAGATTATATTCAAATTTTCAGTAAGACTCATG
Organism: Pinus albicaulis; assembly: GCA_034641835.2. Lineage (NCBI taxonomy): Eukaryota > Viridiplantae > Streptophyta > Pinopsida > Pinales > Pinaceae > Pinus > Pinus albicaulis. Next base: position 252,399,745 of record CM076575.1, read on the forward strand.
AAGAGTATGTCAAGCATGTGAAACCATTTCTATATGTCTTGAAAAAGGAAAATTTGTATTTGAAGATGTCCAAGTGTGAATTTGGGAAAACCTGTTTGGTTTATTTGGGTCATATTGTAGGAGGGGCTGAATTGAAGATTTATCCCTCAAAATTTGATGTCATTGTGAATTCGCCTAAATCCAACAATGTAATAGAAGGTGGGATATTTTTTGGATTATCCCAATAATGGAGAAACTTTATCGCTAAATTCTCACTAATTGTAGCAGCATTGCATGGTTTGACAAGTGTGAAACAAGTCTTCCAGTGGAGAGGAAAGTAATATAAAACCTTCGACAATTTGAAAGATAAAATCAATATAACAATAGTTCTCAGACTTATATAGCTTAAGAAACCACTTGGCATTTAAACTGATGCAAAAAAATATGCTATGAGAGCAGGTTTCATGTAACATGGTAAGATAATATGTTATCATTATGAAACCTTTACGAATGCAGTAATTAACTATCCAACTTATGATAAAGAGTTGTATGATTTGGTACAAAGTGTGAAGAAATGGAAGCATTAATTGATGAGTAAAGAAACGATTATTCATACTGAACATCAACCTTTTCAGTATTTACAATCACAAACCAAGCTACAATAATCTAGACATTTAAGGTGGATGGGATTCCTACAAAAAATTTCATTTGGTAATCAGGTATAAGAAAGGTATATACAAAAAAGGCGTAGAGACGTTATAAAGGCTTGTTTTCGATGCATATTTTATTCTTAAGCATAACTCAATCATGCATGAGATTTGTATTGAACATGTTATAGGCGATTTTGTCACATTCGATCAAGTGATACTCCTAACGGGATAAATAAACATCCTATTCAACTTGTCATCATCTTGCACAAAGCCCTAAGCATGTATGTTTCATCCCTCAAATTTTGAACCCTAAACTTCCCTATCAGAGCTATTTTTAGGACCAATGCTCGTTGCAAGACTATTCGGGTGTGACGACCTACAAGTTGTTCCAATGTGGCTAGCGTTGGACACCACGAGGTTGATATCCTTTTCACTTACGTTGGTCGAAGAAATTTGGGGGAATGACCGAGATTTTGTAAGCTTCACCTTCTAGTAGTTTCCAGAAGTAGTTTCAACTACTTACCTTCGATTAGCATTCAGATCTTATCCTACCCTAACTTGGAGTTTTCACCATTTATCCTTTCATACTATCCCTCCATCAAAGGTGGATTTAAAACCTTATAATGGTAATTGGATAATAACTCCCAAATTACCCCTCTTATATATATATATATATATACCCTCTCATATGCAAGAGGTAATGGTTGGCTTTGGAGAGTGATTTTTCCCTTATCCTGCTACAGTAAGTAGTCATCATATCATGCATAGGGTGACTAGAGGTGCATATTGTGAGAAGGAAAGGGCGATTCAACAGCTTGGAGTAGCTCTTATATAAGATCAACTACCAATTATTGTTGTAATCTCCTTATGTTTATATTAATGCAAACAATTCTTTGTTTTCCTATATGTGATGTGTTATTTCACTTATTTAAATACCATGTTGATCTATTGAATAAATTATTTATATGATACTACATAGATATTGTACTTTCTTGGCTTGTGTTGTGTGACTATAGAGGTTATATTTTTGGTAGTTGGAGCTTCCAAGCTAAATAATGAGCAAAGTGATCCATAGGTTCCAGCTAGGCCTCACTCTATCATCCATTTACTGTGTAATATTCCCAAATGGGGAAAGTAACAATATAGCACATAAACATGGAAAAAAGCAATGAATACATCAATACACCATTATATGAGACAAAATTACATCCATATTATGAACAATATAAGAAAATAATAGGCACAAGATCTTCAGGGTCAAGTCTCAAGCAATACAAAACAAGCCTCCAATAGGAAAATATGCTAATACATGAGAAATAGCTGCTATACAAATTCCATGAGCCAAGACAATGTAGTTTTAGGACATAAAATACTACAGGAATGATATAAAAATGTAGATATGCTGGTATATAGCTCAAAAGGTGTTGGGGCTAGAGATCTATGCTCCCAAACACATTTCCAAGACAACCGAGAAAGGGTTTCCTAAAATATAGAAAATGAAAAATGCGGAAATGTAGCCCTAGAGATGAATTGTTGCTGCAACTGAATAAATAGATGGAGATGGCTGAAAATGATGTAGAAATTTATATATCACCTCCAATATATCCTTAAAGTGAAATTTTTATCCCAACATTGAATATCTAACCCTCCAAATTAGGCACTGAAACCTCGACTACAAATTCTCACTAGAATAACGCAGTAAAAGAGGGAATCTCTGTTGTATATGATGGAAATAAATTGGCCTAGTGCCAAGATATAAAATAAATCTCAAGGAACTTCCTTTATGATCTCAAAATGGGAATAATTCTTCCTCCACTGAGAATCTAGCTCAGAAAGTGGGTTTCTCAACCCTTCACTAAAACACCCTGCAACACAACACAACTCTGAATAGAAAATATGCTATAGTTGAAGACTGAAGCTTCGCCTAGTTCCTAGATGTGTAATATACATATCAATAATCTCTCCTGAGTAGGATGAGTGTGGGATTCCCACTCGGGAACACCCTCGTACTAAACAGTATAGTACACTCTACTAAACAACAAAAGCATGCATAAACATTTCACCTTACAATTTCCAGATCTAGAAAGATTAAAATAAATAATCATCTAACATGTCTCTATGGTTTACTTTCCCTTCCTTATATGAATTTTCAGCCTTCTCACCTTGGGTTCCACTCATTAAAAACACTACTCACATGGATATTATCTCCCATTAACTCTGTGTTGTTTCACATTGATGCTCCACTCTCTCTATAACAACACTATTGATTGGGTCAACATTGACCTTGTCCACATGCTTTTTCCCCTATTCACACATGGAGGTGCTTTATCCAGCTATCATGATAATCCCTTTTCACATTAAGAGGGATTTTATTCCTACTAAAGAGATTTATGGGTCTCCCTTCCCACTTATTCGTCTATCTAGAAGACAAAAGAAAAAATGAATATTCCAATTAGCTGCATGCTAATTTAGGAATATTACATACTGTAAGGAAAATAATTGAGTTCCTTATCTCTCCATTTTTCTAGGTTGACCGCCAAACCTAGGGGATATACCTTTGTGTGATCTGAATGGAAAATGGCATCAACCCATAGTATTCATCTACCCATGTTATCCATCCATCCATGGAATTTACTCATGATATTGTAAATGGCATCAACCCATGGGATTCATCCACCCATGATATTTATTCACCCATGGTATTGTAAGTGACCCATGGTATGTATCCACCCATGGTATTCATCCATACATGGGATTTGCCCATGGTATTGTAAGTGGTATCTACCCATGGTATTGGCCTATGGTATCTACACATGGTATTGTAACTCAAAAAAGGCTATAAATAACAAGCCTCAGTTTGTAAAAGCACAGATGGTCTGCCACAATGTAGCTCGTACAGTTATTCTCTGTTTTAATAAAACAAGCCTTTTTGTGGTTTTATTTTCTTTGTGTTCTCTCTTTTTTTTTCTGGCATTGTAATTTTGCAGATCTGGTCAGATCCATTTCAAATTTTTAGATCTTGGGGGTCTCCCCACAAGATATAGATCAGTGATTTAATATTCAGGTTATGAATCCATGGGAATGAGGGTTTGAAGCATATTTCAGTTTCAATTTTTGGCAGCAATCTTCAACAAACTCCATGAATTTCTTGGGTGCTGAATTTGAAGATCAGATCTGAACATTTTGGTGCGAAATTTACAAAATCTAAGACCAGATCTGGATTATTTTCCAAAAAACACCCAAATTCAAAAAAAAAATTGGCCGAATTGGATTTCGGATGAGGGAGATATCGCTGATTCTAAATCAGCAATGTTGCAGAAAATGTTCTGATGACAATTCATGGACGGCGAATCTCCTGTCATTTTTTGCATTTTTCATTTCGAAATTTCAGAGAAGTGGCTATAGATCTGAGCTCCCCTTGAAAAATCACCCAATTTCAAAAAGAAAAATCGATCGAATCGGAGTCCGAATGGGGGAGTTATTGTTGATTTAAAATCAGCTATTTTTTCAAAAACTTTGTGACGGCGAGACAGTTCCAGCGCAAATCTGACAGTCTTGAGTCTCCAGATAGTGGTTTGAAACACATGAGAAGATGTAGAATGATCATTCCATTTCCAAAAACAGGTTATATTAAATATTTTGAGTTATATTGTCCGAGTTATGCTCATTTAAAATCTGGACCAGCATTCGGAGCAGGTTCCCTTTGGAGACGTGCCCTCCCACCCTGCTTTAGTAGGCACCTGCTTCACATTCATCAGTTTCATCATAGAAACATTCAGCTTGGGTTATTTGGAGACGTTCCCTCCCACCCCAAGCTATGTAGGCACCTGCTACTTCATCAACAATCAGCATCACGGTTATGGGTCAACCGCACAAAATCATTTTCAACGAAGTCCTTTTGCTATGCCGCACACTATTAGTCACATAGTTGGTCACAAGAATTATAGGGTATCTCTATCCTCGGATCTTCGTTTTTCATCGTTTTGGTTCATCCACAAACCCACACTTCATCGAAATCCATTTGCTAGGCCGCACACTATCAATATCACAGTTGGTCACAAGCATTACATGGTATCTCTATCCTCGGATCTTCGTTCATCACGGTTATGGGCTAACTACATAAAACCCTTCTCTTCAGTGACTCTTCATATTCAACAAAGGCTTCTCAGGAGGGAACTTCATGCAATGGGGACCATTACTTCTTAAGGAGGGAGGAATGATCTGAATGGAAAATGGCATCAACCCATGGTATTCATCTACCCATGTTATCCATCCACCCATGGAATTTACTCATGATATTGTAAATGGCATCAACCCATGGTATTCATCCACCAATGATATTTATTCGCCCATGGTATTGTAAGTGACCCATGGTATGTATCCACCCATGGTATTCATCCACACATGGGATTTTCCCATGGTATTGTAAGTGGTATCTACCCATGGTATTGGCCTATGGTATCTACACATGGTATTGTAACTCAAAAAAGGTTATAAATAACAAGCCTCGGTTTGTAAAAGGAGACATTGTCCGCCACAATGTAGCTTCTACAGTTATTTTCTGTTTTAATAAAACAAGTTTCTTTGTGGTTTTATTTTCTTTGTGTTCTCTCTTTTTTTTCTGGCATTCTAATTTTGCAGATCTTGTTAGATCCATTTCAATTATTTGGATCTTGGGGGCCTCCCCCCAAGATCTAGATCATTGTGTGCAATCATAAATCCCATATAACAAATTGGTGACCATACTAGGGAATGAAGTATTCCCTTGGTTGTTTTCCTTATCCTTTTGTTTTATTACCTCCTTAACAAACCATTGTCGCATCATCCAACCAAGAACAGGCCTAGGAAGTGGCTTCATCCACCCTTTTTTACAATATTTATGTTGGAATCCTCTTTCTGAGGCCCAATGATCCCATATTTCCTCTGACAGAGTGTTGCACCTCACCCACGTCGACTCTGTCCTAGTGTCGCAAAGGACTAGTGCCCTTTATGCTCCAACATTGGTCCCTATTTTCACACAATTTTTTCCTTGGTTTTTTAGCACCTCTTCATCAGCCCGCTTCTAGCTAAGATTCCTTGAGTATTGACTATCTTCTGGTCTCTCTAAAAACCCCATTAAGTTTTCATTTTTTTTTGTTTTTTGTTGATAAGAATTAGTTTCAATTTTTCTTTGTTCTTATCATTTCGTCGCTTGAAAAATTTTTAGGTTTGGTTTTTTATTGCTTGGATGAATTTTTGTTTGAGTCCTCATTTTGAAAAGTGTAATTGAATTAGTAATTTAAAATTTACATCTTAGTTTTCTTCATTTTGAAAATTAAGTGGGGTGAAAAGAAAAAAAAATTAATTTCGCATTTAGGGTTTTTCATATGCATAAATTAGGAACAGTTGCATTGAAAGTGAAATTATATCTTGCATAATGTTTGCTAAATATTTTGTGTTGGATATTGATTGTTTTATCCCTTCCTTAGATATATTTTCATTGAAAGAGAAAATATTCCTACTTTCTCATGCTATATTTGATTTTTTATGTATTCAAGTCGCATTCGTGGCGAGCCCTAAAACTATAACTTAATAAAAGATAAAAAGTAAGATTTATTGAATCAACCTAGGGATAATTTGTAACATTAATGCAAAAATTTATAGGTATAGGCTAGAGAAGTGTTCTGATGCCATTAAAAATAGGAGTTTTCATTGTTTTCTAGTGTTGCATCTATTGGAAATACTGAGAGGGGGGGTGAATCAGTATTTATTTCAATTAGAGAATTATTTAATCTTCAATTATTATTAGTGTTTGTACAATGATAGCAGCAAACAAGAGGAACACAAATGCACACAATTTTTAAGGTGGAAACCCACTCCGGGACAAAAACTACCTAATGCTTTTCTATTAATTCTTTTCAACTCCAGTTGAAAATAAAGCTCCAAGTTCCTAGAATCTAGAAAAGAATTCTTCTCCAGCTCCCACTGGATGGACACTCCAATGCCCAAGATTATTTAGTAGTCACTGAATGGATGCCCCAACACCTAATGAGCTACAACTCACCCTAGCACCACCCTACCACCATATAGAAGAATAAAAGAAGAAATGACTCTCGTACCAGGGAAAATGGTCCACTTTAAAATGATATAGAATGATGTAGAAGAAGAAGATATACTAGACCATAACCCCAACTTTGACACAACCACCTAATGATGATCCTAGACCTCCCAACACTGCCTCTTCAACCCTTGGTAGATAGACACTAGTACAATTTGTACAATAATATATTTATAATGACTAAGTACAATGATACCTTTACAATGATTGTATGCAGTGCTGCCCACTTGAAGACTTCATATGATGAAAATTTTGCTTCTATTATGCACCTTGATTTCTGCTCTTGTCATTCTACCCTCTACTGCACCTTTCTTTGCTTTTCTGCCATAGAAATTCTAGTCCTTTGCAACCCTTGACAACACATGATCTATCTTTTTCTTGCCTTCTAGGAGCTTGATATTGAATCTGGTGTATCTCTGTTATTTCAGATCCTCAATATCTGATTTTTGGTCCTATAGTATTCCTCTGAGTCTTCTTTCCAATGTCGTAGGTCTGACCCAGTTTGGATTCTTCAAGAGAGAGTTATACCCAATTTCTCACACAACCCTAATTATGGACTGTTTCAGTAGAGCACACTTGTACGGCGTGCCATGTGTCACCGTTTCTTCATTTGTCTCTAAAATTGATAGAGCGCAAAGTACCAACTGTGCGATATCTGTCACTTTCTATAGAATTCCAATCTGATACTCAGAGAGGGAGTTATGACGAATTTTCCAAGGTCACTTCTTTGAGATAAATTTTAGGAGCCTGCAAAAATTCTTACTTCCATAGATCATATCTCCAAAAATATTGTGTAACTTGATCTGAAATTTTTACTGCAGCTTCCTCAGAATTTCGGCTTCGCCTCATAAAAATTTCAGCTTCTAAGCCTTCATATAAAAAATGTTAGAGTGAAAATTCCACGATGACCTGTTTCAGATGGCCGAATCCCTTACCTAAGGAGGAAATGAAGATCACAATATATATGAATGCTTAAGTTGATAGGGGCTTCAACAACTAAACGTGGGAGGAATTTTAGGAGCTTAAAAAATATTAATTATGACTTTTCAATGACCCATGCCCCAACCCCATGGGGTTTTAGCCCACTAACTGGGTTACAAACTTCAAACATGAATATCTCTCAAACTATGAAGAATTACATGGCGTGCCATATATCAACGGAAACATCTCAAAAAGTAGAAACCATCAAAAGCATTATTGACCTAGAATATATTAATTTTGTAGGTCAAACTTCCCATTCAATATTAGGTTAGCCCCTGGTGCTGCTTGGGTTGACATCAATGAAAACCGTTGATCAACAACATCCTCGGGGTGAAATCTCATTCCACATATGTAAGTGTATAGTATCTTTCTCCACATACCTTCAAGTACATCGAATGGTTCTTAATGCATGAAAATTATATGGTAACACTTGCATCGAACGATTATGCATTAGGAAACACTACTACAGAATGCAGTCCCATGTACCATCGAGTATATTTTGGGATTCCTCAATACAATGCTATCCATCCATAGGTAACTAAGTCTTCCACATTATATATTGTGATACAATGAACACATCATTTAGTGATATTGGTTTTTGTACGTGAAGCCATTGGTTCACCCAGGTGTATATTGCAGTTCATGGTTTCTTGGTAATCCTTTATGCCTAGATTGCACTCTTTTCTATTTATTTCTTTTTCTGTTAATAAAATTTATTATTCATCATGTAAGGAAAAATACCCCTCCCTGTCGTTTGCGTAGAATGAAAAATAAGACTCCTTTTCCTCCATAGGCTACTCCCCTTCGAGGTAAAAAACATCAGAAACTTCATGCACTATTTCTAGCCCTCCTCCTGATACTGATCTTATAGAATCATTTGTCCCTTTGAGTTCAGAACCTAAGATTACATCTACCCCTATTGGTGACATTGGCATAATTGAAACAAAAATCCCTAAAACATTGTTACCTGAGGTCATTGAACATGACCTTCCTAAGTCACAAACTTTATTTCCTGAGGTTATTGAATCTGAGTAGCCTCAACCATATTTTCCTAATTCTACAGGACCTCCCTCTTCTCCTCCTTTGTCTCAAACATAACCAATATATCTCGGATCCGATGGAGTACCTCTTCCATACATACTTTTGAGAATTGAAGAGATCTCTAAAGAAGGGCCTCTTCCTTCTACTCCTGTATATTGCGAAGGACTTAATTTTTATTAGATTGAGCCTTCTCCACGTCTTAAAAATCGAACACAATCTCCTTTACCTGATTCTTTGGGCCTATCCGTGGATATCTCGCAGAAATATTCATTGGTATTATCAATCATGACTGGAACTGACTCAAAATCCTTGTCTACATCCACCACTATGGTTGAGATATCAAGTGTCGCTTCCTCATCTATGTTCGTGACATCACCAGAAACACATTTGTATGATGGCCCATCCATCTCACCTGGTTGTTAGTCATTATCTGGTACCTTTTCTGATGTAACTTCCAGTCCTCGGACATCTCCCATATCATCTAATTAAGGAACAATGTTTGGAATCTCTCTTATGAATGCCACACAATCTTCTCCTCTTCATCCGGCTACACCTACAATAGAGCAGTAGGCTCACCCTTATATAAGTGGATAAAGATACCCTCAACATCATAACTCTCCTTATGTTGGGTACCATCCATCTGGATCATAGTTGCCTGCATCCTCCTCTACTCATTTCTCATGGGGAAAACATATTGTTGATATTCCTCAATATTGTAATTCTCCTAATTATAGTCCACCTTATCCTAGAATCACTACTAGTTTTTGGCAACCTACTTTACCCGTTTGACCTAGTTCGTTTTGGAATTGATTATTGAATACTAAAACTCCACCATACTCATGAAAAATTCCTATCTATCCATCAGCACCTCAACAAGCTCAAATACATGTGAGGTAGCCTTTACATCATATTCCAACAATATTTGGTTCTCCCCAGGTTCTTCTTAGTCAAACTATATAAGGTACCTCATCTTCTAAATAACCTGCAAAAAGTGCACCTCAAGTTTCGGTAGGTCAAATTATTCAAAATTTGGCATAGTATCAACCGAATCCACCATACCAAGGGGCAATAAAACCTATATTAGGCAATAATATGGACCTCATCACATGTATTTTGAAGGCCATGAAATCCATGACCAACCATTTGAACAACTTTATCAGCATCCTCGGGCTAGGACACAAACTCACTTGTATCTTGGTTATCATAATCCTCCATATCCTGGTAACAAGGTTCCTTATTAGAATAACCTTCCTTATCTAGGAATGAAAGTGCCCATTTCCTAGGCTATTCCTTCTTATGGAGTTCATCCTCCTCCGAATTTTTATCAGCAGTTGCCCTTGTGTCTACTTGTTTTAGTGCATGATCGGTGCCTCTAGCTGGGAGAGAGGATCTTGATTGATAAGATGTTGATCAGGAAGGTCACCACACTACCATACCAAGGATAGGATCTTGTCGAAGAGTTTGTTGGTAAATTCAAGATAAGGTAGTCCTGGAAAATATGAAAAAGTAGTATGGGTTAATAAATAAATCAAGAGGTCATGATATAAAATTAATAATCGACCAAGGGGTGCACTTCGCCGTGCAAATTATAGTAGGGAATACCATGATGAAGTTAAAGGAAAATAAAGTCCTCATGGCCATATTTTGCTTAGCCACATAATGTAGTAAAGGGGTTTAGTTTAACTGGGTTGGATATTTATGTAAAGAATTTTTGGAGGACTACCAAGAAGCACAGGTTGAAGCAAAAACCTTTCAATATGTATGGTTTCTCTTGAATATTCTAGTATTTGCATGGAAGGAACCAACGAATTTACAATTTCCCACAGTTGAGCTAGATTTATATGAAGCCGCATTGTATGCCTCGCTTTGGAATTCCAAGGAGCTGATGCACGCACAAGAAACCAATTTTTTTTTGGTATTAATGGATTTCGACTTGTGCATGGTGGTGAATTAGCATCCCAGGCTGTCACCTAGTTGGCTTAAGAGGTATCACAATATAGTAGACATCAAGGTGTTTTTTCACTGGGCATATGTTAAAGCCAAAAAGGATCTGATGGCAGAATGGAATCCTTTACCATATTTGGTCACTAAAGTTTACCTTGTCAGCATTATATATCATTGGTCAGTGGAATGGATGACTCCACCCATAGGAGGAAGTGAAGCAGAGAAATACATCGTGCAACATGCGGGTACAAGTGGAAAGGATAAAAACATAGATGAAACAGAGTCAGAGCATGACCAGGGTGGCCATGACCCTCCTAGTGATGTAGAGCTAGAGGATTCACCATTCATCATCTAGAAGAGGGTACCTACAATAACTATGGTGAGCGCAAGGAATACACAAAAGGTGGACAAATATTGGGGTGCAACACCCCTTGTATGCACTGAGGGGGACATCGACGAGATTGGGGATAAAGTTTAAGAAGTGACAACGGAGTCATAAAATAGGATTAATGATTGCTACAACACACTCCTAACCACTGTTGAGGAAAGAATGGAAGAATTAAAGGTACTAGCGCACACAGCTGGAGAACCAGAGTAGAGATCCAGGTAATAGGAAAAGACGGGCCAACCAGCGCAACTAGAGCATCGAATAGAGACAAAATTTGGTTTAATAATTTTGTAGTTACTCGGAGGAGCACTATAGTTTGAAGATGTTGAAGAAATAGAGCACGTGAAAGTATGAGATCACAATAATATGAATATTTCTACCCTACCCATCCAGATGCAACATGATTTCCACGAAGTATAACAGTTGAGCTAAAAGAGCGAGAACAGTGCACTTCGCTGATAAGTATGCAGGTGGAGAAGGAAATAACTGCAATGAATAAGGAGATCGATTGGATGATCCATGAAACAGATGAGGCGTGCAAGAAATAAAATCAAATAGAAGAAGAAATTGGGAATACTTGTAGTTAATTTTCGGACGTACAAGTTCGCGAGGAAGAAGCACCAATAGAGAAGGTCATGAAGCTAGGTATCACCATCAAAGATTGAAAGAATAAGTTCACCGAGATGAAGTTTTAATATGATGTGAATATTACTAACCTGAAAATGAGGTTGCAGCAAACCATACCACTGGATGTACACGAAAAGTGGGGTATGGACCTCAAAGCTGTAGTAAGGCATCTATGACAAAGTGTCATAATGTGGAAAATTTCTAGATGATACTATGGAAATTTTAACCTCACTACAAGATGATCCAAACATTTAGAGGATTGAAGAAGAGATACAAATAAAGTATATGTATTTGGAAGAAATCTAAGAAACTGTGAGGACCTTAGCAGTCGTGCAGAGGCTCACTAGGATCACAAAAGGAAATAATATTTAGAGTCTAATAAAATATTTTCAGATGAAAGATAATATTATAACAATGGGGATTGAGCCATGGTAGGATGAGGCCCTCTATCTTTCATAGTCAGTAGATGGTAAGCTCAAGGAGATACAAGAGAGGTAGAAATAAGTGTTATAGAAGATAGTTGGACCAGAAATAAAGGCACTACTAGAGGAAGTGAGCACAGAGGAAAGTAGGTAGTAGAGATACTTCAGCATTATAATGCCACCTACATGAGCATCACATACAATATTTGGGGCACAACAACTGAGTGACTCAGGATGATTCACATGTAAGTGTTGGGTGTAGCTCAAATTCGTTAAGTTTTGGTCAAATAATCCACATTTTAAGGAGCAGAGTGTGTGTTATCCAAAGTCATATCTACTGCACAAAGTCTAGGGACTTTGATCTGGGCCGAAGCCCCTCATTTTTTAATGGGTTTCGGGATTTTAGCTAGTTTTTTTTTCCTGCCCATTATATATGGACCATTGTTTTGTAATGATGTAAAGATATATAGAGGAATGTAATTTTTTGTATAACTCATAAGATGCATAGCTGATGAGTACAAACTATTGTATTTTATGTCTTTAGTCTATTTTGGTGCTTAAGGGAAGTCTCTGCAGCTGATTACATGGAGACCTTGGAAGAGTCTACAACTTCGTGCATAGACACCTGCAACTATGTGTGCATGTTGAGAAGTTGAATGTATTGAACATATCCATCTTAATAAAGAAGAAGAATTTTTGGGAATATTCTACGTTTATCTCTATTGTGTTGTTTTTTATCTATTTATGTGAAGTAATGGTTGTAAGTATATGTTGTAATAGAAAATTTTACATTGTTTTGTGATATGTTTATGTTTATATAAATTTGATGAATTAAATTTTTAATTTATACATCAAAATAGTTATATGTAAAAATATTAAATGAATACAAAAAATCGAAGTAGAAGCCACCTCGTGTAGTACCTCAAGTCTTTAGAAACCTAGTTCGGAAACAACCCATAGCCACATTGAGTGAGACTCAAATCTTATTGCTTGTCATTGTTGAAAGGGCCAGTGTCTAAGGGTTTTTTTGGTGTAAAGTATAAATATGAACCTTGGTCAAGCCCAACCAAGCCAATAGGGAAGCTTGGCATTCCTATCAATGTGTTGGAATTGGATTATTGAAGGATTCATCACTTATGGGGACTTTTTCACTCCCCTATCCTCCCCTTTCCAACTCCCAACCTTCGGTTTCTTATATCAATATCATATCATCTTCTACAATCCTAGCTAATCCATGGATTTTACCGGATGAAACTTACATCCAAATTTTTTGTGACTGGATACCACTTAGCCCCATTGAGAAAGATTATGAATCCATTTACTCGACTTGTGTAGCCCATAGTTTTTATTCTATCAATTGGGTATATTAATCACTAGATTATGGAACGCCCTATAATATTTCCTCACACATATGCTCAACCAACGAAAGAATAATGTAGATCATGAAGTCGGATGAGGCATTGTGGGATGAACGCCACCATTTTTCCTCCCTTCTTGATTCCATAGAAGATAATATCGTTGGTTTTTATATACCTAATTTTTTCAAAACCTCCACGAATTATGTTCCATTCATGAGATCAAATCTGAAAAGAACCTCTCAAATATCAAAGATACCATTCCTCTTGATATTTATATTAAACCATGAATATTCAAAAATATTTACATCAGAGCATATAGTTCTTCATCTAAATTCGAGACCTACCGAGCCATTTTTTGTGAGTTTAGAAATGTCTTTGCCTGGACGTATGAAGAATGTTGGGTATCGACCCAAGCATATTTGTGCGTGAAATTAAAATGTTTCCTGATGCCAAAACCATCTTGCAATGCCTCCATCCAGTCCATCCTAAGAAGGTTGTCAGGATAAAAGATGATATTGAAAATATTCTTCGAGATTGTTTCACATACCTCACTTCTTTAACCAATTGGGTGTCAAACTTAGTCCTTTTAATGAAGAAACATGACATGATTCAAGTATGTGTCGATTATCAGCATGTTAATCGAGCTTGTCTAAAAGACAACTATCCAACCTCATTTATTGAGTATATTGTTGATCATTGTGCTGGATGTGATATTTATTCATTTATGGATGGATTCTTGGGTTACAATCAAATCAACATTCTCCTGGCAGAACAACCCAAGACAAAATTTATTTGTCCCTACGGTAATTTTTCTTATAAAAAACTTCCATTTGGTCTCAAGAATGTAGGGGCCATGTTTCAACGTGTAATAGACTACGCTTCTCATGATATTAAGCATATCATGCAACCACATTTGGAAAATATCCTTGCCCATTCCAAACATTGGGCTGATCACCCATTGCATTTACGAGACAGGTTTCTTTGTTAAAGGCACTATACAATTTGACTTAACCCGCACAAATATTTTTTATGTGTTGGTTTTGGTCTAATCCTTGGTATTATTATTTCTAAACAAGGAATTTGTATAGATCCTCTCAAAGTCCAAGAAATTGTCGATTTTCCTACGCCCTCTCCTTAGTTCAGTTACAAAGAATCCAAGGTAAAGATAAATTCTTGAGGACATTAGTCCCAAATTATGTCAATTTGACCAAAGGGTTTACTCACTTAATAAATAAAGTGATACCCTTCCATTGGGATGACGCGGGATAGAAATAATTTGATGCCTTGAAAGATGTACTGGTTCAGGCATCTCTATTATATCCCCCTGACTATCAACACGACTATTTGATGTATCTCATTGTTGTTGGCTTGAAAGGGTGAAGACCCAAGTTCGAAGTAGCTGTGCTACCAAAAGAACCCTCTATTACCAGCCCTTTCGACAGTTATTTAGTGCGCAGACCGCACTCTCACCCGAGTAAATCATGGGGGATGCTAGAACCAGGTTTCTACATCTAGAGGGATATTATGACATGGATGCAATTAACTACTTTTACAGCTTATGCCTTAGTCACTATTGAATACTATCGTGCACTACAAATTTATCAGTATTATGCACTAATCAACCCAATACAACACGTATAAATCACATAAAATGCTTTGATATGCATAAAAAATTATACAATGGTTTGCAATACATAAAATAGCTTCAAGGATAAATAATATAAAAATTGCACAAATAACAGAGAGATACTTTAGAAATTTCCTTTCCTTTATTAATGACGTGTCTTTCAGTACAATCCTTCTTCGACCTACACACACAATTGTGGGTGGTCTATGCACACAATTGCAAATCAAGGCCTCCATGCACAGAGTTACGAAGCCTTCTCCTAAGACCAAAAATAGCCTAAAACATAGATAATTCATAGTTTTCACTCATACAATGATGGATTTATACATTTCCTTATATTCGAATAAACATGACTTCATTATATATAGCCCTTAAATCTTACAATACTGTGGTATACATACCATGGGCAGACTCATAGCTAGCAAAATAAACCCAATCCCTTTAAAAAAAGAGGTAATTTGACCTGCCCCAAAGCCGCTAAAACTCCTAAACTCCACACGAAGCTTTTAAAATTCATGAAATTGACTTATTTTTGTTGGTTCACGCACTCCATTTCCTAAAAATGTGGAGTATTTAACTCAAAACTGGACCAAGTCAGACCCTGCCCAATAGGCCCCTGACACTCACATGTAACTCATCCCAAGTCACTCAATTGGTGCACCCTTAGTTTTTAACTCACTCGGGAATTGGCTTACAATCCACGCAATATCATCCTCTGTGTCCAAATAGGGTAGCTCGTACCATTTCTCTTCAAGGACCTTCCATGTACGGATATGGACATAATGAAAATCTACCTTAAAATATGGAATTGTTTGATAAGATTCAAACAACACCGATGAGAGCCTACATCGTTGACTCACCATAGTACGTAAATCCATCTCAAGAAATGCCTAAAACAACTCGTTTTCCTTCGCCCAATCAGGGTATTTAGTAAACTAAAATGAGGTGTACTTCACAACTTTGCATATTTCTAGATCCACAGTGGTGAACTATGACTTCCCAGGCTCCTTCCATGAAATCAATGTTATCAAGAATAATAACCACTCGTAGTGGAATTTCTTTCCATCCTACTTCATAGCTCGGAAATCATTTAGAAATTCCTAGCAAAAATAGCAATCCCAATTACAATGAACTACTTTGTTGCACTGTGTAGCCAAAGAAACTACAGGTGTCTGCACCTAAATTCTGCAACACTTCCTCATGATTTTCTTGGCCAAAATGTGTGAGGCGAAGCACATAGATTGATCATTGACAAATTTGATATCATATACCCAAGACTTCTTTATGATGCCATATTTTTCCTTCATCGCATAGGCAACTGCCTTATCCTAAATTTTACTTGCAAATTCATCTGCATGGTTTTGTCCTTGGCATGGTAGCGCAGTTATTTTTCTATGAGCATATCATCAATAGGGATTTTACCACCTATCCAGAGACACCCTTCATGTAGTAAGGCAAAAAGAGGGTGCACATAAATCGCGTTGATTTTGTTGTGCCTGAAATATGGAACATACAAAATATTCAGTCACCCGACCTATTATATCCTTGAAGCACACATATATGGCTCTAATATGGTAACTCCATTTTCCTTGTAATACATTGTGCACAAGTATCAGATGGGATCGAACTTGGGATACTTGCTCCTGTAATTGAAGTTTTGAGTCCTCCATTCTCATTTTTGGTACCTTCGCGAATAGGTATCCCTCACTTGGTACGTTTTTTGGCAGCAATGGTGTAAACATAGTGAATTTGGCATTGTTTGGGTTCTTTGTTTCTTTTGCAGTCAAATTTCTCAGAGGGATATACGGTGACAACTTGGAAATGGACTCAACATCCTCTGCCAGAATGTCTTTAGGGATATCTGTGAAAAATTCCTCCTCATCACTTTACTTTATCTCCATTGACTTCCTTTGCTTATAAAGTCACTCCTTAGTTCTCTACTCCTAGGTAATATTCTTCTTGTGTGACTCCTCAACAACAGGCTTCTTTGGTTTCTTTTTCTGTGCTTCTCCTACAACAGACTAGTACATGGGTGATCTCGGCCCTACCACATGTGGTGGCAGTGAAATAATCATCATTCTAGCTAATCCTCTCTTGATAAATTCCGTGGAAATATCCTCAAAACGCCTCTTGGACATGCAAATCAAAACTCGACTCACACTAGGGCGCAAAATCTCAATTCTAACACTCACTGAAAAAAGTGTCAAATTGTGGATTGGGATGAAATATTTATAGAAATTTTGAATTTCGTACTCCATGACTGTCTTTAGCTTCACTTCATAAATGTGGATTTAGCGGCATATTTTCCGAGTTGTGCTCATTAAATGCATTTTTGTCGCCCCTTTTAACAAAAAAATTTCTATCAAATCAATTGTTTCACTTCCAATGGTCATATTTCTAGTGAACTTCGAGATACTCTCCTCTGTAGCGCAGTTATTCCTCCCTTATCGTAACTCCCTCTGACTTCTATATCTTCCTAAGTTTAACACAGTAATCCATCTTCGATGAAGTCCTTCTCCAAAAAAGTAGTTTATATTACCATAACCACTTTCAAATGCATGTGGCACTAATATTTTTTCCTGTTTATATATTCAACGTGAAGTTCTAGGGATAGAGTCATCCCTGTATAGCTTTAATATACTTTCATTCACTCGTTTGGGCTTCATCTGACTATCCAACTTCACAAGATGAATTGCAACTCCCTTCGAGACATATATAATAATATATGGTCCCAAAAAATGCGTTTGGAACTTTCCTGGGAATTTCATGAACTTGCTATCATACATCAACACCAACTCTCCCTCCTTGAATATTTTTTTCTTGATATGCATTTCATGCCAGGATTTTTTCCTTTCTATTTGTACTTTTTGATGATACCTTGTAATGAATCTATTTTATTCAAGGGAAAGAAAATGTTCCAACCTTTCTTCCATGATATCATTGTCTTCCATGTCTATTATTGCTGCAATTATTAGACAAGGCGCAATATATTCCATAGGCATAATTGCTTCCTATTCATAAACCAACCTAAAAGGGGTTTGTCATATCAATTTTTTGCATGTTTGTTAATTTTTGGCAACTAGGTCCAAACTCCATGTTGCACTACTCATATTATGATGATTATATTTTTGTTGGATTCCTCTTTCACAGAGGTGCAATACTGATCTAAATATCATCTTGTTTGCATGATAAGAACATATATTTTGGTTTTATTTTCCACACATGTGCATGGTTGGCAAGATTTGTAATGTAGACTCACAAGCCCTATAGATGTGTCACACATCTTCATTGATGGATATAAATTGGAGAGAGATGTTGTATATTTCATCATAAACTCATGAAACACATAAATATTTTTATCTGATTGGTTTGTATATCCTAGGAGAGGCTTCCCTCCTTCATACATGTGAATCTGAACCTAAAGAATTTGCAATTTTTGGAGTGTTTTTAGGGTTTTTTGGACACCATTGACTAGCATTGACTTTGGGTCAATTCTTGGAATTTGACTCTATTTTTTGGGAAGAAATTTTTCTTTTTGAAGGTCATACATCTAGGGACAAAATTCGAGGTTGAACATTTACTTTGATTGAATCCACTTTGACTGCAGCGTTGACAAGTTTGTATTGACTTACGTTGACTTTGGAGTTGTCTTTCAATTGTGTGTGTGACACTTATGCAAGGTTGATTTGGCTGTTGGAGAACTTGGTTTGACCAAATGAACTATTTACTTTCTAGGGCATCCTATTGACTGCTGTAACAAATATTTATCTACTCATTTTCTAGACAAGGAAGAATTATGAATTCTGATATAATATTTCGCTTGTATTCTATTGATATATTATTATGTTCTATGAGAATTTTACTTTCATGTTTATGTGATTGCTAATATGGATCGGGCCTGTAAGAAATATTGAAGTAAAACTGCATTAAGCATAGAACATACCATGGTTATCTAAATTTAACATGCTATAAAAGCTGAGGTGAAGAGAAAGCCAAAGATAGTGTGAAAATAAATCATCGAAGAAGAAATCCTATCAAGGATCAATGGCCTCCACATACAATGGATTCAAGTATGATGATAAGTTGACTGACAAGTCTGATTATCATGCATGGAATATGTCCTTGGATTTGGCTTTGGAAGACCAAGAGGTCATTGACTATGTGTAGCGGAAAATCCATGAGCCTCCATCAAATGGACGGGAATCCACAAAGGAGAAGTATAGAGAAGGGGAAATCAAAGCAAAGATGATTATCGGGGATTCAATTCATAAGCACTTGGTTGCTTACATCTCTGAGATGACCACATCTAAAGAGATGTATGATAAGCTGGTTAGCATGTTCAGGGCTAGCAATGCTAATAAAGTGATTTTATTCAAGAACCTGTTGAAGAATATCAAGAATGGAAAGGGTGAATCCATCCAATCATATGTTAATGTGTAATATTCCTAAATTAGCACACAAATAGTTGGAATATTAAATTTTGGTTTTTCTTCTTAATCTACTAAATAAGAGGGTATGGAGACCCATAAATCTCCTTGGTAGGAATAAAATCACTACTAATGTGAAAGGATATCAGCTTAGAAGTTTGATAAAGCACCCTTATGTATGAAAAGGGGCTGGAACACATAGACTAGTTCAACTTTGACCAAATCAACAACACTGTCATGGAGGAGTGGAATTCATTATGGGACAACACAGTTTGGGTTGGAGACTCCATGCATGGAAGTAGTGCCTTTAATGAGTGGGGCCAAGAGTGAGGAAGCTCACGACTTATATAAGGAACAGGATGGCAGCCATGGATCATTATGTTTTATGTATGATGTTCTATTTTGATATTATGGTCTGTTTAGACTAGTTTCTCTCTTCAAATGTTTAGATAATATTGCAATGTTGTTTAGCATAGTGTCTTCCCAATCGAGAATCCCACCTCTATTCTTGAGAGGCCTTAGATGAAGAGTATTGCACTACCATTCTGTTGACGGGGAGAAATTTCCCAACCAATAGTAGGGGATCTCCTCAGTATAATGTCCCAATTAGACTCTAGAATATTTGTGATAGGGATCCCATCCAAGGTGTAGGTTTGGCTACCGTTGAATACGCCTTCTCTCGAATGGAGATGTGCCTTGCAGACTTGGTGATGCATGACTATTCGAATGATGTGAAACAAATGGTTGATGAGTTCTCCTGTAAATGAAACATTATAAATAGCAAAGCGAGATTCAAAGCATGCAGCCAAAGGAGGTGTTGTTAGCAACACATCATTAGGGTCATGCTCATAAAATTTTCTTTACCACAAAAGAAATAGTTCTCTATTGTCATAACACCCTTCAATTCCTTAAGTGTTTTTTTGAAAGATGGAGCGAAATCAATAACGAAGTCATTAAACATCCCTTGATGAAACATTCACATGCCATTGAAACATCCAGAACGCTTAAATGTAAAAATGATGTATGAACATAAAAAACACAGACTAGTAAGTTATAAAAGGTAGAAAATTTATAAGACATAATATTCATAATGTTTGCACACTTGAGTTCTCATCAGATCCAGTAGTGGAATCAAAACATTGATTTTTATTCATTCTCGGAAACATGCATACCATACACTACAATAATCTCTTCTCCTTTTAGAGTTACAAAAAAAGGTCCTTTATAATGTCCCCAGAGGGAGTACTTATAGAAAAAAATTGACCCTTGGGTGGCCCTGACCCTTCATCTTCCCGACTGTTGGCATGGTCTACGACCTAGGCAGTGTTGCGACTTGCGACTTGGTCCTGACCGTGACCTGTGACCTATACCATTTTGCGACTTGCGACTTGGTCCCTATTGTGACCTACTACTTGTAACATTTCCTTTGTCAAGGAAGAAGTTGTGTGATGGAGAGGCTCAGGAAGCCTATATGCTACTGATCCTTGAGGTAATTATGCCAGGCCTGATAGTCTGCAGCTACTAGAGTGACCTGTGGGGTATCTTCTCCTAACTTGTGAAAACATTCAAGAGCCTCAAGGATCAAAGTGTGCCTCTTCACTAAGATTTGGTTGGATAGTGAGGCTAGTTTGGTGTATATCCGGACTGGTGTGATCATGAACTAAAAAATGTTTTGCTATGAGGTCGGGAGGTCCTGGGAAGTAGTTGTTTACCTAATGGGTTGTAGGAATTCTTGAATGTATTTGGTCACCTCTTCCCTCACCTTCTGGACATCCAATACTCCCGAAGAAGGGATATGATGTGCCTTTTCCATTGAATCGATGCCACTGATCAAATGTTCATAAGCATACATCACATTTTCCACATCCTTTAGTAGCTTATCCTTGGATTTCATTTCCATTCGTATCTCTACCTTGTCATTCTACGTGCATATCCAATCCTTCCTTAGCAGGGTGTGAGGGGCTTGAAGATATCTCTCTGAACATTCCAGCATACTCTCTAGGGTGGTGGAAACTTCCTTTAGTTGTTTAGTCTTGCATTTAGTCTCTGCTTGTGCCCTTAATATTGGTGAAAGTGTCTACTTTCTAGTGAGCATCTCCTCATATACTTGCTTCATGGTAGCCTCCAAAGTAATGAATTCCCGTTGAATAGCGATTAGTAATTCATTGACCTCGGTTGTTGTGAATTGAAGCCTTTTTATTTCCACTTCCAGTGCCTTATTTTCTTGTTTAGACTGAGCTGCCTTCTGCTCGAAGGTGTGGAGTCTATTTTGTAGAGACAAAATCTCTCTACTCATTCTGTTGATGTTCTCTTCAGTGGCTGCTGCGAAAGTGGTCCATGATGATGTGATCATGATGGGGTTAGTCCTGGTATCTAAGACTATGTACTTTTCCATGGTAACTATGAAGGGCTCGACCAGATTTCGTGCGAGGCATCTTATTTTCTCCTATCTGATCTTGTATGTGAACTGGTCGTATGTCAGCCTTGTCACGTCTAAGAATTCATCCTCCAGTTCCTCTAAGGTGCCAAGTTTTGAGAGAAGGAAGTGCACACTCGTCATGGGAGTTGTCGGGGTACCTCGATATGGGGAAGCTCTATTTTTTCCCCAGTCTTCAGGGGTGGTGTCTTGCTTCCTTCTGCTTCCTTGGAAGAGCCTTCCTGCGACTTCTGGTTTTCTTCCACCTTCCTCCTCTTTTTGGCCTCTTCTTTATTATGTTATTCCTTTAATATTTACTCAGCCTCTTTCTTCTTCTGTTCTTCTTCTTCCTTCTTCTTACGTTCCTCTTCCTCTTTCTTCTTGTGGGCTTATTCTGCCTGCTTTTTCTTCCATTCCTCTTTCTGTTGTTTTTTCTGCTAATCGTCAACTTGCTTCTTTTTCTTATCTTCTTCTTGTTGTTGTGCCAAAGCATCTTGGGTTCTTTTGAGTTCCTCTTCCATCACCTTCTTCTCTTCTTCTTGATGTTCCTTAGCCTCTTTGTCTCTCTTTTCCTGTTGCTCTTTAGAAATACTATTGCCCATAGTATTATTTGGCTTCTTGGCTTTGGAAGATGAGGCTCTTCCTATCAGGTCCTTTCATTTCAGTATGTCCACCCTTTCTTCCATAGTTTGATCTTCTTGACCTCCTTGACCCTCAGTCGAATTAACTGATTCTTCTGGCATGGCTTCCTTGTCCTTATTGTACCAATTCCTAACATTCTCTTCAACAGGGCATTCTGTGTCTTGGTATTTCCAAATGAGCTTGGCCCATTTGCAGTATGCAGGGACGATCCTTTTAGGATCATATTATTTGTGGGCGAAGGTTACGAAATGAAAACCTTTCATTTCCTCTACCTCTGATTCTACTTATTTGAAATCCTTAACCATATAGGAATCGATAGTGAGTGGGAGGGTAGGCCATGGCTTCTTTTTTTCTTTGCTAAGGACCTTGGAAAATTTTCTCATCCTTTAGTAACACACCTCTTGTAAGAGTAGTTTATCGACAAACTGGGGCAGTGCATGAGGTTCCTTGAATGATCCAAAGACCCCGATAAATTTACTTTCTACAATGGGAAACTAGTTGGCCACCTGGGTTATCATTTCCATGGCTCGCCTGGACATGCATGGGGCGTCTTTGCCAAAAATATTTTTTTAGAGTGCAAGTATGAAATTTTGCAAGATAGATTCTATATCTTGCTTGTATCTTGAAGCCCAGGACACACTTAAGTCTTTGTGTATTGGTCGACCATGTCTCACATCCCAGTTATGTGACCATCCTTCAAAATTACATCTTGCACATATTGTGTCCACGAGGTAAGAGGCCATGTAGAATTCATATGCACATCCCTCTTCTGGTGCCTGTGACGCTGATATGTTTGCCATAGGGCTACTACTATAAGATTAGCCTAGTTGAACCGAGTGCCATATGAAGTAATAACATACATGAGTGGGACTCAAGTCACATTGAAAGTAGTGGCATCTGGTCAGCAGTACATTCTGCACATCATTGCTACCAAAAGTTTATAGACTTTCCTGAGGCCCCTTGTTTTATATTCGTGATCCTTTTTTATCTTGAATTTCTTGGGGTCCTCCCACCATCCCTTCAAGGTTTTTGGTATTGGTAATTCATGTGTGGCTACCCAGTCAACATTGAAGGATTGGTCTTTGGTGGGAAGTACGTAGTAGACTTCAGCATCTTTCCCCATCATGTTAGCAAATGTCTTTTCTGAGTGATTGTGAATGACCCAGATCTTGGAGTCGAATTTCTGGAGGATCCACTCAATGAGCTCTGCACATGGAAGTATGGGTGGATGAACACCTGCATAGTGAAGTTTGGAGCATTTAACCTGAATATACACTTGCCAGTTTGCATGGTCTTTTGGGAACTCAAGCTTTGTGAACTCCTGATATACTTGGTACCACATCATCTTGTTTCCTTACCCAAACACAGGAGGTGTCCCCAAATATAGGGGGTAGGGAAGGAGGTGTTCCTTCTTCTAATATCTCAATCTTAGGACTCTTGTTCCTTTTCCAAACTACCAGAGGCCACATATCACTTGAGGTCGAAGAGATGGAGACACACTTGAGCTCGGCTTCAATATCACCTGGCATGTTCAAAAAACAATCCCATGATAACACCGATGGCATAATAACGAATATGTTTACACTGACTAAAATTCTAAATGAAATGAATCCTTATGTTAGGCCGTTTTGACCCTTGCCAACCATTATCTGAAGGAAAGGTGAGGTTTGGAACTTAGCAACTTTGCAACTAGGTTGCACTGGCATGAAGTTTTAGGAACCCGTGACCTTGTGGCTTTGTGACTTGCGACTAGGATGCAAGGTCACAATGTCACAAATCCAGCGATTAATTGATGATCAGCAACCTTGTGACTTCACTACTCAGCGACCAAGTCGCGAGGTCACTGGTTCGCTAAGTCGCGGGGTCGTGGTAACTCTTTCTGAGAGGAATTGTGGCGATCGAAACCCGTAGGGAATGAATTGAAAAGAGGGAAAAAATCCAAGGGTGATAGGCATATCTTAGTTTAGAGGCCTTCCCAGGTAGCCAAGAGGGTTGTTTGAAGCAAGCTATGGTAAGGTAAGGCTTAGAGGAGGAGGCATAGAGGGATGAGCATGAGAGGGTTGAAAACATTGGCTAGAGAGTTGCCAAGGACTTGGAATGAAGCCAAGGGGAATTAATAGGCTAGGGTAGGGGCAGGTGAGGCAAAAAACAGAAGGAGGATTAGGCAACTTACCCAGAAAAAATGCGATTGAGTTGGCTTCTTAGAGGTGTTATTTGCTCCATCGCGCAGGTCGAATGCGACCTACGCAACCCTTTTATTTATAAAGAGGTTGCACATGTGGTCATTTAATGCGGGTCGCTAAGTTGCAAATGGGACCAGTTAAGAAAGGATGCGACCTTGCGACCTTCCGACCTAGGAGTCACAAGGTCGCTAGGTTGCACAGTCGCGAATGTGACGTTTTAGGCTAGGATCCGACCTTGCGACCCCGTGACCTAGAGGTTTCTAGGTCGCTAGATCGCACATCTACGTATTTGAAATTTTAATCTGGGATGCGACCTTGCAACCCTGAAACCTCAGGGTCACAAAGTCGCTAGGTTACATAATCGCAAGGTGGGGATTTTATTATTTTTTGCAACTTGCAACTATGCGACTAATTTTTGAAAAGAACAAATCATGAACTAGTATTTCCAGGAAAAATTCTTGAAAAGGGGTTTTGTTAATGTTCAAGGTTGAGGGTGTATCAGACTTACCTTTATCGAAGAGATCATGGGCTCTAAAATTTAAAGATGGGACTAAATTTTGGAGGGTGTTGTAGTGGCTACAACATGGTGATTCACTGGTAGAACCCAGAATCTATGTCAGTGCTTCATCTTGAGGGGGGAGAGGGGGCTTAGCATGATGTTCCTTTAACCCTGTGGGTCCCACTACTTTCATCTCTAGGCCTTGTGTGTTTTCTCCACCTGTTTTCACTGTGCGGGATGCTTGTTCATCATGCTTTCATTTTCAGGGACTAGATGAAAGGGATCATAGTAACCTTATGGGCTTCGAGGATTTGGTATAGTTATTTGGTCTCCTTGTGTTTATATACTACTAGTGAACCTGGTGGTCCTAGTGGACTCACTACCTAGGATTCACAGACGTTACTCCACTGCTAGCGAGCCTGGTTAGTACCCCGGTGGAGTTGTCGCATCACCTCTCTGCACGAGAAGCCTTTATCAATCATTTACCCTTTATTTCATGTGCTAATAGCACTTATTTGAATGTGCTCAAAGAAATTATTTTGACTGTTCTCAAGGTACTTATTTTAATGCGGCGAGGATCACCTTTGGCGGATGAGGGATCCTGACTTATGTTACATGCAAGAGAGGTTGCTCCTGGTCTGCATATAGGGACCTTTTGGGTTTTATCGAATATCCTTTTTCCATCTAAAGTTGGCCCTTTTCCCCTTCCGTCTAGCGACCTATTTCAATGAAACTTCCTGTCATATAGTAGTCCCTCGAGTTGGTGTATAGGCTAACTACTTGCGCTTGGGTCCTGAGACTTGGTAGTGTTTCCCCCCGAGGCATCTATCACAGGAAAGCTTAGGCCATTTTGGTTTCCAGGGCCGATTCTTCATGAGTGAAGATTCCAGTACAACCTGTCAATTGAGTAACCACTATTCCTATCCCTCAACTCAAAGTGTTAGGGGGACGGGTTTCCAAGAGCTCGCTCTAAGCAAGTTGTTTATTGAAACACACAAACAACAAAAAATAAAAGTGGTAAGAAAAGGAAAATAACTATGGTACAGAGCATCGTGATGGACCCTAGGGCTATCAGGTGAAACAGTGCTTGAGTTCGTGTCCATTTATCGGGAGGACCTCGATCCTCCCTTCTAAGGTATGGAGTCTATATGTGTGGGAATCAACCTTCTCTTTGACCTAGAAAGTACTTTTCCACAAGGCTTGAAATTTGGTGTGCTTATCTTTATCTTTGTGAGCATTGTCCCATTTGAGGACAAGGTTTTCAACCTTAAAGACTTTGTTTCCGACGGAATTTTTATCGAACCATCGTTTTATCTGGCTTTGGTGGATGAAAAATTTTTCCTGGGCTTTTAGCCTTTCCTCCTCCAGTTTCAACAAAGTGTCTATGTAGGCTTGCAGGGAAGGAAACGGGGTACCATGGGTTTCTTATGACAACTGAAGGGTCGGGAGAGACAGGTTGGGAGGAAGGATAGATTCTTTTTCATAGACTAGGAAAAATGGGGAGGTTCTTAGGGATGGTTTTGGGGTAACCAAGTCAGCCTAGAGGGTATTATGGAGAGTGTTGTGTCAGTTCCAGTGTTGGGATAGCAAGGTTTTCTTGATGATACAGATATGGTTCTTATTGGTTGACATGGCTAACCCATTTCCTTAGGGAGAGTATTTGGTTGTATGTTTGAGCACTATAACTTTTTCTAAAGAAAATTCATATAAATTGAATGATGAAAAATAAGTAGCATTATCAAACACAAGGGAGGTTGGAACGCCAAACCTGGTCATGATGTGCTGAGTGATGAAAGCTATTACCTCTTCATTGTTGATTTGGCACAACCGTATTGCTTCAACGCACTTTGTGAAGTAGTTCGTGGCTGTAAGGATATATCGATGCTACTTGGAGGAGTGTGGAGAAATTTCCTTGATCACATCTAGCCCCCACTACTGAAACAGTTCTTCCACTACGACGGACTGTCATGGGGTGGAATCGCGAGATTTTCTATTGGCAAAATTTTGACATAAAAGGCATTTCTGAACATAGGTGTGTGCATCCTTGAAGAGAGTGGGCCTATAAGACCCAACTCGCATAATATTGTGAGCTATAGCATCCCCAGCGTAGTGCCCACCGACTAGGCCATGATGTAGTTCCTTCAGGACCTGTTGGGCCTCATTATGTTCTAAGCAGCGTAGCAAGACCCCACTACGATGCCTGCGGAATAGCTTATCCTGCACTAGCTGATAGGATGAAAATTTTAACCTTACTTCTCATTTCTACTGGGTTATTAAGGTGGGGTCGATGGTACTGCAGCCAAGATATTGCTGGAGATCAATGTACCATGATGGGGTGTTTTGTTGATTGGTACTGTCGGCTTGGTACATGTCTATTTCGTGATCCCACCATTCTTCTTCACTACTGCGTGGGTCTACAGCATCAGCAACCATCCGACATAGCCCTTACCCTTTGACAATGTGTGTAGGTTTGAATTCCAAGTCTTATTCTTGAAGGCATGCCATCTAGTTTCCTCGTCTCTCACCCAGCTCTTGCTGCAAAAATAGTGAGCACATTGTCGGGTGAAGTATGAACACCGTGATGTGGTTCTTCAAAATATATGGCCTCAAATTTTTGACCACTTTATACACTGCATAGGCTTGCTTTTCAATATCTAGATAATTCAGCTCAACACATTGAAAACTAGCACTCATGAACAATATGTGTCAATTTTCATTGTTACCATCCTTCTGAGTGAGTACGACCGTGAGAGATGAGTTTAAGGCGAAGGTATAAAAGATAAAGCCTTTGCTAAAATCCAGGCTATGAAGGGCTGGTTCTTTTGTGATCACCTACTTAATATTCTCGAATGATTCCTTCCCAGGGAGATTCCATTTAAAATTTGCATTCTTTCTATCATACCTTGCAGAGGTTTCACGATTTGGGCGAAGTCTGATATGAACTTTCATAAGAAGTTGATTTTCTGAGAAACGCCTACATGGTCCTTTTGCTACTTGGGAGAGTAATTTTGGCGACCGATTTTATGCATTTTGGGTCCACCACTATGCCATATCGGGTTATTATGTGGCCCAATAGATTTCTCTTGGAGACTGCAAATATGCTCTTCTAGGCGTTAAGTAAGATCCCATATTTTCTACATTGTTCGAAAATCTGTTTGAGGTGGTGTAAGTGGTCACACTTGTGTTTGGAAAATAAATTGACATTATCAATTAGACGAGCACACTTTTCCCCATTAGACCCTGAAAGGCGATGTCCATATCCCTATGGAAGGTTTCTCCAACATTGATCACGCCAAAAGGCATGCGTCTGAATGCGAACATTCTCCATTTCATCCTAAATGTGTTTTTCAAATGATCAGGTTCAACCACTAATACTTGGCTGTAGCTTGTGAAACCATCCAGTAATGAGAAAATTTCTGACCTGGATACTATTTGAAGGATTTAATCCATGGGGGGCACTAGGTATTTTTCCTTGTCCAATGATTGGTTCAAATTCCGGAAGTCAACACATAAAAAAGTTTCGCTAGATTTTTTGCACACTTGGACTAAGTTTGACACCCAGGTTGAATGTCAGACTTTAAAAATGATGCGGGCTTCTAGGATTATCTTCAGTTTCTTATGTATCATTGGCTCCAAATTAGGGTGTACCTTTCTTAGCTTCTGTTAGAAAGTTTTAAATCCTTCCTTCATTGGTACTACATGCTGGATGATTCATGTGTCATAAGTTCGCAGCTCATCATACGTCGAGGTGAAAACATCTCGGTATTTATTGAATAATTCAGTAAACGATTGGCTCTCCTGATGGGTGCATTTTGTACCAATACTGATAGGCTTTGGTTCTATTTCCATCCCGATATTTATTTGCTGGTGTAGTAGGGTGCAGCTCTGCACCTTTGTGTTGGGATGTCCTCGAAAATGGTTCTGTAGGTCAAATAGCATGTCAAAGGACATGACTGCTTTGGGAATGGGGTTCCCCTTGTGCTCTTCTCTTTCCTTTTGCAAGTTCAGGTCACGATCTTCTTCTTCGATCATGATGTCCTTGAACATGTCTGCATTAAGAATGAAAACTATTACTTACTGATTGTCATTAAAAATGCATAGATTAGTTACATTGTCTGGCATAACAGGCTTATGAACAATTTCAATAGAGAAACCATCCCTTAATGGGGTAAATATAGCGGCCACATTGGCCAGTGTATCGTTTGTGGCATTATTCATTCAAAGTATATACTTAATGCCAAAAGAATCAAAGGCAGAAATCAAATTCCATACCTCTTGTTGATAACCTT
Source organism: Pinus albicaulis (assembly GCA_034641835.2). Classification (NCBI taxonomy): domain Eukaryota; kingdom Viridiplantae; phylum Streptophyta; class Pinopsida; order Pinales; family Pinaceae; genus Pinus; species Pinus albicaulis. The sequence goes on from CM076575.1 coordinate 252,429,315, forward strand.
TTAAATTCGGAGATAGGCAGTGGATAGTGTTGCGTAACATCTATTAGGGTCCCGTGATTTGGCAGATTGGTAGACCAAATGACAGGGTAAAATGGAACCAGTCTTTAGAGTCCTAGGACCTAGCCTTCCTAGACTCAGAGAGGGATCTCTCTATTGGCTGCAAAGGATGTGTTGTTTTTTCTCAGGATTTTGATTTTAGGCTAGTTATTAAGTGTAGGGTTTGTTGATTTTTTTGGTTGGGTAAGATGGTCAGGTGGAATAGGTGGAGTCAGAGTCTGTCAAATCCATTAGGGTGTGGATTCAAATGAAGTCAAGGTCGTCTAAATGATGAAACATAGTGTTTTGCAGGGCCAATTTAACAAGGTTAATGGATCCTTAAGGTGATGTATGAGGTGTAGTGAACAACAAATTTGAGAAAAACATCAGAGGTCTTAAACATATATAGTTAAAAGTTACAACTCATGAGATAGGGAAAACCATTAAGCTCAATGAAAAATACTTAAACTGATAAACATCCAAGGTAAACATTCCATTGAAACATAGAGAGCATAAGAGCTTCTCACTTTAGAAATTCACCTTCAGATTTTGGGAAAACATATAAGATAACACAAATAACTCAATTTATGAAGAGGGAACTCCTAAACAACATATATCAAGCTATTGAGAACTATGAAACAAGTTGGTAAGAATGGATAAATGGCAAGATAGAACGAGACCTATTTGACTTAACTTAGCAATCAATATTCCATAGAAAGGCTTCAAGATAGGGTTTTGAAAGCTTCAAATAAGTAGGGCATACCATGAATCATACTTTTAAAATATCATATTAAACATACATGAAACAAAAAAAAGTTTTGGTGGACCTAAGGAGAAATCAAGAATTCCTTAAGATGGCCAAATGAGGAAAAATTCAAGGCTATAACAAACAGGAGGACTGAGGTGCCTCAAAGAGCATGTCTCAACGCATACTTTTATGATTTATAGCAACCAAGAAGCATGAAACATAATGAGAACAAGAAAACATAAACAAGTTAAGAAGACATCACCATTCACCAAGCTAAGGAATCCTACAAACAAGCTTCTCCATCATCAAGTCAAACAAGTCATTCATCCACTTCTCAAAACCAATTTCTTCTCCAAGCTCATAAAACCATGTATATTGCTCTCCAAGATCATCAAATTCCAAAAAGATACATATGGGTCTCATGCTCTATTTATGGAGCAAAGGAGGACTAAAACCCTAAATGTGGTAGGAAAATGTCAAATATAGCCATAAATGTCATTTATGGCCAAGAGACCATGCAAGACCCAAGGCACATAATATCCTAAGAAATAAATACAAAAATAAGTATTTGCACCTAATTCCAGAGTAATTTTTCTCAAAAAACTCAAAAATATGTATTTGCAATAAATGAGTGTTTTTTGTTGACTTTTGGTCCAAAACACACTAGACAACCTCTATGCGTAGCGCCACTTCAGCATAAAATAGGGTCTCTTGTGGCTGAGCTTTGGACCCCTTCGGGACACCACATTTGGCTCCGTGATGGCTTGTTGGAAAGCCTGATGAGTCTATTTTCCAGAAATACTTGATGTGTGTTGAGGGGGTTCCGGTTACCTATTAAAAATCCAATTTCCCCAACAGTGTTCTGTGCGCAGCGCCTGGTTTGAAAATGAGGCAGAAAAGTCAAAATTTTGATGTTTTTGACCTTTTGGGGGGTCAAAAATGGTCCAAATGATCTGAAATTTGGTGGGCAGACTGCTATGGATGTGAGGAATCGAAAAATGAAAATTTTTTGAGCTGAGGATGCACCAATTTTGTGCGTAGAGACTAGGGTGCTATGCACAAAGACCTCAGAATTTGAAAAAGACAAAATTTGCTCAAAATTTCCTTAAATTTGGTGGACAGGTTCTTCAAGGTGTTTGAGAAGTCTGTGGAAAATATTGAGCCATGTATCTTAGCTTTTCTTTTTCTTTACCTTATTCGAGTGTTCAAATTTCAATGAAAAGGGCATCTTTATTTATCATTAGGAGTATGACTATCTTCTTGGCTGCCTTGTCTTTTACTTGTTGTGCTATCATGGTCATCCTTTTTATAAATGCCTCCTTCTTCAAACTCTATCATTACCATTACTGCTAAATCTCCCATCACTTTGTGCATCATTATCTTGCCCATTGGGAGAGATTTGAGCCTTACTAATGCCTTCAACACTTTCATCATTGTCACCCTTCTTACTATCTTCAGTACTGTTACCTTGGTCTTGGAGTTGATCATCAGCCTATGCATCTGCTACATTTTGGCCTTGTCCTTCATTGATGTCCTTTTTCTGTGGCATTATTTTATCACTCTCTCCTTTATCAAATACTGTTTGTGCCTTGTTGGTTTCCTTTTGATGATCTGCCATTTCTTTATTTTCACCTTCTTTTTCTTCATGTTCAATATTTTCATCCATATTGTCACTATTTGCATGTTGACTAGGCTTATTTTCATGTTTATGCACATTTCCCTATTGAATATCATGTTTATTTTCTTTTCTGACTGTCACCCTCATCATTGTCTTCACTATCCTCTTGGCTTTCATCCATCTCATCAGAAATACCTCTTTCTGTACTTCGGAGTGATTCATTTGTATTATCACCATCACTATCTTCATCAAAGTGCTTATTGCTTTGTGTATCTTAGAACATAATGTTTTTTATCTTGGTGAAAGCTTTAGGTCTATGGAGGACAAATGTGTGATGTGAGGGAATTTTTTAGCAAATGAGGGAAATAATGAAGTAATAAAGGAATGCTTCCAGAGTTTAGGAGAAGGCTTGTCTTGCATTGAGTGCCTTTATGCTCATGATCACACTCAAAATGGTAATTCTTTTCCTGAAAGGTCAAAGGTATGATTTCGATGAATATTAGGGTTTTGGCAAAGTTTTTAGGTTTTTACACTCCTCCTTTGATCATGCATGCAAAAGAAAAACTTGGGAGGGTGAGAAGAGGGGCCACCAACTTTATCTAACTCTGTGCAGGTGCTTGAAGGTAGGGAATTTGGATTTAGGCAGGTTTTTTGAGAAAATTTGACAAATACTATTGGTGTGTAGTTCCAGAGGCTTTTCTGTGGGCGAGTCGGGTTGGTCTGAGTCTGTGCACAGCGCCGCCCTCCCGGTGCGCAGTGTAGTGTAATTTAACACTGTGGTTGCCCACTATGTGCACAACACCGATGGCCTGGTGTGCAGCGCCTGAATTTTTTACGAAACTTTGCATAGAAAATCCTGAAAAAATTCTTCAACGGATCTTCTTCTCCTTCAAAAGCCAAGATGAGTTGGGAGGAGGGAAAAATAAAATCCTTCCTACCCTTTTGAAAATAATTTTTTGACAAGCTCACTCTAATTTGATACATATTTGTACAGCTTCTTTTTTTGATCCCATATCCTCAGTAGCAGATGTGTAGATAGCAGCAAAAAAGACGTTGAAGGCTCTGAAACATCTTTTCACCGATCTGGTCTGGAGAAATGATCTTCTAAGCCAGGTGGGGATACATGTGATTTTTATGGAAAAGTCTATTTTTAGACTATGTCTATTTTTAGACATATGGATCATGGACCGGGAGCTGCAGTATTCTATTCTTGGAGGATTGGTCATGTTGGTAAAAATAGATGGACCTCTATTTTTAGCATTTAGGTTGAAGTCTATTTTTAGACTGGCGGGCTAAAAATAGAACAGTCAAATATTATTTACCCTTAATAATATTTGGACTCTAAACTTCAGTTTACTCTCTTGGAGCACTTCAGTTTGACCCCCGGATGTGGGGCATGCAGTTGCCAGAAGGATTTACGCTTTTCCTATGGGTTAGTTGAGCTAATGCATGGTTGAATTCAGTTAGAGCTCAAGTGGCGGAGTTCGGTGGAGTTGATGCGACAGTTAATGGAGATGGTGTTTTGGTTGACTAGTTGAACTAGTTGTATTTAGTTTAATTGGCTAATATACTAGAGATGAATTGGGTGAATTAAATATTTTTTAATTCACAAATTATTAACTCATTATTCAACTAAATAACACATCAGTTTAATTCAGTGCATGGACAGTTCAGTGGCGACAAGTGAAAGAGGTAGATGAAAGGGTTGAGTTAGCTATCAGTTGCGACATCAGTTGTGCATGAGATTTGCACCAGACTTGGAGGAAATTACCAATGAAAATTGCGCAGTTGGAGCCAGTGATATTCGAACTTGGATCTCTATTTAGACCAGCCTTGACTGCGCAATAGAGGTAGGGAAATTAGTGGGTGTGCTTTGAACCTGTGACTTGTTCAAAACCAAGCTAGTTTTTGTGTAGCTTTGGGAGATAGTACTGAGTACTTGTGAAGAGTTTGTACTATGTATTTTCTGCATGTTCTCTCCATCTAATATACATAATAGCTAAGGGGTTTTCAGCTATAAGCTTTCCCCATACATATTGTGTTAATGTGTGTGATGATTTGATGTGCTATCGCTTCTATTATTTCCGCATGTGACAATTAATTGTAGAAGAGATTATGTGTTATGCATGCAATTCGAAATTGATGTGTGATCAGGTTAATCTCCATTGAATAAGTGATTTATTCAGCAAATTTCTACATGGTATCGGAGCGAAATTAATCGTCAAGATCTATTACGGTGATTGCATTTTATTTCCTCGGACAGAGACTGCATACGGGCCAGGTAGCCTCCGGATTCATCCTTCTTTTGAAGGTGAAAGGTCTGGTAAATGCCCATGCAGTCAATCTATGATTTGGAAATAACTTGTTCTCAAGTGTAGATCAGAAGCGGTTGAGTTATCAGCTGGTGGTGAAATTCGAATTTGCAGATTTGTGTTCTTGGTGCCGAGGTGAAAATGTCTTTCAACGGATTGCGACTAGAATATGCCTTGGAAGGCAGTTCGAATTATGTTGCATGGAAAGAACGCATGGAGGCTGTATTAGATGATAATGGGCTGTTGGAATTCATGGAGAAAGAGATTCCAAAGCCTACTTCTACTAATGTTGTTGTTGTGGAAGCCTGGCAAAAGAAACAAGCAAAATGTCGAAGGATTCTGTTGGAGGGCATAAAGGATCACATAGTGTCCAGCCTGCATGGAAAGGCTTCTCCATATTTGATGTGGAAAGCCTTGACAGATCTGTACCAGAGGAAGTTGGCAGTCAAGGATAGACTCAGAAACATCAAGATGGAGAAAGGATGGAGCATCCCCAAGTACCTCATGAGGTTCACCCAATGCAGGGATGAGCTGGGAAGCGTGGGAGTGACGGTGGAGGATGAGGACTTGGTGATCTTGGCTCTCCTGGGTCTTCCGAAAAGTTGGCATGCATATCAAGATAGTGTCAATGGTCGGGAGAAATTGCCCGGATGGGAAAGACTGTGGTTTGATCTGGTGCAAGAGGAGATCCGGCAGAATACCAGGGATGGATCTTCATCAAAGGCATCTGATGAAGAAGAATGCGCTTTGTCTGCCAAAGAAAGGAAGGGGAAGGGCAAGGAGAAGGCTTCTCAATCTGGTGCGGATGGTAAAGAGCGTGACATGTCCAAAGTGAAGTGTTTTCACTGTCACGATCATGGACATTACGCCACGAATTGCCCAAAGAAGAAGAAGAACAAGCAGGCTGCTAGATCTGCAGCTGGTGAGGCTCTTGCCTGACAATTTGAGCTGGACTTCTCATTGATTGCATGCATGTTTTCTAGTGCATTGGGATCGGGGTGGTACATTGATAGTGGCGCTTCCTTTCACATGAAGGGAGATGCAAATATTTTCAGTGACTTGGTGGAGAAATCTCTCCAGATGCATGTTGAGTTGGGCGACGGTGGACGATACAATGCGACCGGCATTGGTACCATAACCTTTCAGAGGGAGTCTGGTAAACTCATTCTTTTACAAGATGTATTTCATGTACCAGGTCTAACAAAGAATTTAATCGCAGTCGCAATGTTAGAGGATAAAGGGTATGAAGTTGTCTTTAGAGAAGGAAAATTTTTCCTTCGGCACAAGGCAACGGGACAAGTCAAGAAGGTTGGGATTCGGGAAAAGAATCTCTACAAACTTGAAGTAGATGGGATGTCTACGGAGCTTCCTACTGTTGGGAAGCGGAAGGAAGACATGCAACTGATGCTTGAGAGGGAGCAAGTGTTGCATGTAGGGGAGAAAGACATGTAACTGATGCTTGAGAGGGAGCAAGTTTTGCATGCAGGTGATAGTGAACCTCGGGATGTGGAGCAGCCACAAGAGGATCATGGAGTGGAAGAGACCACTCATGCAGAGAAATTTCGTGCCAGACGGGCAGAGGGAGTGCATGCAGCTATACCACCAGGTGAGAGGTGGGGCAACATGCATGATTAATCCCATGAGGAGATTTCTGGGCAGATTCATGAGATGGTGTGGATCTCATGGATTGAACCTGGCTACGAGGTGCCCATAGCGCAGCAGTAGCAAGATCAGTTGGAGTGATGCAGGCAGATCAAAGTGACAGTGTCGGATACTGGAGCGCGGATCAGAGTTGACAACAAATGCAAGAGTGCATGGGTGCAAGAGTTCAACAGCGCAGTAGTTCCTGATGACATGTGCAGTTGGTACCAGCAGAAGTCGAAGACTTTGATGATAGATGCTAGATGCATCAAGACTGATTGAGTTGTTTGGAGCCTATTCAGTTTCAGAAGAGTTGCAGAGCAAATGCATGGAGTTGCATGGCGCTTGTGGAGGTTGCAGGGCGAATGCATGGAGTTGCATGTCGCATGCAATGACAGTCCTTTCTTGTTGAGAGGGAGTGTTGAAAATGGAAACAAGAAACAGTGAAGGAGGCCTCTTGAAACATCTTTCCTGATCCTAGTTAGAAAGTGATCACCTAAACTAGGTGGGGATCACACATGTGATTTTTGTCGAAAAGTCTATTTTTAGACTATGTCTATTTTTAGACATATGGATCATGGACCGGGAGCTACAGTATGATATTCTTGGAGGATTGGTCATGTTGGTAAAAATATATGGACCTCTATTTTTAGCATTTAGGTCGAAGTCTATTTTTAGACTGGCGGGATAAAAATAGAACAATCGAATATTATTTACCCTTAATAATATTTGGACTCTAAACTTCAGTTTACTCTCTTGGAGCATTTCAATTTGACCCCCGGATGTGGGGCATGCAGCTGCCAGAAGGATTTACGATTTTTCTATGGGTTAGTTGAGCTAATGCATGGTTGACTTTAGTTAGAGCTCAAGTGGCGGAGTTCGGTGGAGTTGATGCGACAGTTAATGGAGATGGTGTTCTGGTTAACTAGTTGAACTAGTTGTATTTAGTTTAACTGGATAATATACTAGAGATGAGTTGGGTGAATTAAATATTATTTAATTCACAAATTATTAACTCATTATTCAACTAAAGAACACATCAGTTTAACTCAGTGCATGGACAGTTTAGTGGCAACAAGTGAAAGAGGTAGATGAAAGGGTTGAGTTAGCTATCAGTTGCGACATCAATTGTGCATGAGATTTGCACCACACTTGGAGGAAATTACCAATGACAATTGCACATTTGGAGCTAGTGAGATTCAAACTTGGATCTCTATTTAGACCAGCCTTGACTGCGAAATAGAGGCAGGGAAATTAGTGGGTGTGTTTTGAACCTGTGACTTGTTCAAAACCAAGCTAGTTTTTGTGTAGCTTTGGGAGATAGTACTGAGTACTTGTGAGGAGTTTGTACTATGTATTTGTTGCATGTTCTCTCCATATAATATACAGAATAGTTGAGCGGTTTTCAGCTATAAGATTTCCCCATACATGCTGTGTTAATGTGTGTGATTATTTGATGTGCTATCGCTTCTATTCTTTCCACATGTGACAATTAATTGTAGAAGAGATTATGTGTTATGCATGCAATTCGAAATTGATTTGTGATCAGGTTAATCTCCATTGAATAAGTGATTTATTCAGAAAATTTCTACAACAAGGTCTCAAAAAAATGGTTTCTTGCCTTGCTAGAGAATTTCGATGTATGCCTCTAAGACAGAGAAACTCTTTAAACAACTCAAACTATGCTCTTTACCCTCTTTGAAACCATAAGCCCTTTTCAAAGAGTCATTTGACAAAGTTTGATGAAAATAGGCAGATAGTGAAATCAGTGTTTCTTGAAGGTATTCTTTCACTTCTTCCTTCTCATGAACTTCAAAACTTGTAAACAGTAAGCTTGTGACCATATTGGCACTTTCACCTTGGATTCTTCAGCCTTGCATCCTTTATGCCTTTGTTTGCTTGGTGGAGAGATTGAAAGAAGACTTTTTCCCTTCCTCTAACTACTGGTGCTACATCATGTTCTTTCTTTGTAAAGCGACGGGGACCTTTTGGTGTGAAAACTCTAGTAGCAAAATCAAGCAAATTTTTAGCCTTCATGGCCAAATGTCATATTGGTGAGGAAATATTTGTTTTGTTTGTCCTTGTGATTTTCTTGTAGGTAACCTTTTTGTGGTCTGCAGTGTCACTCAGGGTTAATCTATCTCTTGCAGAATATACCTTTGATAAGGAAACCATTCTGGGAGGTTTCTCTGCTTTTTATACCAATCATATTTTTGTTTCTCAGACCAGTTTGACAATTATATATCTCTGGTGGCGGAGGTGATCAATTTAAACCATTTTTGTGTTTTCCCCTTGGCCACTTTTGTTCTTGCATGTGCCTACACAACCTTTGCTTTTGATCACTGTCTTTTGGAGTTTAACACCTTTCTTCTTCAATAGTGAAATCCGTGCTTATCATAATGATCTCTTTAGGCATTTTTACCTCATGCTTGCCTCCTTTGACTATTTGAAAATGCCTATGACTGTTCTTTTGAAACCTCATGCTTTTGTACTAATATTCTTTGCCTTTTTGTACCTTTGGTGAGGTGGAGTCAATGCCTCTTTGTCAAACCCTAGAGGGTAGCTTGTCACCCTTGACATGCCATCTGATGTTATGAAGGAGGCCCTTTTTCATCATTTGACCATTTTTGTCCATCTCCCCAAACTTCTAGGTTTTAGGGCTGTTAGAAAAAATTAAATAGTGTTGTCTTCTAAGTTCTCAAAAAACCTTTCAAATATCATTTATTATTTCTAAATAGCTTCAATATTGCATTGATGGAGTTGAGGTGACCTTGCCCTTTATAGACCTAGTCTTGGAGATTTCTTGTTTTTTGATCATTGCTCACAATATGATTATTTTAAAACATAGGCGTATTTGCCTTCACTTCTTTGTTGGTCTTCTTGTAGTGATTTTTCCATTACCTCAACCTCTTCTTAGGTTGATGGCCATTTGATCCTTTTGAAAAAATGTGAGCAAGGGGCAGCTGTCCCTTGCAAGATTTGTGCTCTAGGCCAAAAAGCCTTCCTTGAATGACACTTTTGATCAGTTTGGACAAGATCACATGTCCTTTTCTTCTTTGAATGCAGTTTCTTCATATAGGAAAAACATGGTTGTTAGGATACCAAATCCATCCTATGACCTTGTGAAACCCTAGGTGACCTAGTGGAAGCTTTCTTGGACTTGGCTTTTGGACTGAGACCTAGAATTTGGGATCATCAAGTGTAAGATCGAGTTTATGATAAAGTAATGTATTAAAGATCCAAAATCCAATGTACTTGATTTATCTAAAGAACCTACAAAGATAGTTTGAGATCATTAGTGTTTGGGAGTATTTTGGGAGACACAACAAAGTTGTTTGATTGGTGGGCTTAGGTATTAGTGGGGGAGTTTTTAGGCAAAAAAAAACAAAATATTTTGGCAGAAGGTGAACACATATAGACAGAAAGAGTGACATATGGCTCTAATGGGTTTTCTAGGCCTGGTAAGAAAATTTAGACATTATGGAATGATGAAATAGTGTAAAATCATCTTGAGGATAATGAAGGCAGTGAGATTTCTTAGAACTCACAATGTTTATGAACCTTATTTCTAGAAATCTTGGGATAATCATTTAGTCATCAATAAAGGAAAAAGTTACTGATGACTAACAGTGGCTCCACTTGGGGAGGGAAGCTCCTTTTCAGGAGGCGTCTAGAACTTCAGATCTCAGGCTTTATGGAAACCAGTGCCTTATCCATTGGGAAAAATTTTACCTCTTTTCATTTGTTGATGTTTGCTTGAAGTTGTGATCTCAACAATATGAAAGACATGATTAGCTCAACTTAATCTCTACTCACCCAACCTAATTTCCTATCATTTTTTATTCTTTAGGTTCATTTGGGCTAGCAACCTTGACATCTTCTTGTTTTTGAAAGAAAAACATTCTATCTACTTCCACACTTATTTCTTCTAGGAGTTCAGATTATGCTAATGAACTCCTTTGATTTTATACCTAGACTATTCAACTGTCAAGGTTAAACTGTTTGATAGGAATCATTCACTAAGCTATAAACATGAAATTGAAAGCATGGTTAAACCAAGATTAGACAATCTGACTTACCATGGGTTTGTGGCATAAAAACTAGCTGCACACAAATGTTATTTTTTGTACAAAATAAGACTAGAAAAATTAAGGCTAGGATACACTATTTGCTACTCATCCCTATTTTTCTCTTTGGTTCTATTTTAAGCATGTGGAAATAGTATCTTTCTACCTAATATATATTTTTACAAGTCAAGCTTGAATAATTTGACTCACTATATTTCACTAACTTATCAATAATAAATTTAAAACATGTTTTAGCCATGATTAGGCTAGATGACTGAAACAAGACTTCTTTATGTGCTAGTAGTGGTATTTAGGCTTACACACTTTTAGTAGTTCTATTTTTTGGTATGGGGCTTTACCTCTTTTCAAATCTGCCCTTCTCCATTTTTCTGTTTTTTTTTTTTTGTGATTTCTCTCAATATCTTTTCATCAAACAGTGATATGTACAATGAATGAGAAATTCCAACTAAGACTCTAAATGGCCATGGTACTTGATTACCCTGTCTTCCACAGGATCATCCACTAATTATTTTTCATTTAGTTCTTGTAGATAAGGAACATGGCTATCTATTTTGAAGGGCATGGTAGTAGATTTTTGCCAAAAATTTTCAAACATGCCAATTCCTCCTTTATATTTCTCCTTTGAGTTTTGTTTCCAAACCTTGTTTCTGTGAAAGAAACTGTCTAGGTGAATAAGGCATTCTTCATCAGCTCCCAAACAAATGACAATGTCATCAATGTATATCAGAGTGAAAAATTTGCTAACAGGTGCCATGGCCCTATTGGAAGGTGTCTTCAGCATTCCTTATTCCAGGAAAAATTTGATCAAGCATGTAGTCATTCCAAGGAACTTTAAAGATGTCTTTGTGTTGATTGATTTGAAGTGGTATCATCTCATGAAAACCTGAAACACTACCAATCAAATTCACCTTGTTAGAAATTAATATTTTTGGCATAGAATGATTTATCTTTGGAAAATGGTGTTTGGACTCCATGGAGGCTTTTCCTAAGTGTCTAAATTCCATACATAGTCTGCATCATCTAGTTTGCTTTGTTAGTGATAGGATTTTTCTAAAGGTTTCATAGTTCTCCTTGGAAAAAGGCCTCTTTTGAATAATGTCTATGTCATCAGGCTTTTAGATTTTACTTCTATATACAAGAGCATCCTGAAATTTCTTGCATAACCTTAAGTATTTGAGTTTTGTGTGTAATGGCAAGGCTTTGGATAAGTTAATCACCTTAGGTATTCTTAGGCTACCTATATTGTATCCCTCTATATCAGATTCAACGGACATCCCTTTAGGATTAATGGCAACATTAGTGAGAGTCAACAACATTTCTAGAGGAAAAAGACTCTCTAATAATGAGGTGTCTAGACAAGGTAAGGACATAAGAATCCTTTGGTTTAGATCACCCGAGATTCTTGTTCTGTGAGGGCATCTTAGCATTATGGAATAAGTAAAAGGGAGGCGTTGTGTTTCTGAGGTTTGTCCTCCCTTTGGGCAACCTGAATCATATGAAAAAATTACCACTCGTTTTGAGGTTTCATTGTTAGTTTGTAGAGAGTCTAGTTTGATTTTATCATAATGTGTTTGTTCAAGACTGCTATAGTTCTAAATACTGAGTCCTTCATGCAAAGACTAGTTTGGCTATTATAGTGTGTCTTGATGTGTTTCAACTTCATATAACTACTCATCATTATCTTCCTCATTATATAATATGAGAAAGAATCACGATCTGAGTGAATAGAATAAAGAGGAGTGTTGTCTGGCCTATCCTAAATTCTAACCATATGCTTCATATGTGACCCTCACTATAATCCCCTTGTCTGATTGAAAAAAAGGATGGTAGCATAGGACATATCTAGTTGAAGGTTCCCCTGAAGCTTGGCTCCCCAAGATCTGGATAAGAGCATGCCATGCTTGGGAGGAATATCTGCCACTACTATGTACATGACTAGATCTTAGTAGGCACTTATGCCCAGTTAACACAAAGGTTCTTGATCAGGCCCAAACATTTGACCCTACTCGAATCGAAGGAGTACAAGTCTTTGTAAGGTTTAGTTATTTCTAGGCCTAACCTCTTCATCACAACTTTGGGCATGAGATTGTGAGAGCCACCAGAATCTAGCATGGAATTATGTAATATTTTGTCATGTATGTTTAAGTTGATATAGAAAGGGAGAATGGCTCCTTCCTAATACTTTCCTTCAATTTTGGTCTAAACAAAAACTCAGGTGTGTCATCAGCCAAATTCAAAGTGTCAGCATCATTTTCTATGTTTAGTAGCTTCAACATCTGAGACCTATACATGGGTTTAGTAACCAGTTCAGTGAGGGGCATATTTATCTTGATTTTGGCAATCTCTTCCTCAAAACTGAAACGTACTAGTGTTTTGGATATATTAACATCAGCTTTATCAGCCATAATCTTTTCTACATTCCTAATTTGTTGATCTTGACTTGGAGTTTTAGTCAAAATGGATTTCTTAGGGTCAATGGTCGAGGTATTGGGACAACTAAGGTCATTCTTTGGCTGGCTGATTTTTCCTTTGTTTTCTTCAGCTTTCTTAACCATAGTGTTGACAATCTTTGCTATTTTCTTCGGGATGTTTTCAGGTATTTTCCGAACAACAATATCTATTTGGTCTTTATTGGCTGAATATAGGTATTTTTTTTTCCTAAGATCATACTGCTTATGGATTTCCATGATGGCATTTTCAAACCCCAAGCAGTAGTCTTCAGAATCCTCATATTTTGTGTCAGTTTGATCTGAGGAAAACAAGCCTTGTTCTTCTTTGGTGAGATAAACATATTCTTCATTATCAGAAACTATTAGATTTATATGGTTTTCCTCGGGTTCTATAATTTATCCTTCTTCATCATCTACACATTTTTGTTGAAAGGGAGGTTTGAGTTGTTGGTAATTTTTCCTTTGTTTGATTTGAGGTGTATCTCTTCTGAATTTTTGAGTTCTGTTTCGGTTTTGGGAGTTGGGTTGGTTGTCCCTAGGAGGTGTCCTCTTATTCAAATTTATTCTTTCTATCATTCTCTCCATAGCTCTCATTAGGTTGTCCATTTTGGTGTCAGATGAAGAGGTTGAGGGCATGGTTTCATCCTTACAGGTTACTCTCTTCTCTTATTTCAACCTAGCTCTCTTTTCAATTAAGTTTACCTCTGCACTAATTGTTGCTTTTTTCATTTCTTCTAAGGTTTCAGGGTCTCTTTCTCTCAATTGGAAAGTCATGTCAGGGTCAAAACCTTCAGGAAATTTCACTAGTGCCAGGCCTTGTGGATGTTTCATGTGAGGTGGGAGGGCATTATACACACTGCTAAACCTGGTGCGATAGTCTTGCACACTTTCCCCTACATTCCTTTTAAGATTGTTATATTCAGACAGGATTTGGAGGGGGTTTTTCTTGATTTCCAAATTCTTTATAAAATTTTGGTAGAGGGAAGGGAGGTCATGTATTGAATTAGGAGTTAATGCTTTGAACCATTTTTTGGTCTCTCATCCTAAGCTTTGTGGAAAGATCCACATTTTAATGGTTTCTTCTTCTGTCCCCATGTAATCAAAAGTGTAATTGATTCTATCTACATTTTGTTGGGCAGTGATGGATTCAACCTTTGTGAAATGAGGAATCTTAGACTGATAGTAATTTGGAAAAGGTACTAGGGGTTGAGGTAAGGTCAAAGGTGCATACCAAGCTGCCATGATGGGAGCTAATGGAGGATTTACAAGAGGTGGGTTTGTGGAAGGGGGTGTATGATGAAGTGGAGTGGTTTGCACAGTGGTGTTATGGATGGGTGTGGTGGAAGTACTTGGACCAACAAACTAATTTTGAGTAGAATTGGTATGGAAAGAGTTGAAGTGATCGAGAAGCTAAAAGTCAGGTGGTGTGGAAGGAGAGGCTACTCTACTAAAACTCTGTTGCAAATCTAAGGGTTCAAGGTCAGTTTGGTGAATATCAGTTTAAGACCTGTTTCTGAAGAGGTTCCTGGTATGGTGCAAGTCAAACTAGGGATGTTGCAAAGCTGTAAGATGTTCAGGTATAGAGCTTGCTCTATGGATGGTCCTAGCAGTGGTTAAGTTTCTAGATCTAGAATTTTTTCACAAAATATTCTCTGGGTCATTAACTATGCTGGGAGGGTTTGGGATCAGATGGGATCTGGTACTACTCCTATGTGAAGCTAGATTTCAAATTTCAAAATTCAGAGAGGCTGAAAGTGTTAGGAATGTTTTCTTAAGGTTGACCTCTCTTAATGCTTGGTACTTATTATGGTATATGAATGGGTTCATAAGCTTCTTAGGTTTTGTGTGAAACAAATCTAGGAAGTAACTGAGTGCTAATGAAGTAATAAGCCTATTGGAGGCTAGTGGAGTCATTAGGTGGATATGTTTTTGTTGTTTTAAGGATGTATTTTTATGGTCAACCACCAATAATTGACAAGAAACCAAACTAAGGGTGTTTTGGGGTTTTCTGAGTCTCTTAAAGTTTGTGAGAGTGTCCTATAGCTGAGTCATCATTTTTCTAGGATGATGAAACAAATAGAGTCTACTATTTGGCTGATAGTGTGAGTTATTAATGATTTCATAAGGGTATCTGAAGTCCTAAGGGTTACTTATTTTATCACTAACTCAGAAGGTCCCACCGTGATTGCCAGAATGTTAGTGTGGCAATGAGGTGGCAGATTAATCACTAGATACTCTTTAACAAGGGATTCTGGAGTCCTAAGGGGTACTTAGTTTGTCACTAACTCATAAGGTCCCACTGTGATCACCAGAATGTTAGGGTGGCGATGACGTGGAATATTAATCATTGGATACTCTTTAACAAGGGATTATGGTGTCCTAAAGGGTACTTATTTTGTCACTAACTCAGAAGGTGCCACGTGATCGCCAGAATGTTAGGTTCCCATCTTTTGGTAGATTGGTAGACCAAATTACAGGGTAACATGGAACCAGTCTTTAGAGTCCTAGGACCTAGCCTTCCTTGACTCAGAGAGAGATCTCTCAATTGGGTGAAAAGGATGTGTTCTTTTTTCTCTAGGATTTTGATTTTAGGCTAGTTATTAAGTGCGGGGTTTGTTGATTGTTTTTGGTTGGGTGAGATGGTCAAGTGGAATATGTGGAGTGAGAGTGTCTCAAATCCATTGGGTTATGGAGTCAAATGAAGTCAAGGGTGTCTAAATGATGAAGCAAAGTGTGTTGCAGGGCTAATTTAGCAAGGTTAATGGATCCTTAAGGTGATGTGTGAGGTGTAGTGAACATCAAATTTGAGAAAAACATAAAAGGTCTTAAACATATATAGTTAAGAGTTACAACTCATGAGGTAGTGCAAACCATTAAGCTCAATGAATAATACTTAAAGTGATAAACATTGAAGATAAACATTCCAGTGAAACATAGAAAGCATAAGAGCTTCTAACTTTAGAAATTCACCTTCAGATTTTGGGAAAACATATAAGATGACAAAAATAACTCAATTTATGAAGAGGGAACTACTAAACAACATATATCAAGCTATTGATAACTCTGAAACAAGTTGGTAAGCATGGACAAAGGGCAAGATTGAATGAGACCTCTTTGACTTAACCTAGCAATCAATATTCAACAGAAAGGCTTCAAGATAGGGTTTTGAAAGCTTCAAATAAGCAGGGCATACCATGAATCATACTTCTAAGTTATAATACTAACCATCAATGAAACAAAAACAAGTTTTGGTGACCCTAAGGAGGAATCAAAAATTTCTTAAGATGGCCAAAAGAGGAAAACATCAAGGCTATAACAAACAGGAGGACTGAGGTGCCTCAAAGAGCATGTCTCAACCTATACTTTTCTGATTTATAGCAACCAAGAAGAATGAAACATAATGAAAACAAGAAAACATAAACAAGTTAAGAAGACATCACCATTCACCAAGCTAAAGAATCCTACAAATAATCTTCTCCATCATTAAGTCAGAGAAGCCATTCATCCACTTCTCAAAACTAATTTCTTGTCCAAGCTCATAAAACCATGTATATTGCTCTGAAAGCTCATCAAATGCCAAAAAAATACATAGGGGCCTCATGCTCTATTTATGGAGCAAAGGAGGACTAAAACCCTAAATGTGGTAGGAAAATTTCAAATATAACCATAAATGTCATTTATGGCCAAGACAGCATGCAAGGCCCAAGGCACATAATATCCTAAGATATAAATGAAAAAGTAACTATTTGCACCTAGGTCTAGAGTAATTTTCCTCAAAAAACTCAAAAATATCTATTTGCAGTAAATGAGTGTGTTTTGTTGACTTTTGGTCCAAAATACACTAGACAGCCTCTGTGCATAGCACCACTTCAACAAAAAATAGGGTCTCTTGTGGCTGAGTTTTGGACCCCTTCCCGACACCGGATTTGGCTCCATGATAGCTTGTTGGAAATTATGATGAGTATAATTTCCATAAATTCTTGAGTTGTGCTGAGTGGGTGCCATTTACCTATTAGAAAACTAATTTTCCCAACATTGCTCTGTGCATAGCGCTTGGTCTGAAAATGAGAGAGAAAGGTCACAAGTTTGATGTTTTTTTCCTTTTGGGGGGACAAAAATGCTCCAAATGATATGAAATTTGGTGAGAAGACTGCTGGTGATGTGAGGAATCCAAAAATCCAATATTTGTGAGCTGAGAATGCACCCATTTTGTGCGTAGAGCCTAGGTCACTGCAGACAGAGACCTAAAAATTTGAAATAAACAAAATTTTCTTAGAATTTCCTTAAATTCGGCAGACAAGTTCTTCAAGGGGTTTGAGAAGGCTGTGGAAAATCTTGAGCCATGTCTCTTAGTTTTTCTTTTTCTTTACCTTCTTTGAGTGTTCAAATTTCAATGAAAAGGGCATCTTCATTTATCATTAGGAGGATTACTAATGCTATGTATATCTTCTTGGCTACCTTGTCTTTTACTTGTTGTACTATCATGGTCATCCTCTATATAAGTGAATCCTTATTCAAACTATGTCATTACAATTACTGCTAAATCTCCCATCACTTTGTGCATCATTATCTTTCCCATTGGGACAGTTGTGAACCTTACTGCTGCCTTCAACACTTTCATCATTGTCACCCTTCTTGCTATCTTCAGTACTGTTACCTTGGTCTTGGAGTTGATCATCAACCTATGCATCTGCTACACTTTGGCCTTGTCCTTCATTGATGTCCTTTTCTGTGCATTATTTTATCACTATCTACTTTATCAGATCCTATTTGTGCCTTGCTGGTTTCCTCTTCTTTATTTTCCATTTCTTTATTTTCAGCTTTTTTTCTTTTCATGTTCAATATTTTCATCCATATTTTCACTATTTGGATGATGACTGGGCTTATTTTCATGTTTATGCACATTTCCGTCTTGACTTTCATGTTTATTTTCGTTGTTGAATGTCACCCTTGTTAGAGTCGGTCCTTGCAGCCCTCCGTCAGTGATCATTTCGTCTTTTGCATATTCATTATTAGGTGTCTCGCTTGTTCCACTTCGTTGCATTTCACTAGGATCATGCCATGAACTGACGAAGGGGTCTGTCGTCCTATGTTTCCTCATGTTTATACCTGCAGCGCTATTTTAAAAAATTTTCCTCAAAAAATTATTCATAGTTATTGTCATTATATATATAGTCATTAAAAATGTCAATAAGTGTCCTAGGTCTTGGTGTCTAGGGTTTTTGAGTCATTTATATACTAGTCATAAAGCCTGCAAGGTGAGGAAAGTCCAGCACTTGTGATTTTTATTTTATTATCATCAACATTTAAAAAAATATATATTTCTAGTCCAAAACTCTGTTTTGGAACTAGAAATTTGTCATTATCATTTTGTAATAAATTGTAATTGTTCCGCCATGAAGACATTGTCAAAAGCAGACCCCTGGTCTTTTCTCTAGCCAAGATAGCCATATCCCTGCAAGAAGACAGCAAAATCATTAGTATCGACCTCAAAAAAGCCAAAGGAAGTTTGTATTTGAAAAAGCCAAAAGTGAAAATTACAAAAACATTTTTGTTTCTTCTCCTTGGTATGCTGACATTTTATATGTGCTTCAGAATTTGTCTACACCGCCTGGTATGCCTCGAAATAAGAGTAGAACATTGAAGTTAAGAGCTGCTAAATTCTGCATTTTGAATTCTGCATTGTATTGGAAAGACCCTGGGGGTATGTTGTTGAATTGTTTGGTAGAAGAGGAAGCTCAAAGAGTTTTGGAGGATTTTCACAAAGGTGACTGTGGAGGTCATTTGTTTTGGAAGACCACAGCGAATAAGATCCTAAGGGCAGGGTATTATTGGCCTTCTTTGTTTTCTGATGTGTTCAAGGTTGTGAAAAATTGTCATGAGTGTCAAATATTCGAAGGAAAGCAGAAACTACAGCCTTTGCCTCTAAAACCAATCGAAGTTAATGCACCATTCCAGCAGTGGGGATTGGATTTTATCGGAGAAATCCACCCAGCATCTTCCGGACAGCATAGATGGATCTTGACAGCTACAGACTACTTCACAAAGTGGATTGAGGCGATTCCCACTCGATAGGCCACTGATGCGGTAATTATCTCTTTCCTTGAAAACAATATTTTGTCACGCTTTGGGTGTCCTAGTAAAATAATCACAGATAATGCAGCAGCTTTTAAGTCTAAGAGGATGGTTGATTTTTGTTTTAAGTACAATATTACCTTGGGACATTCAACCGCATACCATCCACAAGGGAATGGCTTGGCGGAATCTTCAAACAAATCCTTGGTGAATATCATTAAGAAATTGCTGGAAATCAACAAGAAGGCTTGGCACAAAAAGTTGGTGAATGCATTATGGGCTGATAGGGTAAGTCAGAAAAGTCTATTGGCATGTCTCCTTTCGAGTTGGTGTATGGGACGGATACAGTTTTTCCTACTTCACTTGCTGTCTCGGTGGTCAAATTGCTTCAGGAGGCTGGAAGTGAAGAGGATCCTATGCAGCGGAGGATTAATGAGATGATTCATTTACAGCAGACACGAGAGGAGGTATTTCAAAATACTTTCAAGTTGCAGGAGCGCATTAAGAAGATCTACGACAGAAAGGCAAAATCAGATAAGTTTCAGTTGGATGAAGTGGTTTTGAAATGGGATGCCCGGAATGAAGATAAGGGAAAACACGGCAAATTTGAGAATTTGTGGAAGGGACCGTTTAAGATTGCAGCGTATCGGGGGCAGAATGCATTTCTTCTCAAAGAAATGAATGGAGATGATTGTCCTGGTGGACCGATCAATGGTCGGTTGCTGAAGCGCTATTATTTCTGAGTACTTGCTGTTGATCTCATTGTCATTGTATATATCATTTTACTTTTGTTTCATTGCAAGTGTGCACTGATCTCTCATTTTCAGTCTGGGGCCCGGAGCGAAGGCTATAATTCCGGAAATAGAGGTTGGTTGGTTTGAGATTGTAAAGTTAAGTTTTATCAGTCTTCTTGTTTAAAGTCATGTCAGTTTGAGTCTAGTCAGTTTTGGTCAAATTGCAGTCTATCGTTAGTCAAATCTGCAGTCAATAAAATTGTCCAAAGTTTGTCTTGTCAGTTGAAATAATGATTCCATCGCCCAATGGATGAGAGGCACTGTCTGACTCCCCCAGAGATCTGTTGTTCTTGGCATCTCCATGGAGCCACCATCCCCATTGGAGCCAATGTTAGAGTCGGTCCTTGCAGCCCTCCGTCAGTGATCATTTTTTCTTTTGCATATTCATTATTAGGTGTCTCGCTTGTTCCACTTCGTTGCATTTCACTAGGATCATGCCATGAACTGACGAAGGGGTCTGTCGTCCTATGTTTCCTCATGTCTATACCTGCAGCGCTATTTTAAAAATTTTCCTCAAAAAATTATTCATAGTCATTGTCATTACATATATGGTCATTAAAAATGTCAATAAGTGTCCTAGGTCTTGGTGTCTAGGGTTTTTGAGTCATTTATATACTAGTCATAAAGCCTGCAAGGTGAGGAAAGTCCAGCACTTGTGATTTTTATTTTATTATCATCAGCATTTTAAAAAAAAAATATTTCTAGTCCAAAACTCTGTTTTGGAACTAGAAATTTGTCATTATCATTTTGTAAAAAATTGTAATTGTTCCGCCATGAAGACATTGTCAAAAGCAGACCCCTGGTCTTTTCTCTAGCCAAGATAGCCATATCCCTGCAAGAAGACAGCAAAATCATTAGTATCGACCTCAAAAAAGCCAAAGGAAGTTTGTATTTGAAAAAGCCAAAAGTGAAAATTACAAAAACATTTGTAACATGGGTTTGAAATTAGATTTGAAATAAAATCTAATTGTGAAGATATTTGTGACATGTATAAAAGCCAAACAAGTTTCATTTGAACCAATTCATAGCTCCCAAATCGTGTTTGCAAAGTGGAGGGCCGATTTCAGAGTTTTGAAGTGCATGGACAGAGTTTTGGGGCTGCGCGACCCACGTGGAGGCAGAGCGACCCACCTGGGCAGCGCGACCCACGCAGAGTCAGTTCAGCAGTGTAGGTTTGCAAGGTGCGCGACCCACCTGGGCCGAGCGACCCACGCAGAGGCTGCGCGACCCACGCAGACACAGGGTTTCGAAATTTAGTTTGAGCGCCCAGTTTGGCTTGGAATCGACTCAAGCTGCCTTCAAACAGGTTTCTATCCATTGTTTGATGTTTTTGAACGCATTTGTGGCATCATTGGTGGTATCAAATATTCAAATGGAGGATTTAAAACCCCACAGTCATAGTATTATTGGTTTCAGGGTTTGAAATGAAAATGAATGGTGGAAAGAATGTGTTTGCTATCTTAAAGCAGTGATATGTCCAGCCTTCCATATAACATTAAAATCATATTGCTCTCATGCCCATTTAGCCATATTAACCATTGCTATTATTATACCATGATAAAACCCTTTGTGCCATGTTGACTGTGTTTGTAATGAGTCTCACTGCCCAATGAAAAAATATGCTCATAACTTTGTTTCAAATTGCCCATTGAAACCTTTATGATCATTACTCATAGACAAACATATTACTATTAATGCCATGCTCTCCTTTGACTAGATGTGTTCAAACTTTTGAAGGTTGCCTGCTCCTATTTGGTCAAAATTTCATTTGCATTCAAAACAGAGATGCTGCCTTTTTCAGTCCTTTTAAAGCTGAGATTTTATCCATGATTTGATTCCTTGATGGTGCTTTGACGGTGGTAATATTGGTTGGGTGTTAAAACATACATCCTAATTTTTCTTTCATTGCATTCATATCAGTGTACACATTGCCAAAAACTTGATCAGAGATATGTCAGAGACAGAGTCAGAATATGAGCCAGGGTCAGGCAGTGATTCGGTGGCTGAAGGTAATGTGCCACGGGGTTCCCGCAGAGAAAATAGAAGTGGTGATCATCGCAGAGATGAGCCTACTTCTTTGGCTCGGTTGCAGGCATGTCCATTAGCTATGGATTGTTTTCGATTCTTGTCATGTTTCAGATTTTGTGAGATGGTTGTACAAACCCGACCTCATCGTGAATTAGCACGTCTGTTTGTTCTTCATTTACGGGGTGATCGGGTAAGCCTTGCTGGGGTTGATTTCATTGTATCACCTTTGACTATTGCTCAAGCCACTGGCATACCGAACATAGGCGAGGAATGGAGCAAGGGTAAGCAGTTAGAGAAATTTCACTATGAGCCATACATTAAAGCTGGATATGTGGCTTACTTGAGCAGAGTTTTTCCATTCAGATTCTTGAGAGATGAGTATGCACCACTCATGAGGCTCATCATTCAGTATTTTAGTTGTGAGGGCAGGTATGCTCGTCTTTTCTCATATCATGTTCGTTTGCTGATGCACTTCACAAGGGTGCGTATGATGAATATTTCGTATTTCATACACCGCAACATAGAGAGGATGGTGACATTTGTGCAGAAGAAGACGAGCCCAGTGCAGCAGTACAGGAGTATATATCATTTCACTTTGATCAAAATCTTGGTGTCACATCAGTTGGCAGAGCAGGGCATCACTTAGGAGGATTTCATTTCTAGAGACTTTTTCAGAGTGCCACAGCAGCCTCCCGAGGCAGTTCATGATGCAGGAGAGCCCTCACACCAGCCGGACATGCTTGAGGTTGAGCATATCATCACTCCTTTGGTTCAGACATATCAGCGAGGCCACAGGGCCTTATTTGCAGCAACACGGCGGGTACTATCTCCACGTGAGGTGGAAGGGGTCTTGCCGACTTCATCGACACGGAGAGTATTATCTCCACGTGATGTGGAAAGGGTCTCGCTTTCTTCTTCAGTGCAGGTACAGGTACAAGACAGGGGCAAGAGGCCCATGCATGATGAGGGCCCATCAGGAGGGCGGGACACCGATATGACAGTCATTGATGTTGATACGGGCTCTCCTAGCTCGAAGCTGAGGGAAGTCATCCAGGAGCAAAGGGCCGAGAATGACCAGCTGAAAGACCAATTGCAGAAGGCTCAGTGGGTGATTAACTATTTGGAGCAGCGCAACAAACAGCTCGAGGATGAGCTCACATTTTATGAGGTGCGCCAAATCCGTGAGGACAGACAGTGGAATCGAAAGAGGCCCGGTGACATGACACCAGCTGACCGAGATACTGTACTCACTCGGGTAAATATACATCTGGAGAAGCTGTTGGCAAAGGCCAATTGAGACAAAGACATGCTTCGCCACATGAAAGGCCATTACTGGGCTCGCATGCATGTTTGCAAAGCGAGGATGAGGATCATGAAGAGGAGGTTGCGCAAGGCACTTCGACGGCGGAAAAGGCCCAATCCACTTCGGATTTTGGCCGAGGCTTCATTGACTGGGCAAGAAACATGATGGAGGACCTCCGCTCCGAATTTGGGCAAATTCGGAGAAAATTTTGTCATTTCCAAATTTTTGGTCTAAAAAAACAGGTTTTGCAGCTACGTGGGTCGCGCGCTCATGCGCTCGCATTTTTTTGAGACACTTGCTGGAGGAGATTTTTACATTTTTGGATTTTTCATGGTTAATTATGCATCCTCTGAAGTCAACTTAGCATTTCAACAAAATCTGGATGGTCAAGCAGCTCAAAAACACCATGAAAACCACCTTGCTGCCACCTTTTGCACCAGCAGGAAGTACCTCTGGGAGAATGAGGTTTTGGAGGGTCAAATCAACTCCAAATTCAGAAATTCCACTTGGGTTGGAAAGTAGACATCCAGGGCTTTCCAACGCGCTATCATGAGCTCAATTTGGATGCCGGGAGCTACCTCAAAATCAGCCTGGAACATGAGCGACCCACGCAGTTCAGGAGCGACCCACCTAGGAATTTTTCTGAATTTTCAGCTGCCAGCTCAGTATTTCGCCTATTATGGACCAGTTTTGCTTATGGATAGAATTCTTGGGTTTTTATGATGTAAATTCATGTTTGATATGTAACTTTGGCTTGTTTTTATCTCTTCTAGAAGATTCACTCTTAAATGAGTAAAAAATCATGTAATGGATCGGTTTCCACTCTTTTAGAGGCAAGTTGTTAGCTGCCTAGATTGTAGTTCCATGATTAGAATTGGTTGAAACTGATCCCTGAAGAGGGAATTCGACCCCTAGAGGTGGGGAAAGGGGTTAGAGTGATCTATATATTGTAATTTCTGAGGCATTCTACGGGTTGGACTCTTGGGATACTTTTGATACTATTGTACATACTTTTCATATTTTGGCTAAGGAAAGATCAGGGGTTTTGCGGCACTTGTTGGGATCCTTGTGGTGTTCTGTTCTTGATGATGTTTCTCCTTTTTTTACTGTACGTTTCTCCATGTTTAATGTTGCCATCCTTTCATTATGCTTCTGAACTAAATTGAATGAGTGAAATAAGGTTGAATCCATTGTTTACAGTGCTTAGCCTTTGAATTCAGTTAGTTCTATATGTTTTCAGCTGTTTGGAGAGGATCCAAGTTCTTCTTTGCCCTCTTCAGCTTCTCGTCGGTCTAATCTATCCATAAATCCAATTTAAAGCATCAAGATCATCACCTACCTCGCCCCAGCTTGAACTCTGCAAAGGTCTGACCTTATCCCCGGACCCAAAATTTGTTTTCCCATTACTCCAGTGAAAACCCAAAAAACCAAAAATCAAACATACCTATCTCTTTACTAGCCTAAAATCAGTTCTTATTGTAAGTCATCTCGCATCCTATTGCTTATTTTCTCGAGATTGACGGAGAGAGCCCTCTCCTGTCCTCGTAGGGCTAGCTACGAGGCTGAGCGTGGTTTGATGTAGCCATCGAGTTTTACTTCATTTCAGCCTGAGGTAGATTTGAGTGCTAACATAGTGGCGACCATACTGGGGAAAAATCTCAATGGTTTGCTTGTTGATGTGTTTGTTCCACGAGTCTTAGACGGAGTCTGAAGTCACGCCAGGTAGCTTTCGAAACGCTTTTTTTATGCATAAGCGGAAGTAGATAAACGCTGCTTCAGTCGATCTCCGGTAAGCTTGTGTGTTCAGTACTTGATTTGTAAATCACCCCAGTATACTTATTCGTTCTAGACCTTTTGGATGATTGAGTCTAGAAATCGAAAGGCTGAAAATAATTGATTGTGTTCCTTGTAATTTTTGTTTTCCGAGAAGATCAATACACTGGCTTCAAGAAGAAATACTAGGGCGAATCCTGACCTTGATCCACCAACAATCTTCGAAAATCCGAATCTGATTCCAAGGACCCTTAGAAAACAAGGGAGCCAAGAGAGTTCTGAAAGAGAAAGCCAATTGAGTTTTGAGAGTTCCAGAGTGCTTACCCGATCTGCATCCTGTCCTGTCAAAATCATATATGTTGATGAAATCCCCTTTGATGCATGGTTTGAAACATCCTTGTTTGTGAATTTTTCCGAAACTGAATTGTCAAGATTAGTCCCAGATCCATTGTTTACTGAAGATTTGCAATATAGATTTGTTTCACAGTACTTGGATAGACAGCTGCAAAGTTCTATTGAGGATACTAACACTTTTGAATTTACTGAATCTTCTTCACAAGTTCTTGACCCATCTGAAATTGCATCAAGTTCACGGATCCCTACTGAACCTCCTTTTGTCCCTACCATTCCGGTTCAGCCTGAGTTTTCTGATCAGCAATCAATAGTAATTTCTCCGTTTCCATTGAATACATCTCATAGACCTATTGCTCCTACTCCTCCTGTATCTCCTCGACAACAGATTGTTTTCAATCCACCAAGAGCTATGGCTGCTCGTTTTGCACCTCTTGTGTTACCCCAGCAGTTGAATGATATGCCCGCAGACTATCAGAGTAAGATCCCGACATTTTATGGCACTCCACAGAGTCTTCCTGCACAACAACATGTAGACAATATGGCAGATTTCTTTGATCGTTTCGAGATTGATGAAGAAAATGTGACTATGAGGCTTTTTGTGCAAACCTTTGGAGGAGAGGTAAGAAAATGGTTTAGAGCCTTGCCGCAAAGAAGCATCACTACATTGGCAGAACTTCAGAGGCAGTTTTTAGATCGATGGGAGATGAAGAAGGATCCGCTGCAGATTACTTCAGAATATACAAACCTCAAACGTAATCTTGGTGAGTCTGTTCAGGATTATATCATTAGATTCAATACAGTGTATAATGCTATTCCAGATGACTTGAGACCGTCTAAAAAGTCTGCTCTCCTTAAATTCCCGGATGGCTTTGATCCGGAGATGGCTTATTCCCTTCGTGATAGAGATCCACCTACTTTAGAAGATATGCAGAAGGTCGATGTTAGTGTTGAGGCAAATTTGAATGATAAAAGAGCACGGTTGAAAGCAGAGAAAAGAGTGACAATAAAGGAAGAGCCTTCTACATCTATATCAGAACAACACTTAGCTCGTGAGTTGGAAAAGGCTTTAAGAAGAATAAATCTTGACAAGGCAGAGACACAGTTTCGAAATCCAAATTTCCGTGGCCAGCAGCAGCCACAATTCAGAATTAAGCAGCGTGAACAAAGAGCTCAAGAGCCAGCAGCCCAACAGTAGGTCAAGACTCCTCTTTTGCAAAATTTTGTGAGTCATGATTCCGATGATGATGATGATGTGTCAGGTGAGCAAAATCATTTCTTCACTCCTGATGATTTGCCTATTTATATTACTGAGGAAGAGGAGTATGGTGAAAGTTCAGTTGTTCAGAAAGATGAGGATTTTATCTTAACAAATGATGCTGATTTAGAAGAAGAGTCGGATGAATACCAAAGAGGATATTTGAATGCATTGACTGCTCAGCAGAAACAATATTCATTGAGGAATCGAGATGTGCCTATAAATCCCATTCAGAAAAGAAAGGAAGCTTTAGCACCAAAGACAGATTCACCAATACCACAGAAAAGAGGGAAAGAGACAATTGACCCCGCAGCAAGTAAAGTATCATCAGCTGAGAAGGTAAATCAGTCAAGTATAGTGAAAGACAAAGCTGAAAAGAAGGAGATTCCAATTAAAGAGGTTGAGAAGGTTTCAGCATTTAGCTTGGAAAATGAAATTTCCAAACTGAAAATATCCATTCCTTTGACGGAGATTATGAAGAACAGCAGTTACCGTAGTCAAGTCACCAAAATTCTGAACTTTGATCCAATGATTGACACGGTAAATGTTGAGGATGATCAGCCGGAATTGATTTTTGGGCCTGCATTAAATGGTGAGTCTCCTGACAGTAATGTTCCTCCTTTTTACATCAGTTTGAGGTTGCATGAATATATATTGCATAATGCTATGCTCGATTCGGGTGCTTCGCACAATTTGATGCCAAAGGAAATCATGGAAAAGTTGGGATTAGACATTACAAGAGAGTATCATGATTTGTATTCATTCGATTCCAGCCGGGTAAAGTGTATAGGACTCATCAAAGATTTGGTGGTAAGTTTAGATCAAATTCCAGCAAAGAATGTTTTGATGGATGTGGTGGTTGCTAACATTCCTCCACGTTTCGGGATGCTCCTTGCAAGATCTTGGGGGGCAAAGTTGAAAGGTACACTTCAATTAGATTTCTCTTATGCTACAATTCCAGTCTTCGGTCAAATGAGAAAGTTGTATCGTGAGCAGAAGATGAAATACATGATAACTAGCAAAGAGAAGCCAATCAATCATCCTGTGAATTATGTACATACTGATTTAGAGTCGTTTGTGTTGCTTGCTGATAGTTTTAATGATGTAGAAAGTCAATTAGTTCAGGCAGAAGACATACCAAAAATAAATGAGAATTTTAGAGAAGTTTTGCAAAAAGAAAGAAGAGAAAAACAAGTTGTTTTGGAGCAATCAGCTGAAGACAATGGGCAGCAAACAGGAAAAACAGAGCCGACACAGTTTCAGCATTTAGAGGACGATGAAGATGGTCTTTGGACCATGGATTTTGATGGTGCAGTGGGCAGCGATGGTGCTAGGATTGGTGTGTGGATTCGAAGTCCATTTTTCGCTCCTGATAAAGTTCCGAGCAATGTGAGAGTGTGTTCTTACAAGCTTGCATTCGATTGTTCTAATAATGAAGCGGAATACGAGGCTCTTATTACTGGTCTTAAGATTCTCAAGAAGTTGAATGCGAAAAGGATTGCGGTATATGGTGATTCAGAATTAGTGATAAAGCAAGTTAAAGGTGAGTTTCAGGCTAAGCATCCTCGCATGAGGGCTTACCGAAATGCAGTTTTGGATATTCTGAAGTTATTTTCTGATTGTACTTTGACATGTGTGCCCCGCATACAAAATGGTGTTGCTGATGGACTTGCTAAGGCAGCAAGCAATCTTAAGATTCCAATGAATTCCAGCAACAAGTTTGAGATACATGTGAAACACCGGCCCACCGTTCCAGACAATCAGCGATGTTGGCAAGTTTTTGAGGATGATGAAGAGATTAGTGAATTTCTGCAGAATAAGGGTAAGTTTAAAGATACCTCCATAGATACAGAATTTGATGATGGTATTGATGACATACAGATAAATCAAATGGATGTGCTGCAACTGAAGGATAACATCATTCCTAAGGGATTGATTCCATTGGAAGAGTTGTTTGATCAAGATGATGTAGCTCGTAAGCCTACATTGAGGCCAACAGAGAAAGGTGTCGAAGAGGTAAATATTGGAACAGCTGAGAATCCCAAGATGGTGAAATTGTCAAAGTCATTGTCACCAAAGGTAAGAGCAGAATATGTGAAATTGTTATCTTCATTTTCTGATGTGTTTGCGTGGGATTATTCAGATCTTAAAACATATGATACCAATATCATCCAGCATACTATTCCCATCAAACCAAATCAGAAGCCTTTTCGTCAAAAGTTGAGGAGGATCAATCCAAAGCTGCTGCCATCAATCGAAAAAGAGGTAAATAGGTTGTATAAGTCGGGAATTATTGTACCTATTCGTTTTTCAGATTGGATATCAAACTTGGTGCCCGTGAGAAAGAAGACAGGTGAGATCCGTTTATGTATTGACTTCAGAAATCTGAATAAGGTATCATTAAAGGACAATTATCCGTTGCCAAAGATGGATCACATATTGCAGCGGGTAGTTGGAGCATCAAGGATGTCACTACTCGACGGATACTCAGGTTATAATCAGATTTTAGTGCAGGAAGATGATCGTGACAAGACTGCGTTCACCACTCCTTGGGGAACATTTCATTACGCAAAGATGCTGTTCGGTTTAAAGAATGCAGGCGCTACCTTTCAGCGTGCT
This sequence comes from Pinus albicaulis, assembly GCA_034641835.2. Taxonomy (NCBI): domain Eukaryota; kingdom Viridiplantae; phylum Streptophyta; class Pinopsida; order Pinales; family Pinaceae; genus Pinus; species Pinus albicaulis. The sequence continues at coordinate 252,458,409 of CM076575.1, forward strand.
ATGGACATGGCTTTTTCCAATGAGAAAGATGTGTTTTTGGTTGTTTACCTTGATGATCTAACTGTATTTTCTAATTCCGATGAGGAACATTTATATCATCTGAAAATTGTTTTCCAGAAGTGCAGAAAATATGGCATTTCGCTGAATCCAAAGAAGAGCCTTTTCGCCATGGATGAAGGAAAGCTCCTTGGCCACATCATATCGAAAGATGGCATTCGAGTTGATCTTGCACGTGTTGAAGCCATACAGCAGATTGAACAGCCCCGGAACAAGAAAGAGATACAGTCTTTTAATGGTAAAATGAATTTTCTGCGTCGTTTCATTCCCAATCTTGCAGAACACCTTAGAGAAATCACGAACATGCTGAAAAAGGACAGTCAGGTAAGATGGACAGAAGAGGCAGTAAAGTCATTCAATTTGGTAAAGATAGCTCTTTCTTCAGCCCCTATTTTAATCAGCCCCGATTACACACAAGAATTCATTTTATTTTCTTTCGCTTCTGAGCATACATTGGCAGCTGTTTTGATGCAAAAAAGGGATGGAGTTGAGAAGCCCATCGCTTTTTTCAGTCGGATCATAAGAGATGGAGCATTGAAGTATAATATCATTGAGAAACAAGCACTTGCGCTTGTAAAGGCTTTAAAAGATTTCCGTGTGTACATATTGCATTCCCATATTACAGCATATGTTCCTAACGCAGCAGTTAAAGATGTTTTGGTACAGGCAGATCCAGAAGGAAGAAGAGGTAAGTGGATCGCTGCGTTGTTAGAGTACGATGTGGAGATTAAACCGACCAAGCTGATCAAAGGACAAGGACTAGCCAAGCTCATGGCTGAAACAAATCTGCATGCTCTAGACATAAATTTGATTGCTGCCATGTCTGATGAAGATGAGGAAAGTACGTCAGTTCAGGTATCCGATATTTTTGTTTCTTCTCCTTGGTATGCTGACATTTTATATGTGCTTTAGAATTTGTCTACACCGCCTGGTATGCCTCGAAATAAGAGTAGAACATTGAAGTTAAGAGCTGCTAAATTCTGCATTTTGAATTCTGCGTTGTATTGGAAAGACCTTGGGGGTATGTTGTTGAATTGTTTGGTAGAGGAGGAAGCTCAAAGAGTTTTGGAGGATTTTCACAAAGGTGACTGTGGAGGTCATTTGTTTTGGAAGACCACAGCAAATAAGATCCTAAGGGCAGGGTATTATTGGCCTTCTTTGTTTTCTGATGTGTTCAAGGCTGTTAAAAATTGTCATGAGTGTCAAATATTCGAAGGGAAGCAGAAACTACAGCCTTTGCCTCTAAAACCAATCGAAGTTAATGCACCATTCCAGCAGTGGGGATTGGATTTTATCGGGGAAATCCACCCAGCATCTTCCGGATAGCATAGATGGATCTTGACAGCTACAGACTACTTCACGAAGTGGATTGAGGCGATTCCCACTCGACAGGCCACTGATGCGGTAATTATCTCTTTCCTTGAAAACAATATTCTGTCACGCTTTGGGTGTCCTAGTAAAATAATCACAGATAATGTAGCAGCCTTTAAGTCTAAGAAGATGGTTGATTTTTGTTTTAAGTACAATATTACCTTGGGACATTCGACCGCCTACCATCCGCAAGGAAATGGTTTGGCGGAATCCTCAAATAAATCCTTGGTAAATATCATTAAGAAATTGCTGGAAATCAACAAGAAGGCTTGGCACAAAAAGTTGGTGAATGCATTATGGGCTGATAGAGTAAGTCAGAAAAAAGTCTATTGGCATGTCTCCTTTCGAGTTGGTGTATGGGACGGATACAGTTTTTCCTACTTCACTTGCTGTCCCGGTGGTCAAATTGCTTCAGGAGGCTGGAAGTGAAGAAGATCCTATGCAGCGGAGGATTAATGAGATGATTCATTTACAGCAGACACGAGAGGAGGTATTTCAAAATACTTTCAAGTTGCAGGAGCGCATTAAGAAGATCTATGACAGAAAGGCAAAATCAGATAAGTTTCAGTTGGATGAAGTAGTTTTGAAATGGGATGCTCGGAATGAGGATAAGGGAAAGCATGGCAAATTTGAGAATTTGTGGAAGGGACCGTTTAAGATTGCAGCGTATCGGGGGCAGAATGCATTTCTTCTCAAATAAATGAATGGAGATGATTGTCCTGGTGGACCGATCAATGGTCGGTTGCTGAAGCGCTATTATTTCTGAGTACTTGCTGCTGATCTCATTGTCATTGTATATATCATTTTACTTTTGTTTCATTGTAAGTGTGCACTGATCTCTCATTTTCAGTCTGGGGCCCGGAGCGAAGGCTATAATTCTGGAAATAGAGGTTGGTTGGTTTGAGATTGTAAAGTTAAGTTTTATCAGTCTTCTTGTTTAAAGTCATGTCAGTTTGAGTCTAGTCAGTTTTGGTCAAATTGCAGTCTATCATAGTAAAATCTGCAGTCAATAAAATTGTCCAAAGTTTGTCTTGTCAGTTGAAATAATGATTCCATCGCCCAATGGATGAGAGGCACTGTCTGACTCCCCCAGAGATTTGTTGTTCTTGGCATCTCCATGGAGCCACCATCCCCATTGGAGCCAATGTTAGAGTCGGTCCTTGCAGCCCTCCGTCAGTGATCATTTCATCTTTTGCATATTCATTATTAGGTGTCTCGCTTGTTCCACTTCGTTGCATTTCACTAGGATCATGCCATGAACTGACGAAGGGGTCTGTCGTCCTATGTTTCCTCATGTTTATACCTGCAACGCTATTTTAAAAAATTTTCCTCAAAAAATTATTCATAGTTATTGTCATTATATATATGGTCATTAAAAATGTCAATAAGTGTCCTAGGTCTTGGTGTCTAGGGTTTTTGAGTCATTTATATACTAGTCATAAATCCTGCAAGGTGAGGAAAGTCCAGCACTTGTGATTTTTATTTTATTATCATCAGCATTTAAAAAAAAATATATTTCTAGTCCAAAACTCTGTTTTGGAACTAGAAATTTGTCATTATCATTTTGTAATAAATTGTAATTGTTCCGCCATGAAGACATTGTCAAAAGAAGACCCCTGGTCTTTTCTCTAGCCAAGATATCCATATCCCTGCAAGAAGACAGCAAAATCATTAGTATCGACCTCAAAAAAGCCAAAGGAAGTTTGTATTTGAAAAAGCCAAAAGTGAAAATTACAAAAACATTTGTAATATGGGTTTGAAATTAGATTTGAAATAAAATCTAATTGTGAAGATATTTGTGACATGTATAAAAGCCAAACAAGTTTCATTTGAACCAATTCATAGCTCCCAAATCGTGTTTGCAAAGTGGAGGGCCGATTTCAGAGTTTTGAAGTGCGTGGACAGAGTTTTGGGGCTGAGCGACCCACGTGGAGGCAGAGCGACCCACCTGGGCAGCGCGACCCACGCAGAGTCAGTTCAGCAGTGTAAGTTTGCAAGGTGCGCGACCCACCTGGGCCGAGCGACCCACGCAGAGCCTGCGCGACCCACGCAGACACAGGGTTTTGAAATTTAGTTTGCGCGCCCAGTTTGGCTTGGAATCGACTCAAGCTACCTTCAAACAGGTTTCTATCCATTGTTTGATGTTTTTCAACGCATTTGTGGCATCATGGGTGGTTTCCAATATTCAAATGAAGGATTTAAAACCCCACAGTCATAGTATTATTGTTTTCAGGGTTTGAAATGAAAATGAATGGTGAAAAGAATGTGTTTGCTATCTTAAGGCAGTGATATGGCCAGCCTTCCATATAACATCAAAATCAATTTGCTCTCATACCCATTATACCACTGCAACCATTGCTATTGTTATACCATGTTTAAACCCTTTGAGTCACATTGCCCATGTTTGTAATGAGTCACATTGCCCGATGTAAAAATATGCTCATGTCTTTGTTTCAAATGGCCCATTGAAACCTTTATGGTCATTACTCATAGACAAACATATTACTATTAATGCCATGCTCTCCTTTGACTAGATGTGTTCAAACTTTTGAAGGTTGCCTGCTCCTATTTGGTCAAAATTTAGTTTGCATTCAAAACAGAGATTGTGCCTTTTCCAATCCATTTAAAGCTGAGATTTTATCCATGATTTGATTCCTTGATGGTGCTTTGACGGTGGGAATATTGGTTGGGTGTTAAAATATACATCCTAATTTTGCTTTCACTGCATTCATATCAGTATACACATTGCCAAAAGCTTGATCAGAGATATGTCAGAGACAGAGTCAGAATATGAGCCAGGGTCAGGCAGTGATTCGGTGGCTGAAGGTCATGTGCCACGGGGTTCCCGCAGAGAAAATAGAAGTGGTGATCATCGCAGAGAGGAGCCTACTTCTTTGGCTCGGTTGCAGGCATGTCCATTAGCTATGGATTGTTTTCGGTTCTTGTCATGTTTCATATTTTGTGAGATGGTTGTACAAACCCGGCCTCATCGTGAATTAGCACGTCTGTTCGTTCTTCATTTACGGGGTGATCGGGTAAGCCTTGCTGGGGTTGATTTCATTGTATCACCTTTGACTATTGCTCAAGCCACTGGCATACCGAACATAGGAGAGGAATGGAGCAAGGGTAAGCAGTTAGAGAAATTTCACTATGAGCCATACATTAAAACTGGATATGTGGCTTACTTGAGCAGAGTTTTTCCATTCAGATTCTTGAGAGATGAGTATGCACCGCTCATGAGGCTCATCATTCAGTATTTTAGTTGTGAGGGCAGGTATGCTCGTCTTTTCGCATACCATATTCGTTTGCTGATGCACTTCACAAGGGTGCGTATGATGAATATTCCGTATTTCATACACCGCAACATAGAGAGGATGGTGACATTTGTGCAGAAGAAGACGAGCCCAGTGCAGCAGTACAGGAGTATATATCACTTCGCTTTGATCAAAATCTTGGTGTCACATCAGTTAGCAGAGCAGGGCATCACTTGGGAGGATTTCATTTCTAGAGACTTTTTCAGAGTGCCACAGCAGCCTCTCGAGGAAGTTCATGATGCAGGAGAGCCCTCACACCAGC